>CALYBX010000001.1:82500-770782 GCA_944452675.1 Tachina lurida
TTAAAATAACACTATATAAAAAAATAATGTGCAAACTATTTGATTGGTTTAAATACATTTGAAAATAGAAAAATTTACATTAATAACGAGCTAATTTAACATTTTCTCATATTCATAATGCAAAAGAAAACGAAAAACTGTAATGATTGATAAATATTATGGATTTCAAAAAACAGAAGTAATGTTATATCAAAAAACGATCAACGTATATTTTATTAATAAACGTATATGATCAAAATATTATCAAATAGAAGAATTGACATTAATAACAAGCTAATTTAACATTTTCTCATATTCATAATGCAAAAGAAAACGAAAAACTGTAATGATTGATAAATATTATGGATTTCAAAACACAGAAGTAATGTTATATCAAAAAACGATCAACGTATATTTTATTAATAAGCGCATATGATCAAAATATTATCAAATAGAAGAATTGACATTAATAACAAGCTAATTTAACATTTTCTCATATTCATAATGCTAAAGAAAACGAAAAACTGTAATGATTGATAAATATTATGGATTTGAAATCAGAAACAGAAGTAATGTTATATCAAAAAACGATCAACGTATATTTTATTAATAAGCGTATATGATCAAATGCATTGTTACATTACAAATTTATTGATCGATAAACTAGTAGATATATTTGAAAATTGTATGTGCAAGCTACAGCAGCACTTATACAATAAGCAAGTTTAATAACTTAAATACATTTGAAAATAGAAAAATTGACATTAATAACAAGCTAATTTAACTTTTTCTCATATCCATAATGCAAAAGAAAAAGAAAAACTGTAATGATTAATAAATATTATGGATTTGAAAAAAGAAAAGTAGTAATATTATATCAAAAAATTATCAACGTATATTTTATTAATAAGCGAACATCATAAAACTATTGCCAAATGCATTGTTGCAAATGTTAGAATGATATACAAATATATTGATCGACTAAATTTAAACCTAGTAGATATATTTGAGAATTGTATGTGCAAGCTACAACAGCACTTATACAATTAGCAAGTTTAATAACTTAAATACATTTGAAAATAGAAAAATTGACATTAATAACAAGCTAATTTTACTTTTTCTCATATCCACATAGAAGAAAATCGAATTATTAAATACTTATTTTCCATTATACAATAAAGAGAAATAAAACCAACATTTGCATTATTATAATTAAAATAATATTATATGAAAAAGTAATGTGCAAACTACAACATCACTTATATGATAAGCAATAATAATAATGTTTAATAACTTAAATACATTTGAAAATAGAAAAATTGACATTTATAACAAGCTAATTTTACTTTTTCTCATATCCACATAGAAGAAAATCGAATTATTAGATACTTATTTTCATTATACAATAAAGAGAAATAAAACCAATATTTACATTATTATAATTAAAATAATATTATATGAAAAAGTAATGTGCAAACTACAACAGAACTTATACAATAAGCAATACTGTTTAATAACTTAAATACATTTGAAAATAGAAAAATTGACATTTATAACAAGCTAGTTTTACTTTTTCTCATATCCACATAGAAGAAAATCAAATTATTAAATACTTATTTTCATTATACAATAAAGAGAAATAAAACCAATATTTGCATTATTATAATTAAAATAATATTATATGAAAAAGTAATGTGCAAACTACAACATCACTTATATGATAAGCAATAATAATAATGTTTAATAACTTAAATACATTTGAAAATAGAAAAATTGACATTTATAACAAGCTAATTTTACTTTTTCTCATATCCACATAGAAGAAAATCGAATTATTAAATACTTATTTTCATTATACAATAAAGAGAAATAAAACCAATATTTGCATTATTATAATTAAAATAATATTATATGAAAAAGTAACATGCAAACTACAACAGCACTTATACAATAAGCAATATTGTTTAATAACTTAAATACATTTGAAAATAGAAAAATTGACATTAATAACAAGCTAATTTAACCTTTTCTCATATCCACATAGAAGAAAATCGAATTATTAAATACTTATTTTTATTATACAATAAAGAGAAATAAAACCAATATTTGCATTATTATAATTAAAATAATATTATATGAAAAAGTAACGTGCAAACTACAACAGCACTTATACAATAAGCAATATTGTTTAATAACTTAAATACATTTGAAAATAGAAAAATTGACATTAATAACAAGCTAATTTAACCTTTTCTTATATCCACATAGAAGAAAATCGAATTATTAAATACTTATTTTTATTATACAATAAAGAGAAATAAAACCAATATTTGCATTATTATAATTAAAATAATATTATATGAAAAAGTAATGTGCAAACTACAACAGCACTTATACAATAAGCAATACTGTTTAATAACTTAAATACATTTGAAAATAGAAAAATTGACATTAATAACAAGCTAATTTAACCTTTTCTTATATCCACATAGAAGAAAATCGAATTATTAAATACTTATTTTTATTATACAATAAAGAGAAATAAAACCAATATTTGCATTATTATAATTAAAATAATATTATATGAAAAAGTAATGTGCAAACTACAACAGCACTTATACAATAAGCAATACTGTTTAATAACTTAAATACATTTGAAAATAGAAAAATTGACATTTATAACAAGCTAATTTTACTTTTTCTCATATCCACATAGAAGAAAATCAAATTATTAAATACTTATTTTCATTATACAATAGAGAGAAATAAAACCATTATAATAATTAAAATAATATTATCTATATGAGAAAATAATGTGCAAAACATATCAGCACTTATTGTTTGATTATCTTAAATACATATGAAAATAGAAAAATTGACATTAATAACAAGCTAATTTAACTTATATGTTCAAATTAAAAATGTATAAGCACATAGAAGAAAATCGAATTAGTAAATACTTATTTTCATTATACAATAAAGAGAAATAAAACCATTATAATAATTAAAATAATATTATATGAGAAAATAATGTGCAAAACATATCAGCACTTATTGTTTGATTATCTTAAATACATATGAAAATAGAAAAATTGACATTTATTTAGACATATTTTGGTTAAAATGAAAAATTGAAGAAACTTGAATTATTATCTTCTAATTATGTTTTAATTATCCAATTTAAGATTTTTATTATTATTTTATAATTTTTATATAAAAAAACTATGATTTACTACATGAATTTTTATTAAAAAAATATTTTTCTATGTAAAATGGAAAATTGGCCGCACTTTTGCTGAGAAACATCTATATGATGTCTACGGACTAAAACTAAGAAGATGATGAAACACATGTGTAGCCAAGCAAAGCAAGCAAGCAAAGTAAGCATAGTGTTTCTTCGTGTACTTGTGCGGTTGGTACGGTGGTGGCATATTATTGTGAGCGCACATCGAATGATGATGACTCGTCTTTTGTTAGAATACTATTAACGAAGATGATGATTTTGATTTTGATGATGTTGATGGGTTAGAGTTGTTTAAGACGATGGATTTGTATGGATGGCTTGTATCGATATTAAATTTATCATGTTAAATGAAAAATAGCTAAAGCAGGTCATAATTTTATAAATTGATTATGTAGTTGCAAGCAAATATTAAATTAAATTTTTATCATGTTGAATGAAAAATAGCTAAAGCAGCGCACATAATTTTATAAATTGATTATGTAGTTGCAAGCAAATATTAAATTAAATTTTTATCATGTTGAATGAAAAATAGCTAAGGCAGCACATAATTTTATAAATTGATTATGTAGTTGCAAGCAAATATATAGTAATGTATTTTACTATAAAATTAAAAAATAAAATTTAAATGACTTGTCTTTGTTTTATAGCTTGTGCGAGCAAGTGTCTTGCTGTATATTCTATTAACAAAGATTGTTGGGTCTCAGACGATGAATTTGTATGGCTAGTATGATCTACCATATTGATTTTATCATATTTTTGAATAATAGCTAAAGCAGCACATAATTTTATAAATTGATTATGTAGTTGCAAGCATATAGTAATGTATTTTACTATAAAATTAAAAAATAAAATAAAATTGAAATGACTTGTCTTTGTTTTATAGTTTGTGCGAGCAAGTGTCTTGCTGTACATTCTTTTAACAAAGATTTGTTGATGTTAAAATAACGCTATGGAAAAGTGTATTGATAATAAGATGAATTTGTGTGGCATTTGGTTGTGAATGCCATATAATTTATCATATTCAAAGTAACTATGTTAATTAACTTCAAGTCTTATTGAGAAGTGTTGTTAATTTTTTTAAAATTTTGCTCGGGTAAATTTAAGAAAATGCTTTGTTATATTCGAAAGAAGTTATAAAAATAAAGTTCTCAAATTTGAGAATAAAATAAATATGTAAAAAGTGTGAATTATAATTTTGCTTTTTCTTAAATGCTTAAAACGAGGCAACAAAAATACAGTATTTTATAAAAACGTATAAATGTTTTTAGATATTTATAAAACAAAAATGTAATTTAAATTACATATCAAAATTAAAATCAAATATATTGAAAAATATATTATGATGCAATGATCAAATGAATAAATGAAATAAAAAAATTAAGTAAAATAAAATTTCAAATTAATAATGAAAATGACGAACGAGAGGCTATGGCTGATTATTCGTTAATTTCAATAAATAAAATGAAAAAATAATAACATTATTCTGGTTGATCCTGCCAGTAGTTATATGCTTGTCTCAAAGATTAAGCCATGCATGTCTAAGTACACACGAATTAAAAGTGAAACCGCAAAAGGCTCATTATATCAGTTATGGTTCCTTAGATCGTTAACAGTTACTTGGATAACTGTGGTAATTCTAGAGCTAATACATGCATTATAAACACGGACCTTTGGGACGTGTGCTTTTATTAGGCTAAAACCAAGCGATCGAAAGGTCGTTATTATGGTTGAACTCTAGATAACTTGCAGATCGCATGGTCTTGTACCGGCGACAGATCTTTCAAATGTCTGCCCTATCAACTTTTGATGGTAGTATTTAGGACTACCATGGTTGCAACGGGTAACGGGGAATCAGGGTCCGATTCCGGAGAGGGAGCCTGAGAAACGGCTACCACATCTAAGGAAGGCAGCAGGCGCGTAAATTACCCACTCCCAGCTCGGGGAGGTAGTGACGAAAAATAACAATACAGGACTCATATTAGAGGCCCTGTAATTGGAATGAGTACACTTTAAATCCTTTAACAAGGACCTATTGGAGGGCAAGTCTGGTGCCAGCAGCCGCGGTAACTCCAGCTCCAATAGCGTATATTAAAGTTGTTGCGGTTAAAACGTTCGTAGTTGAACTTGTGCTTCATACGGGTGGCACAACTATAATTGTAGTTTGTGCTGTACCTTATGTATGTAAGCGTATTACCGGTGGAGTTCTTATATGTGTTAGGTACTTGTATTTTTCACATATTCCTCCTATTTAAACCTGCTTCAGTGCTCTTCATCGAGTGTTGTTGTGGGCCGGTACAATTACTTTGAACAAATTAGAGTGCTTAAAGCAGGCTCCAAATGCCTGAATATTTTGTGCATGGAATAATGAAATAAGACCTCTGTTCTACTTTCATTGGTTTTTAGAACAAGAGGTAATGATTAATAGAAGCAGTTTGGGGGCATTAGTATTACGACGCGAGAGGTGAAATTCTTGGACCGTCGTAAGACTAACTTAAGCGAAAGCATTTGCCAAAGATGTTTTCATTAATCAAGAACGAAAGTTAGAGGTTCGAAGGCGATCAGATACCGCCCTAGTTCTAACCATAAACGATGCCAGCTAGCAATTGGGTGTAGCTACTATCATGGCTCTCTCAGTCGCTTCCCGGGAAACCAAAGCTTTTGGGCTCCGGGGGAAGTATGGTTGCAAAGCTGAAACTTAAAGGAATTGACGGAAGGGCACCACCAGGAGTGGAGCCTGCGGCTTAATTTGACTCAACACGGGAAAACTTACCAGGTCCGAACATAAGCGTGTAAGACAGATTGATAGCTCTTTCTCGAATCTATGGGTGGTGGTGCATGGCCGTTCTTAGTTCGTGGAGTGATTTGTCTGGTTAATTCCGATAACGAACGAGACTCAAATATATTAAATAGATGCTTTCAGGATTATGGTGTTTGAAGCTTTTGTAGCCTTCATTCATGAGCGCAGTAAAATGTGTGAGTGTTTGAATGTGTTTATGAAGGTGGAGCCGTACCTGTTGGTTTGTCCCATTATAAAGGACACTAGCTTCTTAAATGGACAAATTGCGTCTAGCAATAATGAGATTGAGCAATAACAGGTCTGTGATGCCCTTAGATGTCCTGGGCTGCACGCGCGCTACAATGAAAGTATCAACGTGTATTTCCTAGACCGAGAGGTCCGGGTAAACCGCTGAACCACTTTCATGCTTGGGATTGTGAACTGAAACTGTTCACATGAACTTGGAATTCCTAGTAAGTGTGAGTCATTAACTCGCATTGATTAAGTCCCTGCCCTTTGTACATACCGCCCGTCGCTACTACCGATTGAATTATTTAGTGAGGTCTTCGGACGTGATCACTGTAACGCCATGTGTGTTACGGATGTTTCGCAAAAGTTGACCGAACTTGATTATTTAGAGGAAGTAAAAGTCGTAACAAAGTTTCCGTAGGTGAACCTGCGGAAGGATCATTAATGTGTTCCTTACCGTAACATAAAAATGCATATATATTTTATATATATGCATTAAATTTAAAAAAAAAAATCAATTAAACATAAAATTATAGTTGTACTTGTGAAAAACTAAAAAAAGTTTTATATAAGTTAAATTATGTTCTTTTTATTTTTAAAGAACATAAGACATTCGCAACATAAATTTTATGCATTAAAAAAAATCATTGAAGGAATTGACCAGTCCTTCAATAAAAAAAAGTTCAACTGTTTTAAATTATATCAAAAAAAATTTGATTATTTAAATGCAGTAAATATGTCGTAACACAACAGAGTAAGCCAGCCAACACAGCAGAAACATCATTCATTAATAATGAGTTTCTTTACAAGCCAAATAAAAATAATTAATAATACATTTATGTATATATAAAATGTGCTTAAAACTTTAAGCAATATTTTATAAACTACGAAATCTATTGAAGGACTGACCACCCTATCAACACAGAACAAACACACACCAGAAGCATCATTATTATATAATGTGTTTCTTATAATCATATTATTTATATAGCACGGGTATATTTAATATAAAGTTATAAATATTGTATAACCACCAAGTTATAAGTATTGTATAACAACAATGAGGTGTCCCACAGAGGAACCAACGGAAGGATCACTTATAATATAATGTGCATGCCTTACCGCAATATAATCATTTAAGCATAAAATTATAGTTGTACTTGTACAAAACCATTATGCGTTTTATATAAGTTAAACATTGTTCTTTTATAGAACTAAGACATTCGCAACATAAATTTTATGCATTATAAAAGTTATTGAAGGAATTGATATATGCCAATTTTATTTTGGTGTATTTTTGATTTCTTTCAATAAATAAATTTTTGAACCGTTATTTATATAAATAAAAACTTAATATCACTCTAAGCGGTGGATCACTTGGCTCATGGGTCGATGAAGAACGCAGCAAACTGTGCGTCATCGTGTGAACTGCAGGACACATGAACATCGACATTTTGAACGCATATCGCAGTCCATGCTGTAAGGTACTTTAATAATTTTATTGAAGTGCTGCTTGGACTACATATGGTTGAGGGTTGTAAGACTATGCTAAATGAGTTGCTTATTTCACTTTCTTTTGAAATGAAATGAGCACATGTTGTATTAATGGATACACATTACGTTGTGTTCATAATACTAATAGCTAAAGATATAAAAATAATACCTATCATTACATAAAATGAAAACGAATCTTTTATTTAATTGAGAAAGGTCTAGTATAAAAATATTATTTTATTTATATAACTAGGATTGTCTCATAAAAATATGAAATAGAAGTTCGATAAAGCAAATTAAAAAAAAATATATAAATATGTAAATACATATTTTTTTTTTTAATAAAAATAATTAAAAAATTTTATGTCTAAAAATGAAGCGTATTATTTAATAAAAATTAAAGTCACAATATATATTTATACAACCTCAACTCATATGGGATTACCCCCTGAATTTAAGCATATTAATGAGGGGTGGAAAAGAAACTAACAAGGATTTTCTTAGTAGCGGCGAGCGAAAAGAAAATAGTTCAGCACTAAGTCACTTTGTCTTTATGGCAAATGTGAGATGCAGTGTATGGAATGTCAAATTTCTAGTATGAGAAATTAACGATTTAAGTCCTTCTTAAATGAGGCCATTTACCCATAGAGGGTGCCAGGCCCGTATAACGTTAATGATTACTAGATGGCATTTCCAAAGAGTCGTGTTGCTTGATAGTGCAGCACTAAGTGGGTGGTAAACTCCATCTAAAACTAAATATAACCATGAGACCGATAGTAAACAAGTACCGTGAGGGAAAGTTGAAAAGAACTCTGAATAGAGAGTTAAATAGTACGTGAAACTGCTTAGAGGTTAAGCCCGATGAACCTGAATATCCGTTATAGAAAATTCATCATTATGATTTTAATATGTATAATATTATAATAATGGTGTGCATTTTTTCTATAAAAGGACATTGTAATCTATTAACATAAAAGTATTTATCATAAGATCATTAGCAAGAGTTTATTCAAATTATATTGCTTGCAATTTAACATAGAATAAATGCTTTTGATTTGATAAAGTGTTGATAGATTTATTATATATAGTGCTTAAATATTTAATATTGTATAATATCATATTGATTATTAATTTTTATGATTATTATATGCACTTATATGATTAACAATGCGAAAGATTCAGGATACCTTCGGGACCCGTCTTGAAACACGGACCAAGGAGTCTAACATATTTGCAAGTTATTGGGAATGAAAACCTAATAGCGAAATTAACATAACTTAAAAATAATGGGATTAGTTTTTAACCTATTTTATAGGTTATTAATTCAATCCCGGGGCGTTCTATACAGTTATGTATAATGATATTTATATTATTTATACCTCTAACTAGAGCGTACCTTGAGCATATATGCTGTGACCCGAAAGATGGTGAACTATACTTGATCAGGTTGAAGTCAGGGGAAACCCTGATGGAAGACCGAAACAGTTCTGACGTGCAAATCGATTGTCAGAATTGAGTATAGGGGCGAAAGACCAATCGAACCATCTAGTAGCTGGTTCCCTCCGAAGTTTCCCTCAGGATAGCTGGTGCATTTAAAATTTATGTAAAATAATCTTATCTGGTAAAGCAAATGATTAGAGGCCTTAGGGTCGAAACGATCTTAACCTATTCTCAAACTTTAAATGGGTAAGAACCTCACCTTTCTTGGTATGAAGGTAGTGGTTGTGATATAATGTGCCCAGTGGGCCACTTTTGGTAAGCAGAACTGGCGCTGTGGGATGAACCAAACGTAATGTTACGGTGCCCAAATTAACAACTCATGCAGATACCATGAAAGGCGTTGATTGCTTAAAACAGCAGGACGGTGGACATGGAAGTCGTAATCCGCTAAGGAGTGTGTAACAACTCACCTGCCGAAGCAACTAGCCCTTAAAATGGATGGCGCTTAAGTTGTATACCTATACATTACCGCTAAAGTAGATGGTTTATGTTCAATATCGGTTGGATTATAAGCTTTGAAACTTTAGTGAGTAGGAGGGTACAGTGGTGAGCATAGAAGTGTTTGGCGTAAGCCTGCATGGAGCTGCCATTGGTACAGATCTTGGTGGTAGTAGCAAATAATCGAATGAGACCTTGGAGGACTGAAGTGGAGACGGGTTTCGTGTGAACAGTGGTTGATCACGAGTTAGTCGGTCCTAAGTTCAAGGCGAAAGCCGAAAATTTTCAAGTTATAATGAAAAGTAAAAAAAAAAACAAAGTTTTTTTTGATTAAAAAATATTATTAAACACTTGAATAATTTTGAACGAAAGGGAATACGGTTCCAATTCCGTAACCTGTTGAGTATCCGTTTGTTATTAAATATGGGCCTTGTGCTCATCCTGGCAACAGGAACGACCATAAAGAAGCCGTCGAGAGGTATCGGAAGAGTTTTCTTTTCTGTTTTATAGTCGTACTACCATGGAAGTCTTTCGAAGAGAGATATGGTAGATGGACTAGAAGAGCATGACATTTACTGTTGTGTCGATATTTTCTCCTCGGACCTTGAAAATTTATGGTGGGGTCACGCAAACTTCTCAACAGGCCGTACCAATATCCGCAGCTGGTCTCCAAGGTGAAGAGTCTCTAGTCGATAGAATAATGTAGGTAAGGGAAGTCGGCAAATTAGATCCGTAACTTCGGGATAAGGATTGGCTCTGAAGATTGAGATAGTCGGGCTTGATTGGGAAGCAATAACATGGTTTATGTACTCGTTCTGGGTAAATAGAGATTTTTATATCTTGTTCCCCGGATAGTAGTTACGTAGCCAATTGTGGAACTTTCTTGCTAAAATTTTTAGGGGATTTATCGCAAGATAATATTCCTTTTAAATTATAACGACTATCAATTAACAATCAATTCAGAACTGGCACGGACTTGGGGAATCCGACTGTCTAATTAAAACAAAGCATTGTGATGGCCCTAACGGGTGTTGACACAATGTGATTTCTGCCCAGTGCTCTGAATGTCAAAGTGAAGAAATTCAAGTAAGCGCGGGTAAACGGCGGGAGTAACTATGACTCTCTTAAGGTAGTCAAATGCCTCGTCATCTAATTAGTGACGCGCATGAACGGATTAACGAGATTCCTTCTGTCCCTATCTACTTCCCCCAGGGGAGTCAATGACTACGGGTGTGGCAATCCCGGGAGCCCCAGCTAAGGGTAATGTAGTTTTTATTGCTGGCTGACCTTTGGCTACTTACCCGTAAAACTTATGTGTTACTACCCGATCTCTGAAATAACAGAGCAAAGGATGTGCACATATTTATAAAAGGAAAACAAAAATTGAATGTCCGTTGTTGTCAGTTAGGTGCATGATCACCTAGAACTGCCCCTGAGTTCAAAAGATAGTAGTAGTGAAGCCTTTATTAATAAAGGTGGATCTGCGAGGTCTGACCAGAGGCTGCTTCTGGTACTACGGGTGCCGGTTGCCCGACAGCAGTGCTGCTCAGAGATAAAAGCATTGCGGCTATCAAAATTACTGTGTTCAAAAGGTTTAACGCCCCTGGATATGACCCCAGGGCAACGGCATTTGTGTCTGACCACAATATGCATGGTAATTTTGGTGGCGTCAGCTTGCTTTTGTCTCGCGAGGGTGGTTCAGCTGTGCCGGCAATGGTTGAGGAATTCTCTTGGGGACCTCGCTGTTGGTGTCTACACAACACCATAGCGTAGAAGCCTGAGAATTATCGTAGGGGCTATGGTTGCTACCAAAATCGCTGGGAGAATAGTCTTGGCTTCCCAGTGTTAAATCAATGCTAGTGATTGGTATGACGCGGTCAGCCAGACACTATTCTAGGTGCTGTTGCCAATCAACAGAAAGTTGCGATGTCCTGAACATACAACTGATGAGTTTAGATAGCTCAATTACCTCAGCAAGGTAATTAAACATAGTACAGGGATAACTGTGTATAAGGTTTGCAACCTGTGGATGCTGCGGACGCATTGCACTTGATGTGGGTGTGAGCCGTAGAGGATACGGGGGCGTTGGTCTGGCGTCCCAAAACCTGACTCGGTGCTTAGGTACCCGTGGGGTAAGGCCATATTGGCAGGTACTCACGCAAATCCTTTGCACAACTGTCCCTATCTACTCACTTGTTTGCCGGACTTTGAAGTGTAAAGACGTGTTATTAATAGCGGAGTATATCGGAGTTTTGAAAAACGTTTTTGAGTGCTAAAAAGTTAGAAACAATTGATAAGAGTTACATTTTCGGAAAGCGTGAATTCTTCTGATTACGGGGATATAAAAATCTTTGAATTCGGTTGGCGGATGCCGAAAATATTCGCGGATTAGAAAAGTGTTTCGGAATTTGAGCGATCTTGCACGTGCAAGTGGACTTGTGAACTTTGGAGTGTGGTGTGTGACGCCGTTGTTTAGCGGTGGGTGTGACTACGGCGGTAGAGTTGTTTGGTGGCGGAAAACAAGAAAGTGTTGCCGCTCTGGTATTTTTTGGAGTTTCAGCGTTACCGCCTTGAAACTTTTGGAAAATCCAGTGTTGCCGCCTTGAAATTTTTTGGACTGACAGGTGTTGCCGCTTTCGGATTTTTGCGAATTCAGCGTTACCGTTTTTTGATACCAAAAGTTGCAGAGAATAAGGTAGGTGGTATTTTTCAAGTGCTTTTTGATATTTTGTGCGGTCATGGCACCACCGGGGCCATTGTCCCTTAAAAAGAAGGAGCCGAAGGGTGACATTGATGATGATTTTTCTGAATCAATGTCACAATCTAGGTCGATGTTGCCGCCTCCGGGAAGAAAGTTGTTGAGGCATAGCGACACGGACAGCGAGAGGGAGCTCGCTAAGGAAAAAAGAGTGAAGCCGAGCTCGCCCAAAACGCGGAGGGAGCGTTCTGCTGCTGTTGCTGCTGCTATTGCTGCTGCTGCTGCTGCTACTGCTACGGATGCTGCTACTGGGGACATAACTTCCGCTGTCGACGAGGTGGTGTATGAAAGGGTGGAGGAAGGGTGTGCGATGGTCACGGACGCGCCCGATAAGATGCGTGCTGCCTCGTCAGGCCAAGGTAAGGGGAAGAAGAGGCCCAAAGGTGCTAGGCCTGCTCGTGCTGCTGGTGCTGCTGGTGCTGCTGGTGCTGCTGTTGCTGCTTGTGCTGCTGGTGCTGCTGGTGCTGCTTTTGCTGCTGATGCTGCGGGTGCTGGTGTTGGTATGGGGGCTGGTACTGCTGGTGAAGCCATCTCTAAGTTGAAGCGCATCACTAGCGCTTTGATGGAGGTGGTACTGGCTGATACTGTTGACCGTGGTATGGGCAGATTGGTGTCCACAATATCAGCGGAGTATGAGGAGCTGATGATGGGGCTGTTGGCGGAGAACGAGAGGTTGAGGGGGCGATTGGAGGCCGGCTCACCTGCTATTTTTGGTGGTCGTGCTGCTCCTGCCCTTGCTGCTGTTGCTGCTGCAACGACGTTTGTTGCTCCAACCGCTCGTGCCCCCGTGGCTGTGGCGGCGACACCTGCCGTCAAGCCAGTGGAGACGTGGTCGGTGGTGGTGAAGGGGAAGGGGACTTCTGTGTCCTCGAAAGAGGTGGTGGAAAAGGTGGTGGATGAGGTGGGTCCGACGCTTGGTGTGCGTGTGCATGATGTGCGCCCTATTCGTGGTGGTGGGGCAGTAATCCGTACTCCATCTGCTGCCGAAAGGAATAAGATTGCTGGGAACAAGAAGTTTGAGGAGGTGGGGTTGGAGGTGTCTGTGAAGGACAAACTTGGACCGAGGATAGTGGTGCAGCGTGTGCACAAGCAGATAACGCCGGACGAGTTTATGGAGGAGGTTTACGAAATGAACCTCAAGGACCTGATGACGCGAGAGGGATACAAGAGGGCAGTGAGGCTCGCTAGCGCACCGTGGGCCAGTGGAGAGGGTGACGTCAGTGTTGTGTTGGAGTGCACGCAGAGTGTTGCTGACCATTTGTGTGCAACTGGTGTTTATGTGAAGTGGTTCCGCTTTATTGTGCGTACTCAGGATGTGGTGGCTTCCTGCTACAGGTGCCTTGGCTTTGACCATCGGGTCAAGGATTGCCGCATGGCGGAAAGTGTTTGCCGGAGGTGTGGGGTTACTGGACACATAGTTTCTCGATGTCCGAATGAGTTGAGGTGCCGCAATTGTGCTTTCAAGGGCTTGACTGCGGAGCACTTGATGATGTCTGCTGCGTGCCCCGTGTACGCGGCAATGATGGCTAGGGCGAACGCAAGACATTAATCATGGATCAGATCACTATACTGCAACAAAATCTGCAGAGGTCTTATGCGGCGACGTGTGAGTTTGGGCAGGCGATGCGACGGCGGGGTGCTTCTTTTGCATTTTTGCAGGAGCCATACGTTACAAATGGCCATGTCAGGGGATTGCCGGGGAGGTGCAGGGTGTTTACGAACTTGCCGGGAAACTCTGCTATAGTTGTGGACGAAGATGACGTGGACTGTACTGTAGTTAGTCGTGCTAGGTGGGGGGTGTGCATCGCTCTGGAGGGCCGGTTTGGGCGTTTGCTCTTGGCCAGCATCTATTGCAGGTTTGGTGGTCCATTGGAGCCGTATTTAAGGTATATGGATACGGTGTTACTCCTTGCGAGTAACTTTCCTGTTATCCTCGGCTTAGACGCAAATGCATGTTCTCGTACTTGGTTCAGTAAGATGCCCAGGCATGCTCCTGCGCATCAGAACTTTGTGCGAGGAATTATGCTTAGCGAATGGCTGGTCGCGAATGGTGTTTCAGTGTTAAATGAGGCTAGCGATTTGTATACTTTTGATGGCCCAATGGGCTCCAGTGATATCGATGTTACACTTTCGAATGGGGTAGCTGTCTCTCTTTTCGACTTTAGGTGGAGGGTGTGTGATAACGCGGGGGTCAGTGATCACAATCTCATTGAGATGGTGGTTACTTACCATCGTCGGACCGGGGTGGTTGTACCACCTAGAAGGTGGCGACTCCACAGTGTGGACTGGGCCAACTACGAGGACTGCTTGAGGGTGGAAGCGACTGCACAATCGCTGGAAAGTTTCAGAACGCTTTCGGTTGACGATCAGGTAGAGCAGATAGATCGCTGGATGTGCACCATTAACGACTTATTGCTTGGCCGATGTCGCAAGACTAAGCCAAGTAGGGTCAAGTGGTGGACACATGAGTTGGATATGATGCGGAGGAATGTCAGACGTCTTAGGAGGCGACTCCAGTGGGCGAGGCGTTCTAATGCTGAAGATTTGACTCAGTGTAGGGCTGACTATCTTGCTGGCCTTAGAACATATAAGGCCCTGATTGTTGATGTAAAGGAGATGGAATGGAGGAGCTTTGTGCGGGAGAACAGGGATGACCCTTGGGGTAAGGTGTATCGTATTTGCAGGGGTAGGTTTGGCCAGCCGGACATTGAATGCCTTGAAGTTGATAGCGTTATGCTGTCTTCTTGGAGGGATTGCACTGACGCTTTGCTGAGTGCCTTTTTTCCGGATGCGGAGGTCAGTAGCCTTCCTCTCATTAGGGAAGGAGCTGGTCCCCCAAGTTTGGAAAGGTCTGAAGTAGATGACAGTGTCTGTCAGGTCCGTAGTAGGAAATCTCCGGGTATGGATGGTATGACTGGAGAGATGTGTAAAAGCATCTGGAAGGCCATTCCTGAGTATCTGGAGTCAGTTTTTGAAAGGTGTCTGAGTGAGGGCTATTTCCCTAGGGCTTGGAAGACCGCTCGTGTTGTCGTCCTCTTAAAGTCGCCTGATAGAGTTAGGAGCAATCCACGCTCTTATCGGGGCATCAGTCTCCTGCCGGTACTTGGAAAAGTGCTGGAGAGGATAATGGTGACAAGACTGAAAGAGGCTGATGGCGCGAGCCTCTCTGAGTACCAGTTTGGATTTAGGGAGGGGAGGTCTGTTGAGGACGCGTGGATGCATGTAAAGCGTTGTGTTAGTGATTCCTCTGCCAAGTACGTCCTTGGCATATTTGTTGATTTTAAGGGAGCGTTTGACTACCTCTTGTGGGGTGTGGTTCTTGACAGACTACGTGAGATAGGCTGTCGAGAGCTTGACTTGTGGAGTAGTTACTTCAGCGGCAGGAAAGCTTGTGTTGTAGGTGCCAGCGACACTGTTTGGAGGGACGTTACACGTGGTTGTCCGCAGGGTTCCATTTGTGGTCCATTTATTTGGAACCTCATGATGGATCCTTTGCTCAGGCTGCTGGAGCGTTCCTTCAAGCTGTGCGCATATGCGGATGACCTGCTCATCTTGATCGAAGGCCAGTCTCGTGCTGAGTTGAAGAGAAAGGGGCAGCAGGCCATGCGTGATGTGAGTAATTGGGGAGGTCGTGCTGGGGTTGATGTGGCTGTGGACAAAACTGTGATGATGCTGCTCAAGGGCAGGCTATCACATGACCGTCCACCAGTCATTCGATCTGGTGACGTTAGTCTCAGATATGCGACTCAGGTCAAGTATCTAGGAATAATGGTGAGTGAGAGGATGAACTTTCTGGTCCATCCTGCTTACGTACGAGACAAGCTGAGTGCCGTTGTAGGTAAGGTTAGACGTTTCCTTAGGAGTGACTGGGGTCTCAGAAGGCGTGCTACTCGTACCATATATGGTGGGCTATTTGTTGCTTGTGCAGCATATGGTGCGCCTGTGTGGTGTGATGTGGTAATGTCTGATGCTGGCCGTAAAAAGGTTCTTTCATGTCAGAGGATAGCTATGCTGGCTTGCTTGCCGGTCTGCAGAACAGTTTCGACAGATGCTCTTCAGGTCTTACTGGGTGTAGCACCCCTTGACTTGGAGTTGATACGTCGCTCTATCATCTTCAAGTTTAAAAGGGGACTACCACTTTCCTCATACGATTGGATTACTGCTCAGGATTTCGTAGATAGTGATGTTGGGCGGCTAAAAGTGCTCCTGTCAGATCACATTTTGGCTAGGTGGAGGGAGAGATGGCTTTCTAGTGAGAACGGCAGGGTGACTTACAGTTTTATACGTGACCCAGAACTCATACTTAGGTGCCCAGACTTTAGCTTCGGCCTTAGTCTGGGATTTTTGCTGACAGGACATGGCTCTCTTAATGCATTTTTGCATCAAAGAGGCCTGTCCGAGACTCCGGATTGTTTGTGTGGTGGGGGGATTGAGGACTGGAGGCATGTACTGACCGAATGCTCCTTGTACAGTGACATTAGGGATTTAGATAGTATGGGAGTCACGTACCATACTGGGTTGGGGTACGATTTTAGTATGGTTTTGGGGGACAGTCGGACGTATGGAAGGCTGAGCGAGTTTGCTCGTGAGGCTTTTAGGAGAAGACTGAGACGGCGTTAGTGGAGGTGGTCCCTTGCATGGTAATTTGTACGGTTGCTGTCTGTGGATATTGCCCTGGATGCCTACTCTACGTTTCTGTTGTGGACTGGTGCTGATTACTGTGGGTGTGTTGTGGTGGTGGTTCACCATTATTGGTGTCTAGTGTTGGCCCTGCCTTTATTGCCATGCTGCGGTATCCCATCTTGAGTCCCTTGGGACTTTTGGGGGGCCTCTGTGGCTGTGCATGTGGGTAGATGACAGCTGATATCTTTTGGTGACGACCTTGCCTGTCCCTGGATTGTTCTTGTGTGGCGTTTGCGGTGGTGTGTGTCTTTTGATGATGACTTTGCTTGTTTTTAGTTACGCTTTCCATATGCATTTTGAATTGATGTCTATTGTTGTATTGCTGTGTTGCTGTGATGTTGTGCTGCTGTATTGCCGTGTTGCTGTGCTGCTGTTTTGCTGTGTTGATGTGTTGCTATATTGCTGTATTGCTGTGTTGCCGTATTGATGTCCTGCAGCAATTAGTATAATTGCCTGGAGTTTTTTGTGTTTATTGTTTGGTGGTATTTCTGCCGATGTGTTACTCGTGAGAGTGGCATTGTGTTTTGTTTTGTGTGTTTTGTCCATTGCTGGTGCTTATGTGCACGATTGCCATCCGTGAGGGTGATTGTTTACTGTTTTGTTTTTTGTTGTTTTTTTGTTGTCTTACGGGTCACCAGTTCCCGGAACCGTTTGGGGTTTGCAACTGGTAGTAGCCTTGGCTACGAAGTCTGACCAGAGTCTTTAATCTGGTACCACGGGGTCAGGAGCCCCAGAAACTTCGGTTTCTGCCTGACTTGGGTCGGCCCTTCGGGGAGATTCGTGGTGGTTGTGGTTGTACCCAAATCGCGGGTAGAGCGTTTTGCTCGGTGTGGAGTTGCATTGCAACCGGGTGCCTAGGTCCATATCTAGGAAGGAGTTTTAGATAGGCTCCGCTCCAAACCAAGGGGGGTTGATAATGTCCAAATACATGTCAGCCATTGGTACCTATGCATAACAGCCAGTTATGTGTGGGGGCGTTGGTAGACGCATTGATTCTACCCAGTGTTAAGAGCACCGTCAGGTTAGGCCATACAGGCAGGTACTGACGAAAATCTGTAACACATCTGTCCCTATCTACTCACTTGCATTTGTAAAGTGTTAGCATACGGTCGCGTTTTTCAATTTGAGTGTTTTGAACAGAGTAAATTGTTCAGTGAACTTTAGTATTTTAGAGCGTGATTGCTATCAATTTAAAGTGTGTGATTCAAGGAATCCGTGAATAGTGAAGTGCGGTAGATACATAGACTAATACCGGAGCTATAATCGTTTTAGTGTCCGGTGATAAGGTACTGTGAGAATTACATACATGTATGTATGTATTGTTGTGCAAAAGTAATAAAAACTTTAGAAAGTGAAGAAGAAAAAAGACTACAAGCTGCCAAGGTGAAACTCCGGCAGGAAGGACAAACTGTGTTTTGCAAATTTAGTGTCTCAAGGGTAAAGTCCGGCAGAAAGGTCGTCTGCGAAGAATTGTCATCGGTGTTGCCGCTCTGGTGAGTTTTTGCACAAATTTTAAAAAACAGTGTTGCCGTTTGGTTTTTCCGGGGAAGTGCCGGGGAAGTCTGGGATTTTGGGGATTATTTTATTGTTTTTGCCGGGGGTCGTTTCGTTGCCGAGTTATTTGGTTTGGTACGGGTCTTGGCTGAGCTGCTGCTGATTTAGCAAATTAAAGATTTGCTGAAAAATTTTCTAGAAGATTTGACCAAATTTTTTGCGTATTTGGGTGTTTTTTCTGTTTGGAGAGGCGATTGACTCGCGTTTGTGCTCGCGATGGTTCCTGGGAAAAGGAAGGACGCTGAGGGGGATACGTCCGACATGGCGTCGGATGAGCATCCCTTTCCCTTGCCCCTCCCGGTGACGCCTCTGCGGGCTCAGGAGAGTGGTAGGAGTGCCGAGGATGGTACTAAAGCCAAGCCTAAGAGGCAGAAGACGGGCTCACCGAGGACCCAGAAGAAGGTGCGTGGTGCTGCTGGTGCTACTGGTGCTGATGCTGCTGGTGCTGTTGCTGGTGCTGTTGGTGATGCTGGTGCTGTTGGGGGTGTTGGAGCTGGTGATGGTGCTGCTGTTACTGGCGAATCGGCTGGCGATGATGAAATGCTGGTTAGTGCTGTCTCTGACATGGAGGAGACACTTCAGAGGAAGAGAGTGAGCCGCCAGAAGAAGAAGCAGACTTCTGGATTGTCGTTAGTTGATCCCATAGCCGATATTAAGGAGATCACTGGCGGGCTTATTGATTTGGTACTTGGGGATGCTGTGGATAGGGGCATTGCACGTGGAGTAATGTCGTTTTCGGCTCGGTATGAGTCACTTTTGATGAGACTGGTCGCTGATAATGAGCGGTTGCAGGGGCGTCTCGACGTGCTGGACGCTGGGACTTCCGCCATGATGCGTGGTGTTCCGGCCCGTGTGCCCGGTAATGCGGCGCCTGTTGCTGCTCGTGGTGTTGCTTCTGCTGCTGGTGTTGCTGTTGCTGCTACTGCTGCTGCTGCTGCTCCGGTGGTGAAACCGGTTGAGACCTGGTCGGTTGTGGTGCGTGGTAAGGGTGAGTCGTCTAAGGACGTCGTCAACAAGGTAGTAGGGGAGGTTGGACCCACACTTGGTGTGCGTGTGCATGGTATTCGGCCATTGAGGGACGGGGGTGCTGTTATCCGCACCCCATCTGTTGCTGAGAGGGAGAAGATTGCTGCAAATGTCAAGTTCGCTGAGGTGGGTTTGGAGGTGGAAGTGAACGACAAGTTGGGACCGAGGGTCGTTGTACAACGAGTACATTCGGAGATTTCTACGGCCGAATTCATGGAAGAGTTGTACGAGATGAACCTGAAGGAGGAGTTGTCCCGCGGAAAGTTCACAAGGAGCGTTCGCCTAGTGTCAAAGCCTTGGATTGTTAAGGCTGGTGGTCAGATGAATGTTATGCTGGAGGTCACCAGTAAGGTGATGGACGTGTTGGTGTCGAAGGGCGTTTATATAAAGTGGTTCCGCTTCATAGCGCGGCCACAGGACCCTGTCATGGCATGCTTCCGCTGCCTTGGGTTTGACCACCGTGTTGGTGAGTGCAGGATGCGTGAGGATGTCTGCCGTCATTGTGGTGAGCTTGGCCATATGGCCTCCCAATGCTGCAACCCAATGCGCTGTCGGAATTGCGCCTTTAAGGGTCGACCATCTGACCATCTAATGATGTCGGACTTGTGTCCGATAATTGCTGCAAGGAGAGCAGCTGCGAACGCGAGACATTAGAACAATCATGGATAATTTGCGCATTATTCAATTAAATTGCCAGCGGTCGTACGCGGTGGTCTGTGAGTTGGGGCAGGCATTGTGCACTTTGGACGTGGCTTTTGCACTTGTGCAGGAGCCTTATGTTACGGATGGCTGCATTAGAGGTTTACCGGGGGGGACGCGAGTTTTTACGGACGGGGGATGCAACTCTGCGGTTATTGTTTGTGACAGGGACGTGGACTGTACGGTTGTTAGTAGGAGCCAGTGGGGGGTGTGCGTGTCGGTTGAAGGGGCGTTTGGGCGGATGCTTCTGGCTAGCATCTACTGTAGGCCTAGCGAGCCGTTGTTGCCGTATTTGAGGTATATGGATACGGTACTACTCCTAGCGAGTAGTATTCCGCTCATCCTGGGCATGGACGCTAACGCATCGTCTCCTATGTGGTTTTCTAAGTCGGTGAGACAGTCGTCTCGCCGACGGATGGTTAACGTGAATGATACCTTGCTTGGACGACGTCGAAAGACTAAACAAAGTAGTGTCAAATGGTGGACACGGGAGTTAGATGTGATGCGGAGGAATGTTCGGCGCCTCAGGAAGTGTTTCCAGAGAGCCAGGCGTACCAATGCTGATGATCTTACTCAACGTAAGGCTGACTATCTGTCTGCCCTCAGGACGTACAAGGACAGAATTGTTAGGGTTAAGGAGGAACAGTGGAGGAGTTTTGTGCGGGACGGTAGGGATGACCCCTGGGGTAGAGTTTACCGCATTATTAGGGGTAGGGATAGGCATGTTGATATGACGGGTCTCGAAGTGGGTGGTGTTGCGCTTACTTCGTGGCGGGAGTGTATTGACGTGCTTTTGGGGGTGTTCTTTCCAGAAGTGGAACATGGTGAGTCCTCTCCTCTCATTAGGGAGGGGGTCTTGTGTCCAGACTTGGTGAGTTCAGAGGTACAGGAGAGCATGGGCCGTGTTAGAAGCAGGAAGTCTCCAGGTATGGATGGTATGACTGGAGAAATGTGTAAGAGCATTTGGAAGGCCATACCTGAGTATTTGGAATCAATCTTTGCGAAGTGTCTGAGTGAGGGCTATTTCCCTAGGGCTTGGAAGAAAGCTCGTGTCGTCGTGCTTCTGAAATCTCCTGATAAAGTGAGGAGCAATCCTCGTTCTTATCGGGGCATCAGTCTTCTCCCAGTACTTGGAAAAGTACTTGAGAGAATAATGGTGACACGATTGAAGGAATGCGATGGCGTGAATTCTTCTCAGTACCAATTTGGTTTCAGGGAGGGGAGGTCAGTTGAGGATGCGTGGCATCACGTTATGCGATGTGTAGAGGGATCGTCTGACAAGTATGTTCTGGGCATATTTGTCGATTTTAAGGGTGCGTTTGATCACCTCCTGTGGAGTAGGGTTCTGGACAGGCTGCGTTCTGTAGGTTGTCGGGAGCTTGCTCTTTGAAGTAGTTACTTTTGTGACAGAAAAGCTTATGTGGATGGTGCCAATGAAACGGTTTGGAAGAATGTTGTTCGTGGTTGTCCTCAGGGTTCTATTTGTGGTCCATTTATATGGAACTTAATGATGGATACACTGTTGACACGCCTGGAGGATTCTTTTAAGCTGTGTGCGTATGCGGATGACCTACTCATTCTTATCGAAGGCCAATCTCGTATTGAGCTGGAGAGAAGGGGTAAGGAGGCCATGCGCATCGTATGTGAGTGGGGTAATAGTGTGGGTGTTGATGTTGCTATGGACAAGTCTGTGATGATGTTGCTTAAGGGCAGATTATCACCGACTCGTCATCCGCTCATTAGATCTGGTATTGCTAGCCTCAGATATGTGACTCAGGTCAGATATCTGGGGATAACAATGAGTGAAAGGATGAATTTTTTGATTCATCTTACTCACGTTCGCCAAAAGCTGACTGCCATAGTAGGTAAAGTTAAACGCATTCTTAGAAGTGACTGGGGCCTCAGTAGACGTGCTGTTCGTACTATTTATGGTGGACTGTTTGTTGCTTGTGCAACATATGGTGCACCTGTGTGGTACGAAAGAGTTATTTCTGCTGCTGGCAGATACAAGGTCTTGGCTTGTCAGAGGATTGCTTTACTCGGCTGCATGCCCGTTTGTCGTACCGTGTCAACTGATGCTCTTCAGGTCTTGCTGGGTGCGGCTCCTCTTGACTTGGAGGTAATACGTCTCGCTATTGCCTTTAAGGTAAAGAGGGGCTTGCCGCTTCTTGCTTGTGATTGGCTTACTGCTGCTGATTTGGTGGATAGGGATGTTAGGGACGTCAGAGAGCTCTTGGACGGACATCTTGTTTCTCTTTGGAGGACACGATGGACGGAGAGTGACAAAGGGAGGGCCACGTATGAGTTTATACGTGACGTTAACTTTGTTCGTGAACACCCGGACTTTGACTTCGGTCTTAGCCTTGGTTTCATGCTGACGGGTCATGGGTCCTTTAATGAGTTCTTGTGTAGGAGGGGTCTTTCCGAGACATCGGACTGTGGGTGTGGGATGGGACTTGAGGACTGGAGGCACGTACTGACGGCGTGTCCTTACTATGATGACATTAGGGATTTAGATAGTATGGGTGTGGTTTGGGATGGCGCGCGTTTTGAAGTTAGTAGGGTTTTGTTGGACGATCGAACATTTCGGAGGTTGGGCGAATTTTCGCGAGGCGTTTTTGATAGGAGAAGGACTAGACTTAGTGGAGGTGGCCCAAGCAGGCATCCGTAATAACGGGTTCCTGCCGCCGCACGCCTTTCCTACCGCCGTGTCTGCTTTTCAGCTTCCAGCTACTGCCGTTAAGTTGGTGTATTGCCGTTGGTGGTTTGTTGACCATCTTCTCCCTGCTGTTTTCTGCTGATGCTGTTCCCTCTTATTGCTGGTATGTCTTGCTGAATTGCTGTTGTTGCTGCTATTGCTGTTTTTGCTGTTCTCCCCTGCTGCCTTATTTTTGTTTCATTTGATTGTTGTTTTTGTTTTGCTTGGTTTCACCCTGCCCATTGTGTCGCTCGTGAGGGCGGCATTGTCATTGTTTTGTTCGTGTTGTCCTTTGCTGGTGCCATATACGGCCTTTGTTCACCCGTGAGGGTGATTGTTAATTGTTTGTTTTTGTGTCTTTTTTGTGCTGTCATGGATGGCGTTCAGTTCTCGTTGTACCTTCATAGTGAACAGAAGTATTAGCGGAATTTCTTTTTACATACTAAACCAAAAAAAAAACCATACAAAAAAAAATATTTGTAGTACATAATATTTGTAGTACATAATATTTGTTGTACATTAACTTTGAAAACAAGCTATTTTTGCTTTGCTAATATTTTTTTTTACATAGACAGTAATAACTAAAACAAAAAAACAAAAACAACCGTAAACAAAATAACTTAAAGTGCCCTTGAGGAATACACTTACAAAGTGCCCTTGAGGAATACTCTATATGAGTACCTCGAAAACAAATAATTGCGAAGTGAGTGATAACGGCAGAAATGCCTATCTTACTGTGAGCTCTGATGATCTTAATGATAACAATAAAAATAACAAATTTGATGATAGCCTTACTGTGAGTTCTAATAAAAAACTTGATGACAAACTTTTTTTAACGGCTAAGCCAATTTTTCGTCAGCGATCAACTTCGCTTTGTCCAATGCCAACTGATTCGTTAACATTACAGTTGCCTACTACTTCGTCATTTAAATCAGCGATATCATCCGATTCATCACTTACCCAATTAGTCACTGAAAATAAAAAAAGCCCAAAACCCAAGGTCCAAATTGGAATGGACCGATATATTATTGTGGGAAAGCGCGGGCGAAGCCCTAATTCTACTAAAATTGCATCTGCTTCAAAGGTATCTAGGGATAACAGCGCATCATCTACTAATCGTTTTCAAATATTGCAAGATGACAACGACACACCTGATATATCCGCGAAAAAAACCTCCAAGCCGCCACCAATATATTTGAGAGAAAAAAATTCAAACACTCTTATTAAGAAATTAATTTCGGTAATTGGTGAGAATAAATTTCACATTGTTCCAATAAAACGTGGCAATATCGATGAAACGAAAATTCAAATCTATGACGAAACTGATTTCCGCAAAATGGTTGCTGAATTTGAAAAAAGTAAAACAAGCTTCTACACATACCAGCTTAAGAGCGCTAAAGGCATGCAGATCGTATTGAAGGGCATAGATTCTTATGTTGCCCCCGAAGAAATAAAAGATGCACTCGTCCTCCAGGGGTTCAAGGTAAAAAATGTGTCCAATATAATAAATAGAGAAAAGATTCCCCAACCCCTATTTCGTGTTGAACTTGAGCCTAATGATATAAAATTGAAAAAAAATGAGACGCATCCAATTTATAATCTAAAATACCTCTTGTACAGAAAAATCACAGTTGAAGAGCCACATAAGCGTTCAAGTCCTGTACAGTGCCATAATTGCCAAGAATATGGCCATACAAAAACATACTGCAATTTACCCTCTGTTTGTGTTGTGTGCGGCGAATTACACGGCACCGCTAGCTGCAACAAACCAAAAGATCAAAGTAACAAAAAATGCAGTAATTGTGGAGAAAATCACACCGCTAACTACAGAGGTTGTCGTGTGTACTCTTTGGTAAAGAAGACTATGGTGCAAAAACCTAAATTAGCTCCAGCTCAATCAGCAAACGTTTACTCTGCCACTTTTCAGCAAATGAGCCAACCAGTTACTTCCCGTGTATCGTATGCAGATGCTGCTAAGGCTAGTTCTATTCCGACACAAAATGTTTCACCGCAAAATAATTCTACAAATACACACTCAAACTTTAATTATAATCGCCTTGAAGCCACTATTGAAAATCTTGTGCAAACTATAAACAATTTTACAACAAGTATGACTAGCATGATGCAAGAAATGCTGCGAATGCAGAATTCATTGCTTCAAGCTTTAGTTAACAAACCATGAACACGTTAAAAATATGTTTCTGGAACGCAAACGGCATTCGCCAACATAAAAATGAACTTGAGCACTTCCTCACGGAAAAAAATATTGATATAATGTTGGTCTCTGAGACTCATTTGACTTCGAGAAGCCTTTTTAAAATTTATGGCTACACCTTATATGATTCAAAAGACCCGATAGGAAGAGCATGCGGTGGATCAGCAATTTTAATAAAGTCAAGACTCAAGCATTATATTATTGACAACATTTGTGAAGAACATTTACAAGCAACGAATATTTGTATTGAAAATTTTTCCAATAATTTTGTCATATCATCAATTTACTCTCCTCCTAGATTCGCAATTACTGAGCATCAATACGAGGATTTTTACAAATCTCTGGGTCCTTGTTTCGTAGCAGCTGGCGACTATAATGCTAAACACACGTTCTGGGGTTCGCGTCTTATTACACCTAGAGGTCGAGCGTTGTTCAATACAATTTCCAAAATGGGCTTGGATGTCATTTCAAGTGGGGAGCCCACTTATTGGCCTACTGACATACATAAAATTCCGGATGTAATAGACTTTGGCGTTATGAAAAATATCTCTAGGGATTTAATTCAAATTGAAGCTTCTCTAGATCTCTCGTCCGATCACTCTCCCACGATCGTTACAATTTGTAGCCCATTAAGAAGTGATTTACCTCACCCATATGCCAATTTGATAAATCGTGTAAATTGTACACCAGATTCCTAATACCAGACACCAGATAACTAATACCAGACACCAGAAACTAATACCAGACACCAGATAACTAATACCAGACACCAGATAACTAATACCAGACACCAGAAACTAATACCAGACACCAGATAACTAATACCAGACACCAGATAACTAGTACCAGACACCAGATAACTAGTACCAGACACCAGATTCCTAATACCAGACACCAGATAACTAATACCAGACACCAGAAACTAATACCAGACACCAGATAACTAATACCAGACACCAGATATCTAATACCAGACACAAGAAACTAATACCAGACACCAGATATCTAATACCAGACACCAGAAACTAATACCAGACACCAGATTCCTAATACCAGACACCAGATAACTAATACCAGACACCATAAAACAAATACCATACACCAGATAACTAATACCAGACACCAAATATCTAATACCAGACACCAGATAACTAATACCAGACACCAGATATCTAATACCAGACATCAGAAACTAATACCAGACACCAGATAACTAATACCAGACACCAGATAACTAATACCAGACACCAGATAACTAATATTAGACACCAGAAGCTAATACTAGACACCAGATAACTAATACCAGACACCAGATACCTAATACCAGACACCAGATAACTAATACCAGACACCAGATAACTAATACCAGACACCAGAAACTAATACCAGACACCATAAACTAATACCAGACACCAGATAACTAATACCAGACACCAGAAACTAATACCAGACACCAGATAACTAATACCAGACACCAGATAACTAGTACCAGACACCAGATAACTAGTACCAGACACCAGATTCCTAATACCAGACACCAGATAACTAATACCAGACACCAGAAACTAATACCAGACACCAGATAACTAATACCAGACATCAGATAACTAATACCAGACACCAGATAACTAAAACCAGACACCAGATAACTAATATTAGACACCAGAAGCTAATACTAGACACCAGATAACTAATACCAGACACCAGATACCTAATACCAGACACCAGATAACTAATACCAGACACCAGATAACTAATACCAGACACCAGAAACTAATACCAGACACCATAAACTAATACCAGACACCAGATAACTAATACCAGACACCAGAAACTAATACCAGACACCAGATAACTAATACCAGACACCAGATAACTAGTACCAGACACCAGATAACTAGTACCAGACACCAGATTCCTAATACCAGACACCAGATAACTAATACCAGACACCAGAAACTAATACCAGACACCAGATAACTAATACCAGACACCAGATAACTAATACCAGACACCAGAAACTAATACCAGACACCAGATAACTAATACCAGACACCAGATAACTAGTACCAGACACCAGATAACTAGTACCAGACACCAGATTCCTAATACCAGACACCAGATAACTAATACCAGACACCAGAAACTAATACCAGACACCAGATAACTAATACCAGACACCAGATATCTAATACCAGACACAAGAAACTAATACCAGACACCAGATATCTAATACCAGACACCAGAAACTAATACCAGACACCAGATTCCTAATACCAGACACCAGATAACTAATACCAGACACCATAAAACAAATACCATACACCAGATAACTAATACCAGACACCAAATATCTAATACCAGATAACTAATACCAGACACCAGATATCTAATACCAGACATCAGAAACTAATACCAGACACCAGATAACTAATACCAGACACCAGATAACTAATACCAGACACCAGATTCCTAATATCAGACACCAGATAACTAATACCAGACACCAGAAACTAAAACCAGACACCAGAAACTAATACCAGACACCTGATAAATAATACCAGACACCAGAAACTAATACCAGACACCAGAAACTAATACCAGACACCAGATTCCTAATACCAGACACCAGATAACTAATACCAGACACCAGATTCCTAATATTAGACACCAGATACCTAATACCAGACACCAGATATCTAATTTCTTCAACTAGTGGTTGAAGAAATTGCAAAATATGCAGGCAAATATTTAACAAAACTCGAGTCACATCCTAATCCGCTTGCTCGTAATATTTTGAACTTTACTGGACATGTCCGCCTAAAAAAGAGGGATACAAGTGCTCTTATACTCAACACTCCAGATGGGACTGCTTGAAAATACTTTTTATTTTATTTTTTCTTCCTTTTGATTATCACTACTTATGTATTATTTATAACTATCTCTAAATTTATGTCCGACAGTATTCGGGCCTAATAATTATATTTTAGATTTAAGATTTGAATACTTATTGTTAGTTCATTTTTGAAGATACAATAAATAAAAATATGTATTAAAAAAAAAAAAAAAAAAACTATTCATTTTCTGTTTTTCCATTTTTTATTTAGGTTAGCACGAAGTTATATCACTCTACCAATGTATGTTTAACTATTCTTACTTATCTTTTACGATCATCACATTAATTATTTTTACTTATTCGATGCACCATCGGTACATACATATAAGTATTATTGTAGTGGCTTTATGTTACTTTGTTTTTGCTTTCTACAGTTGACTTAGCTTTCCAGCATTCTGAAGCAGATCTGGCCAAGTGAACAGTGATCGCCAAGTGAACATATTTTTGTCACGTGCCCATGATGAATTAAATGAGACATTATTAGATTTAATTGAACTATAGTGAATTTAAATCAGAAATAATTTCTTAATCAGGCTTGAGTTCAGTAATTTCAATTCTTATGAAATGAAATATTTTTATTAATTAATGTGAGTATCTAAAGAAGAGAAGAAAAATTAAACTAGACACTATTAGCTGGGGGAAATACCGATATTTTTCTGTGCAGCCACGCACTTCATCAGCACCCATGTCTATCTACTGGGGTAGAGATTATTATTAACATCAGCTATTTAACTTAAATTTCTATGAAAGTGGAATATGAGAATTGATTGTGTATACAATTATTGATTTACCTTTGGTAAACACATTTGTAAGTATCACTATTCATTTTCTGTTTTTCCATTTTCTATTTAGGTTAGCACGAAGTTATATCACTCTACCAATGTATGTTTAACTATTCTTACTTATCTTTTACGATCATCACATTAATTATTTTTACTTATTCGATGCACCATCGGTACATACATATAAGTATTATTGTAGTGGCTTTATGTTACTTTGTTTTTGCTTTCTACAGTTGACTTAGCTTTCCAGCATTCTGAAGCAGATCTGGCCAAGTGAACAGTGATCGCCAAGTGAACATATTTTTGTCACGTGCCCATGATGAATTAAATGAGACATTATTAGATTTAATTGAACTATAGTGAATTTAAATCAGAAATAATTTCTTAATCAGGCTTGAGTTCAGTAATTTCAATTCTTATGAAATGAAATATTTTTATTAATTAATGTGAGTATCTAAAGAAGAGAAGAAAAATTAAACTAGACACTATTAGCTGGGGGAAATACCGATATTTTTCTGTGCAGCCACGCACTTCATCAGCACCCATGTCTATCTACTGGGGTAGAGATTATTATTAACATCAGCTATTTAACTTAAATTTCTATGAAAGTGGAATATGAGAATTGATTGTGTATACAATTATTGATTTACCTTTGGTAAACACATTTGTAAGTATCACTATTCATTTTCATTCATTCATTTTCATTTTCAGTTCTCGTTGTACCTTCATAGTGAACAGAAGTAATAGCGGAATTTTTCTTACATACAAACAAAACAAAAAAAAATCATACAAAAAATATTCGTAGTACATATTAACTTTGATAAATAAGCTTTTTTTTTGCTTTGCTAATATTTTTTACATATAGAAATAACAAAATCAAAAGAGAACCGTAAACAAAAAAACATACAAAGTACCCTTGAGGAATACTCTTTATGAGTACCCCAAAGGAAAAAAATAGTGAAGTGAGTTCTAACGGCAGAAATGCCTATTTTACTGTGAGTTTTGATGCTCATAATGATAACAATAAAAATAAAAAATCTGATAATAGACTTGCTGTGAGTTCTGAAGCTCTTAATAAAAACCAAAAATCTGATAATAGACTTTCTCTAACGGCAAAACCACAGATTCGTCAGCGATCAACTTCGCTTTGTCCAATGCCATCTAGTGAATCGTTGACATTATTGCCTAGTACTTCTAAATTTAACCCAGCGATATCATCCGCTTCGGGCTCGTGGTCATCACTTAAACAAGTTGTCACTGAAGATAAGAGCACCCCAAAGCCTAAGGTCCAAGTCGGAATGGACAGATACATTACAATTTTAAAGCGCGGGCGCAGCCCAAATTCTACAAAAATTGCATCTGTTCCAAAGATGTCCAGGGATAACAGCGCATCCTCTACTAATCGGCAAAACCGTTTTAAAATATTGCAAGATGATAATGAACAACCCGCTGAATCTGCGAATAAAACCTCCAAGCCGCCACCAATCTATTTAAGAGAAAAAAACTCAAACGCTCTAATTAAAAAATTAATTTCGGTCATTGGTGAGAATAAATTTCACATTGTTCCAATAAAACGTGGTAATATTGATGAAACGAAAATTCAAATTTATGAAGAAAAAGATTTTCGCACAATGGTTTCTGAACTTGAAAAATGTAAAACAAATTTCTACACATATCAGCTCAAGAGTGCTAAAGGTATGCAGATTGTGTTGAAGGGCATAGATTCCTATGTTGCTCCCGAAGAAGTAAAAGATGCTCTCGTCCTCCAGGGCTTTAAAGTAAAAAATGTATCGAACATAATAAATAGGGAAAAGATCCCTCAACCTCTATTTCGCGTTGAACTTGAGCCAAATGATATAAAATTGAAAAAGAGTGAGACCCATCCAATATATTATTTAAGATATCTCTTATATCGAAAAATAACCGTTGAAGAACCACACAAGCGTTCAGGACCCGTACAGTGCCATAATTGTCAAGAATATGGCCATACTAAAACTTACTGCAAATTACCTACTGTTTGTGTTGTGTGCGGCGAGTTGCACGGCACTGCTAGTTGCAATAAACCGAAAGATCAAAGTAACAAAAAATGCAGTAATTGTGGAGAAAATCACACTGCTAACTACAGAGGTTGTCCTGTGTACTCTTTCGTCAAACAGACTATGAGGCAAACGCCTAAATTGGCCACAGCCCAATCAGCAAACGCTTTAACAGCCACTATTGCGCAAGTGAGCCAACCAGTTAGTTCCCGTGTATCGTATGCCAATGCTGCTAAAACAAATTCTACTCATACACAAAATGTTTCACCACCAGATAATTCAACAAATACCAACTCGAACTTTAGTTTCAATCGCCTTGAAGCTACTATTGATAATCTGGTGCAAACTATAAATAATTTTACAACAAATATGACTAACATGATGCAAGAAATGCTGCGAATGCAGAATACATTGCTTCAAGCTTTAGTTAACAAACCATGAACACGTTAAAAATATGTTTTTGGAACGCAAACGGCATTCGCCAACATAAAAATGAACTTGAGCACTTCCTCACGGAAAAAAATATTGATATAATGTTGGTCTCTGAGACTCATTTGACTTCGAGAAGCCTTTTTAAAATGTATGGCTACACCTTATATGATTCAAAGGACCCGAGAGGAAGAGCATGCGGTGGATCAGCGGTTTTAATAAAGTCAAGACTCAAGCATTATATTATTGATAACATTTGTGAAGAACATTTGCAAGCAACGAATATTTGTGTCGAAAATTTTGCACCGTAACTCAAGAACTACTGCACCGATTTAGACCAAACTTTGTATACATGCTCTATGGGGCGTGAGGACTGTTTCTGTGTAGTTTGAAGTTCGTCCGACAGATGGCGCAGTATTTATTATTTTTGTGTTTTTGCACCGTAACTCAAGAACTACTGCACAGTAACTCAAGAACTACTGTACAGATTTAGACCAAACTTAATATACATGCTCTATGGGTAACCTGACCAGACATCCCGCTTTAGGCGGGATTATCCCGCTTTTCTGAGGTTGATCCCGCCTTGAATTTTTATCCCGCTTTATCCCGCTTTATCCCGCTTTTTAGAGTTTTGAAATTTCTTATCTTCTTAATATATAAAAAATCCGTGTCACTGTGTATGTTTCGAATGAACTCAAAAACGAGTCAACTGATATTCATGAAAATTGGCATATATATGTAATTTGGTCCAACTTAGATGATAGGATAGTTATTATTTAAATTAAAGGCCTGGGGGCGGAGGGGCGTGGCAAAATGTTTGTACCGTATACGAAGCTAGACCGCTGGACCGATCCTTCTGAAACTTTGTCAGCATGTTAATCAAACTCCAGAATAAATAATAGGAATTTTTTTTCGTCCACGCCTACTTTAACGCCCATTTTTTAATAATATAAAAATTTAAATGTTTCCGATTTTTGCACCGTAACTCGAGAACTACTGCACCGATTTAAACCAAACCTTATATACATGCTCTTTGGAGTGTGAGGAGTGTTTCTGTGTAGTTTGAAGTTCGTCCGACAGATGGCGCAGTATTTATTATTTTTGTGTTTTTGCACCGTAACTCAAGAACTACTGCACCGATTTGGACCAAACTTAATATACATGCTCTATGGGTAACCTGACCAGACATCCCGCTTTAGGCGGGATTATCCCGCTTTTCTGAGGTTCATCCCGCCTTGAATTTTTACCCCGCTTTATCCCGCTTTTTAGAGTTTTGAAATTTCTTATCTCTTAATATATTTTTATTAATATGTAACTGATAAAAATTTATTCCAAATATTTTTTAGTGTAGTTATTCTTTGATTATATACATACATATATAAATCAAAATTTTATACATAAAATTATTATAAAATTATTTACATAAAATATTTTATGTATAAAAATCGTATTTTGTTTTGTAAATGAAGTCAAAAAATCTTTAATTTTAATTATTTTACGTTACTAAATAAAAATTTTTGTTAATAAAAACTTTTGTTTTTTTAAAATCGATTCTTTTGAGTTAAAAACTGTGTTTCCTGAGTACATACGAAACTTTTTATGTGCGTATTACACATCCCGCTTTCAAATAGTTGTTTATTTAAAAATCCCGCTTTTTGGCCGTATTTTCGTCAAAATCCCGCTTTTTGAACGATCGTGTCCCGCTTTTTGTAAAAAGCTTCTGGTTACGTTATCTATGGGGCGTAAGGAGTGTTTTTGTGTAGTTTAAAGTTCGTCCGGCAGATGGCGCCATATTTAGTTTTTTTGTGTTTTTGCACCGTAACTCAAGAACTACTGCACCGATGTTGACAAAACTTTATATATGTACATGCTCTATGGGGCGTAAGGAGTCTTAGTTTATTCGTGGGCAAAATCCAATTTTCATATTGTACCACCAATGCCATATACAACACTAATGTTTGCTTAGGGCCAGCAACGCGGACCGGGGTCAGCTAGTATATATATATATATATATTTAAATTATTTATAATAAAATAAAACAACTTCAATTACAATAAAATTTGCTTTTCTTTTATAATTATATTCAATTAACAATAAGCTTATAATCTGTTTGATAATAAATAATATTTTTTTATTAATTTTTCAATTTGAATTCTTTCTTGATTCTTGTTATTCAAGTAATCCTCAATAAGTTTGAGATGATCCTTAAAAATAAGTCCTTCAAAGTCCTTTAGAAATTGTCGAATTGGATTTGTGGACATCCTGCTTATACTCCAAGGAAAGACAAAAGGCGACTAATACATTTTTTAAAAATTTTTATATACAGTTTCCATAAAAATTTACATTAAACAAAATTTCATTGAACAGATATTAAAATACTATTTTAATTAAAGAAATTTGACAACATTGCGTTTTACAAAATAAGGCTTTTATTTCAAATGTAAGTTGCTCATACTTTAATACACTTTTGGAATTTTGCCTCCTTCCCAAGTAAAAAAGGGTTGCGAGTTTGGAATATAGAAGCCTTCATTGTCTTCAATAGTTTTTTCGTTTTCGTCAGGAAGTATCTCCGCCAATTCTAATGTGTATGAATAATTGTCTAGTTTTTTTTGTTAAAGAAAATTTTTCATCCCCAGCGCCTTCAATTATTTTGTCATCTAAGCTATTGTAGCGTTTGGGAAGATATAGCATTTCATCCTCGAGTTCTGCAATCACTATATTTCCATATTTGGTCTTATGACGAAACATCATTATCACTTTATATGGCCTTGTTGGTTGTAATTCCTTCACAGATATATATGATTTTGCTTTCAGTTTATTAAAAGCCTCAACAACCTCAATGTTTGTAATATTTTTCGATGTCATAGTTGGCTAGCAAAGGATTGCAGTGAGTTAATGAATAGTAATATTTCAGAAGCTGCGTTTTCATATCAATTTATTTGGTACACATTAAACAAAAAATTTTAATTAGGAGAGTTTTGTTTTCTGAAACTAAAATTTTCATTAAAATTTTCATCTCTTAATATTTTTATTCATACCTTCATAATTACTCTTACTTAGTTTCTATATAATAATGAAAATGCCTCCTCTTATGTTTTAAATAATTTATTTCAAACAATTATATTACATGCAAATGTTCTCAAATATTTTTTTTTTTTTTTTTTTTTTAATACATATTTTTATTTATTGTATCTTCAAATATGAACTAACAATAAGTATTCAAATCTTAAATCTAAAATATAATTATTAGGCCCGACCACTGTCGGACATAAATTTAGAGATAGTTATAAATAATACATAAGTAGTGATAATCAAAAGGAAGAAAAAAATAAAATAAAATAAAAAGTATTTTCAAGCAGTCCCATCTGGAGTGTTGAGTATAAGAGCACTTGTATCCCTCTTTTTTAGGCGGACGTGTCCAGTAAAGTTCAAAATATTACGAGCAAGCGGATTAGGATGTGACTCGAGTTTTGTTAAATATTTGCCTGCATATTTAGCAATTTCTTCAACCACTAGTGGCATGTTTAAATCACGATGTATATTTGAGTTTTTTATATACCATGGAGCCGATGTTATTAATCGCAAAATTTTATTTTGCCTTCGTTGGATTCTCTCGACATTGGAAGCTGAAGCAGTGCCCCATAGTTGAATTCCGTAGCACCATATGGGTTTCAAAATAGACTTGTATATCAAAAGTTTGCAATCTAGACTGAGGGTTGAATTTCTACCAATCAGCCAATGTACCTGAGTTAATTTTAGTTTCATTTGGGTTAACTTAGAGTCAATATGGTGTTTCCAAGTAAGCCGTCGATCAAGGTGTATTCCAAGATATTTCACATGAGTATGTTGAGGGACAACTTGATTGTTAATCCGAATGGGTGAACAAGTATCTCTTCGTAAAGTAAATGTTACTTGAACACACTTTTGTTCGTTTACCTTAATTCTCCATAAGTTTAACCATAGTTCCAGCTGGGTAATGTGTTCTTGAAGATATCTGGATGCTTCGTAAGGATTTTCATGCATACTAAGGATGGCTGTATCATCAGCAAATGTGGAAGTGTGGATATTGCTGCTCAGAGGCATATCACAAGTATAAATCAAATACAAAACTGGCCCCAGTATACTCCCCTGTGGCACACCGGATGAGATAGTTTCAGGCATGCTCATAAAGTCTCCTTCCACAACAGTGAACTTGCGGGCAGTAATGTAACTTTCCAAAAGACTTACAACGTTTATTGGCAGGTATGTTTTTAATTTTAAAATTAGTCCTTCATGCCACACTTTATCAAATGCCTGAGAAACGTCGATAAACAGCGCAGAACAATACTTCTTTTCTTCAAATGTTCTTCTTATAAATTGGACCAATCTATGAGTTTGTTCAATGGTGCTATGCTGACTTCTAAAACCAAATTGATGGTCCGGTATGCACCCACTATTAACTAGAATTGGGGAAAATTTTGTCATGAGCAGTTTTTCGAAAAGCTTTGACATTGTTGATAGGAGACTTATTGGCCTGTATGACTCAGCCTTGGTAAGATCTTTGCCTGGCTTTGGAATCATTTTAACTTTGGCAAGTTTCCAGCTGTGTGGATAATACTGCAGTCGTAAAATGGCGTTAAAAATAAATAACAGTATTCTAATTGCAATACGAGGCAACTTTATTAGCATCTGGTTACTAATTCCATCAAAACCCGGAGCTTTCTTTGGGTTGAGTTCAGCAATTAGTTTTTGCACATCACGCGTCTTAAACTTTATTTGTTGAGGGGGTAGAGCGACTACATTTGGCAAATCAATTACACCAGTACAAGTGTTTGGGGTAAATACGTATTTTAAATGGGCAGCAAATATGTTACCTTTTTCAGTATCGCTTCTTGCCCAACCTCCGGTAGATGTGCGCAGAGGTGTTTTAAACTCAACGGGTGTTTTAAGCTTTCTAGCAGCACGCCATAAAGAGTAATCAGATGCTGGTGTGACATCAAGATTTTCCAGATAGTTTTTAAGAGATGCAGTTTTTTCATGTGCAAGCAGCTCTTGGAGTCGTTTAGTGCACTCTTTAAATCTAATTTTATTCAGGGGTGATCTGTGCTGTTGCCATTCCCTTCTAGCTCTTCTTTTTTCACATACGAGACGTTCAATATCTGTAGAATATAGTCTATTAAACCCAGTCTGCGGATGGGAGGTAGTGGCATGTTTAGCAGCCTGCTTAATATTTTCGTTAAGATTGGCAATGTTAGATTCAACATCATCAGCTGTTCTTAGTGTAACGTTTTCCGTGCAATGACTACTAAGATATTTTTTGAATCGCAGCCAATTTACACGATTTATCAAATTCGCATATGGGTGAGGTAAATCACTTCTTAATGGGCTACAAATTGTAACGATCGTGGGAGAGTGATCGGAAGAGAGATCTAGAGAAGCTTCAATTTGAATTAAATCCCTAGAGATATTTTTTATGACGCCAAAATCTATAACATCCGGAATTTTATGTATGTCAGTAGGCCAATAAGTGGGCTCCCCACTCGAAATGATATCCAAGCCCATTTTGGAAATTGTATTGAACAACGCTCGACCTCTGGGTGTAATAAGACGCGAACCCCAGAACGTATGTTTAGCATTATAGTCGCCAGCTGCTACGAAACAAGGACCCAGAGATTTGTAAAAATCCTCATATTGATTCTCAGTAATTGCGAATCTAGGAGGGGAGTAAATGGATGATATGACAAAATTAGTGCAAAAATTTTCGACACAAATATTCGTTGCTTGCAAATGTTCTTCACAAATGTTATCAATAATATAATGCTTGAGTCTTGACTTTATTAAAACCGCTGATCCACCGCATGCTCTTCCTCTCGGGTCCTTTGAATCATATAAGGTGTAGCCATACATTTTAAAAAGGCTTCTCGAAGTCAAATGAGTCTCAGAGACCAACATTATATCAATATTTTTTTCCGTGAGGAAGTGCTCAAGTTCATTTTTATGTTGGCGAATGCCGTTTGCGTTCCAAAAACATATTTTTAACGTGTTCATGGTTTGTTAACTAAAGCTTGAAGCAATGTATTCTGCATTCGCAGCATTTTTTGCATCATGCTAGTCATATTTGTTGTAAAATTAGTTATAGTTTGCACCAGATTATCAATAGTAGCTTCAAGGCGATTGAAATTAAAATTCGAATTTGTATTTGTTGAATTATCTGGTGGTGAAACATTTTGTGTATGAGTAGAATTTGTTTTAGCAGCATCGGCATACGATACACGGGAATTAACTGGTTGGCTAACTTGCGCAAAATTGGCTGATAAAGCGTTCGCTGATTGAGCTGGGGCCAATTTAGGTGTTTGCCTCATAGTCTGTTTGACGAAAGAGTACACAGGACAACCTCTGTAGTTAGCGGTGTGATTTTCTCCACAATTACTGCATTTTTTGTTACTTTGATCTTTCGGTTTATTGCAACTAGCAGTGCCGTGTAACTCGCCGCACACAACACAAACAGCAGGTAATTTGCAGTAAGTTTTAGTATGGCCATATTCTTGACAATTATGGCACTGTACGGGTCCTGAACGCTTGTGTGGTTCTTCAACGGTTATTTTTCGATATAAGAGATATTTTAAATTATATATTGGATGGGTCTCATTTTTTTTCAATTTTATATCATTTGGCTCAAGTTCAACGCGAAATAGAGGTTGAGGGATCTTTTCTCTATTTATTATGTTCGATACATTTTTTACTTTAAAGCCCTGGAGGACGAGAGCATCTTTTACTTCTTCGGGAGCAACATAGGAATCTATGCCCTTCAACACAATCTGCATACCTCTAGCACTCTTGAGCTGATATGTGTAGAAATTTGTTTTACATTTTTCAAGTTCAGTAACCATTTTGCGGAAATCTTTTTCGTCATAAATTTGGATTTTAGTTTCATCGATGTTGCCACGTTTTATTGGAACAATGTGAAATTTATTCTCACCAATTACCGAAATTAATTTCTTAATAAGAGCGTTTGAATTTTTTTCTCTCAAATATATTGGTGGCGGCTTGGATGTTTTGTTCGAGGATACCTCGGGTTTGTCGTTGTCATCTTGAAAAATTTTAAAGCGGTTTTGGCGATTAGTTGAGGCTGCGCTGTTATCCCTATACACTTTTGGAGCAGATGAGATTTTTGAAGAATTTGGGCTTCGTCCACGCTTTACTATGGTTATATATCTGTCCATTCCAACTTGTACCTTGAGTTTCGAGCCGCTGTTATCTGTAGTGATAACTTTGTTAAGTGATGAACACGAGCCTGAAGGGGATGATATTACTGACTTATATGAAGGAGTACTGGGCAACTGTAATGTTAACGAATCCGTTGGCATTGGACAAAGCGAAGTTGATCGCTGACGAAAAATTGGCTTAGCCGTTAAAAAAAGTCTGTCATCAAGTTTTTTATTTATTTTTTTTAAATTAGGATCATCAGAACTCACAGTAAGTCTATCATCAGATTTGTTATTTTTATTGTTATCATTAAGATCATCAGAGCTCACAGTAAGATAGGCATTTCTGCCGTTATCACTCACTTCGCAATTATTTGTTTTCGAGGTACTCATATAGAGTATTCCTCAAGGGCACTTTGTAAGTGTATTCCTCAAGGGCACTTTAAGTTATTTTGTTTACGGTTGTTCTCAAATATACATCTTCAAATTCATTTAAACATACATACATACATATGTAAAAAAAAAAAATTATGTATAGTTAAGAGTCACAACAAACATACAATTCTTTTCCCTTTTTCTTCTTACCTCCCCCACAGCAATAAAAAACCAAATTTATAGCATTTAATGAGAACAAACAAACGCACAATTAATATACAAGGCTTGTTAAAATAAAATTCGTCCTTCAATTTTTATATTTTCATCCCAAAATAAAAACAAAAGAATACTCTTTTCCCTTTTTCTTCTTACCAGCCAACAGCAATAAAAAAGCAAATTTATAAACGTACAGATAACAGCATTTGCAAAATGATAAGCAACCGATATTTCAAACTAAAGCCGGTGTTTATAATTACAAAAACCAAAAAAGGTTTCTATTGACGATTTCAAGTGATTTAAGAGACAGAAATAGGTACAACTATTATTAAAGAGACAAACCGACAGACAAACATAAAGGCTCGTTAAACAAAAAGTCATCCCTGTTGTTTCATCACATCAAGTGTGCAATGAAAATAAAAAAATTCTATTCAACAGCAATAAACATTTTCTTATGCACTTGCATTTCACACAAAAAAAAAATCATCCCAAATTTTTTTTTCATCTCAAATTTTCATCTCTAAAATCATCCAAATAAATATCATCCCAAAAAATTCATCCCAAAAAGATGATTTTTTTTTACCTTCCCCATTTCCCTACTACTATGATAACAGGTGTTCTTAGATACACGCCGACAAAGGCATTCACTCCATTGCTTATAACTTCTTAATTTTTCGGTCAATTTTCTTGTGGTTGGTTTTAGTTCTTACGTAAAAGTATTAACTTTACGTACATGAGCAGAAACCAGACGTTTTTTTTTAACGATTTGTACTTTTCTGTCAGCATATAATCACTGTAAAATATGATTTTTTGAAAATCTGCCCTATTTTCATCGATATATTTTGAACCGCTTTACCAATTAAAGATCCGATTACACATATTTATTTGTCATCTCAATACCTTTCATTTGAATACTAAGAACGACCCAATCGGACAATTCTAGCTGGAAATATGATGGGTCAAGTGAAAAAAGGTCGAAAAAATCACAATATCTCAAAAACTGTTCCATAAAAAAAACTTTAACCTTGATTTTCGAATTCAGCGAAAGAAAACACATAAGGAAAATCACCTCTCATCAAATGTACATTTTCGGTGTAAACTAGTGTAATTTATTGTATTTCAGATAAAACTAAATTAAATAATTTATTTAATTTAATTTATTAATACTCGCTTTTTCGACATTATGCTGTTGCTACCGAAAAATACTTATTAAATGGAATCAACCATTTACAAATAAAAAAAAATCAATATAATTTCTTCTAGCCATATTTTTGTAAAGTCAATTTAGCCTGTTCCTTCTTGAGCTAATGGCTACACTGGCTTTGACCTTAAATAAACCCTTGTTTGCACTTTTTATTTAACATTTACTTTTTATTTGTTATTAATTATTTTTTTATATGTATGTATGTATATTCAATAACATTGAATACACACACATGCATACACACGTACATGTGGTCACCCAGCCAGCATTTTGTGAAAATAATGATCAAAAAAGAGTCACATTTGAGTATTCTAGATGATTAAAACTATCAAATATGCAATCATTTTCTAATCATAAATGATTCTGTCATCGGGAGAAATTGGTACCCTGCATGTGACTATTCCTGAATAGTCATTTATGATCTCTGCTTTAATGTAGTTTTCATGTACATTTGTTATCATATGTGATAATATTTTCTGTTCACTTTTTAGTTGAACTTGCAATCATTTTATGATCATATTCTGCTTCATTTTCGACCTATTTTTGAAATCGTTTTATGATCATATTTTGTATGATATTCGATCAATTTTTGAAACGAATCTTACTATAATTTGAAGTCATATTATGATCATATTATGTATAATATTTTACCCTCTTTTTAATAGAAATCAGACTATAATTTGATATAGTTTTATGATAAAATTTTTATTATAATTCAATTCTTATACATTTACAAAACAAAATAATAAAATAACTTCTTAAATTCATTGCTCTTAAGTCTAGGGGAATAAAATTATGTTATATGTACATATACTATTAATTAAAAAACAAAATAATAATAAAATAATTTCAAGAATTCATTTTACTTAGATCTAGTTTATGTTAAATTATGTACATATGTAGTTAGCAACGTTTTCGTTTATTGGCACGTTCCTTCGCATGGACAAAATCTTTCTGAAGGATACTATTTATTTCCTTGTCCTCGGCCTTGTACTTCAGATGACATATATCTATAAAAAATATTAATGCCCTAATTCTGTTCGACGAATGTATTGTCTTGTCTATGGACGAAACAAAGAAGCAGTTTTGATTCTTTAAAACGATTATTATGAATTGTCTATGCTAGAAGGTTCGTGTATTTGCTTTATGATTTTGTTCTGAACATTATATCCAACACATATTTTTTTATATGTTTTTCAAACTATTATATAATAATTTAATTGAATTTTTATGTTTTAAAAACATGGCAATAATATTTATATTTTTCATTGTCAAAGACAACAACCATTTTTAAAGAAAATAATTTAGAGACTTCAAAGACAAGAACTCAAACAAAAACGTCCTAAATCTTCTTACTGAATTAGGGCATAAATTAAATTAATATAATTTTTTTAATTGAAATCATTACAAACTTACTTTTAATAACTTTTTTTAGTTGTTTCAATAAAAAACTTTTTATAACAAAAATAGACACCAATTCTCACTTTAGCGATCAAAAACAGAACTTCTCACTATGCAATCAAAATACAATATATAATTTGTTCTGCATTGCTTTTCCTTTGACTTGTTGGTTAACGGGAACTTGTTTACAAGCTGATCACTTTTTATGTTTGCGAAATGGTGGGGGTAAAAGAGTAAGTAAGATGGTATCACATTTTGGTCACCAAGAATAGTCAAAAAGAACTCAAGCAAATGATAAAAATAATTGTAATAATAATAATTTGATGAACTGTATGAAAGCTCAGTTTTTAATCACCATAAGTAATCAAAAATGAGTAAGTAAGATGACTACCGAATTGTATCACATTTTGGTCACCAATAATAGTCAAAAAGTACTCAAGCAAATGATAAAAATAATTGTTATCAGTTTTTAATCATAAGGAATAGACAAATTTGACTGTTCTTTTTGATGAACTGTATGAAAGCTCAGTTTTTAATCACCAAAACTAGTCAAAAATGAGTGAGTAAGATGACTACCGAAAATTCAATCATCCAAATGCTAGCTGGGCATACTCTCATTTGTAAATAAGTAAAGGGTGTTTTTGCAAGAGTTTCCTAATTTTAATTTGGAATAATACTTATGAATTAAATGAAATTTTTATTCTGTTCTTTTTGAAAATGTATGACATTTATGTATATTTTTAACCCCCGACCAAAAAAATAGGTGTTATAAGTTTGTAGTGTGTGTCTGTGTATTTGTGTCTCTGTGTATCTGTGTGTCTGTCCGTCTTCACGTACAGACCCAACGGCTGGACCGATTTTGATTTAGTTTTTTCTGTTGGAAAGGTCACTTGATCGAGAAGGTTCTTAACTATGTTTGAATAAAATTGGTCCAGCCGTTTAGAAGATATCACATCTTTTCTAGATATATCGGGGGTTTTTAAAATTTAAAATTTTTGTTATTAAATTAATATGTAATATAAATGTGATATATGATCACCAAGTTTTAGTAAATTTCAAGAATTTCTGGAGATATAGTATTAAACTGAGAAGCGTCAGTCGCAAGATCTTGTATTTCGTCGATTTCGTGAAATAACATTAAATATCATCAAAATGACGTTTCCATATCTCCACAATCATGTTAAAACCACATGTGGTTGATGTTTATCTTATTGATTTTTTGAGACAAAAATTCATTGAGCATATCGAGCCATAACCGCTAAAATAGCTTAAGCGACATGTTTTTGAACTTCGTTTTTTTTACGAAAATCAACAATTTACAATCGCAAATAATCGATTTTGGTCAAAAAATTAAGTTCGAAAATTATGTCGGTTAAGCTTTTTTTAGCGGTTAATGCACGATATGTCGATAACGTACGCCATTCACTGTAAAGAAACATGACTAAATTTTTCTAGATACACTAGTGTCTCATTTGACCGCAATGGATTGTTTTTACACAATATTCCCGTAAAAAATGTATTAGTTTCCAATTGTACCTACTTGAGATTAATCTACAAACGTAATATGTAACCGATGTACCTTAGGATTCAATTCTTAAACAAGCTGAACCTTGTACGATTCAAGATCTATACGTAAAATTTTTCAGTGTGTGCCTTCAATTTTTGTACGTCAGTAGTGTGATTCACTATTTTTTTTAACGATAATCGCATCGTTAAAATAATTATAACGAAAAATTACCGAATTTGCTATTAATTTTTAACGATATTCGCTGTAGGTTAATGTCAGCTGTGTCGTTATTTTAGCGACAATACTTTATGTGGTGTTAATTTTATCGACAAAAATCAACAGAAAATATCAGCTGTGTACTATCGTTAAAAAGAATCTACAGAATCACAAAATCGTAATTGCAAGCGACAAAATGTATAGACAAAAATTACGATTGTCGGATCGTTAAAAGTTACTGAATCGCACCACAGCACTTTTTTTCGTTTCGAATTACAGAGTAGAACCGCGATTTTTAGAATAAACTTCCACATTGGCGGTGTTTTGTCAAAACTTACTGAAAAGAAATAAAAACACAAATTACACAGCAGGCATCGCCAATGCATCTAAATTTTAGATTCTAAAACTTACTAAATCTCAATTGTACGTTAAATTGTTTTGAGGATCCCTGGCATAGAGTTCGACATACAGTACATAGTCAGTAAAGCAAAAAAAACCCCTTTATGTATGCATAAGATACTAGATAAAAAGTTTTATATATAGTATATGTTATCGCACAAGATAATAAAGTAAACGTTCTTATTTTTTTTAACAAAAATTTTACGTTTTAATTCTTTCCAAATTAAGAACTAAATGGTATGACTAAAGGTATGCAATTACGTCATCGATCAATTTATTTTTAAAAATCAAATTTCTTGCTTACAAAAAAACATGAGGGTGCCTTATTAGGATCGTTATCAGTGAAAATTTCTAAAAAAAATTATATTGCAGGAGGAGACTTTCTTAGAAGTTATTTTACATGTTTTCATATTTTAAACAGTCTAACCCCCCGTTGCCACATGCCAGTAATTACTTGCAAGTAGTGTATATATATTATTAACGAAAACAAAAATTTTTCAAGTGGCTACACAGCACAGTGCAAGTTCATTTTTAAAATGTCGTCAGCAAGTAAAGTTTTAGAAGAATTGGAATTATTGCAGTGTTGCAAGTATTCAATATTTTACTTAAATTGATTGTGAATATATTTCTTTCATTAAAACATGAAATTTATGATCAAACTTAGCTCTAAAAATAGCCTTTTTGTAATTTCTCAATATCACTTTTATATATACAAAAAATTAGCTATAATATTAACCAAATTAATGAAATAACTCGTTACTCGGCAACACTGTTTTTTGTTTTGTCACTTTACTTGCGACAAGTGTAAAAATTTACTTGCTACAAAATTTCATTGCAAGCTGACTTGCAAGTGGCAAAAGTATGGCAGTGTTAGTAAAAAAATTTGAGTGTATTGAGTTTTTTTCACTTGCACTTACATGTGACGGAAGGTTATGTCAGCTATAAAGCTGTGTTCACATTATATGTATTTACCTTGTGGAATGTCACTTTTTCACATGGTAAATTCGTACATATAGTCTGAACACCTTTAAACAATAGCATGTGTTATTTCCCTGTGTGCAGTACAAACGACAATTTTGATTTAGAGCGTGTTCTATTTTCAAGTGACAAAGCATCTGACATCAGCTGGTTTCAAATAAAGCAAGTGTGTGTGGCGTTAAAAATTAAGTAAGATAAATTAAATTAATATTGATTTAATAGACTAAAAACTAAAAAGGAAGGAAAAATTGATATTGTATTAACAAAAGTAAGAATTTGTTTACCTTTATAGGTTATGTCATATGTACATAACATACCAACGTGTGAACACAAAAATTATAAACCTTATGTAAAACGCAGATTTTGACGTACACATAAAATGTTGTGTGTATAATAAAGTGACACAAGACAAATACATATAATGTGAACACAGCTTAAATTTTATATTTTTTACTACAAAAGAAAAAGACAACTGGAACAGCGTGCCGTTTGACCGACTAAAGTGGCAAATTGCCACTTTTTCGACTGCCTTGTCACTTTTTTCACCTTTTTGTCTCCTTTTTTTCAAAGTGAATTATATAATAATACATTAAAAATAAGAAGTTTAGTTTAGTTTTCTCGTTTTTTTTAATTTTGCCCCTTTTTTTTGATAAATCCCCTATTTGGTGCCACTTGTTGAAAAATGTCATCGGTCACCCTGAACTGGAATTTAATTGTCATACGTTCTCCATTTTAATTCCATAGAATCAATACTATCTACACTTATATTAGAGATATAGGCGCGTAGTCATAGTCAAAACAAAGTACACTTTAAGAAGTTAAAACCAGTATTACCATACACAATACTGGTTTTAATTCTTAAAGTGTACTTTGTTTTGACTATGACTACGCGCCATACTGTTTGCACACTTGTAAGCAAGGAACTTCCACACTCCTAAAATATTTACTATATTTTTAATTAATACAACTGAGCATCGTTTCTGTAAGGAATGTAAGAACATCTCGATTCGAAAAAATTGTTATTATCCTGAGAAAAACTATATTTGTTGATATATTTATAATTTGAACGGGCTAAGGTTCGTATCGCTTTTTAAGCCAAATTACATGTGATAATTATTAATGAACAAATAACACCAAAGTTTGTTGTAAATATTCTGACTAACAACACATAGTTGAACGCAACAACTAGCCGTTTTTGAAGGCCACTAAATCTTCATCATCAGCGTTCTTCTGTGTTTGGTCCACTGTGTGTGGTGTCAGTTGATGTAGATTTCTGCCATATATACGAAACTTTATTGCAAATGGAATATGTGAATTGGTTTGATTCATCGTATTTCAATTTGCTGATGTGTTTTGTAATGAAGGCTCAAAGTTACCATCTCTAAATTTGCAACAAATTTGTACTTCACCATGCTTCTTTTTTCTATTATATTTAAGGTGTATTTTATAAGAAATAAAATGAGTCTTAAATTTTTAAAATCGGTTAGAAATTGGCGAAGTTATAAATATTTTCAAAAAACACTAATTTGCACACTAAGTATGCTCGTAAAACGCCATTTCTGAACCGATTTTTAATTTTTAAATGGGTTTGAATATATTTTGGGGTGTATTTTGTCAAAATTTAAAAAAGACTTTGAGTTCAAAATCTTTTAACGAAATATTGACAAAATTTAATTTTTTAAATTTTACTTTTTAAAAATTTTTTTAAATTGAAACGTTTTTTCGAAAAATTTGTACTTCATTATGCTTCTTTTTTCTATTATATTTAAGGTGTATTTTATAAGAAATAAAATGAGCCTTAAGTTTTTAAAATCGGTTAGAAATTGGCAAAGTTATAAATATTTTCAAAAAACACTAATTTGCACACTAAGTATGCTCGCAAAACGCCATTTCTGAACCGATTTTTAAGTTTTAAATGGGTTTGAATATATTTTGGACTGTATTTTGTCAAAATTTAAAAAATACTTTGAGTTCAAAATCTTTTACAGAAATATTGACAAAATTAAATTTTTTAAATTTTACTTTTTAAATTTTTTTTTAAATTAAACGTTTTTTCGAAAAATTTGTACTTTACTATGCTTCTTTTTTCTATTATATTTAAGGTGTATCTTATAAGAAATAAAATGAGCCTTAAATTTTTGAAATCGGTTAGAAATTGGCAAAGTTATAAATATTTTAAAAAAACACTAATTTGCACACTAAATATGCTCGTAAAACGCCATTTCTGAACCGATTTTTAATTTTGAAACGGGTTTGGATATATTTTGGGCTGCATTATGTCAAAATTTAAAAAAGACTTTGAGTTCAAAATCTTTTACCGAAATATTGACAAAATTTAATTTTTTAAATTTTACTTTTTAAAAATTTTTTTAAATTGAAACGTTTTTTCGAAAAATTTGTACTTCAACATGCTTTTTTTTATTATATTGAAGGTGTATTTTATAAGAAATAAAATGAGCCTTAAATTTTTAAACTCGGTTAGAAATTGGCAAAGTTATAAATATTTTCAAAAAACACTAATTTGCACACTAAGTATGCTCGTAAAACGCCATTTCTGAAACGATTTTTAATTTTTAAATGGGTTTGAATATATTTTGAGCTGTATTTTGTCAACAATTAAAAAAGACTTTGAGTTCAAAATCTTTTACCGAAATATTGACAAAATTTAATTTTTTAAATTTTACTTTTTAAAAATTTTTTTAAATTACACGTTTTTTTTTCGAAAAATTTGTACTTCACCATGCTTCTTTTTTCTATTATATTTAAGGTGTATTTTATAAGAAATAAAATGAGCCTTAAATTTTTAAAATCGGTTAGAAATTGGCAAAGTTATAAATATTTTCAAAAAACACTAATTTGCACACTAAGTATGCTCGTAAAACGCCATTTCTGAACCGATTTTTAAATGTGTTTGAATATATTTTGGGCTGTATTCTGTCAAAATTTAAAAAAGACTTTGAGTTCAAAATCTTTTACCGAAATATTGACAAAATTTAATTTTTTAAATTTTACTTTTTAAAATTTTTTTTAAATTAAACGTTTTTTTTTTCGAAAAATTTGTACTTCAACATGCTTCTTTTTTCTATTATATTTAAGGTGTATTTTATAAGAAATAAAATGAGTCTTAAATTTTTAGAATCGGTTAGAAATTGGAGAAGTTATAAATATTTTAAAAAAAAAAGCTAATTTGCACACTAAGTATGCTCGTAAAACGCCATTTCTGAACCGATTTTTAATTTTTAAATGGGTTTGAATATATTTTGGGCTGTATTTTGTCAAAATTTAAAAAAGACTTTGAGTTCAAAATCTTTTACAGAAATATTGACAAAATTTAATTTTTTAAATTTTACTTTTTAAAAATGTTTTTAATTTAAACGTTTTTTCGAAAAATTTGTACTTCAACATGCTTCTTTTTTCTATTATATTTAAGGTGTATTTTATAAGAAATAAAATGAGTCTTAAATTTTTAAAATCGGTTAGAAATTGGAGAAGTTATAAATATTTTCAAAAAACACTAATTTGCACACTAAGTATGCTCGTAAAACGCCATTTCTGAACCGATTTTTAATTTTTAAATGGGTTTGAATATATTTTGGGCTGTATTCTGTAAAAATTCAAAAAAGACTTTAAGTTCAAAATCTTTTACCGAAATATTGACAAAATTTAATTTTTTAAATTTTACTTTTTAAAAATTTTTTTAAATTGAAACGTTTTTTCGAAAAACTTGTACTTCAACATGCTTTTTTTTTATTATATTTAAGGTGCATTTTATAAGAAATAAAATGAGCCTTAAGTTTTTAAAATCGGTTAGAAATTGGCAAAGTTATAAATATTTTCAAAAAACACTAGTTTGCACACTAAGTATGCTCGTAAAACGCCATTTCTGAACCGATTTTTATTTTTTAAATGGGTTTGAATATATTTTGGGCTGTATTCTGTAAAAATTTAAAAAAGACTGAGTTCAAAATCTTTTACCGAAATATTGACAAAATTAAATTTTTTAAATTTTACTTTTTAAATTTTTTTTTTAAATTAAACGTTTTTTTGAAAAATTTGTACTTCACTATGCTTCTTTTTTCTATCATATTTAAGGTGTATTTTATAAGAAATAAAATGAGCCTCAAGTTTTTAAAATCGGTTTGAAATTGGCAAAGTTATAAATATTTTCAAAAAACACTAATTTGCACACTAAGTATTTTCGAAAAACGCCATTTCTGAACCGATTTTTAATTTTTAAATGGGTTTGAATATATTTTGGGCTGTATTTTATCAAAATTTAAAAAAAACTGAGTTCAAAATCTTTTACCAAAATATTGACAAAATTTAATTTTTTAAATTTTACTTTTTAAAATTTTTTTTAAATTGAAACGTTTTTTCGAAAAATTTGTACTTCAACATGCTTTTTTTTTATTATATTTAAGGTGTATTTTATAAGAAATAAAATGAGCCTTAAATTTTTAAAATCGGTTAGAAATTGGCAAAGTTATAAATATTTTCAAAAAACGCTAATTTGCACACTAAGTATGCTCGTAAAACGCCATTTCTGAACCGATTTTTATTTTTTAAATGGGTTTGAATATATTTTGGGCTGTATTTTGTCAAAATTTAAAAAAGACTTTGAGTTCAAAATCTTTTACCGAAATATTGACAAAATTTATTTTTAAAGTTATTTAATTTGTTTGGCTTAAGTTCGTTAAATTTAATCTTGTAATTAAATTATTTTATTATATTAGAAAGAAATTCCAAAGCATATAACTATTTGTAAAAAAAAAATTTTGTGGCTGAACGGAAGGTTGAATTGACATGTTTCGAAACCACACGGCGTGCTCATCAGAATTCTTTACCGTTTATACCTCACGGCCACGGCAGCCACAGCCGCCATGGTTGCAACAGCCGACTAGTAGAAATTCCTCGTACCTTTAATCAATTCTGGCTTGAGAGACGCCATCTTGTGGAACTTTTTCTCAGCTTTCATTTGATGGTTAGGAGTTTCACTATTTTCCTTGTCTCGTTCAATTAAGCTTTTTCATTTCTGTCATTACCAGATCGAAGACCATCGGTCTTCAGAGATGCTGGAGTGTATGAATGCTAGTTTCTGTGCGTTTTTATTATTGCCACAGTTTACATTCATTAGCTATGTGCCTTTAGAGTTTTTAACAATTAAGTAATGACTTTTTTGTCGAACTGCATGGTTATATCCAAAGTTATTTAATTTGTTTGGCTTAAGTTCGTTAAATTTAATCTTTTAATTAAATTATTTTATTATATTAGAAAGAAATTCCAAAGCATATAACTAATTGAAAAGACAAAGATTATACAAGATTAAATTTAACGAACTTAAGCCAAACAAATTAAATAACTTTGGATATAACCATGCAGTTCGACAAAAAACTCATTACTTAATTGTTAAAATTTATTTTTTTAAATTTTACTTTATAAAATTTTTTTTATATTAAACCTTTTTTTCGAAAAATTTGTACTTCACCATGCTTCTTTTTTCTATTATATTTAAGGTGTATTTTATAAGAAATAAAATGAGCCTTAAGTTTTTAAAATCGGTTAGAAATTGGCAAAGTTATAAATATTTTCAAAAAACACTAATTTGCACACTAAGTATGCTCGTAAAACGCCATTTCTGAACCGATTTTTAATTTTTAAATGGGTTTGAATATATTTTGGGCTGTATTTTGTCAACATTTAAAAAAGACTTTGAGTTCAAAATCTTTTACCGAAATATTGACAAAATTTAATTTTTTAAATTTTACTTTTTAAAAAATTTTTTAAATTAAACGTTTTTTCGAAAAATTTCTACTTCAACATGCTTTTTTTTTTCTATTATACTTAAGATGTATTTCATAAGAAATAAAATGAGCCTTAAGTTTTTAAAATCGGTTAGAAATTGGCAAAGTTATAAATATTTTCAAAAAACACTAATTTGCACACTAAGTATGCTCGCAAAACGCCATTTCTGAACCGATTTTTAATTTTTAAATGGGTTTGAATATATTTTGGGCTGTATTCTGTCAACATTTAAAAAAGACTTTGAGTTCAAAATCTTTTACCGAAATATTGACAAAATTTAATTTTTTAAATTTTACTTTTTAAAAAAATTTTTTAAATTAAACGTTTTTTCGAAAAATTTCTACTTCAACATGCTTCGTTTTTCTATTATATTTAAGGTGTATTTTATAAGAAATAAAATTAGCCTTAAATTTTTAAAATCGGTTAGAAATTGGCAAAGTTATAAATATTTTCAAAAAACACTAATTTGCACACTAAGTATGCTCGTAAAACGCCATTTCTGAACCGATTTTTAAATGGGTTTGAATATATTTTGGGCTGTATTCTGTCAAAATTTAAAAAAGACTTTGAGTTCAAAATCTTTTACCGAAATATTGACAAAATTTAATTTTTTAAATTTTACTTTTTAAAAATTTTTTTAAATTAAACTTTTTTTTCGAAAAATTTGTACTTCAACATGCTTCTTTTTTCTATTATATTTAAGATGTATTTTATAAGAAATAAAATGAGTCTTAAATTTTAAAAATCGGTTAGAAATTAGCGAAGTTATAAATATTTTCAAAAAACACTAATTTGCACACTAAGTATGCTCGTAAAACGCCATTTCTGAACCGATTTTTATTTTTTAAATGGGTTTGAATATATTTTGGGCTGTATTTTGTCAAAATTTAAAAAAGACTTTGAGTTCAAAATCTTTTACCGAAATATTGACAAAATTTATTTTTAAAGTTATTTAATTTGTTTGGCTTAAGTTCGTTAAATTTAATCTTGTAATTAAATTATTTTATTATATTAGAAAGAAATTCCAAAGCATATAACTATTTGTAAAAAAAAAATTTTGTGGCTGAACGGAAGGTTGAATTGACATGTTTCGAAACCACACGGCGTGCTCATCAGAATTCTTTACCGTTTATACCTCACGGCCACGGCAGCCACAGCCGCCATGGTTGCAACAGCCGACTAGTAGAAATTCCTCGTACCTTTAATCAATTCTGGCTTGAGAGACGCCATCTTGTGGAACTTTTTCTCAGCTTTCATTTGATGGTTAGGAGTTTCACTATTTTCCTTGTCTCGTTCAATTAAGCTTTTTCATTTCTGTCATTACCAGATCGAAGACCATCGGTCTTCAGAGATGCTGGAGTGTATGAATGCTAGTTTCTGTGCGTTTTTATTATTGCCACAGTTTACATTCATTAGCTATGTGCCTTTAGAGTTTTTAACAATTAAGTAATGACTAGGGAAAGGATTTTCATGCATTTAAAATCGCGTTTTATGTACATAAAATATGCATTAAAAATAGAAAAATATGTATTTAAAATTAATAAAATATGCATTTATTTAATTTTTTTTTTAATATTTAATAATATTAAAAACATAAAAAATAACCTTAATTGCTTTCTTAACAAACATTTTGTCATTAAAAATTTAAAAAATCAATGGTTTCTTCACAGATATTTTGTCATACCGAACACAAAATAAAATTATATCGAACTTTTATTTACGTATACATATGAATAAATGTTTTTTTAAATTCTCAAAGGTAACTCTTTGACGATTTTTCCTGAAAAAACTTTTATATAACGAAAATGAACGTTCCACGTCAGCAGAAGTTATTGGTGCATTTTTAAATGCTGCTAGTTCGTTTGAGGAATATTCAGTTTCTAAGTTTTCGCTGTTATAACTATAAAATATTGATGTAATTTGTTCCAATTTTTTAAATCCATAATTTTTTCTATAACTTTATGTAATTTATTTTTAATTTTTTCGCTTATTCTGCTTTTCAGAGCACAAATTTTTTTACCGCATCTTCAATTAACTCCACTTGAGCTGTTAACGAATTAAAACTCTCTAACTGGGCTATAATCTTTGTGTACACATACCAATTCAGTGTTTAAGTTTTTCGACTTTAAAATTTCTTTAGCTTTGTTAATTGAAATTTTATTTGTATCACTTAAATTTTCTACAACATTTTTAAACTCGTTAAAATGTTCAGCATAGTAACAGCGTTCAACCACGTTCCCCATCTAGTTACTATAGGCTGTGGGGTAGTCGTATTCCTGGATATTTTTCTTTAAAGGCTGTAACACGCAAGGGAGCTTTCAAAAACACGTTCTTTCCACATGAAATTAATAAATCAATATTTTCAAATTGATTTCTAATCTCCTCAGCAACACGATGCATGGCATGAGCTAAACAGGTTACATACAGAATTTTTGGATAAAAAACCTTCAAATAATGACCTGATTTCACCATATAAGGTGCAGCATCCGTAATGTATAAAAGTATTTTATTTTTGTTAAAATTTTCACCCAATAAAGCAATAGAGTCATTAAAAACACGAGCAATTGTAGCGTGATTTACTCTTTCGAGTTCAACAATATTTAGCAAAAATTTTTGCTTGCTCTTTTCCGAGTCTGTGGCCATAATGCCTACAATTACGTTCGCCCCACACCGCCCTTCATCATCAGTCGTTTCATCAATTGACACCCACAAAAATTCTGTTTTTAATAATTCTACCACCTCATTAAGACGAGTAGAATACAGCTTATTAACGTATTTTTTTTAAGTGTTGATTCCGGAGGAATATCTTCACTGATATACTTTTCTAAAAAGCTTCTTAGTTGTGGGTTGTTTAATTTGAAAAGTGGTTTGTCAGCTGAAACAAGAGCCTCGCAAAGTTCCATAGTAAATTTGCTATGTTTGTCGTCAAATGCAGAGCTATCAGTAAGAAGAGGTTGAGATGCTTTTGAAGCTGTACGATCACTTAAAGACGCATGTTTTTGGCTTCTTAGTTGCTGCTCTACTTGGAACTTGGTATCAAAGTTTGCGGCTTCATTGCAAGGTTTACAAAATAGCACTCTACCATCGGACTTGAAAATGTTCTTGTAGTCAGATACGTATTTATGTAAAATTTTACTTTTCAATGATTTTTCTTTCGGCATTTTTGCTAATATTATATTATTCAATAGTATTCAATCTCCAATTAGCGTCACTTTCAATTATTTTTTCTTGGAAGATTTAGACGTTAAGTTTTTCGTTACTTTAATGCTTTGTTTCTATCAAGAAAAGTAACTTCTTAATTGTCAAAAACAGGTATGGAAAACGATTTTTTTTTCTATATAACGCTGCGTTAACACTTCGTCGGTTGGTTTGTGGTTTGCTGCAGACATAATGTATTTTGAATATACTGTTCCGCAAACCAGTAATGAGACAATATGTACATATATATTTCTACAGAGATGGGTTAACATTATAGCTCGACTAGAGTTTCTTGTGGTATGCTGATATTTTTTCTTCATTTTGACGTGAAAATATAGATGGAACTAATAAAAAAACACCAAAATTATCTTTACAGCATGCAAAAAGTAAAAATATGTATTAAAAATATACATTTATAATGAAATATGCAAAAATATGTATTTATTATAAAATATGCAAAAATATGCATTAACAAATCGATGCCATTTTGTCGCAAATTTGTTGATTCGCAAAGATATTTTATTTACGTTGATCTACGACCAACGACTGAAAACATGTATTTACATGAAAATCCTTTCCCTAGTAATGACTTTTTTGTCGAACTGCATGGTTATATCCAAAGTTATTTAATTTGTTTGGCTTAAGTTCGTTAAATTTAATCTTTTAATTAAATTATTTTATTATATTAGAAAGAAATTCCAAAGCATATAACTAATTGAAAAGACAAAGATTATACAAGATTAAATTTAACGAACTTAAGCCAAACAAATTAAATAACTTTGGATATAACCATGCAGTTCGACAAAAAACTCATTACTTAATTGTTAAAATTTATTTTTTTAAATTTTACTTTATAAAATTTTTTTTATATTAAACCTTTTTTTCGAAAAATTTGTACTTCACCATGCTTCTTTTTTCTATTATATTTAAGGTGTATTTTATAAGAAATAAAATGAGCCTTAAGTTTTTAAAATCGGTTAGAAATTGGCAAAGTTATAAATATTTTCAAAAAACACTAATTTGCACACTAAGTATGCTCGTAAAACGCCATTTCTGAACCGATTTTTAATTTTTAAATGGGTTTGAATATATTTTGGGCTGTATTTTGTCAACATTTAAAAAAGACTTTGAGTTCAAAATCTTTTACCGAAATATTGACAAAATTTAATTTTTTAAATTTTACTTTTTAAAAAATTTTTTAAATTAAACGTTTTTTCGAAAAATTTCTACTTCAACATGCTTTTTTTTTTTCTATTATACTTAAGATGTATTTCATAAGAAATAAAATGAGCCTTAAGTTTTTAAAATCGGTTAGAAATTGGCAAAGTTATAAATATTTTCAAAAAACACTAATTTGCACACTAAGTATGCTCGCAAAACGCCATTTCTGAACCGATTTTTAATTTTTAAATGGGTTTGAATATATTTTGGGCTGTATTCTGTCAACATTTAAAAAAGACTTTGAGTTCAAAATCTTTTACCGAAATATTGACAAAATTTAATTTTTTAAATTTTACTTTTTAAAAAAATTTTTTAAATTAAACGTTTTTTCGAAAAATTTCTACTTCAACATGCTTCGTTTTTCTATTATATTTAAGGTGTATTTTATAAGAAATAAAATTAGCCTTAAATTTTTAAAATCGGTTAGAAATTGGCAAAGTTATAAATATTTTCAAAAAACACTAATTTGCACACTAAGTATGCTCGTAAAACGCCATTTCTGAACCGATTTTTAAATGGGTTTGAATATATTTTGGGCTGTATTCTGTCAAAATTTAAAAAAGACTTTGAGTTCAAAATCTTTTACCGAAATATTGACAAAATTTAATTTTTTAAATTTTACTTTTTAAAAATTTTTTTAAATTAAACTTTTTTTTCGAAAAATTTGTACTTCAACATGCTTCTTTTTTCTATTATATTTAAGATGTATTTTATAAGAAATAAAATGAGTCTTAAATTTTAAAAATCGGTTAGAAATTAGCGAAGTTATAAATATTTTCAAAAAACACTAATTTGCACACTAAGTTTGCTCGTAAAACGCCATTTCTGAACCGATTTTTAATTTTTAAATGGGTTTGAATATATTTTGGGCTGTATTTTGTCAAAATTTAAAAAAGACTTTGAGTTCAAAATTTTTTACCGAAATATTGACAAAATTTAATTTTTTTAATATTACTTTTTAAAAAATTTTTTTAAATTAAACGGTTTTTCGAAAAATTTGTACTTTTCCATGCTTCTTTTTTCTATTATATTTAAGGTGTATTTTATAAGAAATAAAATGAGCCTTAAATTTTTAAAATCGAATAGAAATTGGCGAAGTTATAAATATTTTCAAAAAACATTAATTTGCACACTAAGTATGCTCGTAAAACGCCATTTCTGAACCGATTTTTAAATGGGTTTGAATATATTTTGGGCTGTATTCTGTCAAAATTTAAAAAAAACTTTGAGTTCAAAATCTTTTACCGAAATATTGACAAAATTTAATTTTTTAAATTTTACTTTTTAAAAATTTTTTGAAATTAAACTTTTTTTTTTCGAAAAATTTGTACTTCAACATGCTTCTTTTTTTCTATTATATTTAAGGTGTATTTTATAAGAAATAAAATGAGTCTTAAATTTTTAAAATCGGTTAGAAATTGGCGAAGTTATAAATATTTTCAAAAAACACTAATTTGCACACTAAGTATGCTCGTAAAACGCCATTTCTGAACCGATTTTTAATTTTTAAATGGGTTTGAATATATTTTGGGCTGTATTTTGTCAAAATTTAAAAAAGACTTTGAGTTCAAAATCTTTTACCGAAATATTGACAAAATTTAATTTTTTAAATTTTACTTTTTAAAAATTTTTTTAAATTAAACGTTTTTTTTTTCCAAAAATTTGTACTTCACCATGCTTCTTTTTTCTATTATATTTAAGGTGTATTTTATAAGAAATAAAATGAGCCTTAAGTTTTTAAAATCGGTTAGAAATTGGCAAAGTTATAAATATTTTCAAAAAACACTAATTTGCACACTAAGTATGCTCGCAAAACGCCATTTCTGAACCGATTTTTAATTTTTAAATGGGTTTGAATATATTTTGAGCTGTATTTTGTCAACAATTAAAAAAGACTTTGAGTTCAAAATCTTTTACCGAAATATTGACAAAATTTAATTTTTTAAATTTTACTTTTTAAAAAAATTTTTTAAATTAAACGTTTTTTCGAAAAATTTCTACTTCAACATGCTTCTTTTTTCTATTATACTTAAGGTGTATTTTATAAGAAATAAAATGAGCCTTAAATTTTTAAAATCGGTTAGAAATTGGCAAAGTTATAAATATTTTCAAAAAACACTAATTTGCACACTAAGTATGCTCGTAAAACGCCATTTCTGGACCGATTTTTAATTTTTAAATGTGTTTGAATATATTTTGGGCTGTATTTTGTCAAAATTTAAAAAAGACTGAGTTCAAAATCTTTTACCAAACTATTGACAAAATTTAATTTTTTAAATTTTACTTTTTAAAAATTTTTTTAAATTGAAACATTTTTTCGAAAAACTTGTACTTCAACATGCTTTTTTTTTATTATATTTAACCCTTAAGTGTATACCTGGGCCTGGCCAGGCCCTTTTTGACTTTTTTCCAATTTTTTTTTTCATATAAGTATTAAATATATTATAACGAAACTTTATGTATTCCTCAGTCGAACGGTTTTTAACAAGAAAATGAGAAAAAAAATTAATTTTAATACTGTGGTTTTGCCAATTGGCCAAATGAAATTGTTCTGCATATTGTATCCACCTGGGTCTAGCTAGGCCCAAGCAGTTATATATTAAAGTCAATACAAAAACAAGCAAACATCTTTAATATTTATTCTAAAGTAAAAAAGCAAAAACAAATTCTCTGAGAACCCAAAAGCAAAAACACAAAGTACAAACTCATAAGCAATATAACTCTTCAAATGTAAATGAAAAAAAAAAATTTAGATTTTTGTTCACAATGCAGGGAACACAAATGGGACGAACGACGAATTTCGTCCACCCCGACGAATTCGTCGATAAGAATTCGCTGCATAAATTCGTCGTGTGAAGCACAACAACGACGAAGTTACTCAGCGAACTCCTCTCTAGTATTTGATAAAGTTATTGTGTGTGTAAAGAGAGAGAAAATTGTTTTTGCGTCGTTTGTCGGCGTGCAAAATAGAAATAAGTCTATCTCAGAGTTCGTAACGCTCGACTAATTTCGTTCTACGGCGGTGTTGTGTTCATTTTCATAGCATAATGCTAGAAACACAACTGGGACGAACGACGAATATTTCGGTGCGAAGTTTCGTCATAAAAAAATAAAACACATTTGCGATTATGAAAATGAACACAACACCGCCGTAGAACGAAATTCGTCGAGTGTGACGAACTCTGAGATAGGTTTATTTCTATTTTGTACGCTGACGAACGACGAAAAACAATTTTCTCTCTCTCTTTGCATACACAATAACCAACTTTATCAATTATGACAGCAGAATTCGGTGAGTAAATTCGTCGTTATTGTGGTTCATACGACGAATTTACTCAGCGAATTCTTAACGACGAATTCGTCAACGTGAACGAAATTCGTCGTTCGTCCCAATTGTGTTTATAGCATAACTCAGCAAAATTATGTTTTTGTTTTATATTAGAACAGAAAGAGAATTAGAGTTACTTTCTGATTGAAAAAATGAATCAACTTTTTCTTTACTTCACTGAGATATCATTATACATAGTTATTTTCTGTGTTGCTAGTTGTTGTTTTGCAATGACTTGTGAGGTTGATAAAATTTTGCATACAATTTCAAAATCTGATCCAATTTATTTTGAAAAGTTGGCTGAGGCAATTGCCAACGATATTGAAAATGAATGTCGTATTGAAGATGAGGATGATGATTTAGATGGAGAAGCTTCTGATATCGAAGAAGATTTACATATTGACAATTAAATGGTAGTATCAAGCGATAGCGATGATGAAACCGAGAACGAAGAAGATAACCAAAGAGAATCAGCTTCAAAATCTTTTTTTATGATAAGGATAGAACAGAGTGGTCAAAATCACCAACGCCTGTAAGAAAATTTGCCCCGCATAATATATTGAGAGGTTCCGGGGGCCCAACTTGCACAGATGTTGGTTCATTGGATATATTCAACCGCTTTGTTACAAATAATATAAAAGAAATAATAATAATTGAGCCAAATAGAAATGGGAAGAAATATTACGAAGAAAAGAATCAACATTGGAATCCAATAAAAATCCCGGAATTGGAGGCTTTTAAAGGCGAAATACAAGATACTTATGTAAAAACTGCAAAAGTCCTGTGTGTCTTCAGCACTTAAAATGCGAGTATATTTGTTTTAATTGTATAAATTAAAACCAAAATATATATTTTTCTTTTCCATCTTATAAATTATCTTAATGAATTGTTCTTTCTTTTTATTGTAATGTAATGTTATTCCATTATTTTTTTGTTTAAAACCCTTTTTTTTATTAATTCATGGCTTTTCTTAGTAAGAACTTTTAAAAATACTGTTAATTTTCAGTAAAAATACAAGTGGTCCCAGCCAGGCCCAGGTGGCAGTTTGTGCCAAGCAAATTAGGTGGCTACTTAAGGGTTAAGGTGTATTTTATAAGAAATAAAATGAGCCTTAAATTTTTAAAATCGGTTAGAAATTGCCAAAGTTATAAATATTTTCAAAAAACGCTTATTTGCACACTAAGTATGCTCGTAAAACGCCATTTCTGAACCGATTTTTATTTTTTAAATGGGTTTGAATATATTTTGGGCTGTATTTTGTCAAAATTTAAAAAAGTCTTTGAGTTCAAAATCTTTTACCGAAATATTGACAAAATTTAATTTTTTAAATTTTACTTCTTAAAATTTTTTTTAAATTAAACTTTTTTTTTCGAAAAATTTGTACTTCAACATGCTTCTTTTTTCTATTATATTTAAGGTGTATTTTATAAGAAATAAAATGAGTCTTAAATTTTTGAAATCGGTTAGAAATTAGCGAAGTTATAAATATTTTCAAAAAACACTAATTTGCACACTAAGTATGCTCGTAAAACGCCATTTCTGGACCGATTTTTAATTTTTAAATGTGTTTGAATATATTTTGGGCTGTATTTTGTCAAAATTTAAAAAAGACTTTGAGTTCAAAATCTTTTACCGAAATATTGACAAAATTTATTTTTAAAGTTATTTAATTTGTTTGGCTTAAGTTCGTTAAATTTAATCTTGTAATTAAATTATTTTATTATATTAGAAAGAAATTCCAAAGCATATAACTAATTGTAAAAAAAAAATTTTGTGGCTGAAACTGACATGTTTCGAGACCACTCGGCCTGCTCATCAGAATTCTTTACCGTTTATACCTCACGGCCACGGCAGCCACAGCCGCCATGGTTGCAACAGCCGACTAGTAGAAATTCCTCGTACCTTTAATCAATTCTGGCTTGAGAAACGCCATCTTGTGGAACTTTTTCTCAGCTTTCATTTGATGGTTAGGAGTTTCACTATTTTCCTTGTCTCGTTCAATTAAGCTTTTTCATTTCTGTCATTACCAGATCGAAGACCATCGGTCTTCAGAGATGCTGGAGTGTGTGAATGCTAGTTTCTGTGCGTTTTTATTATTGCCACAGTTTACATTCATTAGCTATGTGCCTTTAGAGTTTTTAACAATTAAGTAATGAGTTTTTTGTCGAACTGCATGGTTATATCCAAAGTTATATAATTTGTTTGGCTTAAGTTCGTTAAATTTAATCTTGTAATTAAATTATTTTATTATATTAGACAGAAATTCCAAAGCATATAACTAATTGAAAAGACAAAGATTATACAAGATTAAATTTAACGAACTTAAGCCAAACAAATTAAATAACTTTGGATATAACCATGCAGTTCGACAAAAAACTCATTACTTAATTGTTAAAATTTATTTTTTTAAATTTTACTTTTTAAAATTTTTTTATATTAAACCTTTTTTTCGAAAAAATTTGTACTTCACCATGCTTCTTTTTATAGCTTTGCTATTTATGGTGAGATACAGGGATTAGAAAATAATTTTCGTAACAAAATAAACCGACACTATTACAGTTATAAATTTATTTTTGTTTTGATTTCTTTGTACTTAAAAGCAACGTACGAAAATAAACGAAACAAATTGTTTGAATTTGTTTTGTTTCATTCTTTGAAGTGAGTGAAAAAAAAACAAAAACAATGAAAAGCATTGCTTGCTCAATTTGTTTTTTTTTTGTATTGTTTTTCCCGATCACAAACCAGAGAACACAGCCGATCGACTGTAAGCCGGCTAACAGCCGCCACCGGCCACAAACAATATATTAATTTAATTGTGCGCCGCTAGAAAAGATAATAATGGGAAATAAATGGAAACGTTTGGAAATATTTGCGGCGAATTTGACATTATCATATACTATAATTTTATTGCATTGTATTTAACACATTAAGTTTGTTTTATACTATGCTCGCACTTATGTTTTAAAACATGTTTAATACATGTTCACACTTATGGCTTTAAATATTTTTAAGACGAGTTTTCTAAGAACTAAACACACCCGCTCACATTATATTTAAGATGTTTATTGTTGACGTTTTGTGAATAAATAAATTATTGTGTTTGTAAGAAATTTCGAACAATTATGCTTTTTGTTTGCTTTATTATTTTTAAACAACACATGTTTTTGTAAATAATGTAATATTTTTTAAGCAATTATTGTGTTCCAAATTTTTTTTTTTTTTTTTTTTCATATACAAATTTATTTATTGTATCTTCAAAAATGAACTAACAATAAGTAATCAAATCTTAAATCTAAATATAATTATTAGGCCCGACCAATATCGGACATAAGCTTAGTGATAGTTATAAATAATACATAAGTAGTGATAATCAAAAAGAAGTATTTTTAAGCAGTCCCATCTGGAGTGTTGAGTATAAGAGCCCTTGTGTCCCTCTTTTTTAAGCGGATGTGTCCAGTAAAGCTCAAAATATTACGGGCAAGCGGATTAGGATGTGACTCGAGTTTAGTTAAATATTTGCCTGCGTATTTTGCAATTTCTTCACTCACTAGTGGCATATTTAAATCACGATGAATATTTGAATTTTTAACGTACCATGGAGCAGATGTTATCAAACGTAAAATTTTGTTTTGCCTTCGTTGGACTCTCTTGACATTAGAAGCTGAAGCAGTGCCCCACAGCTGAATTCCATAGCACCATATTGGCTTCAAAAGCGACTTGTATATCAAAAGTTTGCAGTCTAGGCTGAGTGTTCAATTTCTGCCAATTAACCAATATATTTGAGTCAATTTAAGTTTCATTTGGGTTAACTTAGAGTCAATATGATATTTCCATGTAAGCCTTCGATCAAGGTGTATGCCAAGGTATTTGACTTGCGAATGTTGAGGAATATTTTGATTGTTGATTCGAATGGGGGAACAGGTTTCTTTTCTTAGGGTAAACGTTATATGAACACACTTTTGTTCATTTACTTTTATTCTCCATAAATTCAACCATATTTCAAGCTGGGTAATGTGTGCTTGGAGATTGAGGGATGCCTCATCAGGATTTTTGTGAATACTCAAACAGGCTGTATCATCGGCAAATGTAGAGGTGTGGATGTTATTGCTCACACGCATATCACAAGTATATATTAGATACAAGACTGGCCCCAGAATACTACCCTGTGGCACACCAGAAGATATAGATTTGGGTACACTCATGAAGTCTCCTTCGACAACAGTAAACTTTCTATCAAGAATATAACTTTCCAGAAGCTTTTGTATATTTATTGGTAGGTATGTCTTCAATTTTAAAACTAGGCCTTTGTGCCATACTTTGTCAAATGCCTGAGAAACATCAATAAAAAGGGCAGAACAATACTTCTTTTCTTCAAACGTCCTCCTTATAACTTGAACCAATCTATGCGTTTGCTCAATAGTGCTATGCTGACTTCTAAAGCCAAATTGATGGTCCGGGATGCACCCACTATCAGCTAAAATTGTGGACAATTTAGTCATGAGCAGCTTTTCGAAAAGCTTTGAAATTGTTGAAAGTAAGCTTATACGCCTATATGACTCAGCCTTGGTAAGATCTTTGCCTGGCTTTGGAATCATTTTAATCTTGGCAAGTTTCCAGTTATGTGGAAAATACTGCATTCGTAAAATGGCATTAAAAATAAATAGCAAAATTCTTATTCCAATATGAGGCAAGTTCATCAGCATCTTGTTACTAATGCCATCAATACCTGGAGCTTTCTTAGGGTCGAGTTCAGCAACTATTTTTTGTAGTTCACGCATCTTAAACCTTAAGGGACGAGGGGGTAGAGAGACTACACTCGGTAAATTGGCAGCACCCGTACATGAATTGGGAGTGAATACAGATTTTAAATGCTCAGAAAATAAGTTACCTTTCTCACTATCGCTTCTTGCCCAGCCTCCAGTCGAAGTACGCAATGGTGATTTGAGATCAACGGGTCTTTTAAGATTTCTAGTAGCGCGCCATAAAGAGTAATTAGATGTTGACGTTACATCAAGACCTTCTAAATACTTTTCCAGTAATGCAGTCTTTTCCGACGATAGCAGCTCTTCGAGTCGTTTAGTACATTCTTTAAGTCTGATTTTATTTAGGGATGATCGGTGTTGTTGCCATTCTCTTCTAGCTCTCCTTTTTTCACATACGAGACGTTCAATTTCCGTAGAATAAATTCTATTAAAGCCAGTCTGCGGATAGGAAGTAGTGGCATGTTCAACAGCCTGTTTAATATATTCGTTAAGATTGGCAATATTAAATTCAATATCATCAGGTGATCTAAGCTGAATGTTTTCTACGCAGTGACTACTAATATATTTTTTGAATCCTAGCCAGTTGACCCTATTAATCGTTTTCGCATATGAGTTAGTTAAATCACTCCTTAGTGGTTTGAAAATTGTAACTATTGTGGGAGAGTGATCGGAGGACAAATCTAGAGAGCCCTCTACGTGAATTAAGTCCCTATGGATATTTTTCGTGACGCCAAAATCTATAACATCTGGAATTTTTCTTACGTCAGTAGGCCAATAAGTAGGCTCCCCACTCGAAATGACATCTAAGCCCATTTTTGAAATTGTATTAAACAACGCTCTACCTCTAGGTGTAACAAGACGCGAGCCCCAGTACGTATGTTTTGCATTGTAGTCACCAGCTGCCACGAAACAAGATCCAAGCGATTTGTAGAACTTCTCATACTGATCTTCGGTAACTGAAAATCTGGGAGGTGAGTAAATTGAAGATATCACGAAATTCGCACAAAAATTTTCTACGAAAATATTCGTAGCTTGCATATATTCTTCACTAACGTTCTCAAGGATATAGTGCTTGAGTCTTGACTTAATTAGAATTGCTGATCCACCGCATGCTCTCCCTCTCGGGTCCTTTGAATCATATAGAGTGTAACCATTTATTTTAAAGCAGCTCCTCGAAGTCAAGTGAGTCTCAGATACCAACATTATATCAATATTTTTTTCCGTGAGGAAGTGCTCAAGTTCATTTTTATGTTGGCGAATGCCGTTTGCGTTCCAGAAACATAGTTTTAACGTGTTCATTTTTTGTTAACTAAAGCTTGAAGCAGAGTATTCTGCATTCTCAGCATTTCTTGCATCATGCTAGTCATATTTGTTGTAAAGTTGTTTATAGTTAGCACCAGATTCTCAATAGTAGCTTCAAGACGACTAAAGTTAAAGCTAGAGTTTGCATTCGTTGAATTACTTGGCGGTGGAACATTTTGTGTGGGAATAGAACTAGTCTTAGCAGCATCGGCATACGATACACGTGAAGTTACTAGTTGGCTAGTTTGAGGAAGAGTGGCGGAGTAAGCATTTGCTGATTGAATTGGAGATAATTTAGATTTTTGACCCATAGCCTGTTTAACGAAAGAATATACACGGCATCCTCTGTAGTTAGCGGTGTGATTACCTCCACAATTACTGCATTTTTTTTCTGCTTGTACTTTTGGCTTAGTACAGTTAGCAGTACCATGCAATTCACCGCAGATAACACAAACTGTAGGTAATTTGCAGTAAGTTTTTGTGTGGCCATATTCTTGGCAATTATGACACTGTACGGGACCTGAACGCTTACATGGCTCTTCAACTGTGATTTTTCGGTGTAAAAGGTATTTTAGACTATAAATTGGGTGCGTCTCGTTTTTCTTTAGCTGTGTATCATTCGGCTCCAGTTCAACACGAAATAGAGGCTGGGGAATCTTCTCTCTATTGATTATATTGGTAACATTTTTTACCTTAAATCCTTGTTCGATAAGTGCACATTTTACTTCTTCAGGCTCAACATATGAATCTATGCCCTTTAATACTATTTGTAGGCCTTTAGCACTCTTAAGTTGATATGTATAAAAATTTGTTTTATTTTTTTCAAACTCATTAACAATTTTTCGGACATCTTTTTCATCATATATTTGTATTTTAGTTTCATCAATATCACCTCGTTTAATTGGAATGATGTGAAAAGTATTTTCACCAATGGTCGACAGTAGATTTTTTAGAAGCGCGTTTGAATTTTTTTCTCTCAGATAAATAGGTGGTGGCTTAAAAGACTTTTGCGATGATGCGGCGGGCTTGTCGTTTTTGTCTTGCAATAATGAAAAACGATTTTGACGATTGATAGAAGATGTGCTGTTGTCCCTAGACATCTTTGGGGCGGATCCAATTTTAGTAGAATTTGGGCTTCGCCCGCGCTTTAAAATGGTTATATATCTGTCCATTCCTACTTGTACCTTTGGTTTTGTACTACTGTTGTCTTCAGTAACAACTTGTTTAATTGTTGACCACGAGCCCGAAGCGGATGATATCGCTGAGTTAAATGTAGAAGTACTAGGCAATAATGTCAACGATTCACTAGTTGGCATTGGACAAAGCGAAGTTGATTGCTGACGAAACTGTGGTTTTGCCGTTAGAAAAAGTCTATTATCAGATTTTTGATTTTTATTAAGAGCTTCAGAACTCACAGCAAGTCTGTTATCAGATTTTTTATTTTTATTGTTATCATTATGAGCATCAAAACTCACAGTAAAATAGGCATTTCTGCCGTTAGAACTCACTTCACTACTTTTTTCCTCTGGGGTACTCATAAAGAGTATTCCTCAAGGGTATTTTGTATATTGTTGTTGTTTTTTTTTTTATTTTTGTTATTTCTATATGTAAAAATATTATCAAAGCAAAAAATGCTTATTTATCAAAGTTAATATGTACTACGAATATTTTTTGTATGCTTTTTTTTTGTTTAGTTTGTATATAAGAAAAATTCCGCTATTACGTCTGTTCACTATGAAGGTACAACGAGAACTGAACTGTTCCAAATATTTTTTTTTAACGTGCCGCAATTTAATTACAACACAAAGTTGCCAGAGTTATCAAAAACGCACTGAACATACTCCATTTACGTATTTATCGATGAGCTTAATTAACAAACAATACATTAATTTAAGTTTAAAGATTTTAAACGCACTAATAATCCCAAATTATTTTACTTATTAAGTAAAATATTTTTTATTAAAAATACATTGAAATTGATTATTGAGGGGTTTAGCTGGATCCTATGCGCATTTCACTGTTGCTAATGCAGATCATCAGGGAACCTTTACCCAAATTTCTTAGAACAACTAGAGTTATTATGTTATAAACTTTCATTTAAACAAATGAGAAGCCTAACAACAAATAACAAAGTTGAAACAAGAACTCAATAATCAACATGTTTTTTTTTATTTTCTTACTTTACCATTGCTACATTGGCTGACTTTTTTTCAGCTTCAAATTGTAGTTGTAAAGGTAGAATTAGTAAAATCGTATCCTGAAGTTGCGTGTCAGCTGACAAAAGCCGTACCATATGCAAGGCATGTTACTAGTTATAAAATATGTAGTGGTAGCACTGCTGACGTAGAAATCTACAGAAAACAGATTTTTCTGTAGCGAATGTCAAAAAAGCCGCAATCAAGGCCAGACAAAAAAAATGTGCTGTGCAAACTGTTTCATTTTCTATAATTTGTACACAAAGCTGAACGATACGGCAAGCTGTAATGGTAGAATTAGTCGATTCGTATCGTGTTACTTTTGAAGTGGTGGTATCGTTTAATTCTGGATGTTAGTTAGTAAAAACGTGAGAGTTCCACCAAACGTGTCAGCTGTTGTTGTATTTCTCTTTGCTTTATACATGTGTGTGCATGTATGTAAGAGAGAAGTTGACGTAGAAATCTATTTTCTGTAGATTTCTACCTCACATACACTTACGATACATATTAAATAAACAGCAACATGTTATATTTATGCTACAGATTTTCTCAGCTGCTCCGTCAACTCACGATACGAATCTACTAATTCTACCATAAAGTAGATCGATACGATTTTACTAATTCTACCTTAAGAGTATGTAAAAGAAAATAAATGTAAATAACAACAACAGCTATTAAAGAATAGAGTGTTGCCACACAAGTATTTTTGACCGGGTGCAGTCAAGTTAATAATTGGTGTTTTTATGGGAATTGTTAAAATTTAAGTTTAAAAATTTTAAACGCACTAATAATCCCAAATTATTTTACTTATAAAGTAAAATATTTTTTATTAAAAATACATTGAAATTGATTATTGAGGGGTTTAGCTGGATCCTATGCGCATTTCACTGTTGCTAATGCAGATCATCAGGGAACCTTTACCCAAATTTCTTAGAACAACTAGAGTTATTATGTTATAAACTTTCATTTAAACAAATGAGAAGCCTAACAACAAATAACAAAGTTGAAACAAGAACTCAATAATCAACATGTTTTTTTTTTTTCTTACTTTACCATTGCTACATTGGCTGACTTTTTTTCAGCTTCAAATTGTAGTTGTAAGAGTATGTAAAAGAAAATAAATGTAAATAACAACAACAGCTATTAAAGAATAGAGTGTTGCCACACAAGTATTTTTGACCGGGTGCAGTCAAGTTAATAATTGGTGTTTTTATGGGAATTGTTAAAATTTAAGTTTAAAAATTTTAAACGCACTAATAATCCCAAATTATTTTACTTATTAAGTAAAATATTTTTTATTAAAAATACATTGAAATTGATTATTGAGGGGTTTAGCTGGATCCTATGCGCATTTCACTGTTGCTAATGCAGATCATCAGGAGTAGTATTGAAATGTATGCGCCATGACCATTAAAATTGTCAAATTTGGGTAATTAATGTCGAAATTTGGGTAATTAATGTCGAAATTTTGTAATTTATGGGCTAAATTTTACAAATTATGGTAATTAGTGTCAATGGTGTGCAGTGACGAGGGTTTGCATAACCCTTTTTTTGTTTGTACATAGATAAGGATGCTTTGATGTCGGTGCGTCGATGTGTTTTTGTTTTAATTTTATTGTTTGATATCCGCCCGTCTATGTGCATAGTTATTTATGTAGGCACGCAGGTGCGCTTGTTTGTACGTAGTATGTTTTTTCGTTTGTTAAGCGGTTGCAGTAGCTGTATGATTTTAGAAGATTGTGTGTGCGTGTGTGAATAGAGAAAATGTTGCTTTGGTTTTTTTGTATTATTCTTTTGTTTGTACATAGTATGGTTTTTCGTTTGTTAAACGGTTGCAGAAGGGTATTTGAGAAAGAAATTATGTATGCTTGTGTGGGGGGGAATCTGAGAATGTTTTTGTTGTTGGTTTTATTTAGTTTGATTTTTCTATAAAGAGTTTGAAGAGATGAATAAAATATGTAATTTATGAGCAATGAACTAATTTGAAGGTTGGACAAATTGAAGTGTAACATATTTAGGATTGTCAAAGGGAATTAGAGATGCGTGATCATGGGAGCTAACGTTATGCTCGTGCGTGTGTATGAAGTTTGTGATATTGAGGATTATCAAAGATTGGTTGTTATTTTCTTGTATTATTCTTTTGTTTGTACGTAGTATGGGTAATCGTTTGTTAAGCGGTTGCAGTAGCTGTATGATTTTAGATTGTGTGTGTGTGTGTGCGTGTGTGCATAGAGAAAATGTTGCTTTATTTTTTTCTATTTTCGTTTTAGCTGGTGACCATGGAAGGTTATTTTAGAAAGACATTATGTATGCTTGTGGGAAATCTATGAATGTTTTTTGTTGTTGGTTTTATTTATTTTGATTTTCCTATTTCCTATGTTTAAAGAGTTTGAAGAGATGAATAAAATATGTAATTTATGAACAATGAACTTACTTGAAGGTTAAAGAAATTGAAGTGTAACATATTTAGGGTTGTCAAAGGGAATTAGAGATGCGTGATCGTGGGAGCCAACGTTATGCTCATGCATGTGTATTTACGTATGTTTTTACAATAACTTGAGCGTTGACAGATGGGTAAGTAGTCGTATATGTATATAAAAAAAGCGAGTGTGTAATGCCGAGTACACATCTGACATTTGTTGTGCTCTAATTATTTTTTTAAATGTGTACAACGCCTTTCACATTATGTTTTTTTTTATAGGGAAGGCAACACCACACAACAAAAAATAAATAAAAAATCGGAAATCATAAACATTACCACTAGTGCACAATGTGTGCATGCGGCATTACTTTTTTTGTTTGTAGTATTTCGTTTAGGACATGGAAGGGTATTTATAGAAAGTAATTATGTATGCTGATGAGATATCAATGTTCCTGTTTTTGTTGTTGTTTGATTTTTAATTTTTATATGTTTAAAGAATTTGAAGAAATGAATAAAATATACAATTTATGCGTGTTGTATTTATTCATTCTTTTCACTTATTTTGTAAACAAATTGAAGTTTGTGATATTGAGGATTGTCAAAGATTGGTTGTTATTTTCACTGCTTGCTGACATTTGTCTCTGTCTCTGTCTATTGACTCTTAATTATGCATATGACTTGATCGTAATTCGTATAAATTGAGAAGTTTTCTAATCTACCAGCAAGTACAGCTGGTATCTACAAAGAGTCGTGCCAAATCCTCAATAATTTCGCTGTTAATAGTGTGAAACGTGTTATAGTAAACGATCAAAGAAAGTGACTTTTGAATAAAAAATTAATAAATATAATAATATTAAAAATATATAAATTATTAAAAATGGACACATTAAGCAGCAACCCAATTTTAATATCTTTAAACGTCTCACAAACTCATCCAGAGACATTTGTGAGATTGTTCTCCAGCAATCGGGAGGAGGAGGTAACCGTAAGCCCTCTGTCAATAGAGCTTTCGGACGACGATTTGCCTCCTAATATATCTATTAAAGATATTTTTGGGGACGAGGTAGATGAATATGACATTATTCCAAACAACCAAATGGCATACATCTATAATGGAAACTTCCAAAATGAAGAAGAGAAGTTTATGCTAGATGATGAGGACGATTCTTTGTTGGCGACATTGAACTATATGCCAGAAGATGTGGAAATCTTTATGCAAGACGAAGAGGGGGATGCATTATTGGCGGCCTTAAATTTAAGATTTTGATTTGACTAATTTTTTAAACATAAATTCAAATTGATTTTCCTAAAAACGTAAAAAATGTGTGAATAGATTTTTTTTTCATTGTCGTTTTTTAACATTTGTCTCTGTCTCGTGTACATACCATATACATATAAAAAAATGATTGAACAAAATTTTGTATATTTTAAATCTACATATTTTATTTAAAAAAATATCGTAAATATATGTTGTAGCAATATAAGTATAGAAAATTAAAATAAACTTTTTACTTATTTTCCTGATAAAGTAAATATGCATTTCTTAAGGCACAAACTCCATAATTGTGATAGCTGCAGTAAAAATGTTCCGGATATTTAAGTTGTATTTGCTTAAAGTTGATGAAGCCAATATCCTCGATGTTGAAAACTCTAAGTTGAAGTAGTTTCTCAAACCATTTCTTCTTTTCCACACCCTTAACATAGATTGAAGAATGTTTTAAATTTGATTTTAAAAATTTTACAACACTCTTAAATGATATTGATCCGTCATTCCAATTCAGATGATGAAAGTTTCTTGTTAGCCAATTCGCTTCTCTTTGTTTTGCTATTGATAATCTTTTGAAGTTAAACGGTGGTTTAATAATAAAATTTATGTTCTCCTTATTGTTAAAAACAATTGATATTTCTTTTGCAATGAAGATGTTTGAATTGGATTTAAATCCTTGCATATCGATGAAAACTTTATCCCCAATCATCTTATTTTTTTTTAATTTACATTATCTTACGAACTTGACCTTTTAAGGGTATGTATTCTATTATGCGATCGTGGATGAGAATGCAAAAAGCAGATGTATCAGTAGGAATGTTGGAGTCCGTTTCAATTTCAATTTTTATATCAACAGGACCGTTAGAGAGGGCTTCGTTTTGGTGACTGACATCTACTACCACTATCGGCACACTATTTTTAAATTCTTGAGCAGTCAGAAGCGGTTGTGATTCCCTCATGTAGTAGCTTTGTTGAAACCGTAGATACATATCATATACGATGGCATACCGATCATTTTTAAATTTTATATTTAGATCATCATATGGGTACGATTCTGAATTTAAATGCACTTTCAAATTGTTTAGATTACAGTGAACAAACTTATTTTCTTGTTGAAAAGCAATCAACACAAAACGGGGTCGTTCTCTATTTGCAGCCAGTTTAAATTCCATATATAGCTAGTTCCTGTATTTAGTTGAGGATTAATGTGACAATCCCAACTGCGAAATGCCATCGGTATAGAAGCACCACTGTTAATAGTTTTAATCATATTCAATTTGCTCACATCGGATAACTGTACATGTGGAATTCTCCATGAGATGTTTGAGATACTAATTTTTGGTTTGTCAGTAGCAACAGTTGAGTATACGAGTTTTTCATCGTTCCTACTACGTAAGAGAACCAATTCATGTTTACCACTGAGTATAATTTTATTATAGTCTTCAGCAAAACCTAAAAATAGTTTCAGTGGTACATAGAAATTAAAGTGTCCATTTGAAATATCCAAATCATCGAGTTTGTTCCATCCTGCGTTGTACAAGCCAACACTTTCTGTTGGTGATAAAGAAACAAAATTTTTTAGGCTGCTTGTGATCGCTAAATGTCTTGTATGATCAATTTCTATGCCATTAAATTCATATCGAATTTCGTCAAAGAGATGTGCCACAAAGTTATTTTTTAATTTTAGATTTAAAAACGAAGATATTTTGCTGTTATTATCATCTACAATGCTTCCCTCAACATATATGTAACTTTCGCTTGGTAGCACATATAAGTCTTGATTTTGTATTGAAATTCGAATCTCATCATTATTGTTGAAGGATTGTAGGTATGGTGTATATGTGTGATAGTCCTTTTTAATTATACTCTCGTCTGATTGAGGTTTTTCTAGAACATCTAGTATGTAACTCATTTCTTTGTCAGCTTTAAATTAAGAGACTTCAAAAATTTTTTATTTTCTTGCGTCAAATGTTTTTTGTGTAATGATCTCTTTAATTGTGGTTTGGTTTGCAATAGCGTTTTATGAGTGTATCCAATTTTATCCTTAGATTGCTTAACGTTGTATATTATCATTATTTGCTAGATCTCAAAGGTATTCGTGTTGTAATTTCCTCTCCTCGGAAATTAATTAAATCACCGTTCTGATCAACTATGCGTAGAGTAAGAGAACTTATCTCTCGGCAGTTAACTGGCAAATAGATAAGATTTCGAGGAATCTCAACAATTTTATAGCCTGAGGGGACATTGATCACAAATTCATGTAATGTGTGTGCTTGTGAGTTATTCGTGTATGTGTTAACCACTATACTACATTCAACACGCAAGATATTCACGATGAAAATATTGACTGGAAGATCTGAGTAATCTGAGTCTTGGTTAGGAGCTAGAATTTTCTTATTGAATCCAAAAAGTTTTCCAATTGTGTTATCTTTGTTAAAGTATATGGGATCCTTAGAGCTATTAACTCTAACTTGCATTGTATTGTTATTAGCTTCTATATCAATTTTATTTTCCGGACAATACTGCTTATAGTGATGTTTAATATAATCAACTATATCATTCAATTCATAAGATCCTATTGGTATTTTAATTATATGTTCACCAATATGAAATATATTGTTATAATCATCTACATTGGGAATGCTATTATATGAATGAAAATCAGTTAGAGCACATTCATATTCACCATCCAAACGAATAGGAGGAAAGTAATTAGCAGATAGCTCAGATGAGTTTGAGCTAAGAGTAAGTGTTATTGACATTATGATTGTCTGATTACAAATAAGTGAAATTAAACACAGCACTTTGTATAAAAAGGAAATTTATATATATAATTATATTTTATTTAAATATATTAGATACAAATATAGACTTATATATACACTTAACTACAATATTTCATTTTTATTGATCCAAGAATTATGTTGATTGGTAAATCCTAACCATTTAACATATGCCTTCTCGCCTTTAGTTTTAAGAACTTTTTCAACTAGATATGTATTTGGATATCTGGTTTTTGAAAGTTCTTCACCATAGAATCCACCTTTAATAGGGTTACCACGATAGTCTTCTAATATGTATGTAGCTGGATGTGTATTTTGAACTCTTTTAATCGTAAAAATTTCTGTGGTCCAATTTGGTGTATATCCTTTTTCAAAAACATGTTTATATTTACTTATGCGCACATGATCTCCCACATTGAACTTTGATAATTTGAATAGTTTTAAGCGGTTATATACCGTGTTTAATAATTTTTTTCTCATTTTTATAGTTAACTTGAATCGGTGGCATTTTGATGGTACGATGCATTTTTTTATTATATGTATTAATCAAGTCTTTGTAAATGTCGAGCCAGTTATTAGACCCATTAAAGCTAAACTTTTTCCACATCATTCCTTTTAATGTTCTGTTAAATCGTTCTACTATTGATGCTTTCATTCTGCTATATGTTGAGTAGTGATTAATGTTGTATTTATTCATCAATTTTCCAAAGTGTTTATTGCAAAACTCTTTACCATCGTCTGTTTGCAAGTTTTTTGGTATTCGTCCCAGTTGAAAAATATTCTGCATAGCCTGGCTTGTTTCCAATGCAGTCTTTCTTTTCAAGGGTACTGCCCAAGCAAATTTTGAAAATGTATCAATTACAGTCAGCAAAAATCGATAATCTCTATTGTCTGTAGAATGGTTTCCCATTTCAACTAAATCAGCTTGCCAAAGATCATCTATTCCTTTCATAACAACTCTTCGACGTGGAAAATGTTTTCGTGCTTGCTTATGTAGTTCATTTATTAAATTTCTTTTTGAAGTCATTATTTAACGTATTTAGAATTTGATGGGATAATTTGAGTTCAGTGTGAGTTCATTTAAATACTGTCGACCATCATATTTCTTACATACCCATAAATTAACTCAATTATCTTTTTAATTTCTTTTTCAAAGAATAATTTCATACTTGAGATTGTTTCCTGAATTTCGTTGAGTTTCTGACTTAAACTTATGTTGATTTCCTCTCGTACCTCTTCAATTTGATTTTGCAGAAACAATTTATTAACAACGTCGTTTTCCTCCAAAGCTTTTCCCACATTTTTGATTCTTTTGTTTTGAACGTCAATGTTATTAGTTGTATCCATAACGAAGCCCAGCAGCTTAGGAACATTTTTCACAAAAACTGTAGCACTTGTGTCATTAAGATAGTGCCCAAACTTATCGATGGACATGATTTATGTAGATAAATATTATTCTATAATTTTTGCTTCATATAATTCTTCGATAATTGAGACAATTTCGTTATTGTGATTAGTATGACCTGCAGCTTGTGATGCTAGCAATAGCCTAAGGCGATCTACTAACTCATTAGGATCATCCCAGTTTATATAGTTAGCTTTGTATGGGTTTAGATTCATCAAACCCTTACCCTTGTAAGGGCTTTTTATTGCATGTAGTGATGACGAAGTTGATGAGTTTTTTTCACTTTCTTTCTTAAACAATTTACTGATAATATGCTTATATTTATATGCTCTCGTTCCTTTGATTTGTCCATCAGGTCTATAATCTCTTTTGTATGCATTTGTGCTCACTAAAATTTTCTTATATATATCTAATTCATGTTTATCATAATATTTTGGTGTTTTGTGAAACAGTAAAGAAAATAAACCTGGTGTAAAAGCCCATATTTGATTTCCAATCACTATTTTATCTTCAGTAAGTTTAATACTACTATTGCCAAACTTCCATTCATTATTAAAATCTTTATGTGGACCGTATAGAGTATCTAATTCGTTTCTGCTTTCCAAGAGTGCTAGGTCAGTATAACTCTTATTATTATCTGAATTGTCTAGAGTTTCCGATTTAAAATAATATTTATTAACAACGCACGGTTTATGTTGACGCTTCAACAATTGAGTAAAGACTGTCTTTATTTAATGAAAATACAAGCATATTAAAGTAAAATACAAGAATTTATGAGATGTTATTACATTCGGCCATTCCTGATCATTCAGCGCCCTCGCTGTTGGACGCAGAATCATCACCATGCACCAGCGGAAGAGAGCACCACGGCTTAATGCCATCAGAGGCATACACGGAACGGTAGTGGCGTTGCTTTCGGCTCGTGCAAGGTAGATCTTCGATGACATACCTGTCTTTTTCGAGCACTTTTGACACCTGGAATGGGCCTTTAAAACGCGGTTCTAGTTTCTTGGATGAGCCGGTACTAGGGGCCTCGTTATGGACCAGAACTAAGTCTCCAACTTCGTACTGCCTTGGTTTAGAATGAGCTTTGTCAAACCTTAGTTTCGCTCTTTGACGATAGGCTTCTATGTTTTCGGCAGCGATTCTGCGCATTTCATTTAAATGTACAAATCGGTCGTCACGGGATTCCGTATTGGATCCATTGTCTTGCAAAATCTGCACCAGCTTGTTCCCCAAAATGTCTCGTGGACGAAACCCATAAAGTAACTCATGAGGTGAGCTGCCAGTTGTCGAGTTCTTCATACCATTAATTGACCATTGTATATTACGAAGTTGCATGTCCCATTGACGGTCGTTTTGCGTAGATGGTAATAGCATCGATAACAGAGTGCGGTTCATTCTTTCTACTTGGCCATTCGCTCTAGGGGTACGAACGGCATTCAAAATATGCTTGATTGAGAGGTCACTGCAATATTTGCTAAAGTCCTTCGACGTGAAGGCTGTCCCGCGGTCAGAAATTATTCTTTCTGGAGCGCCAAAAAAACTGGTAATTTCTTCCAGCACCTTCAAAACATATTTGGTAGCAGTACTCGGCACAGCTCTAATAATAGTGTACTTTGAAAACGCATCTACCAAAACTAAAACGTGTTCGTTGCGCCTGCTTGATTTGGGAAATGGTCCCAAATGGTCGAGATGTACGGTTTTAAAGGGAATTGGCTCAATTTCGCTGAAGTGATACTCCCCTTCCTTAGTACCTCCTACCTGTTTATTATAGGCGCACTGTACACAAGACTTTACGAATGCCTTCACAAAATTCCTCATACGTGGAAACCACATGAGTTGTTGCAACTTTTCAATTGTCCTATCTGTGCTCAAATGCCCACCACCCTCGTGAGCATCTATCGTAACTTTCATGCGAAGGGATTTCGGAACCACCCAAATTTTCTTATCGCCCTGCTTTTTATATAACCGACCATAATCCAACGCATACGATTTCATACTCTCTTTGTCACCCTCACCCATCTTCTTGACTATATCCTGCAGTTTTACGTCTTGTAGCTGCATGCTGAATAACCAGTCGCTTGTCGCTATGTCTGCCTTATCTATACGTAACGACGCGGGCTCTACATCACAGGAAACTTCACTAGGCATTCGGCTTAGAGCATCTACGTGCGCCATCTGTTGTTCTGATCTATGTTCGATCACTATGTCATAGTCTTGGATACGAAGCCACCAACGTGCTATGCGTGGGACCAATTCTTTCTTCGTCATTGCTGTTTGTACGGCACTGCAGTCGGATATCACCTTCACACGCTTCCCACATAGGTAGTATTTAAAACGTTCCAAACCTTCTACCACTGCTAGGGTCTCTAACTCGTAGCTATGCATGTGCTTTTCCGTTGAGCTAGTCGAGCGACTGTAGTAGGCGATAGGCTTCCACGTGCCACTTACTTCCTGCATGAGCACTGCAGCCAGCCCAATGGAACTAGCATCGGCGTGTAACTGATGTTCAGCTTCCATGTCGTAGGCTGCCAAGACTGGTTCTGATACTAACGCATCTTTTAACACTTGAAAGGCTTTCTGTTGGCTTTCGCCCCATTTGAAGATTTCATTCTTTCGAAGTAGCAGCCGTAGTGGCTCGGATATAATGGCATACGCAGGTATAAATTTTCTAAAATATCCGCTTAGCCCGAGAAAACGACGAACTTCTGTGACATTCGCAGGACGACTGAAGTTAACTATAGCATACGTTTTAGCTTTCCCGGGTCGTACTCCCTCTTCACTTAACTGGTGGCCCAAGAACGATATAGTCCGTCGAAAGAAATTACATTTTTGAGGATTCAGTGTTAGATTGAATTCACGTAGTATGCCAAAAATGCGTCGCAGTTTATCGATCATTTCTTCTTCAGATTTCGAGCCTACTAGAATATCATCCATATAATGAATCATATCCCCCGGAAGAGTCTTGTCTTTGAGTTTAGCCATTAAACGTTGGAAAGCTATCGGAGCGTTTTTAAGCCCAAATGGCATTCTTTTAAATTCCTATATTCCCTCAGTAGTTACGAAGGCCGTATACTTTTGACTCTGCGCTTCTACTGGTATTTGGTAATACCCACTGTTTAAGTCTAACGTTGAAAATAATTTAAACTTCGTCGCCTCCTGTAACCTCTCCTCAATATTTGGCATTGGATAGATTTGTTTCGTCATGTGTAAATTTAACTTCCTATAGTCAACACAAAATCGTTCGTTTCCGTCTTTTTTCTTCACCAGGATTATCGGGCTGGCGTACTCGGACTCAGATGGCGATATTATGTTGTTAACAAGTAGGTCCTTTACCATCTCGTTTACAATATGTTTTTTTAGGTTCAGGTATTCTATAAGGAGCTTGCGCAATAGGCTTGTCCGTGTCGAGCTCGATCTTGAGCTCTATCATATCTGTTCTTCAGATTTGGCTTAAATCATTTGCAAAAATGTCAGCATAATTTGTAATGAGCGTGAACAAAACTGATTCATAAGAATATAAAAACTGATTTTGTTAAATCTGCTACATCACCACACTGTACATCAACTCTACCATGTACCGGACTTTCCATATCACTCTTTTCAAATCTAAATTGTCCATTCTCGACTAAGCCCTTAACCTTCTCCCGATAAAATATATTTTGACCAATCAAAACGTCTTCTGTCAACAGATCATCGTCAGTCACATAAAAAACTGTATCGAAACTTACATCATCCACCTCTATTTTCGCCTTGAAACACGAGTTTAACGTTCTCACGCCACCGCATATTCCCTTTATTCTCAATGAGCACAACTCCAAATTGCAAGGGATATCCTTTAACACTGCCTGACGTACCATACTGCATTGGCTACCGGTATCAATAAACGCAGATACCTCCTTACCATTCAAAAATATCTTCCGAGTAAACAAATGATCTCCTGACTGGACCGTGCGTACGTTTGGTGTTTGTTTACCGCAGTTCTGGGGTTCACCTTGACGATGCACTTTTTGGCAATCGGTGCAACGCGGTCGGCGTTGCGGTTGCGGACAGTTATACGAAAAATGGCCTTCTTCGGAGCAATTAAAACATTTGTTGTCTTTTCTTTTCTGAACGTCGAGTTTTTCCATCTTAACCTTTGTATTTACTATCTCACCCTTTGGCGCGAACGACGAAGCCACATAGCTACTGGTGGGTGTGTTGCGTAAGAATTCCGAAAATGTTTCGCGCATTTCGCGTAATGATGAAAAACGCATTGCGGCCGTGGCGGACTGAAGATCACGGTTTCGCAAACCATCGCGGGTATATTTTATAATGGCCTGATCGCTTAATTTAAATTTCCGGCCAAGAGCGGAAATTCTGAAACAAAAATCTATTACGCCCTCATTTAGTTCCCTCTGTGTATTGGCAAGTTTCCTGTGCATTTCCGCCTCATCCAAATGAACCCCAAATTCATCCACCAATTCTGCAGCTAGTTGTCCCCAAGAAGTAAACATTCTGTCCGACCCATCTAACCATAATTTTGCAGAACCTTTGACCTTGCTGTAGACTGCCAAAATCAATGCATTTTTTTCAAATCTAAATTGTCCATTTTCGACTAAGCCCTTAACCTTCTCCCGAGAAAATATATTTTGACCAATCAAAACGTCTTCTGTCAACAGATCATCGTCAGTCACATAAAAAACTGTATCGAAACTTACATCATCCACCTCTATTTTCGCCTTGAAACACGAGTTTAACGTTCTCACGCCACCGCATATTCCCTTTATTCTCAATGAGCACAACTCCAAATTGCAAGGGATATCCTTTAACACTGCCTGACGTACCATACTGCATTGGCTACCGGTATCAATAAACGCAGATACCTCCTTACCATTCAAAAATATCTTCCGAGTAAACAAATGATCTCCTGACTGGACCGTGCGTACGTTTGGTGTTTGTTTACCGCAGTTCTGGGGTTCACCTTGACGATGCACTTTTTGGCAATCGGTGCAACGCGGTCGGCGTTGCGGTTGCGGACAGTTATACGAAAAATGGCCTTCTTCGGAGCAATTAAAACATTTGTTGTCTTTTCTGAACGTCGAGTTTTTCCATCTTAACCTTTGTATTTACTATCTCACCCTTTGGCGCAAACGACGAAGCCACATAGCTACTGGTGGGTGTGTTGCGTAAGAATTCCGAAAATGTTTCGCGCATTTCGCGTAATGATGAAAAACGCATTGCGGCCGTGGCGGACTGAAGATCACGGTTTCGCAAACCATCGCGGGTATATTTTATAATGGCCTGATCGCTTAATTTAAATTTCCGGCCAAGAGCGGAAATTCTGAAACAAAAATCTATTACGCCCTCATTTAGTTCTCTCTGGGTATTGGCAAGTTTCCTGTGCACTTCCGCCTCATCCAAATGAACCCCAAATTCATCCACCAATTCTGCAGCTAGTTGTCCCCAAGAAGTAAACATTCTGTCCGACCCATCTAACCATAATTTTGCAGAACCTTTGACCTTGCTGTAGACTGCCAAAATCAATGCATTTTCTTCAAAACGATATGCACCCATTGCCGTACTTGCTCTGTTAACAAATTGTTCTGCATTCAATGACTTATCGTCTGTCGGATTAAATTCAGGAATCGTTTCAGCTATCTCCTTAACAGAATAATGACTGCGACTCTGACTGGAAGTTGCACTTTCCACCACTGGAGGTGGTGCAATATCAGCAACCACACGTTCACGGGACAAATTTTGGGCTACGGTAGCCATTAATTATTGCATCATACTTTTTAATTCGTCTATTTGAGACTGAACATTTTGTTCCGGAGCCTCCATTTCAATTTCCTCAGACCCGATATCCTGAGTAAGACGTAAAATTAGTTCAGTTTTATTTCCCGTTGTTAGTAAATTGCGTTCGCGTAATAAATTCTTTAATTGTTCTGCTTTCAATTCCGATACTTTTACCAACATTTTCACACCGTTGTAAGAGTATATTATTTTTTTTTTTTATTTATGTAGGTATATTCCGATTAATAAAACATACATATGAACATATGTACATAGGTATCTTTCTTTTTTTTCAAACGTAAGAATTTCAACTTTATATAAGTGCTGTCAAAAATAAAATTATAGTTGTATGCAGCGTGACCATATTAGCTTATTTTGAGCTAAATTTAGCTTATTTATTTCAGATTTAGCTTTAAAATTTTCATTTAGCTCTTAGCTTATTTTTTAGATTTTTTTAAAAACTCATTTAGCTTTTTTAGCCTTTTTTAGTCTAAATTGCGTGTTCTCTAAAAATATATTAAAAACATAAACAACTTATACAAATTATAATTTTTTAGCATTGTAAAATAGTTTACAAAAAATACAAAATGTAAATTATACGACAATTTTATAACAGAAATGGAAAGTTAAAAAATAGTAGATAATGGCAGAATGGTTAGAATTCCAATGGAAAAAGTTAAATTCATATTATTGGCGAAAACACTTTTTGAGTTTTTTGGGTATAAAATTATTTGACTTGAGTTGAACGTTCATTCAGCGGCATCAATTAACTTATAACAAAAACCTGCAATAGCCTTAAGCCCGGATAACACTATGTACCGATTTTCATCGGGCCACCTCAATAAAGTCATAAGTAATGAGCCAAAATGGCATTATTACTCAATTAATTCTGGAATAAGTCTATATGGGCTTATTACCTATGCAGTGTGGCGTAATTATGTCCTTGTATTTCAAGTATTCGATAAATTAGAGCAAAATCTTTACTTATGACTTTATTTCACTGATCTGACGAAACTCGGTACATTGTGCAGATAGTGTGATCCATGCTTTACCTTAAATAGCATTAATTCACTTAAAAAGCTTTCGTATTTTACATTTTTAAAAACTTTTTAAGATTATTTTGGGGAAGTTTTTGTTTTGTTCTTCATTAAATCTAATTAATAAATAATTTCTTTACAGTACGAATAGACGAGCAATTTTTATTTCTGAACATAAGAAATAACGTCGGCAGAATGACGTCACAAAAAAGTTTGTGTTCAAACTTATTTTAAGGGGTGGCTAGACGTATAATGTTAAAAATCAAAATTTAAGTTCTCGTTTGCATACAAAGTGTGTGTTTTAAGTTTTGATGTTATAATACTTCTGCCACAGAGCATATATTTAGTGCTTCTGCTTGATTTTTTTTATAATAAACTTATTATTTCCAGTTTCCCGCAATTATTTGCAACGAAAAATGTGAATTTGACAGCTTGTGTCCTAACATAATTGCTCAGACTAGTGTTTGAGCAATTATTTCCAAACATGTGTTCGAACACTAACATTTACGGTTTACACAGTCATTTTTTGTGTTAGCAACAGATTTTGACAATTGCCAACAGAAAAATTTTACAAACTTATGTCTCGTGTAATCTCACTGTTAAGCAAATATTCTATATGTATAATAAAAAAATATGTTTGTGTAATATTTAACGTTAGTTTAGCAATAAGGAACTATTGAAAAGTGATCAAAGAAGTGGAAAAAAGTTTAGCTTTATTTTCTAGCCTAAAATGTAACTTTTTAGCTTATTTTAGCTTTTTTTCAACCGTGATTTAGCTTAATATTATTTTAAAATCTGGTCACACTGGTTGTATGTATGTATGAGAAAATTTGTCTCATTCATTAACAAAGTTGTTAAGCCTTAACAACTGCACACACAAAATCCTCTCAAACAACCACTTATTTCTTATTTATTCCTTGTTTGTTTTTTTTTCACTACGGTTTGTGTTGTTATTTACTTTTTTGTCTAGACGATTTATTTTTTTTTCCGCGAATATTTTGGTGACCGCATACAAAATCTTTTTCTTATTAAGCTGCGTCGACGCAAACGTTCTTTACTGTTCTATGCCTGAGTTAAACAAAACAAATACACAAGCAAGAGTTCTTATTCCACTTCTGAACTGAAAATAATATTTATTAACAACGCACGGTTTATGTTGACGCTTCAACAGTTGAGTAAAGACTGTCTTTATTTAATTAAAATACAAGCATAATAAAGTAAAATACAAGAATTTATGAGATGTTATTACACGATTGAGAGTAAAAATCATCATTGTCATCATCATCATCATCAGTATCAACATTATCAACAGCGTTACCGTTGAAAAATTTCGAAAAGGGGCACAAAAAGAGGATTTTCAAAAAAAAAGTGGCACAAAAAGGGGATTTCAAAGAAAAAAAGGGGCAACTTCAAAATCAAGACAAATTAAAGAAACAAGCATACTTGTTAAGTTATTTTTATTTAAAACAAACAATATAAACAAATTTCTCATGTATAAGAAGTTCAAAAACATTCATTTTATGAGAACTCATGTACTTTTATAAGCACGTGTTATTTGCAAGTAAGAATTCTAACTTACTAATTCACGAGAACAATTACTTATTACTGGGGATGAGATGTATGTATACAGATAACTAGTTTTATAATTGCTTATTTTACTCACAGTCTTCATATATACTTTTATTTGCAAGTTATACCAGTATAAATGCAGCTACTAAATAAAAAAATGACAAAATCTATTTTAATATCAATCGAGATTCCAAATGCAAATTTCGATTGATATCGAATGCAGTAATTTGCCCCAGTTCTTAAGATTTGCAAAAAGTTAAAGAATCAGCCCAATCATGAATATTTTCTCGGAATTGATTTCTTACGGAAAATAATTTTCTCGAGAAAACATTCTTCCAATCAAAAATTCTTTGGGAAAGAGTAATACGTGGCATCACCGCAGTACGAAGCTCGTTGTTTTGCTGGTTTGTTGATATATTGTTTCCCCCTTTTTTTTTGAGTGAGAGAGTGAACAAATTACTAACTGCCACCAACTTGAAATTTTTTTTTATAAAAAAGTTTATAAATGATTTATTTGAGCATTATTTGAGTTTTTCCAAAGACAAGAAGAATAAATTACAAGTTTAGGTATATAAAATGTGTTTTAATGGAGTATTACCCAGTATTAACTATGGCGCGTAGTCACAGTCAAAACAAAGTACACTTTAAGAAATTAAAACCAGTATTTTGTATGGTAATACTGGTTTTAACTTCTTAAAGTGTTCAATTGCGTTCATAATGCCTACTTTTTCCCCGGAGAGTTTTTTATTCCTGCACACAGGGAAAAAAGCGGTAGAAAAGTACCGAAATTGATACCATTTGGTATCAAAATTGAGTTAAGTCCGCTTGTGCTTACTTTGATAACGTTTGGTATCAATATTTTAAGACCAGCTCGGTAACATTTTATTACCAATCGTTCTTGTTTTGATAACACATTATTCTTGTTTTGTTACCAATTGTTCTTTTTTTAATATTGCATTGTTCTAAATTTGATACCATCCCGTTCTTAATGTGATAACATAGTACATTTTGTTCTTAATTTGATACCGTTTTTGATTTGATAACGGTTCGTTTTTAAAGTAGTAACAGGTCGTTCTTAATTTATTAACTCATGGTATTTTTTACAATTTGTTCACGATTTTACTACAAATTGTTATGTTTTATTACCACATGGCATTTTTGTACCGTTTGTTCTTAGTTTGATAACGCATTAAGCTTAATATGATACCGAAAGTTAACAAACTGTTGATAACAAATTGTTCTCAATTTGATACCATCCGCTAACAATTTTAGAACCCCTTTTTCCCTCTGTGTGTATTTGGTAGAAACAGGGAAAAAATAAATTCATAATAGGAGAAAAGTGAAAAAAGGCTGAATACATAAATATATTTTTTATCATTTTTGGGTCATGGTTCATATCACTAATTAATTATTTAAAAACCAGCATAACTCAAAAAATTTACTTAACCATATAAAGTTTTAATAAAAATTTAAAAATTCGATTCTGAGAAGGATAATATTAGGTATGTTTTATTCGAACTTTATATAAATATTCAGAACAAATTTAAGTGGGTATAAACTTATTAAGTAGCTATAGCTATAGCTGCTTAAACATTAAGTAGGTATACGTTTGGAATAAAACATACCTATTATTCTTTTTAGGCATTATGCATAGTTATTAAATACCTTAAATACCCTTTCTTTTGAAATTGTACATTTGTATTTAATAATAAGGTTTTTACTTGGAATCCATTCTTTTAAATCGTTTTGAAATACATATGTACATTTAAAGCGGACAGCATAAACTGACAAGTGTCATTTGATAATTATTTCGTAATACTAATTTATGTTTTTGCTTTATGTTTTTATAATTTTACTTTTTTGACGCAATTTACACTGTGCCTTTTCTGCTTGCATGTGTAGGCATGCTTTTTGAGTTCGTTGGTGAGAGGTGTTGAGAAGCATGCGGAGTAAAACAAAAGGCACGATATGAAAATTTGAGGGGATTTTTGACATATCTCTTTGTTTTTTCGTACTCTCAGCACTAAGAGTGTATAAAAACGTCAAAAAGTCATGAAGAAAAAAGTCTTAATGTAAATGTGCTTGACTTTTCGTAGGGGTTTAAAAGAAAATTGTCGAAAGGCAGGCTAAAAAAGCATAATGTGAATAGGCACTTTATATAGATGAAGACTTTTCAACTGGTGAATACCTATATGGATATATTTTTGCATTTATTTTGACCCATTTGTTCATTGACTTAATCGAGTTAGCATAAAGTTTTTCACCTTTGAAAATTATGTACTTTTATCAAATTTGGCTTTCAAATGAAAAGATTCATACCAAGGTTTTTTAACACCATATACTCCCACAGAAAATAATATTGCGCCATACTGTCAATTTCCCAAAAAAAAATTATTTTTTCATATATACACATAGGAAATAAAATCTTGTTGACGAATGTGGTAGAATCTGTACAAATTTGCGTACATTTATTGTAAAAATAAAAATTAAAGTTGAGTTTGAACAAAAGGGGCAAAAAGGAGCACAAAATAATGAAAATGATACTAAAAGGGGATTTAAAACTAAGGGGCATAAAAAGTGGCAAGGCATTCAAAAAAGGGGCAAAATGCGACTTTAGTCGCACAACGGTAACGCTGATTATCAACCTTGTTTGCGCTTCGATTACGAAGTGAGATATTTTTATTGCATAAAGTTTCTTCAACAAGTTTCTTTGGAGTACTTGTCTCTAACTTAACTGATTGTTCGTTGAATGGAAAATTTGAATTTTTATAAACTTTCGTTTTAAATTCATCTCTTTCTGATTTAATACTTTTTTATTGTTTTTAGAACTGTTCACAAATTCTGTTAATGGTTCTATTATTGGTTTAAATCACTGGTGGGCACTGTCAATGTAGTGGTAAATTTTTTATGTGTTGAGGTTGCGAGCTACCCACCAAACACAAAGTCAAGCGTTCGAAAGATAATGGTGCATTATATATTTATACATAAATAGACATATTTTCTATCTTGAAAAAAAAACGTTGATTAAGTAAAATTATTAATTGCAAATAAAACTTTTTCTAAATAAACAGTGAAATAAAAAAAATTAAAAAAGATAGGACAATAATTTATCATGTTTTCCATTCAAAAAAATAAATAAATAAATAAAAGAATGGTTGCTCGGTGGAGCACAAAGGTTCAAATTCACCAAATAAAATTATGTGGTTGGATGTATCAAACTTAATAAGCTTTGATATTTGTCGGCATGCAAGATCATTTTCAGATGGGAAATATATTAAAAATATTTTCGATTTTTATTTAAAAGGTTTTCCCTTTCCTTACCATTAAACTTATTCATATTAATATGAAAAGCATCATAATGTCTTTTAATGACATATTCCTTTTTTTTTCCTTAAGCATAAGGCATTGTATGTTACCAAATGCATTATTTATAACAAAATAATTTTCGCATATCATCATCAATTTGAAATGAAACACGTATGTTTGCTGGACAAATATTCTTGAAAAAAATATAAAAAAATATGTGAGCATCCGCCTGATGTGCATTCATCGCTGTCTCATCGACGACTAAATTAAAGAGGGTAAGAATACGTGTGAATATTCTCTTCACAATTGTGCCAAGAAACGCCCGAGTCTGGTTTAAATGTATCTTTGAATTGCTCATGTGTATCTGCTTCATCAACTTTTATACTACGAAATTTTTTCTTTAAAACATTTCTTGTCTTTATTAGGTCTTTTAAAACTTTTTCATCCATTTTCAACTACTAGACACCAGATCAGGTATCAGCTATTAGATCGGGTATCAGCTAACAGATCAGGTATTAGATCAGGTATCAGGTATCAGATCAGCTATCAGATCAGGTATCAGATCAGCTATCAGATCAGGTATCAGATCAGCTATCAGATCAGGTATCAGGTATCAGATCAGCTATCCGATCAGGTATCACTTATCAGATCAGGTATTAGATCAGCTATCAGATCAGCTATCAGATCAGGTATCGGGTATCAGATCAGGTATCAGCTATTAGATCAGGTAATAAATCAGCTTTCAGATCAGGTACGGTAAATACTTTAGGAAATAAGTAGATGTACTATGTGCAAGGTCAAATTTAGTACTAATGTTTTACTTTTATGTAGAGTAATTTATATCGTTATAAAATAGTCGAATTGCTTTCTATAGCGACCATTGTTTAAGTCATTATCTTTGCTTATCATCAAAAATCCATATTTATCCTTCCAACACTCTCGACAAATTTCATGAAACTTTTCATAACTCATATCGCTGGCGACATGATCACTATAAACGTGCTTCATGTTTGTCTCATCTTGCTTAAACATTATAATCACATTTGCATTGTCTCTTATTAAGTGCTTGGGAATTCTCGTATAAGTTTGGCATAAGTAGAATGAATCAACATCCTTATGTCGCCCCATGCAAAAATATGTTCGTATATTATTTTGTTTCTCGCATGCAACATCATCAAAGATCATAATAGAATTAGTTTTCGCTTCGTCAGGAGGAATAACTTTTTCATTATCTGTAAATGTGTAATATCCCATCCCTTTAATTGGTGAAATTAATCGCTTTAAGTATTCATACTTTGGTTGATAAAGGGATTTTGAGTATAAATAGATGTTTTCAAACTTGAGTCCATTAGGACTTTCTAGCAAGCTAATCATAACATTAGTCTTTCCACAATTTGATGGTCCAACTATTAGAGCACGAATAGAATTTGGTAAGAGAGAGCTATGTTTTATTTTAGATCTGATGTTCGTTGAAGCATCAATATTGCGAATCACAATATTTTTATGTTGTTTTACTAATTGCATTCTTATAACTAATTGCATTTCATAAATGTTACTTTTATTATAGAAGAAAAAATAAAATAAGATGCTTATACATTATAACAAAACGTTTAGTTATAAAAAACCAGCCGTTGGAAAAGGTTTAGTGAATAGAGTAATAAACTCTCTGCCTGTTGAATTACACCTTCCTGGATATCAGTTTTGTGGACCCGGAACAAAATTACAAAAACGTTTAGATCGCGGTGACAAAGGAATTAATTTATTAGACGCTGCATGTAAAAATCACGATATTGCTTATTACAAAACAAATGATTTAAATAGTAGACATCAAGCTGATGAAGTTCTTGAAAATAAAGCTTGGGAACGAGTTATTTCAAAAGATAGCAGTCTTGCAGAAAAGTCGTTTGCATATATGGTTACTAACGCAATGAAAGTCAAAAGAAAATTTGGTATGGGATTGAAGAAGAAGGTTGCAAAAAAACGTGAACAAAATGGAAAAAAGCTGTTCAGTACATCAATTAAAACTGCAACAAAAATACTGAAGAAGGAAAAACCTCAAGACATTAACTCTGCCATTAGGATTGCACGAAAGGTTATCAACAAGTCGTTAAGGGGGAAGAAATCGCAAGTTGTAATACCACGCGTAATTAATGTTCCAAAAATTGGTGGCTTCTTACCTTTAGTACCTATTCTTACTGCTCTGAGTGCAATTGGTAGTCTTTCTAGTGGCGGAGCAGCTATATCAAAAGCAATAAATGCTGCAAAGAATGCCAAACAACAACTTGATGAAGCAACTAGACATAATAAAACAATGGAAGCAGTAGCAATGGGAAAAGGTTTTTACCTTAAACCATATAAGAAAGGATATGGATTGGTTTGTCAAGAAAAACAAAAACCAAAACCAAATTTTTCGTAAAGTTGCCCAATAAACCCCTATCTGATGTTGATCTGAGAAACTTTTCAACAAACATTCCATACTTTAGAGGAGTTTTCATGTTGGATACACTACCAAAACAATCGAGAAAAAGAGAATGCGGAATCATTAATTTGGATTTATCAAGAGGACCTGGAACCCATTGGGTAGCATATTATAAAAACAATGAACATAAAGAATATTACGACAGTTTTGGAAATTTACAACCTCCATTAGAACTAGTTAAATATCTAGGCAAAAATATAAAATATAATTACAATCAATATCAAGATTATAATTCATTTAAATGTGGACATTTATGTCTTCAATTTCTTTACAAAATAAGTTTAAACAAGTAAGAGTGCTATATTCGGCTGTGTCGAATCTTATATACCCTTTACCAACGTATATATATGTAGTATACAGATACACATAATTAGTACATACTACATACATATTTGTTTTCTGATAAAATTTATAACTTTTTGTTATAGTGCAATTTTTAGTAAGTGACCTCTCGGTTTTTTTTCGACTAAAGAATTTGCTTAAGTAAAGATCTTCCTAACCCCCTGTTTGTGTAAGACGTTTGAGTTAGAAATCTTGGCGTTTTTGTAATAGATTAAAGGAAACTTGTACAACTTTTCTTTAATCTATTACAGAAACGCCAAGATTTTTAACTCAAACGTATTACACAAACGGGGGGTAAAATATAAAATATTTTTAACTGAAAAAAAATATTTTTGGTTATTTTTTAACCAATTTTTTTCAACTTCCAACCCTGGAATTTTTTAAATTTTTCTGGTTTTAATACGAGTACAAATTTATTTCTTTCTAAATTTTAAGAAATTTATTATTCGACATATTGTCATAAGTTTATTTTAATTTTAAATTTATTTGCTGGTGGCTCAGCAATGTCTATATGCATTTCATTGTTGCTGTAACAAATCGTCAGTAGACTTCAACCACACATTTTGAACAGTCAGAAAGCATGATTTTAATACAGGGGTTAAAATAATGCTTTCTGAACTAAATTGAATTTTCAGTAGAAGCCATGCATTAACTATTTCTTTTGCATGTCTTTTTTGCTGGGTATGTACATATCTATGTATGTATATACCCAGCAAAAAAAAAAGAAAGATAAATCCAGTGTTGTATCATGGGTTCAAGTGATGACTTGATGACATGATTTTTACATTAGCTTGTCAATACAATAGAAAAAAAAAATAAATGAAACCTTTTGTCGCAGGATACGAACCGTGCTCTTCTCACTCTCAAGGCACACTCTCTACCACTGAGCTACTCTACTCTTGTCATTCACTGGAGATAAAAATTGTTATATGAAAATGTGATAATTTAATTCCGTTTTTGCATTCGTTTTTAATGAGTTCAAAAACTATAGCATTATTTACGATTTGCAGTGATATTCAGAATGCATTCGAAGAAACAAATGCTCAAGAAAGCATGAGCCAGTATTTCATTTTGAACGCGTTCATTTATTTTTTGCTGGGTATGTATGTATGTGCAATGTCAATTCTTACGAAACTTAAAAAAACGATTATGTTTTTCACGTAAAAAGAAAAAAATACCGACGCAGCCAGGATACGAACCGTGCTTTTCTGACTGTTAAGGCATACTCTCCTCCACTGACGTATTAATTCTTATTAATAGTTAGAGATAAAATTTGTTTTATGAAAATGTATCGATATGATAATTTAATTCCGTTTTTGCATGCCTTTTTCGTTGGATATTATTTCAATATATTACCAACCCAGCAAAAAAAAAAAAAAAAAAAAAGATAAATCATGTGTTGAACCATGGGTTCAAGTGATGACGCATTGGTTCGATTTATGTGAACTATGATACATGATTTTTACATTAGCTTGTCATTGGAGATCATGTGTTTGTGCGAGAATTTAAATACTTTGATATCCATTAAAATTAATTAATTGAAACCCTTGCCAGTTCCCTATCCGATCGTGTCACGTAAAATACAAAACAAAAAAATAAATAAAAATTTTTGTCTCAGGATACGAACCGCGCTGTTCTCACTCTCAAGGCACACTCTCTACCACTGAGCCACTGTACTCTTGATATTCTTTAGAGATAAACCTTATTTTATGAAAATATTTGACGTAAATACAAAACAAAAAAATAAAAAGTTTTTGTCGCAGGATACGAACCACGCTTTTCTCAATTTCAAATCACAGTCTCTACCACTGTACTACAGCACTCTTGTTATGTATTGGAAATAAAACTTGTTATATGAAAATGTAGCAATGTGATGATAATTTAATTCCGTTTTTACATCCCCTTTTTGCTGGGTATTTATTTCAATATACATACACATCGCATGCCACGAATATATGGTTTGGTTTTAATATTTTCCCATTGATCTTTAAAACGCGCCAGGGGCAATTAGAGCCCTGCGACTAAATTTTGTACAAATTCCGCCTTTGTATGGGGGCACCCTTAATGAGTCGAGATAGGATATAGGTATGCTCGGAGGAAATGTTTAAAATAAAAAATTACTGTGGGCTGGTTTTACATTTTACCCCCTTGGAGGCAACATAAAAGCGGAAACAGCGGATTTCTTAAAAAAAATTATTCAAAAAACAATTTTTTTGTATGGGGACCACCTTTATGGTTGAAGATAGACGATAAATATGTTCAGAGAAAATTTTTGTAATGAAAAAATTTTGGAGGTCAGTCATACATTTGACTTCGATAGGTACGCCCTAGGGGCAGTTAGAGCCCTGCGAGTAAATTTTGTACAAATTTTGCCTTTGTATGGAAGCCCCCTTAATGAGTCGAGATAGGGCATATGTATGTTCAGAGGAAATGTTGAAGATAAAAAATTACTGTGGGTCGGTCTTAAATTTTACCCCCCTAGGAGGCAACATAAAAGCGGAAAACGCGGATTTCTTAAAAAAAATTATTAAAAAAATTATTTTTTTGTATGGGCACCACCTTAATGGTTGAAGATAGACGATAAGTATGTTCAGAGAAAATATTTGTATTGAAAAAATATTGGAGTTCAGGCATAGATTTGACTTCGATAGGAACGCGCCAGGGACAATTAGAGCCCTGCGAGTAAATTTTGTACAAATTCCGCCTTTGTATGGGAGCCCCCTTAATGAGTCGAGATAGGATATATGTATATACATAAATAGACATATTTTCTATCTTGAAAAAAAAACGTTGATTAAGTAAAATTATTAATTGCAAATAAAACTTTTTCTAAATAAACAGTGAAATAAAAAAAATTAAAAAAGATAGGACAATAATTTATCATGTTTTCCATTCAAAAAAATAAATAAATAAATAAAAGAATGGTTGCTCGGTGGAGCACAAAGGTTCAAATTCACCAAATAAAATTATGTGGTTGGATGTATCAAACTTAATAAGCTTTGATATTTGTCGGCATGCAAGATCATTTTCAGATGGGAAATATATTAAAAATATTTTCGATTTTTATTTAAAAGGTTTTCCCTTTCCTTACCATTAAACTTATTCATATTAATATGAAAAGCATCATAATGTCTTTTAATGACATATTCCTTTTTTTTTCCTTAAGCATAAGGCATTGTATGTTACCAAATGCATTATTTATAACAAAATAATTTTCGCATATCATCATCAATTTGAAATGAAACACGTATGTTTGCTGGACAAATATTCTTGAAAAAAATATAAAAAAATATGTGAGCATCCGCCTGATGTGCATTCATCGCTGTCTCATCGACGACTAAATTAAAGAGGGTAAGAATACGTGTGAATATTCTCTTCACAATTGTGCCAAGAAACGCCCGAGTCTGGTTTAAATGTATCTTTGAATTGCTCATGTGTATCTGCTTCATCAACTTTTATACTACGAAATTTTTTCTTTAAAACATTTCTTGTCTTTATTAGGTCTTTTAAAACTTTTTCATCCATTTTCAACTACTAGACACCAGATCAGGTATCAGCTATTAGATCGGGTATCAGCTAACAGATCAGGTATTAGATCAGGTATCAGGTATCAGATCAGCTATCAGATCAGGTATCAGATCAGCTATCAGATCAGGTATCAGATCAGGTATCAGATCAGGTATCAGGTATCAGATCAGCTATCCGATCAGGTATCACTTATCAGATCAGGTATTAGATCAGCTATCAGATCAGCTATCAGATCAGGTATCGGGTATCAGATCAGGTATCAGCTATTAGATCAGGTAATAAATCAGCTTTCAGATCAGGTACGGTAAATACTTTAGGAAATAAGTAGATGTACTATGTGCAAGGTCAAATTTAGTACTAATGTTTTACTTTTATGTAGAGTAATTTATATCGTTATAAAATAGTCGAATTGCTTTCTATAGCGACCATTGTTTAAGTCATTATCTTTGCTTATCATCAAAAATCCATATTTATCCTTCCAACACTCTCGACAAATTTCATGAAACTTTTCATAACTCATATCGCTGGCGACATGATCACTATAAACGTGCTTCATGTTTGTCTCATCTTGCTTAAACATTATAATCACATTTGCATTGTCTCTTATTAAGTGCTTGGGAATTCTCGTATAAGTTTGGCATAAGTAGAATGAATCAACATCCTTATGTCGCCCCATGCAAAAATATGTTCGTATATTATTTTGTTTCTCGCATGCAACATCATCAAAGATCATAATAGAATTAGTTTTCGCTTCGTCAGGAGGAATAACTTTTTCATTATCTGTAAATGTGTAATATCCCATCCCTTTAATTGGTGAAATTAATCGCTTTTTGTTTTCTGATAAAATTTATAACTTTTTGTTATAGTGCAATTTTTAGTAAGTGACCTCTCGGTTTTTTTTCGACTAAAGAATTTGCTTAAGTAAAGATCTTCCTAACCCCCTGTTTGTGTAAGACGTTTGAGTTAGAAATCTTGGCGTTTTTGTAATAGATTAAAGGAAACTTGTACAACTTTTCTTTAATCTATTACAGAAACGCCAAGATTTTTAACTCAAACGTATTACACAAACGGGGGGTAAAATATAAAATATTTTTAACTGAAAAAAAATATTTTTGGTTATTTTTTAACCAATTTTTTTCAACTTCCAACCCTGGAATTTTTTAAATTTTTCTGGTTTTAATACGAGTACAAATTTATTTCTTTCTAAATTTTAAGAAATTTATTATTCGACATATTGTCATAAGTTTATTTTAATTTTAAATTTATTTGCTGGTGGCTCAGCAATGTCTATATGCATTTCATTGTTGCTGTAACAAATCGTCAGTAGACTTCAACCACACATTTTGAACAGTCAGAAAGCATGATTTTAATACAGGGGTTAAAATAATGCTTTCTGAACTAAATTGAATTTTCAGTAGAAGCCATGCATTAACTATTTCTTTTGCATGTCTTTTTTGCTGGGTATGTACATATCTATGTATGTATATACCCAGCAAAAAAAAAAGAAAGATAAATCCAGTGTTGTATCATGGGTTCAAGTGATGACTTGATGACATGATTTTTACATTAGCTTGTCAATACAATAGAAAAAAAAAATAAATGAAACCTTTTGTCGCAGGATACGAACCGTGCTCTTCTCACTCTCAAGGCACACTCTCTACCACTGAGCTACTCTACTCTTGTCATTCACTGGAGATAAAAATTGTTATATGAAAATGTGATAATTTAATTCCGTTTTTGCATTCGTTTTTAATGAGTTCAAAAACTATAGCATTATTTACGATTTGCAGTGATATTCAGAATGCATTCGAAGAAACAAATGCTCAAGAAAGCATGAGCCAGTATTTCATTTTGAACGCGTTCATTTATTTTTTGCTGGGTATGTATGTATGTGCAATGTCAATTCTTACGAAACTTAAAAAAACGATTATGTTTTTCACGTAAAAAGAAAAAAATACCGACGCAGCCAGGATACGAACCGTGCTTTTCTGACTGTTAAGGCATACTCTCCTCCACTGACGTATTAATTCTTATTAATAGTTAGAGATAAAATTTGTTTTATGAAAATGTATCGATATGATAATTTAATTCCGTTTTTGCATGCCTTTTTCGTTGGATATTATTTCAATATATTACCAACCCAGCAAAAAAAAAAAAAAAAAAAAAGATAAATCATGTGTTGAACCATGGGTTCAAGTGATGACGCATTGGTTCGATTTATGTGAACTATGATACATGATTTTTACATTAGCTTGTCATTGGAGATCATGTGTTTGTGCGAGAATTTAAATACTTTGATATCCATTAAAATTAATGAATTGAAACCCTTGCCAGTTCCCTATCCGATCGTGTCACGTAAAATACAAAACAAAAAAATAAATAAAAATTTTTGTCTCAGGATACGAACCGCGCTGTTCTCACTCTCAAGGCACACTCTCTACCACTGAGCCACTGTACTCTTGATATTCTTTAGAGATAAACCTTATTTTATGAAAATATTTGACGTAAATACAAAACAAAAAAATAAAAAGTTTTTGTCGCAGGATACGAACCACGCTTTTCTCAATTTCAAATCACAGTCTCTACCACTGTACTACAGCACTCTTGTTATGTATTGGAAATAAAACTTATTATATGAAAATGTAGCAATGTGATGATAATTTAATTCCGTTTTTACATCCCCTTTTTGCTGGGTATTTATTTCAATATACATACACATCGCATGCCACGAATATATGGTTTGGTTTTAATATTTTCCCATTGATCTTTAAAACGCGCCAGGGGCAATTAGAGCCCTGCGACTAAATTTTGTACAAATTCCGCCTTTGTATGGGGGCACCCTTAATGAGTCGAGATAGGATATAGGTATGCTCGGAGGAAATGTTTAAAATAAAAAATTACTGTGGGCTGGTTTTACATTTTACCCCCTTGGAGGCAACATAAAAGCGGAAACAGCGGATTTCTTAAAAAAAATTATTCAAAAAACAATTTTTTTGTATGGGGACCACCTTTATGGTTGAAGATAGACGATAAATATGTTCAGAGAAAATTTTTGTAATGAAAAAATTTTGGAGGTCAGTCATACATTTGACTTCGATAGGTACGCCCTAGGGGCAGTTAGAGCCCTGCGAGTAAATTTTGTACAAATTTTGCCTTTGTATGGAAGCCCCCTTAATGAGTCGAGATAGGGCATATGTATGTTCAGAGGAAATGTTGAAGATAAAAAATTACTGTGGGTCGGTCTTAAATTTTACCCCCCTAGGAGGCAACATAAAAGCGGAAAACGCGGATTTCTTAAAAAAAATTATTAAAAAAATTATTTTTTTGTATGGGCACCACCTTAATGGTTGAAGATAGACGATAAGTATGTTCAGAGAAAATATTTGTATTGAAAAAATATTGGAGTTCAGGCATAGATTTGACTTCGATAGGAACGCGCCAGGGACAATTAGAGCCCTGCGAGTAAATTTTGTACAAATTCCGCCTTTGTATGGGAGCCCCCTTAATGAGTCGAGATAGGATATATGTATATACATAAATAGACATATTTTCTATCTTGAAAAAAAAAAACGTTGATTAAGTAAAATTATTAATTGCAAATAAAACTTTTTCTAAATAAACAGTGAAATAAAAAAAATTAAAAAAGATAGGACAATAATTTATCATGTTTTCCATTCAAAAAAATAAATAAATAAATAAAAGAATGGTTGCTCGGTGGAGCACAAAGGTTCAAATTCACCAAATAAAATTATGTGGTTGGATGTATCAAACTTAATAAGCTTTGATATTTGTCGGCATGCAAGATCATTTTCAGATGGGAAATATATTAAAAATATTTTCGATTTTTATTTAAAAGGTTTTCCCTTTCCTTACCATTAAACTTATTCATATTAATATGAAAAGCATCATAATGTCTTTTAATGACATATTCCTTTTTTTTTCCTTAAGCATAAGGCATTGTATGTTACCAAATGCATTATTTATAACAAAATAATTTTCGCATATCATCATCAATTTGAAATGAAACACGTATGTTTGCTGGACAAATATTCTTGAAAAAAATATAAAAAAATATGTGAGCATCCGCCTGATGTGCATTCATCGCTGTCTCATCGACGACTAAATTAAAGAGGGTAAGAATACGTGTGAATATTCTCTTCACAATTGTGCCAAGAAACGCCCGAGTCTGGTTTAAATGTATCTTTGAATTGCTCATGTGTATCTGCTTCATCAACTTTTATACTACGAAATTTTTTCTTTAAAACATTTCTTGTCTTTATTAGGTCTTTTAAAACTTTTTCATCCATTTTCAACTACTAGACACCAGATCAGGTATCAGCTATTAGATCGGGTATCAGCTAACAGATCAGGTATTAGATCAGGTATCAGGTATCAGATCAGCTATCAGATCAGGTATCAGATCAGCTATCAGATCAGGTATCAGATCAGGTATCAGATCAGGTATCAGGTATCAGATCAGCTATCCGATCAGGTATCACTTATCAGATCAGGTATTAGATCAGCTATCAGATCAGCTATCAGATCAGGTATCGGGTATCAGATCAGGTATCAGCTATTAGATCAGGTAATAAATCAGCTTTCAGATCAGGTACGGTAAATACTTTAGGAAATAAGTAGATGTACTATGTGCAAGGTCAAATTTAGTACTAATGTTTTACTTTTATGTAGAGTAATTTATATCGTTATAAAATAGTCGAATTGCTTTCTATAGCGACCATTGTTTAAGTCATTATCTTTGCTTATCATCAAAAATCCATATTTATCCTTCCAACACTCTCGACAAATTTCATGAAACTTTTCATAACTCATATCGCTGGCGACATGATCACTATAAACGTGCTTCATGTTTGTCTCATCTTGCTTAAACATTATAATCACATTTGCATTGTCTCTTATTAAGTGCTTGGGAATTCTCGTATAAGTTTGGCATAAGTAGAATGAATCAATATCCTTATGTCGCCCCATGCAAAAATATGTTCGTATATTATTTTGTTTCTCGCATGCAACATCATCAAAGATCATAATAGAATTAGTTTTCGCTTCGTCAGGAGGAATAACTTTTTCATTATCTGTAAATGTGTAATATCCCATCCCTTTAATTGGTGAAATTAATCGCTTTAAGTATTCATACTTTGGTTGATAAAGGGATTTTGAGTATAAATAGATGTTTTCAAACTTGAGTCCATTAGGACTTTCTAGCAAGCTAATCATAACATTAGTCTTTCCACAATTTGATGGTCCAACTATTAGAGCACGAATAGAATTTGGTAAGAGAGAGCTATGTTTTATTTTAGATCTGATGTTCGTTGAAGCATCAATATTGCGAATCACAATATTTTTATGTTGTTTTACTAATTGCATTCTTATAACTAATTGCATTTCATAAATGTTACTTTTATTATAGAAGAAAAAATAAAATAAGATGCTTATACATTATAACAAAACGTTTAGTTATAAAAAACCAGCCGTTGGAAAAGGTTTAGTGAATAGAGTAATAAACTCTCTGCCTGTTGAATTACACCTTCCTGGATATCAGTTTTGTGGACCCGGAACAAAATTACAAAAACGTTTAGATCGCGGTGACAAAGGAATTAATTTATTAGACGCTGCATGTAAAAATCACGATATTGCTTATTACAAAACAAATGATTTAAATAGTAGACATCAAGCTGATGAAGTTCTTGAAAATAAAGCTTGGGAACGAGTTATTTCAAAAGATAGCAGTCTTGCAGAAAAGTCGTTTGCATATATGGTTACTAACGCAATGAAAGTCAAAAGAAAATTTGGTATGGGATTGAAGAAGAAGGTTGCAAAAAAACGTGAACAAAATGGAAAAAAGCTGTTCAGTACATCAATTAAAACTGCAACAAAAATACTGAAGAAGGAAAAACCTCAAGACATTAACTCTGCCATTAGGATTGCACGAAAGTGTCATGTGCACTTGGTGGAAACACAGCACAGTGCGGCCGATAAAGCAGTACTCACAGCTGATAGCTGATAAATTTCGCGCCAGCTGTGAGTACATGCAAAGGTAAATAAGAAAAAAAAAAGTAAATAAAAAAAAAAAAAAAAAAAAAAGTAAATAAAAGAAAAAAAAAAGGTAAATAAAGTAAATATTAAATACACCGTATGGTGGAAAGGAACGGCTCCTCTTCCAAGAATGCGGTTCTTCTGACGGTGCTGGATGGACGCTGTAAAAATAAAAATTTCAATCTGATACTTACGGCGAGACTGTGCACAAGTGATGAAGAAAAAGGTGTTGTGGTTTTTTTTTATTTTTTATTTGATGTGATTTTTTTTTAACAATTAAACATACAAGAAAAATAATACAAACTATACTATATAAAATAAGAATTGTGCTATTCTATATTTTAAAAATAAAGAAACATTAAACATACAAAAATTAATAATACAAACTATACGAAAATTAAATAAAAACACTGAACTGATAAGTGAGATACATATAAAGCAGAATTGGCTGTGTATATTAAAGCCAATTATATATAATAACAATACACAATAGTGTACTAAAAAGAAAACTGCAAGCCAGCAGGCAAATACAGCGGCAACTTTACACACCAAAGAAAACCCACACCTAATCACGCACCGAAGCCAGCAATACCCAGAAAACTCACGTAAAAGGCCAATACCGTGAAGTACAGCCATAACTGAGGGAGGGAGCTCATCCAGCATCGTTCACCAGCCGGAGGAAAAGCAGCCGTCAACGCCCAGGTTACGCAAATATATAAGCAAAAAGGAAAATTGTAAGACGGTTAAAATTTTTTTATTATTTAAGTGCCTTAAATTTCAAACGATATGTTGTAGTTTTTTTTCTAATTCTTTTTAAATATATATTCCATTTTTTTTCTTTTCAATACAATTACACTAAATTTGTTCCATACTTAAAATTACATATATACCTTTATATTTTGTTTTGGGGGAAAAACCTTAACCGTAAAGGTCAATCCTTTTGCCCAATTTGAGGCAAAAGTGCGCGTAAAGCAGAACACTATTTTGAGCTCAAACTAGGGTAGCTCCGCGTAAGGGTTTCGTTAGCCCGCGGTTTAGGCGTGGTTTTTTTTCCAACAGAAAATAGAAGTTAGTAATTTGATGTAAAAGTTAAATTAAAGTTTTTTTAAGTAATTTATTGTTTTAATGAATACTATTTAAATTAAATAAATATGTCACAGACATTTGTATTTTATATATGAAATTTCACGCTTCCATATAATGGACTAATTTCATAAAGAGAGGAGGTGAGTAAGGAGTAATCTGTAGCAAAGGGTAAATGTATTGGGACGTCTATTGAAACACATAAGAGATGTCATGGTAGGGTGGGTAGAGAGCCTGGCACAATATCAGCCAGGCCATCCTGCGAAAATGACGGGTATTAAGGAGAGACAGGAAAAAAGGTGTTTGCTTCGGGCCTCATACTTTTATTTAAATTTTATGTCTTAGAAAGCTGGTATGATTTTTTTTTTTGTCAATGTCGTAGGCAGCAGGAAACACCAGATTGGCTGGCAAGAACTCCACCCAAGACGGCGAGCCCTAGCCGGTGCATACGCCAGCATACCAGCGCTGCCAACAATCTGGCCACTCAAATATAATGTGTTTTGTTCTTTTCATCTAACAGCTGCTCGCTTTACATAACACCTGACGACATTACAATAAAATGGCGCCCAACGTGGGGCCCGAAGCAAGCAAGCTTGGAGTGTTTTAGTCTTGATATCTTTGATTGTCATTGCGTGATCCGTAAGACCAGTTAGGTAATACAAGAGTCCTTAACTGATAGCGACGAAATCACGCAAAAGACCTAAATACATATATCATTGTCCACAACGTTCGCAAATGTGTAAGTCCCGATTGTCAGACTAAAAAGTTTGAATCGCGTTGCGACATATTTGAGAGGGAAATGGCTATGATGTTATTTTGGGAAAAATGTAAGAACTACCTACGTCTATATACATACATACATATATAACATCTTTATACTAAACATAGTTTCCAGTGCTTCTGAAGTCTTAAAAAGAAAAGAAAATCTTTCATTTTTTTTAGCATAACTGTAGGAAAATTCCTTTAGTCCAGTTTTTTATTTAATATGCATACATTTTTTTTTTATGTTTCCAAGAAATGGTATTCTATTTTCCACTAGCGGTTTTTATTTTTTTTATTTTTTCATTATTACTTATAAATAGCAGTTTTCATTTAACGGACCATAAATATTTAATTTGCAATAAATATTTATGCTGGTTTTTTTTTATTTTTTATTTTAAAAAGGGAAAATGGAATGCTCAATAAAAAACATACAATTAATTATATAAGGAATTTTGCTACAAATTATGTCTATAAAACAAAGCTACAAATTTTTTTTAATTGCGCAGTAAGCATTGGAAAACTAAAGTTCATTAATGTTGTGTATAGACTGGGCCTAATTAATCAGATAATATTAAAATTGTCCAAACGTTATCTTCGACATTTGTCTAAGTCGTTGTTTGTCCTGTAATTAAAGAGCTAATCGCTCGCGTTATAGTTGCACACGATTACTACAGTTGTTATTGGACAGGACTAATTAGGCAATCAAGACTGAACATTCTGAGCAAAATGCCTCCTGAAAAAGCGAAAAAAATTCGTCTTGGTGACCGTCATTTTAGCGGGATGTTATAAATACAAATGTCCTTTGCTGCAAATTCCCTGAAAACCACCACTCATATACAGAAGCGTATACAAATTGTCTGTTGAACAGTTCTAACATAGGATTGTCCATATCCAGTTGAAAATTATTACTGGAATATTTTTTTTGTTTGCATATTGGCTTTTGAACTTTTTGCTTATTTGGCGATTAGAATTATTTAGATTTTGATATCATATTTGAATTTTTTTTATAGTGAATTTGTTTTATTGAATTTTTTTGATATTGAATTTTTTGTTATTTACTGAATTTTTTTTTATTTTTATTTTTGCATATATACCTTTTTCTATTCATAAGAATATATATACTCTTTTAGTTTTATATTTTTGGTTTTTTTTATTTTTCTTTATATGTAAAAGGTAGAATAATAACTACATTTTACATTTTTTTTTAGTTAGCATTAATTTTTTTTATATTTTCTAATTGTATAGTTTAGTTTTTTTGGATTTTTTTTTGTTTTTCGGCATTTTAAATTGGATTCATTTCAATTCATTTTTGCGTCATTACTCGATTTTTTTGGAGAATTTATCCTTGTATTTGATTTTTTTAATGGTAATTACCCGTCGCATGAGTAAATTATTGGTCGATTCTAGCAATATGTCGACTACTGCGTCCAACTCGAATATTAACACAGATACTGTCACTACAGTGTCTGCGGCTGCAACAGCAAATCCAGCACTACCAGTAGCGACTGCAACAACATACGTCACGTTGCATGATCCACTACTGGTGACAACTTATTCTGACTGTCCAAACTTATCCACTGTTTCTGAAAGGCCTGATCGTGTACTTGATTCACCAACTTTCAACAGTACCGAGGCTCAAGATGACCACGATGGGACTGGAGTCAGTCCCAGGCATGCAACTCCTTTAGACGTAGGGAGTATTCAAAGAGTTGTAGAAGCGTCTGTTGGAATGTGTCAGTCCAGATGGCTAAGGGAGGTTGACTTAAAAATTCAAAATGCCCTGAGGGAAGTTAAAGATGCGATGGTAGCAGCTGCAACTCGTCAAGGAGGCTCTGCCCAAGCGTCGTTTGTAGGTAACAGCAGTAGTCCTGCTCAGGAGCAAATAACTTATTCCCAGCCCCCAGTTGGTTCCCGGCCTTCTGCAGTGACTGGGCAAGCACACATGACACAAACACGTACAAATACGTATTCACAAGTGCCTTTGTCTATGCCACCGTTAATTCCAGCTCCAGGAGCTAGAACAGCAGCAAATGGTGTGAGATGGGAAGCCGAGCCACCACAGGGGGCTCAGCAACCCACTCGCTATCAACAGCAACAACCACAACAACAGCACTATGAATTACCACCTCTAAATGGGTGGCCAGAAGTACCTTTTACTCGTCGGCAGGGGGTCGATAATTTTCGTCCACAGGCTGCTCATACACAACCAGCATTTAGAGCCCAGCCGTCTTATCAAATGGGTCCTGAGGACAGGGGTCGCCCAGGGGGCTATCCACAGCATACAGCGCCAGGGGGCGATAGGTTTTACCCCAATATGACACAAGCAACTTATCCACCGCAGGGGTGGGATAATCCAAATTTTCGGCCGGATTCGCGATATCCGTTGACGGGGTCAGGCACAGGGTATGGGCTAGGTGACCAAGTCAATTTGTCCAAATGGGGACTAAAGTTCGATGGCACTACTAAATCTATGAGCGCCGAAGACTTTATTTTCCGGGTCGATATATTGAGGCAAGACTATAACGTGTCTTTTAATGATTTACGCCGGAGTTTTCACTTACTCTTGGAGGGCCAAGCCTTGGACTGGTTTTGGACTCTCCGAAAGATGAATCCAGTTCAAACTTGGGAGGAACTGGTAAATGCCTTTCTGACCCAGTATCGGAGGTACGAAAGTGATTTCCAGTTGCAGAAAAAAATTATGGATAGAAGGCAGGGTCCTCAAGAGCCTTTCGAAGACTTTTACAACTCCGTATTGCGGCTAAGAAATCAACAACGCTCTCCATATTCAGAAAGGGACTTAGTTGAAATCATGAGGAGTAATTTGAAACCCTCCATGGCCCAGCTATTGTTCTCGGTAAAGGTGGAGGGGCTTAATGATTTTTGCCAGCAGGCCAAAAGGGCAGAAAGCCTCATTTATAGTCAAAGGTCACAGTACCAACAGCGTCAGTACGTGGCACCGCGAGTGCATGAGCTGGATTTGGAGCAGGAGCTACCTAGCGAGGAATTGGGAATCGAGGCGGTATCCACGGCAAGCAAAATTACCTGCTGGAATTGTTCGCAGGCAGGACATGGGTTCAAGGAGTGCCCGATTCCGATTCGCAGGATTTTCTGCTTCAAATGTGGCCATGTGGACGTGGTGACCCCAAAATGCCCTAGGTGTCAGGGAAACCTGACGCGGAACCCGTCTCAGACTGGGGGGACGCGGTCGACCGCAGTTTAGAGCCAGAATTGGACACTGCAACGCACCCAGCCACAATTATGCAACAAAAAATTAAAATTTTAAAAAATCAAAACAGACCCAATAATACAGAAATAACTTTGCACAGACTTAGAGAATTAAAACCACTACATATTAGATTAGCTGAATACAAGGAGGCGAAAGAGCGCATTTTCGGGAAAGTTTCAAAAAGAATAAAGAAAGCTCGGGAACGGTACAAAATCCGAAAACGTATCAGGCTTGAAATTTCATCGGCAGCTTTGTACGAGGGTAGGGATACTAGAATATACTCTAGAATCTCTATCAACGGCCATGAAATAGAGGGTCTGGTGGACAGCGGCGCTACAGTGACGTGCTTGGGCCGCAACTGTCTTGAATTAGTGGAAAAGGCTGGACTTAAAATCCATAGTTTTTCCACTGATATTAGGACAGCTGATGGTACTAGGCATCCCATTGTAGGGCGCGTGCGTGCGGACGTTAAGTTTGGCCAAAACACGCAGGTCATAACGTTCTATTTAGTGCCTACTCTGAATCGTGAGTTATTCTTGGGGATTGATTTCATGAAGGCTTTTAAATTATTTGCCAACCTAGATAGTCTTACGACAAACGGAATTAGTCTTGGTGAAGAGACAGAAAGTCCCCTAAGTGTCGTGACTCATACCTTGACCGCTGAACAGCAACTAAATTTAGATTTTGTCATTTCGATGTTCCCCTGCTATACAAAAGAAGGCTTAGGCCAAACAGATTTGGAAATGCATACGATAGATACTCGTGACGCAACCCCAGTTAAAGATAGACATTATCCTGTCTCCCCGGCTGTACAAAAACTTATGTTCGCGGAGTTAGATAGGATGCTTGATCTCGGCGTCATTGAGCGTAGTGAGAGTCCTTGGAGCCATCCGGTTACTCTAGTCCGAAAGGGCGAAAAGAACCGTTTGTGCTTAGACGCTCGCAAGCTCAATGCGTTGACGGTCAAGGATGCCTATCCTCTGCCGCACATTGAGGGTTTGTTAAGTCGGCTTGGAGACACGATATACATATCTAGTGTCGACCTTAAAGACGCTTTCTGGCAGATACCACTAGAGGTATCTAGTAGGGAGAAAACTGCATTCACGGTGCCTGGACGACCACTTTATCATTTTACGGTCATGCCATTTGGGTTGTGTAATGCTGCCCAAAGGTTGTGCCGTTTAATGGATAAAGTGATCCCAGCGGCAATACGTGATAGAGTTTTCGTCTATCTAGATGACCTTTTGATAGTATCTCCAGATTTCGAGACACACCTGGAGTTGTTGTCACGCGTAGCTATCTATTTAAAGAAAGCAAGTTTGACCATTAATGTGGGAAAATCTAAATTTTGTTTCAAGGAGTTAAGATACTTAGGGTACATAGTGGGAGGTGGCAAATTAAAGCCTGATCCGGCCAAAGTGGAAACCATTACTCGATTTGCGTACCCTAAGACAGCTAAGCAAGTGCGGAGCTTCATGGGAGCAGCAGGCTGGTATAGAAAATTTATACCAGACTATGCCTCCATTGCAGCCCCAATCTTTGAGACGCTGAAGAAGGGGAAACAATTCAAGTTTTCGGAGGAAGCCAAGGTCGCGTTTGATCGACTCAAGGATGCTCTGATTACGAGCCCAATTCTTAATCACCCAGATTTCTCCAGACATTTCTACGTACAATGCGACGCGTCAGATGTAGGAGTTGGGGCGGTGCTGTTTCAGAAAGACGAATCTGAAGGAGAACACCCCATCGCCTACTTCTCTCACAAGCTGACGAAGGCGCAGAAAAATTATTCAGTCACTGAACGTGAATGTCTGGCGGTGGTCCTGGCGATTAAGAAATTTAGGCCCTATATAGAACTTATGCCCTTCTCCGTGATAACAGATCACAGTAGTCTGAAGTGGCTTATGTCACATAAAGACCTCAGTGGTCGGTTAGCACGGTGGAGTCTACATCTCCAAGCATATGATTTCGCCATCGAGCACAGGCAGGGGAAACAAAACGTAGTACCCGATACCCTATCTCGGTATGATATGGAGGAAGTCTCGGCAGATGTAGGAGGACTGGTCGACCTCGGCTCAAGTGCGTTTAGGTCGGACGATTATTTAGCACTTGTTTCTACCGTAGAAGCAAATGCTGAGAGGTTGCCTGACTTAAAAGTAGTTGAGGGGTTTGTATACAAACGAGTACGACCTTATGATGGTGTAGTCATAAATGAGGATTTCTCATGGAAATTATGGGTGCCTCAGGAATTGACTAAGACCATCATCGAAAAGTCACACAACGCACCGCAAGCTTGTCACGGAGGCGTGGGAAAGACTCTTTGCCGAATCAAAGAATACTTTTATTGGCCAAACCAAAGCGTTCAAGTTCGCGATTTCGTGGTGAACTGTCGCGTTTGCAAAGAATCGAAGCCTGCTAATAAAACGTTACGTCCACCCTTTGGAGCGGAAACCGTAAGCGAGAGACCTTTCCAACGTATTTTTATAGATTTTCTCGGCCCTTATCCGCGCTCGAAAAACGGAAATTGTTTTATCTTTATTGTGCTAGACCATTTGTCCAAATTTGTATTACTTAAGGCTATGCCCAAAGCTAGTGCTAAAAACGTAATCAAATTTTTGATTAGTGAAGTATTTCACAAATTTGGAACACCTGAGACAATCGTGTCGGACAATGGCAAGCAGTTCGTCAGTAAAGAGTTCGCAGATTTAACACGGAATTTCGGGATAAAGCATATTCGAACGGCAACACATTCACCCCAGGCCAACGCATCCGAGCGGGTTAACCAATCCATCTTAGCGGCAGTACGTTCATACCTTCAAAACGATCATTCTGATTGGGATAAAAATTTATCCGAAGTAGAATTTTCGTTAAGATCGTCGGTACATAACACAATTGGAGTTACCCCGTACTTTGCCCTGTTCGGTATGAATATGGTTGGCCATGGTAGCGTTTATGGGTTGGCCAGGAAGTTGAAATGTGTTGCGGAGCCCGAATTAGAAATCGCAACAGCGGATAAAATGTCGCTAATACGCCACAAAATACGCGAAAATTTACATCGAGCTTATTTAAGAAATGAGAAAACGTATAATACTCGTTGCCGTGAAGTAAAGTTTGTCCCGGGACAAGAAGTTTTTCGCCGCAATTTTCAACAGAGCGATTTTAAGTCTGGTTTTAATGCAAAGCTTGCAAGGAAATTTTTAAAATGTCGAATTGTTAAACCTATAGGAAAATGTCTGTATGAGGTGGAAGACCTACAAGGAAAGTCACTGGGGGTATTTCACGCCAAGGATTTGAAACAGTAGCTTCAAATTCCTTGGTGGTTTTAGTCCCAGCCTTTCGAGCTTCAACGCCTGAGTCACTCAGGAGTCCAGCGAAAAGGCTAGAGTGCTTTTGCAAAATCTCGCCGTATTCAAAAGTATGTACGTGTGTAAATATACATATGCCTTATAAATTTTTTTTTATCATATTTTGTTTTGTTGAATTTTGTTTTAACCTACAGATGCCTGAAATGGTATAAAAGCATATTTCAATTGTCGGTATGATTTCGGCAGTTTGACATATTTTTTTTAATCACTTTTTGTCATTGTAAATTTTATACAAATAGCTACATATAAATGGATACATTTACTTGTTTTTTTTATTACTTTTTCACATTTTAGTCACAACCAAAACGCTTTCGTTCTGAAACTATTACCATGTGGTAACAGTCACTAAGCTATTGATGCGTCTCCCTATGTCCTATTGAAACTATGACATTAAGGACTAGGAAACCTTAGTCATCTAGCCTAGTAACGTGTAATTCAGCCCGCCTTACAGCAAGTTGAGACTATATATATGATTTTGTTTTTTTTTTGTAAAATGTTTCGCACAGAAACATAATACGTTTGATTTTTGTAACACAAAAAAAAAAGGTTATGTATGTACATGTATATGTATATTCATTTGTTTTTTTTAGGTGTCACCAAATAGCCGACAATGAAATACTTTTAGACCAAGACAAGTGAACTGTGGGAAGAAAGATTACGAATTAAGCAAGAAGTTTGCTAAGCTACCGACTGGAAAAGAGTGAAAAGTCCTAACTAATTTTGGGCCACGGAATGGTCATTTCTGCTGCATATGTCTGGCGACATATACGTACATATTATGTTTATATGTCCGAGTGTATGACTTAAAAACTAGATATACCTAAACACAAATTTCTTCATAATTTTTGTTATAACTAACACTCACCGATTCCTGTCGTTGCACAAAGCCCATAATAGAGCAGCCCCTTTGCTTTGTGAAAATCTTCAGGCGAAGCAGCTGCATTTATAAAGTTTATCTGAAAGAGAGAAAAGACTTTAGTATGGGGAATTAAATTCTTATAGCATCCACTCACTCAGATACCTTGCTTCCGAATGGCTATGTCCCTCAAGTCGTCACACTTGTTTCATCGTCTTCCTGTAAAAGAAAAATATTAATAAAAGAAATAATGAATTTCGTATAAGGAATGTAGGGGGTATTATTCGCCAAAATTAAATTTTTTGGTGGTCTTAGTCCCTACATCTCCTTCAGTCAAGGCTGAGTCAGTTTTGTTTACTTACCAGAAATTCTAAGAGACATCAGGCATAGGAGACAAATTTTCCACTTGCAATTGCGTCATCTGGCAAGTAAATCCCACTTCAAAAAGGGACCTGTAAAATAGCTATTGTTAATTTTTTTCATATTACATGATATTTCATATATTTTTTTATGCACTTTAGTTTTTTTGTAATGGAATAGATTCCATTAGTTATTTTTAGAGCCTTTAGACCACTGTTTCAATAAAATTTACCTTTGTTAGAGGCGACCAGTTGTCGGCGGCAAACCGAACGGCGCCGGAGTGTAGGTACAAAACTACTGAAACATACATACATACATATGAATGAAATCGTTTAAGCACCAAAATATGTCCTAAATTAAATGATTCCACTTACCTGTGTCCATAGAAATGTTCCATATACAAGGGCAAACCAACCAGAAAAGTGGCCAAGAACCATGGTTGCTTCCACCGTATTTTAAAGCTGAAAAGAAACAAAATACCTTATCAGATTACATACATATATACACATACATATTATAATACCTAATTTTTTTTAACATTAATTTTTTTACCTTATTTAATCTAATTTTTTTTATCTATATTTAATTAAAAATTTACTTACCTGTAGAATCGCCATTTCCTCCATAGTAAAAGCACAGATTTAATTGTAAAAGTTGGTAAACGTGTGTGTGACATTCATTCATGGTTGTCCATTCATGTATTTTTCTTTTTGTCACAAATAGAGTTACCAGCGTGTTATTTTTATTTGCCATGATTTTTTTTGCATGATTTTTTTGGTATGATTTTTTTTATTATTTTTTTTTCCTAGCTGCACTTGCCCTCCCATTCTTGGTCCACAAGGGGACTCCAGAATTGTTGGGTTTTGTCATGTGCACTTGGTGGAAACACAGCACAGTGCGGCCGATAAAGCAGTACTCACAGCTGATAGCTGATAAATTTCGCGCCAGCTGTGAGTACATGCAAAGGTAAATAAGAAAAAAAAAAAGTAAATAAAAAAAAAAAAAAAAAAAAAAAAAAAGTAAATAAAAGAAAAAAAAAAGGTAAATAAAGTAAATATTAAATACACCGTATGGTGGAAAGGAACGGCTCCTCTTCCAAGAATGCGGTTCTTCTGACGGTGCTGGATGGACGCTGTAAAAATAAAAATTTCAATCTGATACTTACGGCGAGACTGTGCACAAGTGATGAAGAAAAAGGTGTTGTGGTTTTTTTTTATTTTTTATTTGATGTGATTTTTTTTTAACAATTAAACATACAAGAAAAATAATACAAACTATACTATATAAAATAAGAATTGTGCTATTCTATATTTTAAAAATAAAGAAACATTAAACATACAAAAATTAATAATACAAACTATACGAAAATTAAATAAAAACACTGAACTGATAAGTGAGATACATATAAAGCAGAATTGGCTGTGTATATTAAAGCCAATTATATATAATAACAATACACAATAGTGTACTAAAAAGAAAACTGCAAGCCAGCAGGCAAATACAGCGGCAACTTTACACACCAAAGAAAACCCACACCTAATCACGCACCGAAGCCAGCAATACCCAGAAAACTCACGTAAAAGGCCAATACCGTGAAGTACAGCCATAACTGAGGGAGGGAGCTCATCCAGCATCGTTCACCAGCCGGAGGAAAAGCAGCCGTCAACGCCCAGGTTACGCAAATATATAAGCAAAAAGGAAAATTGTAAGACGGTTAAAATTTTTTTATTATTTAAGTGCCTTAAATTTCAAACGATATGTTGTAGTTTTTTTTCTAATTCTTTTTAAATATATATTCCATTTTTTTTCTTTTCAATACAATTACACTAAATTTGTTCCATACTTAAAATTACATATATACCTTTATATTTTGTTTTGGGGGAAAAACCTTAACCGTAAAGGTCAATCCTTTTGCCCAATTTGAGGCAAAAGTGCGCGTAAAGCAGAACACTATTTTGAGCTCAAACTAGGGTAGCTCCGCGTAAGGGTTTCGTTAGCCCGCGGTTTAGGCGTGGTTTTTTTTCCAACAGAAAATAGAAGTTAGTAATTTGATGTAAAAGTTAAATTAAAGTTTTTTTAAGTAATTTATTGTTTTAATGAATACTATTTAAATTAAATAAATATGTCACAGACATTTGTATTTTATATATGAAATTTCACGCTTCCATATAATGGACTAATTTCATAAAGAGAGGAGGTGAGTAAGGAGTAATCTGTAGCAAAGGGTAAATGTATTGGGACGTCTATTGAAACACATAAGAGATGTCATGGTAGGGTGGGTAGAGAGCCTGGCACAATATCAGCCAGGCCATCCTGCGAAAATGACGGGTATTAAGGAGAGACAGGAAAAAAGGTGTTTGCTTCGGGCCTCATACTTTTATTTAAATTTTATGTCTTAGAAAGCTGGTATGATTTTTTTTTTTGTCAATGTCGTAGGCAGCAGGAAACACCAGATTGGCTGGCAAGAACTCCACCCAAGACGGCGAGCCCTAGCCGGTGCATACGCCAGCATACCAGCGCTGCCAACAATCTGGCCACTCAAATATAATGTGTTTTGTTCTTTTCATCTAACAGCTGCTCGCTTTACATAACACCTGACGACATTACAAAAGGTTATCAACAAGTCGTTAAGGGGGAAGAAATCGCAAGTTGTAATACCACGCGTAATTAATGTTCCAAAAATTGGTGGCTTCTTACCTTTAGTACCTATTCTTACTGCTCTGAGTGCAATTGGTAGTCTTTCTAGTGGCGGAGCAGCTATATCAAAAGCAATAAATGCTGCAAAGAATGCCAAACAACAACTTGATGAAGCAACTAGACATAATAAAACAATGGAAGCAGTAGCAATGGGAAAAGGTTTTTACCTTAAACCATATAAGAAAGGATATGGATTGGTTTGTCAAGAAAAACAAAAACCAAAACCAAATTTTTCGTAAAGCTGCCCAATAAACCCCTATCTGATGTTGATCTGAGAAACTTTTCAACAAACATTCCATACTTTAGAGGAGTTTTCATGTTGGATACACTACCAAAACAATCGAGAAAAAGAGAATGCGGAATCATTAATTTGGATTTATCAAGAGGACCTGGAACCCATTGGGTAGCATATTATAAAAACAATGAACATAAAGAATATTACGACAGTTTTGGAAATTTACAACCTCCATTAGAACTAGTTAAATATCTAGGCAAAAATATAAAATATAATTACAATCAATATCAAGATTATAATTCATTTAAATGTGGACATTTATGTCTTCAATTTCTTTACAAAATAAGTTTAAACAAGTAAGAGTGCTATATTCGGCTGTGTCGAATCTTATATACCCTTTACCAACGTATATATATGTAGTATACAGATACACATAATTAGTACATACTACATACATATTTGTTTTCTGATAAAATTTATAACTTTTTGTTATAGTGCAATTTTTAGTAAGTGACCTCTCGGTTTTTTTTCGACTAAAGAATTTGCTTAAGTAAAGATCTTCCTAACCCCCTGTTTGTGTAAGACGTTTGAGTTAGAAATCTTGGCGTTTTTGTAATAGATTAAAGGAAACTTGTACAACTTTTCTTTAATCTATTACAGAAACGCCAAGATTTTTAACTCAAACGTATTACACAAACGGGGGGTAAAATATAAAATATTTTTAACTGAAAAAAAATATTTTTGGTTATTTTTTAACCAATTTTTTTCAACTTCCAACCCTGGAATTTTTTAAATTTTTCTGGTTTTAATACGAGTACAAATTTATTTCTTTCTAAATTTTAAGAAATTTATTATTCGACATATTGTCATAAGTTTATTTTAATTTTAAATTTATTTGCTGGTGGCTCAGCAATGTCTATATGCATTTCATTGTTGCTGTAACAAATCGTCAGTAGACTTCAACCACACATTTTGAACAGTTAGAAAGCGTGATTTTAATACAGGGGTTAAAATAATGCTTTCTGAACTAAATTGAATTTTCAGTAGAAGCCATGCATTAACTATTTCTTTTGCATGTCTTTTTTGCTGGGTATGTACATATCTATGTATGTATATACCCAGCAAAAAAAAAAGAAAGATAAATCCAGTGTTGTATCATGGGTTCAAGTGATGACTTGATGACATGATTTTTACATTAGCTTGTCAATACAATAGAAAAAAAAAATAAATGAAACCTTTTGTCGCAGGATACGAACCGTGCTCTTCTCACTCTCAAGGCACACTCTCTACCACTGAGCTACTCTACTCTTGTCATTCACTGGAGATAAAAATTGTTATATGAAAATGTGATAATTTAATTCCGTTTTTGCATTCGTTTTTAATGAGTTCAAAAACTATAGCATTATTTACGATTTGCAGTGATATTCAGAATGCATTCGAAGAAACAAATGCTCAAGAAAGCATGAGCCAGTATTTCATTTTGAACGCGTTCATTTATTTTTTGCTGGGTATGTATGTATGTGCAATGTCAATTCTTACGAAACTTAAAAAAACGATTATGTTTTTCACGTAAAAAGAAAAAAATACCGACGCAGCCAGGATACGAACCGTGCTTTTCTGACTGTTAAGGCATACTCTCCTCCACTGACGTATTAATTCTTATTAATAGTTAGAGATAAAATTTGTTTTATGAAAATGTATCGATATGATAATTTAATTCCGTTTTTGCATGCCTTTTTCGTTGGATATTATTTCAATATATTACCAAACCAGCAAAAAAAAAAAAAAAAAAAAAAATAAATCATGTGTTGAACCATGGGTTCAAGTGATGACGCATTGGTTCGATTTATGTGAACTATGATACATGATTTTTACATTAGCTTGTCATTGGAGATCATGTGTTTGTGCGAGAATTTAAATACTTTGATATCCATTAAAATTAATGAATTGAAACCCTTGCCAGTTCCCTATCCGATCGTGTCACGTAAAATACAAAACAAAAAAATAAATAAAAATTTTTGTCTCAGGATACGAACCGCGCTGTTCTCACTCTCAAGGCACACTCTCTACCACTGAGCCACTGTACTCTTGATATTCTTTAGAGATAAACCTTATTTTATGAAAATATTTGACGTAAATACAAAACAAAAAAATAAAAAGTTTTTGTCGCAGGATACGAACCACGCTTTTCTCAATTTCAAATCACAGTCTCTACCACTGTACTACAGCACTCTTGTTATGTATTGGAAATAAAACTTGTTATATGAAAATGTAGCAATGTGATGATAATTTAATTCCGTTTTTACATCCCCTTTTTGCTGGGTATTTATTTCAATATACATACACATCGCATGCCAGGAATATATGGTTTGGTTTTAATATTTTCCCATTGATCTTTAAAACGCGCCAGGGGCAATTAGAGCCCTGCGACTAAATTTTGTACAAATTCCGCCTTTGTATGGGGGCACCCTTAATGAGTCGAGATAGGATATAGGTATGTTCGGAGGAAATGTTTAAAATCAAAAATTACTGTTGGTTGGTTTTACATTTTACCCAGGGTAGGTAAATGCGCACTCTTTTGCTCTTTTGCGCATTGCGCACTGTTGTCTTGCGCCTTAAAATGTAGAGCATGCGCAAAGAGCGGAGTACAAAAAAAGCGCAACCACTGTTTGCGCTTTGCGTTTGCTCCTCACATGTAGGAGCAAACTCTTTGAGCAAGTAGCAACGATGTTACTCTTTTGCGCTTTTGCTCCGCGTATTGTGTACATTGAGTGGCGCATTGCGCTTGCTCTTTTTGACATTAACAGTGGTTACTTTGGGTTAAATTAAATAATACAAAGTATTAAAATAAATAATATCGATTTTCTCGCCATTAAATTTTTTGTATTTACATATGTATGTACATATTAATGTATGTATGTATGTATGTATGTACATGTACATATATTTACATGTAGATATACATATGTACATATCTGTGGCAATAAATAATAATGGCCTAAGTCTTATTTTCTCGAGAACCGTAAGAGCTACGGACCTGAAATTTGGACAGAGTGTGTAGACCTTTGACCGCTACAACAACAAATACATGAGAGTTGGAAATTAAAGGGTGTGCCAAAACGAGCAACGAAAAATGTTAAAATCCCATGTAATATACATACAAATGCTCTTGAAATTTGTAAAGTTACTGTATTTTTGTACATACTACAACAATTAACACTAAAATTTCAAAAAATTAAAATAAAGGGTGTTCCATCTGTTTATGCAATTTTGACTATGTAATTATGACAACTTGCTCTATCTTGGAAACCGTAAGAGCTAAGGACCTGAAATTTGGAAAGAGTGTGTAGACCCTTGGCCGCTACAACAACAAATACATGAGAGTTGGAAATTAAAGGGTGTGCCAAAACGAGCAAGGAAAAATGTTAAAATCCTATGTAATATACATACAATTGCATGTATGTATAATACATGGGACCCTTGGCCGCTACAACAACAAATACATGAGAGTTGGAAATTAAAGGGTGTGCCAAAACGAGCAACGAAAAATTTTAAAATCCCATACAATTGTGTGTATGTATATTACATGGGACACTTGGCCGCTACAACAACAAATACATGAGAGTTGGAAATTAAAGGGTGTGCCAAAACGAGCAACGAAAAATGTTAAAATCCCATACAATTGTGTGTATGTATATTACATGGGACACTTGGCCGCTACAACAACAAATACATGAGAGTTGGAAATTAAAGGGTGTGCCAAAACGAGCAACGAAAAATTTTAAAATCCCATACAATTGTGTGTATGTATATTACATGGGACACTTGGCCGCTACAACAACAAATACATGAGAGTTGGAAATTAAAGGGTGTGCCAAAACGAGCAACGAAAAATTTTAAAATCCCATACAATTGTGTGTATGTATATTACATGGGACACTTGGCCGCTACAACAACAAATACATGAGAGTTGGAAATTAAAGGGTGTGCCAAAACGAGCAACGAAAAATTTTAAAATCCCATACAATTGTGTGTATGTATATTACATGGGACACTTGGCCGCTACAACAACAAATACATGAGAGTTGGAAATTAAAGGGTGTGCCAAAACGAGCAACGAAAAATTTTAAAATCCCATATAATTGTGTGTATGTATATTACATGGGACACTTGGCCGCTACAACAACAAATACATGAGAGTTGGAAATTAAAGGGTGTGCCAAAACGAGCAACGAAAAATTTTAAAATCCCATACAATTGTGTGTATGTATATTACATGGGACACTTGGCCGCTACAACAACAAATACATGAGAGTTGGAAATTAAAGGGTGTGCCAAAACGAGCAAGGAAAAATGTTAAAATCCTATGTAATATACATACAATTGCATGTATGTATATTACATGGGACCCTTGGCCGCTACAACAACAAATACATGAGAGTTGGAAATTAAAGGGTGTGCCAAAACGAGCAACGAAAAATATTAAAATCCCATGTAATATACATACAATTGTATGTATATATACTAGAAATTTGTAAAGTTCGTATATTTTTATACAGACTACAACAACTAATACTAAAATTTCAAAAAATTTAATTAAAGGGTGTACCATCAGTTAATGTAATTTCGACTATGTAATTTTGAAAACTTGCTTTATATTGGAAACTGTAAGAGCAAACTTCCTGAAATTTTCAAAAACGGTAAAACTAAAAAATCCCAAAATTATAAAATCGCCAAACCGAAAAAAAATCGCCAATTAAAAAAAAAGCACCAAATTAAAAAAAATTTCAAAATCGAAAATAAATCGCGAAAAACCGGAAAAATCGCCAAAAATAAAAAAAACGCCAGTATTAAAAAAATCGCCAAAATTAAAAAATCGCCAAAATTAAAAAAATCGCCAAAATTAAAAAATCGCCAAAATTAAAAAAATCGCCAAAATTAAAAAAATCGCCAAAATTAAAAAAATCGCCAAAAATTAAAAACGCCAAAATGAAAAAAATTGCCAAAATTAAAAAATCACCAAAATGTAAAAAGCACTAAATTAAAAAAAATTTCTTAATCGAAAAGAAATCGGGAAAAAACGGAAAAATCGCCAAAATTAAAAAATCGTCGTTTTTTGCAAATTATTTTCGATTTAGAATTTTTTTAATCTGGTGCTTTTTTCATTTTGGCGATTTTTTAATTTTGGCAATTTTTTTCATTTTGGCGTTTTTAATTTTTGGCGATTTTTTTAATTTTGGCGATTTTTTTAATTTTGGCGATTTTTTTAATTTTGGCGATTTTTTAATTTTGGCGATTTTTTTAATTTTGGCGATTTTTTAATTTTGGCGATTTTTTTAATACTGGCGTTTTTTTTATTTTTGGCGATTTTTCCGGTTTTTCGCGATTTATTTTCGATTTTGAAATTTTTTTTAATTTGGTGCTTTTTTTTTAATTGGCGATTTTTTTTCGGTTTGGCGATTTTATAATTTTGGGATTTTTTAGTTTTACCGTTTTTGAAAATTTCAGGAAGTTTGCTCTTACAGTTTCCAATATACAGCAAGTTTTCAAAATTACATAGTCGAAATTACATTAACTGATGGTACACCCTTTAATTAAATTTTTTGAAATTTTAGTATTAGTTGTTGTAGTCTGTATAAAAATATACGAACTTTACAAATTTCTAGTATATATACATACAATTGTATGTATATTACATGGGATTTTAATATTTTTCGTTGCTCGTTTTGGCACACCCTTTAATTTCCAACTCTCATGTATTTGTTGTTGTAGCGGCCAAGTGTCCCATGTAATATACATACACACAATTGTATGGGATTTTAAAATTTTTCGTTGCTCGTTTTGGCACACCCTTTAATTTCCAACTCTCATGTATTTGTTGTTGTAGCGGCCAAGTGTCCCATGTAATATACATACACACAATTGTATGGGATTTTAAAATTTTTCGTTGCTCGTTTTGGCACACCCTTTAATTTCCAACTCTCATGTATTTGTTGTTGTAGCGGCCAAGTGTCCCATGTAATATACATACACACAATTGTATGGGATTTTAAAATTTTTCGTTGCTCGTTTTGGCACACCCTTTAATTTCCAACTCTCATGTATTTGTTGTTGTAGCGGCCAAGTGTCCCATGTAATATACATACACACAATTGTATGGGATTTTAAAATTTTTCGTTGCTCGTTTTGGCACACCCTTTAATTTCCAACTCTCATGTATTTGTTGTTGTAGCGGCCAAGGGTCCCATGTAATATACATACATGCAATTGTATGTATATTACATAGGATTTTAACATTTTTCCTTGCTCGTTTTGGCACACCCTTTAATTTCCAACTCTCATGTATTTGTTGTTGTAGCGGCCAAGTGTCCCATGTAATATACATACACACAATTGTATGGGATTTTAAAATTTTTCGTTGCTCGTTTTGGCACACCCTTTAATTTCCAACTCTCATGTATTTGTTGTTGTAGCGGCCAAGTGTCCCATGTAATATACATACACACAATTATATGGGATTTTAAAATTTTTCGTTGCTCGTTTTGGCACACCCTTTAATTTCCAACTCTCATGTATTTGTTGTTGTAGCGGCCAAGGGTCTACACACTCTTTCCAAATTTCAGGTCCTTAGCTCTTACGGTTTCCAAGATAGAGCAAGTTGTCATAATTACATAGTCAAAATTGCATTTACTGATGGTACACCCTCTAATTAAAATTTTCTAAAATTTAGTGTTAATTATTGTAGTCTGTATAAAAATACACTAACTTTACAAATTTCTAGTGCGTATACATACAATTGTATGTATATAACGTGGGACTTTAACATTTTTCGTTGCTCGTTTTGGAACACCCTTTAATTTCCAACTCTCATGTATTTGTTGTTGTAGCGGCCAAAGGTCTACACACTGTGTCCCAATTTCAGGTCTGTAGCTCTTACGGTTCTCGCGAAAATACTAATATAGTTTTAGACATAGTTAATTTTACATAACACAAATAGTTAAACTTTTCCAACCCTGGAAACGTCTTTTTAATTTTTTTATATTTTTTTAATTTAAAATTCCAATTTTAATCGTACTGAAGTGTAAAATAAGTTTATTTATTAAAAAAAAATAAAAATTTGTTTTCGGTAGTTACTTTTATATGGCAAAATAAAGTTTAAGTTTTCCAGCTCTGCAATCGTCTGCTCGATTTTGCTGAGTTTCAATACCAATCTAGTTTGTATTTTCTGACACACCAGTCCAAGAACGAAGTCTCTAACTTTACTGGGAGCTTCGGAAAACCGATTTCACGTACAGACAGACGGACATCGCTTATTCGTCTTCCCTATCCATAAGGATCCAGAATATATATACTTTATTCGCTTATTGATATTATAGAAATTACAAACGGAATGACAAACCTATATATATCTACCTTTTACCATTTTTTTGGTAAAGGGTATAAAAAGGTCCAATTAAAGAACTTGAAATCAGTAGATTTTTCAGATAATTTAAAAACCCTAATAAAATAAATACTACATTACTACTACATTAATTAAAACTAAAAATTATTAAGGTTTTTACAAAATGTCATCCATTTACATTTTCTTATTTTATCATAATAATCATTACAACGCAACATAATCTTTTAAAAGAAAATATGTATTTTGTACCACAGTAAAGGAGCAATGCGCATTTTTTGCTCTTTGCAGCTCTTTTACGCATTGCGCAAACAACAGGAGCGGAGCATGCAAAGAGCCAACCATGGTACTGCTCTTCTTGCTCCGATTTTGCAATGCGCAGCGTCGACATAGTGGCGCAGAGCAAGAGCAATAACATTGACACTCCGCTCTTTGCGTAAAAGCGCCAAAAGAGCTGAAAAGAGCGGAGCTGCTCCGCGTATTTTCTTACCCTGATTTTACCCCCCTAGGAGGCAACATAAAAGCGGAAACAGCGGATTTCTTAAAAAAAATTTTTCAAAAAACTGTTTTTTTGTATGGGGACCACCTTAATGGTTGAAGATAGACGATAAATATGTTCAGAGAAAATTTTTGTAATGAAAAAATTTTGGAGGTCAGTCATACATTTGACTTCGATAGGTACGCCGTAGGGGCAGTTACAGCCCTGCGAGTAAATTTTGTACAAATTTCGCCTTTGTATGGCAGCCCCCTTAATGAGTCGAGATAGGATATAGGTATGCTCGGAGGAAATGTTTAAAATAAAAAAATACTGTGGGCTGGTTTTACATTTTACCCCCTTGGAGGCAACATAAAAGCGGAAACAGCGGATTTCTTAAAAAAATTATTCAAAAAACAATTTTTTTGTATGGGGACCACCTTTATGGTTGAAGATAGACGATAAATATGTTCAGAGAAAATTTTTGTAATGAAAAAATTTTGGAGGTCAGTCATACATTTGACTTCGATAGGTACGCCCTAGGGGCAGTTAGAGCCCTGCGAATAAATTTTGTACAAATTTTGCCTTTGTATGGAAGCCCCCTTAATGAGTCGAGATAGGGCATATGTATGTTCAGAGGAAATGTTGAAGATAAAAAATTACTGTGGGTCGGTCTTAAATTTTACCCCCCTAGGAGGCAACATAAAAGCGGAAAACGCGGATTTCTTAAAAAAAATTATTAAAAAAATTATTTTTTTGTATGGGCACCACCTTAATGGTTGAAGATAGACGATAAGTATGTTCAGAGAAAATATTTGTATTGAAAAAATATTGGAGTTCAGGCATAGATTTGACTTCGATAGGAACGCGCCAGGGACAATTAGAGCCCTGCGAGTAAATTTTGTACAAATTCCGCCTTTGTATGGGAGCCCCCTTAATGAGTCGAGATAGGATATATGTATGTTCGGAGGAAATGTTGAAGATAAAAAATTATTGTGGGTCGGTCTTACATTTTACCCCCCTAGGAGGCAACATAAAAGCGGAAAAAGCGGATTTGTTAAAAAAAATTATTAAAAAAATTATTTTTTTGTATGGGCACCACCTTAATGGTTGAAGATAGACGATAAGTATGTTCAGAGAAAATTTTTGTAATGAAAAAATCTTGGTGGTCAGTCATACATTTGACTTCGATAGGTACGCCCTAGGGGCAGTTAGAGCCCTGCGAGTAAATTTTGTACAAATTTCGCCTTTGTATGGCAGCCCCCTTAATGAGTCGAGATAAGATATAGGTATGTTCGGAAAAAATTTTGAAAATGAAAAATTATTTTGGGTTGGTCTTACATTTTACCCCCCTAGGAGGCAACATAAAAGCGGAAAAAGCAGATTTCTTAAAAAAAATTACTCAACAAACAATTTTTTTGTATGGGGACAACCTTAATGGTTGAAGACAGATGTAAGTATGTTGACAGGAAATCTTTGTGTTGAAAAAATATTGGAGGTCGGACATACATTTGACTTCGATAGGAACGCGCCAGGGACAATTAGAGCCCTGCGAGTAAATTTTGTACAAATCCCGCCTTTGTATGGAAGCCCCCTTAATGAGTAGAGATAGGGCATATGTATGTTCATAGGAAATATTGAAAATAAAAAATTACTGTAGGTCAGTCCTACATTTTACCCCCCTAGGAGGCAACATAAAAGCGGAAAAAGCGGATTTCTTAAAAAAAATTATTAAAAAAATTATTTTTTGGTATGGGCACCACCTTAATGGTTGAAGATAGACGATAAGTATGTTTAGAGAAAATATTTGTATTGAAAAAATATTGGAGTTGAGGCATAGATTTGACTTCGATAGGTACGCCTTAGGGGCAGTTAGAGCCCTGCGAGTAAATTTTGTACAAATTTCGCCTATGTATGGGAGCCCCCTTAATGAGTCGAGATAGGATATAGGTATGTTCGGAGGAAATGTTGAAAATAAAAAATTACTGTAGGTCGGTCCTACATTTTACCCCCCCTAGGAGGCAACATAAAAGCAGAAAAAGCGGATTTCTTAAAAAATATTCAGAAAACTATTTTTTTGTATGGGGACCACCTTAATGGTTGAAGATAGATGATAAGTATAATCAGAAAAAATCTTTGTTTAAAAAAAATATTGGAGGTGAGTCATACAGCATACATAGGTACAGCGTAGGGCCAGTTAGAGCCCTGCGATTTAATTTTATAAAAATTTCCCCTTTGTATGGGAGCTCCCTTAAGGAGAGGAGTTAGGCGGTCGGTATATTTTAAAAAAATGTTGGGCGAAGAAAATTAATGGGTGCTTGTCATACATTTGACCTTTGTAGAGGTGACCCTTGGAAAGTTATATGATTTTTTGTACGTTTTTTTGCTTTTACGCTCAACTTTGAGCACGATGCGGAGCCCTTTGCCCCCATCTGACCGCCACCATTTTTTGGCTCGAATATTTTTTTACCAAACCCCACAAAATGAGGGGTTCTTGGAAGTCGAAATCTCCTTACTAAGAATTCGCATATAAACTATGCCATTGCTAATGTATGTACATATGTACATATATCATGAACACGTGCATTCTTTAATACAAAACTTTATAAGTATATGCATACATTCATATGTATGTAGGTATGTATATAAAATAATTCTCAGTTTTTACAACAAAAAACTGAAAATTATTCTTTCAATACAATTGGTAGCATATTGTTGTTGTTGTAGTTGTTCAATTCAACACAGAATACAAAAACTCATGGAAGCGTATATTTATGCATAACTATGTATGTATGTATTTATGTATGTATGTATGTATGTATGTACGAATGCTTATAGCATACCATTAGTTTTTTTTTCATAACACTACAAATTCTATGCAAACACATTCGTTTGCATTTCCAGCAATAAGAATGTGCTAAGCAAAATTATCATTGAATAAAAAAAATGAAAAAGAACAATGTCTATGTAGTGGTGACAAAAAGGGGTTTAATATGAAATAAAGCAAATTAGAGAAAATGTTTAAGTACAGCAAATAAATACCAAATGTAAGCAAGCCTCGGTAGCCGAGTAGCTAGTGGGGTTAATTAGAAGTTTGAATATTCTTGGTTCTATGCACGGTAGTTTTTTCATCCGATTTTCAAAAAGTATGATAAAACTATATATATAGAACTTCGGGAGAACCGATTATTAATTTTTGCCGATTTATATAAGGAATTGTGCTAAGACAAGCGCGGTCGTTTTAGTCCAACTCCGAGCTCTCTAACTTGCTTGGGAGCTTCAAAAAACGCATTTCACGCTTCCCATACAAAATCCGTACAGACAGACGGACAGACGGACAGACGGACATGTCTTTTTTTTATCTCCTAGTCATAAGGATCCATAATAACTAACTTTTTTTGGCCGCAAATGAATATTGTAGAAATTACAAAAATCTGGACAAACCTATATATACCCTTTTCCATTTTTGGTAAAGGGTATAAAAATAAATAAATACAACACACGAACAATTTTTAAAATTTTTTCTGTTTTATTAATAAAAATGTTTATAAAATAATAGTTTCTACATATTATTCCCACTGTGGGTATTGAGCATTTGTTAAAAAGATATTTATTTCAGCAGCAGTATCCAATTTTAAGCCACTGTCTCCTTGCTTACATATACAATATATCCCGGATGCCAGTTCTATTATGTCATCATCCGATAGCGTGTTGTACCGATTTGGTAAAAACATTATGTTGTTTTCTAGTTCAATTTGAATTGTGGTGCCGTATTTACTCGTCACACGCTTAGCGTTTTTAACTGCATACTTAGTTGAGTCCTGGAGCTCTTTTATGTGAATTAATTTTTTTTATTCAATGTATTAAATTTCGTGATCAAATCTGGAGGATTCATTATCACAATATTAATTAATTAAATTTAATTTTTATATGTATTTTTTTCTTCTCTGACAGATAGCGCAATCTGATTTTGTAAACTGATGTATTAAATATTTCTACCAATCTTTAAATAGGTAAAAAATAGTTCTTAAAAGAAAGATCAGTATTGTAGCTATCTCTTTTTCTCATATTGTAATCATGTTTTACGTAAATTTTTTGTTTTGTCACTGATAGAATTGTAGTGAAAACAAAAGATTAGAGAGATAGTTATATTAATGTGCTAAAGTGTAACTGAAACAAAAAAATTCAAAAGAACTCACAATTTTTTGTAAAATTTTAATTTTACAAGTATATTTTTTACTATAAATAGGAACGTAAACCATTCAAGAATATTAGTGTAAAAATAGCATTCAACAAAATTCTTCAAAAAATTAATAAATTAAATTAAAAAATGAGCCAAATCCGTGAGCAGTTATTTGAATTCCTGCATTCCTTTGAGGACTCATTACTATATGAGCATAAAGAGAGCATAAATTTTTTTGTATCCATGCTCACTGAAAATGAGGAGTATGGAGTTGTGGAGCAGGAGGACTCCGACGAGAATGGACATTTTGCCAGCTGCCCCTGGTATAGTGAAGGATGTGAAGAAGGCCCAGACACATGTCGGTGTACCATGTTTCACATTAGGAAAAAAATAATTTTTAAAATTATAGATACCTATAAAAATTTATGTAAAAAAATCAATTAATAAATATAAAATATATATGTATGTGTGTGTATGCTTTTGATTTCTTATTTATTTTAATATACATATTTCTGTATATATAGAGATTAATAGACCGAAAAAGCTATTAGTTTAAATGTTATTTTCATTGAGGATGGATAAACGTACTTTAAAGGATATATTTCACAACAATCAAGAACGAAAACCTCAAATATATGATTTGGTTTTTGGGTTTGAATACTTGCTCAATTGGAAATTGAAGATTTCATGTGGATTTTCTACAGCTTTTGGTTTTAAGCCAATGATATGGTTGCATTATAAAAATAAGCAATACATTGGACTGGATCGAGAAGAGTGGTTACATCTCATGTGCTATAAGGAGTATATTCATGATATGCTTAATCGTCGAGATTTTTTAAATTCTATAAATATAATTGATAATGAAAGTGAGAGAGATGTTGAATATAAGTTTCAATATAAAAGAGTTGTTTGCTTTTTAGTTATCATACAAGGAAACTTTAAAATAAAAATCGATTCTGACACTTGGAGATCACTAACTCAAATTCGAGTATTTTTTACATCAATTTTATGTTAGAACAACATTCTGAGAAAACAAATCCTTCATTTCTATCATGAATATTATATACCAACCTGCTCCGCTTTAAACAAAACAAAACTTCAAATCAATGAAATACGAGAAATACACGAAAGGGATGTAAATATTGAACTGTCACGACTTTGTTATGAGATTGGGGAAAAAATGCAGCACAAGATTCTAACAGATGTGAAAATTCATAAATTATACTTAAGGATGGATAATAAATAAATAAAAACTGTACACAAAAATAATTGTTCTTAATGCTTTTTTTTTATTTTTTTATTTTCATATTACTGTGTTTTATTTAAAGACTAATCTTGCAAATAATACATACAATTTGGGAATACAAATTATGTAGAGAAACATAACATAGGAAATGTTATATTTTTTCTTTTTGTTATCTTAATAACTAGACAATATTTCATAAATAAAAAATAATTTACAATAGACACAAAAATTTTGGCTTAAAACTAAATAATTATAATTGTCGAAATAAATTACACAAACATTAATTTGTATACATATTTTGCTTCTTGAAGTTTTTCTATTTCTAAAAGTAACATATCAAGTTCATAATCTGGATTTGTTTCATCAATTTCAATATGATGCCATGCATATGTGTTTATACCATCACTTTTGACTTTTCTCTTGTCATCTTGATAACTTAATATTACTTTATGTATTTGCATAGTATATAATTCATGTAACTTAGACTTAAAAGTTAGCATATTATCATAAACATTTGATCTGTTAAATAAACAATCTCTATAAGAACTTAGGCTATACTTATCTAAAACACATTTTTTTACTCCTTTCGATTTTTTAATTTCATTTCCATTTTGTACAGTAAAGGAGTACATTTTAGACCGTAGTCCCACGAATTCTTCCATAATCTTCCCACAATTCTCATCTTTCATCATACCCAGAACTTTTTTGTTTACAAGAGGAATCCCGTAATCATTTGTTTCTGGATAGTCAGAAGTGTCAAATTCATGTTCTACATCATTTTTAATGTCTGCGTAAAAGTCTTCAGTTTGTATCGTGTATATGAATGAGTCTGTGTCCATGTAATTTAATTTAAATTTTGTCTTGAACTTAGGTTGCATGTAACTATAATGAAAATTATACATCTTCCATTTAGAATGTTCCAGCACACAAAATCCTAAATATATGGGCTTATTATAACATGTCTTAACTCGATTCATTTAAATCGCTACCATATCTTCTGAAAATATTGCTAAGCTATGAAAATTTGATTTAGCTATCCAATTTTGAGCACCCAAACGGTTTCGGTTTAATGTAGTCCAACTGGTAACAATCCTCACATCTTTCCTTTTATCCACTTTCTCCATGGTTTTCCCATATACTGCGTTGTTGAGCAACTTGAAAAAAAATTTTTCAAAGTTATTTCTAGCTTCTGTTCTATATTTAGTATTAAGGTCTATATAATCTTTCAACCATGAAGACTGCTTAAAAGTTAGAACTCTATGTATTTTTTTCAAAATCAAACCATTTTCTAGACATTGTTTAAGTACTCTGTAGTGAATGATATAAGAACGTTTTGGCGAAAAATCAGTTATTAGTTTTTTACATTTTGATGTTCCAATTTCCTTGTTTTCGGCGCAGAAAGGAAGATCGTTATGCATATTATGTAAATAAGAAGGGTATTCTAAGTCGACCTCATATACATAACCATCATTTGAATCATCATCTATTAACTGAGGATTAATAATATTTAGTTCTTCGCTTTCTAACCATCTGAATCCTCCATAAGGAAGATGTTCAGACATGGCCCAACCATAAAGATTGTTTGCGTCTAAATACATAAGAAATTTGGAAGGTTTATTTTTATCAAAAGTGTCTAAATACTTATTATTTGCCTTGGAGTATCTTTTACTACATTGGACAATTCCACCTCGTATCCCTCTTTTAAAGAAATTGTACATGTCGATATCGGTTATTAGCTCTAATTCTATGTTTGTTTGTTTAAGCATAGCATCCCAAGATAGCCCTGGAGCAGTATAGTATTGACAGGGATCCAAGCTATAAATATTTTTGCAAACATTTCTAAAATTTTCAAAAATATTTGTTAGGAGAAGCACATCTGTTTTCAAATACAATTCCATATAATCTTTCAAAGTTTTACAGTTAAAAACTCTCCAAACTTCACACGCATGCGCATAGTCTTCAATAGAACATTCTTTGTTATTTAGTTTATTAAAGAAATCTTTTCTAGGTGGAAGTTGCGTTTCATTAAGTTTTTCAAAAGAATCAAGATAATCATAGGGAAAAATTCCCTTTCTCCTTATGAGATTAAATTCTTGGCTTGTTTGAAATTGTGCTCTAATAGTATGAAAATCGTTGACGTTAAGATTATTTGCCAACGATTCCAAGCTATCGGCCATAAAACGCATTGTATCAAGAAACCTAAGTTCAAGATCTGTACCATCACTCATATTAATAAACTGAGATAGAGATATATATAATTCTTTATTTAACGGAAGGACTTTTATATTTGTTGCAACTTTACTTAATTGTTTCACAAAAAGATGAGAATCATACGATGAGTAGTTATGAAAATAAATAAATAAAACTTGGGTACTTGATAATTTAGGTTGCATCTGTTATGCGCTGCACCTCGATATTTACCGCTTATATGACAATGATCTCTCACACGATCATTGTTTAAGTATTGTCCACATATGTGACAAGTTATCGCACTGTAAAATGTTACATTTTCTTCATATGTCAAGTTCTCCATTTCAATTGTTTTTGTGAGATAATTGTTATATATATCTTGACAATCTCGATTCAAAAATGTAACAAATTTTTCAGAAGCGTCTTTACCCGTATAAATTCTTAGCTTATCCAATGTATTGTCATGCTTACACTTAATGAAATAGCTGAATGCGCAGGGTAAATGTCTTTGATTTAATTTAGTTTTAGTACTTACATTAAAGTCTATCTGTTGCAAAACACACTCAAAATCGGCGTATATAACAAACGGGACATCTATTTTTCTATGGTAGCTTTTAAACCGCAGTATGGAGTCTTCTGCTTTTGGCATTGTGGTAACAATTTTGCCACACTCCATTTTATGTTTCTCCATAATATTTTTATGATGCGTATATTGGAGACAGCTGTTGCAAAACAAAAGTCGTTCACAATGTGTCGTTGTTTGCCTTTTTAGTAGTCTGTAAGACATCAAACACCCGTATTTTATTATTTAATTTTAAATACTTTCCAATATATGTATTACTTACTTTGAAATATCTTTTATAAAGATATAGTGATGCCCATCCATGTTTTCCAATAGCAATAAGTTAACATGCTTTGTCTTCTCATTTTGTGTTATGTAAAATGGTCCAATTAGTTCATCACTCTCGTCGTCATATCCAAACACATTCACACTAACATCATTCCGCCCCTCAAATTCCTTAATATTTTTTATTGGCATTGGAAATCTTAAATTTGAAAAATCAACTATTGTTCCATCTTGAAGCGAAATTATATCCGCACTAACATCTTCAATATTATATGAAGAGCATCGAGTCGGAGCACCGATAACCGAGGTACTCATTGCCGCAATTAAGGCCCACTTAAAACAGTAATTGTCACTGTTTTGAATGTTAATGCAAGCACCACGACTAGCAAGCTTCTCCGGTGTGCTAATCCAATGAGCTCCTTTTACTAAAGAAGATTTATTAATATTTAGTTCAGCTCGAACTATGCGAACAAGAGTCCATCCGGAATCTCTCTCCTGGAACTCCGACATTTTATTTTGAATTTCTGTGACCTGCTTGCAGAACTATTCCCTCACGTCATCTGCTCTAGTCAACAAGCTCATTTTTGCTGTATGTACTATTGTAATTATTTCTAACTCTTCACCAACAATTTTTAAATATTCTGCAACTATACCTATATTAAATTTTAATATAGTATGTTGCTTCAAATGGTATTCAAGCCTCTCTATAAAAGTCGATTCATTTTCGACAATGAAATCTTCAAAGAGAAAATTATCCTTTTTATTTTCTATTCCATATTGCTTTTAAATGCTTTCTTAATTTCATAATATTCTCCATCAATGTTGATATTATTATTATTTGTTGATCTACTTCCAAAATCATTTGAACCTTGCTGATGCTGTTGTTGTTGTTGTTGAGGGTAATGTTGTAGTGTTTGGTGTTGGTCAGTATTTGAATACCAATGCATTGGAGTAGGAGGTTCCTGCAAATTTGAATACCATTCCATGGGAGTAGCAGTTTGCTGCCAATACATTTGTAGTTGTGGTTGTTGTTGATCTTGATGAGGATATTGCTGATGAGCATATTGCTGATGAGGATATTGCTGATGAGTATATTGTTGATAACGATATTGATGTTGTTGATGAAGACATTGTAGTTGTTGTTGTTGTTGTTCTTGATGAGGATATTGCTGATAAGGATATTGATGCTGTTCTTGATGAGGATATTGTTGATAAGGATATTGATGCTGTTCTTGATGAGGATATTGTTGATAAGGATACTGATACTGTTGAGCATGTTGCAGTTGTTGAGGATAAGTGAAGGTTGTATGTTGATGATTATTCAGTACTTGATTTGAGTCTCGACTTATAACGACTCGGTTCTCCACACCATGATTTTGAATATGGTCTAAAAAGCACTTTTGGTATTTATATACCTTGTTACATATATAACATGTATATACCAAAGTATTCATATTATTTAATTAATATAATATATATAATATAAATTTTTAATATTATTATATTTATTAATTTTTTATTCAAAAGTCACTTTCTTTGATCGTTTACTATAACACGTTTCACACTATTAACAGCGAAATTATTGAGGATTTGGCACGACTCTTTGTAGATACAATGCTGTACTTGCTGCTAGATTAGAAAACTTCTCAATTTATACGAATTACGATCAAGTCATATGCATAATTAAGAGTCAATAGACAGAGACAGAGACAAATGTCAGCAAGCAGTGAAAAGTACAACCAATCTTTGATAATCCTCAATATCACAAACTTCAATTTGTTTACAAAATAAGTGAAAAGAATGAATAAATACAACACGCATAAATTGTATATTTTATTCATTTCTTCAAATTCTTTAAACATATAAAAATTAAAAATCAAACAACAACAAAAACAGGAACATTGATATCTCATCAGCATACATAATTACTTTCTATAAATACCCTTCCATGTCCTAAACGAAATACTACAAACAAAAAAAGTAATGCCGCATGCACACATTGTGCACTAGTGGTAATGTTTATGATTTCCGATTTTTTATTTATTTTTTGATGTGTGGTGTTGCCTTCCCTATAAAAAAACATAATGTGAAAGGCGTTGTACACATTTGAAAAAATAATTAGAACACAACAAATGTCAGATGTGTACTCGGCATTACACACTCGCTTTTTTTATATACATATACGACTACTTACCCATCTGTCAACGATCAAGTTATTGTAAAACATACGTAAATACACATGCATGAGCATAACGTTGGCTCCCATGATCACGCATCTCTAATTCCCTTTGACAATCCTAAATATGTTACACTTCAATTTCTTTAACCTTCAAGTAAGTTCATTGTTCATAAATTACATATTTTATTCATCTCTTCAAACTCTTTAAAGATAGGAAATAGGAAAATCAAAATAAATAAAACCAACAACAAAAAACATTCATAGATTTCCCACAAGCATACATAATGTCTTTCTAAAATAACCTTCCATGGTCACCAGCTAAAAAGAAAATAGAAAAAACTAAAGCAACATTTTCTCTATGCACACACACACACACACACACACACACAATCTAAAATCATACAGCTACTGCAACCGCTTAACAAACGATTACCCATACTACGTACAAACAAAAAATAATACAAGAAAATAACAACCAATCTTTGATAATCCTCAATATCACAAACTTCATACACACGCACGAGCATAACGTTAGCTCCCACGATCACGCATCTCTAATTCCCTTTGACAATCCTAAATATGTTACACTTCAATTTGTCCAACCTTCAAATAAGTTCATTGCTCATAAATTACATATTTTATTCATCTCTTCAAACTCTTTAAGGAAATAGAAAAACCAAACTAAAAAACTAAATAAAACCAACAACAAAAACATTCTCAGATTCCCCCCCACACAAGCATACATAATTTCTTTCTCAAATACCCTTCTGCAACCGTTTAACAAACGAAAAACCATACTATGTACAAACAAAAGAATAATACAAAAAAACCAAAGCAACATTTTCTCTATTCACACACGCACACACAATCTTCTAAAATCATACAGCTACTGCAACCGCTTAACAAACGAAAAAACATACTACGTACAAATAAAAGAATAATACAAAAAAACCAAAGCAACATTTTCTCTATTCACACACGCACACACAATCTTCTAAAATCATACAGCTACTGCAACCACTTAACAAACGAAAAAACATACTACGTACAAACAAGCGCACCTGCGTGCCTACATAAATAACTATGCACATAGACGGGCGGATATCAAACAATAAAATTAAAACAAAAACACATCGACGCACCGACATCAAAGCATCCTTATCTATGTACAAACAAAAAAAGGGTTATGCAAACCCTCGTCACTGCACACCATTGACACTAATTACCATAATTTGTAAAATTTAGCCCATAAATTACAAAATTTCGACATTAATTACCCAAATTTCGATTTTAATTACCCAAATTTGACAATTTTAATGGTCATGGCGCATACATTTCAATACTACTATCAGGGAACCTTTACCCAAATTTCTTAGAACAACTAGAGTTATTATGTTATAAACTTTCATTTAAACAAATGAGAAGCCTAACAACAAATAACAAAGTTGAAACAAGAACTCAATAATCAACATGTTTTTTTTTTTATTTTCTTACTTTACCATTGCTACATTGGCTGACTTTTTTTCAGCTTCAAATTGTAGTTGTAAGAGTATGTAAAAGAAAATAAATGTAAATAACAACAACAGCTATTAAAGAATAGAGTGTTGCCACATAAGTATTTTTGACCGGGTGCAGTCAAGTTAATAATTGGTGTTTTTATGGGAATTGTTAAAATTTAAGTTTAAAAATTTTAAACGCACTAATAATCCCAAATTATTTTACTTATGAAGTAAAATATTTTTTATTAAAAATACATTGAAATTGATTATTGAGGGGTTTAGCTGGATCCTATGCGCATTTCACTGTTGCTAATGCAGATCATCAGGGAACCTTTACCCAAATTTCTTAGAACAACTAGAGTTATTATGTTATAAACTTTCATTTAAACAAATGAGAAGCCTAACAACAAATAACAAAGTTGAAACAAGAACTCAATAATCAACATGTTTTTTTTTTTTTCTTACTTTACCATTGCTACATTGGCTGACTTTTTTTCAGCTTCAAATTGTAGTTGTAAGAGTATGTAAAAGAAAATAAATGTAAATAACAACAACAGCTATTAAAGAATAGAGTGTTGCCACACAAGTATTTTTGACCGGGTGCAGTCAAGTTAATAATTGGTGTTTTTATGGGAATTGTTAAAATTTAAGTTTAAAAATTTTAAACGCACTAATAATCCCAAATTATTTTACTTATGAAGTAAAATATTTTTTATTAAAAATACATTGAAATTGATTATTGAGGGGTTTAGCTGGATCCTATGGATCCTAATACATTAATTTAATCGTACGCCGCGAGAAAAGAAAATAATGGGAAATAAATGGAAGCATTTTGAAATATTTGCAGAGAATTTGACATCATCATATAAAATAATTTTATTGCATTGTTACTTCACACATGAAATTTGATTTATATAACTAACGTCCCTTTTCACAATGTATGGTTAAGAGTTAACGTGAACTTTAACTGACAGTTCTTCATACAAAACTTGCAGTTAAAGTCTCTGTTATCTTTTAACCATACATTGGGAAAAGGTACGTAAGTAGCAAAGCTATAACCGGGTGTCCTAAGACATCTCTCTTCTTTTTTCTATTATATTTAAGGTGTATTTTATAAGAAATAAAATGAGCCTTAAGTTTTTAAAATCGGTTAGAAATTGGCGAAGTTATAAATATTTTCAAAAAACACTAATTTGCACACTAAGTATGCTCGCAAAACGCCATTTCTGAACCGATTTTTAATTTTTAAATGGGTTTGAATATATTTTGAGCTGTATTTTGTCAACAATTAAAAAAGACTTTGAGTTCAAAATCTTTTACCGAAATATTGACAAAATTTAATTTTTTAAATTTTACTTTTTAAAAAATTTTTTTAAATTAAACGTTTTTTCGAAAAATTTCTACTTCAACATGCTTCTTTTTTCTATTATACTTAAGGTGTATTTTATAAGAAATAAAATGAGCCTTAAATTTTTAAAATCGGTTAGAAATTGGCAAAGTTATAAATATTTTCAAAAAACACTAATTTGCACACTAAGTATGCTCGTAAAACGCCATTTCTGGACCGATTTTTAATTTTTAAATGTGTTTGAATATATTTTGGGCTGTATTTTGTCAAAATTTAAAAAAGACTGAGTTCAAAATCTTTTACCAAAATATTGACAAAATTTAATTTTTTAAATTTTACTTTTTAAAAAATTTTTTAAATTAAACGTTTTTTCGAAAAATTTGTACTTCAACATGCTTTTTTTTATTATATTTAAGGTGTATTTTATAAGAAATAAAATGAGTCTTAAATTTTTAAAATCGGTTATAAATTGGCAAAGTTATAAATATTTTCAAAAAACGCTAATTTGCACACTAAGTATGCTCGTAAAACGCCATTTCTGAACCGATTTTTATTTTTTAAATGGGTTTGAATATATTTTGGGCTGTATTTTGTCAAAATTTAAAAAAGACTTGTGAGTTCAAAATCTTTTACCGAAATATTGACAAAATTTATTTTTAAAGTTATTTAATTTGTTTGGCTTAAGTTCGTTAAATTTACGGCCTGGCCCACGATGTCACTAGAAATCGTTCGAACGACAACTTGTATTGCAAACAACAATAACTTTAGAAAATTTGTTGTTGTTTGCAATACAAGTTGTCGATCGAACGATTTCTCGTGACATCGTGGGCCAGGCCGTTAATCTTGTAATTAAATTATTTTATTATCCCAGCAAAAAATTACACATTACCATCAGAACTACTTGCTATATAATGACTTACTTTTCTGATTACCAAATTTCATTACTCGCTTACAAAACACATTACCTAAAATTTAAAAAAATTGTGTGCAAGTTGCTAAATGAGGAGAACAATTTTTTTAGATTAAATAGATTACGTGAACAAGTTGCCAAATAAAAATAGTAAGTACTTCTCAAGAATCGATTATTTTAGTCTCACGCCTTGTTAAAATCATTAAGTTGGTAATCCAGTAAGGAACAGCTTCCACCAAAAATGCTTAATTCCAAACCCGATTACCTTTTTTGAAATTTTTTGCTGGGATATTAGAAAGAAATTCCAAAGCATATAACTAATTGTAAAAAAAAATTTTTGTGGCTGAAACTGACATGTTTCGAGACCACTCGGCCTGCTCATCAGAATTCTTTACCGTTTATACCTCACGGCCACGGCAGCCACAGCCGCCATGGTTGCAACAGCCGACTAGTAGAAATTCCTCGTACCTTTAATCAATTCTGGCTTGAGAAACGCCATCTTGTGGAACTTTTTCTCAGCTTTCATTTGATGGTTAGGAGTTTCACTATTTTCCTTGTCTCGTTCAATTAAGCTTTTTCATTTCTGTCATTACCAGATCGAAGACCATCGGTCTTCAGAGATGCTGGAGTGTGTGAATGCTAGTTTCTGTGCGTTTTTATTATTGCCACAGTTTACATTCATTAGCTATGTGCCTTTAGAGTTTTTAACAATTAAGTAATGACTTTTTTGTCGAACTGCATGGTTATATCCAAAGTTATTTAATTTGTTTGGCTTAAGTTCGTTAAATTTAATCTTGTAATTAAACTATTTTATTATATTAGAAAGAAATTCCAAAGCATATAACTAATTGAAAAGACAAAGATTATACAAGATTAAATTTAACGAACTTAAGCCAAACAAATTAAATAACTTTGGATATAACCATGCAGTTCGACAAAAAACTCATTACTTAATTGTTAAAATTTATTTTTTTAAATTTTACTTTTTAAAATTTTTTTTATATTAAACCTTTTTTTCGAAAAATTTGTACTTCACCATGCTTCTTTTTTCTATTATATTTAAGGTGTATTTTATAAGAAATAAAATGAGCCTTAAGTTTTTAAAATCGGTTAGAAATTGGCAAAGTTATAAATATTTTCAAAAAACACTAATTTGCACACTAAGTATGCTCGCAAAACGCCATTTCTGAACCGATTTTTAATTTTTAAATGGGTTTGAATATATTTTGGGCTGTTTTTTGTCAACATTTAAAAAAGACTTTGAGTTCACAATCTTTTACCGAAATATTGACAAAATTTAATTTTTTAAATTTTACTTTTTAAAAATTTTTTTTAAATTAAACGTTTTTTCGAAAAATTTCTACTTCAACATGCTTCTTTTTTCTATTATACTTAAGGTGTATTTTATAAGAAATAAAATGAGCCTTAAATTTTTAAAATCGGTTAGAAATTGGCAAAGTTATAAATATTTTCAAAAAACACTAATTTGCACACTAAGTATGCTCGTAAAACGCCATTTCTGAACCGATTTTTAAATGGGTTTGAATATATTTTGGGCTGTATTCTGTCAAAATTTAAAAAAGACTTTGAGTTCAAAATCTTTTACCGAAATATTGACAAAATTTAATTTTTTAAATTTTACTTTTTAAAAATTTTTTTAAATTAAACTTTTTTTTTCGAAAAATTTGTACTTCAACATGCTTCTTTTTTCTATTATATTTAAGGTGTATTTTATAAGAAATAAAATGAGTCTTATATTTTTAAAATCGGTTAGAAATTGGCGAAGCTATAAATATTTTCAAAAAACACTAATTTGCACACTAAGTATGCTCGAAAAACGCCATTTCTGAACCGATTTTTAATTTTTAAATGGGTTTGAATATATTTTGGGCTGTATTTTATCAAAATTTAAAAAAAACTTTGAGTTCAAAATCTTTTACCGAAATATTGACAAAATTTAATTTTTTAAATTTTACTTTTTAAAAAATTTTTTTAAATTAAACTTTTTTTTTCGAAAAATTTGTACTTCAACATGCTTCTTTTTTTTATTATATTAAAGGTGTATTTTATAAGAAATAAAATGTGCCTTAAATTTTTAAAATCGGTTAGAAATTGGCGAAGTTATAAATATTTTCAAAAAACACTAATTTGCACACTAAGTATGCTCGTAAAACGCCATTTCTGAACCGATTTTTAATTTTTTAATTGGTTTGAATATATTTTGAGCTGTATTTTGTCAAAATTTAAAAAAGACTTTGAGTTCAAAATCTTTTACCGAAATATTGACAAAATTTAATTTTTTAAATTTACTTTTTAAAAATTTTTTTAAAGTAAACGTTTTTTCGAAAAATTTGTACTTCAACATGCTTTTTTTTTATTATATTTAAGGTGTATTTTATAAGAAATAAAATGAGCCTTAAGTTTTTAAAATCGGTTAGAAATTGGCAAAGTTATAAATATTTTCAAAAAACACTAATTTGCACACTAAGTATGCTCGTAAAACGCCATTTCTGGACCGATTTTTAATTTTTAAATGTGTTTGAATATATTTTGGGCTGTATTTTGTCAAAATTTAAAAAAGACTGAGTTCAAAATCTTTTACCAAAATATTGACAAAATTTAATTTTTTAAATTTTACTTTTTAAAAATTTTTTTAAATTGAAACGTTTTTTCGAAAAATTTACTTTTCCATGCTTCTTTTTTCTATTATATTTAAGGTGTATTTTATAAGAAATAAAATGAGCCTTAAATTTTTAAAATCGCTTAGAAATTGGCAAAGTTATAAATATTTTCAAAAAACGCTAATTTGCACACTAACAGCCGTATTCATAAAAAAAAGTAGATTGAGGTTTAAAAAGCTTATTAGTTAAAAAACATTTTAAAGCTAAATAACGTTTTTTAAATATTGGTATGCATAATCAGTATTTTAACTAAAAATCAATTAACTTGATTTTCTATAAATATCGTGGCAACCCTGTATTCTTTATTTGTCATTTGCATCTTAGTTCTGCACAACAGCGATTATTAATTCACAAAGTACTCGTGTTTATAATTGTTTGTTTGTCGGTTTTCAGAGAAATATTGTTTTTATAAAATAAAAAATGTGTTCCAACTTGTAGTTAATAAAAAATGAAAGCAGTTCACAACGAATCTTCCTAAAAAATGCTTTTTATATAAATCTTTTTATTGCAAATTAAGAAGCACTAGAATAACGAGCTTTATTTCATTTGTTTTGAGTGTTTATACATCACTAGTTAATTTTCTATAATTATTATTATTTTTGTTAACATATAAATTTAGAAAATAATGACTGGGAATGGAAAGTGAATCGCTATTTTTCTTTTAAATATTCTTTTGGATTTCATTTAGTATTTCGGCAATAGTTTCTATAAAATAATTAAATTGTTTTTCTAAACAACACTGACATATACATATGTAAGTACATACATACATACACACAAGCAAAGCAAAATTACAACAACAACATCTTAAAATTGGTTTAAACATGGTGGTTGTCAATTTTAAAATTTGCTGATTTACGCAAGGTTTAAAAAACGTTTTTTAAGCTAAAAATCTATTATGAATACAATTTTAGCAAATATTGCTTAAACAACTTATGAAATGCTGTTTAAAAATTTTATGAATACGGCTGTATGTATGCTCGTAAAACGCCATTTCTGAACCGATTTTTATTTTTTAAATGGGTTTGAATATATTTTGGGCTGTATTTTGTCAAAATTTAAAAAAGGCTTTGAGTTCAAATTCTTTTACCAAAATATTGACAAAATTAAATTTTTTAAATTTTACTTTTTAAATTTTTTTTTTAAATTAAACGTTTTTTCGAAAAATTTGTACTTTACCATGCTTCTTTTTTCTATTATATTTAAGGTGTATTTTATAAGAAATAAAATGTGCCTTAAATTTTTAAAATCGGTTAGAAATTGGCAAAGTTATAAATATTTTCAAAAAACGCTAATTTGCACACTAAGTATGCTCGTAAAACGCCATTTCTGAACCGATTTTTATTTTTTAAATGGGTTTGAATATATTTTGGACTGTATTTTGTCAAAATTTAAAAAAGACTTTGAGTTCAAAATCTTTTACTGAAATATTAAGAAAAATTTAATTTTTTAAATTTTACTTTTAAAATTTTTTTTTTTAAATGAAATGTTTTTTCGAAAAATTTGTACTTTAACATGCTTCTTTTTTCTATTATATTTAAGGTGTATTTTATAAGAAGTAAGATGAGCCTTAAATTTTTAAAATCGGTTAGAAATTGGCAAAGTTATAAATATTTTCAAAAAACACTAATTTGAACACTAAGTATGCTCGTAAAACGCCATTTCTGAAACGATTTTTAATTTTTAAATGGGTTTGAATATATTTTGAGCTGTATTTTGTCAAAATTTAAAAAAGGCTTTGAGTTCAAATTCTTTTACCGAAATATTGACAAAATTTTATTTTTTAAATTTTACTTTTAAAAATTTTTTTTTAAATTAAACGTTTTTTCGAAAAATTTTTACTTTACCATGCTTCTTTTTTCTATTATATTTGAGTTCAAAATCTTTTACCGAAATATTGACAAAATTTAATTTTTTAAACTAGTGTTCGCCCAGTGGTTGAAAATCAACCATTAACGCACAGAGGTGGAGAATAGAATGAAAATATTTAAAGTTTGATGAATTTAAAACACAATTTGAAAACTATATTCAAATATACATATGTATAGACTCCAAGGTAAACCACTCTCTTAAACCACTTTCTTAACTACTAAATACGAATTTAAAATTTCATTTATCGGCATAAATAAGAATAGATTTTAAGCAAACTATTTAAAAAAAGTTGTTCACTTTTTGAACTAAATGTAATTAGATATTTGCTCCTAGTGTTTTCACTTCATATTCATTATTATTGCCCAAAACAAAAATATTCGTTTATTTTTTCATTGAACGCTTTTTCTCTAAAGTTTTAGACTCCCCATTAAAACGTTTGTTACAAAAAAAGTTTCTATTCCCTATTCTTTGAGAAAGACCCCATATGTATGTACGAATATGCTAGCCTAATAATATAAACATTCCATCATATTCCAACATTCCATCATATTCCAACATTCCAGTATGTTCAGTAATTTAAAGCACAGAAAAATAATGAAAACAATGAACAAAAACAAAACGCACACAAAATAAACCAAAAATAAAAAACTTACTTTGTGCTGTAGATGAATTCAACTTTAATCAAAGTTATTAATAATTAAAAAAATATATTATTTTTAAGCATCTAAAGAAAAATAATACAGTACCACTCGTTATTTAAATATCCAAATTTTATTAGTTTCAGCAATAATCGTTTAAGTACATAGAAAGATGGAAATAAGAATAGAATGAACAAATAAAATACGTTTTCCTTCTGAGTGTTTATGGAGTTGCCAAGCCAAATTGTTGTAATTTTTTTTAGCAAATTAAGAGAGAAAGAGAAATCATGGCTTTATGATTGGCTAATATTCTTAACTGTATCTTAAGCTTGAATTAGACGTGACATAGCCATAACGCCATAGCCGTAACCAAACCAAAATTCAATTGATTTCTATGGTGAGAGTGAGAATGAGAGAGACTCGCCATAACTCTCACCATAGAAACCAATTGAATTTTGGTTGGTTATGGCTATGGCGTTATGGCTATGTCACGTCTAATTCAAGCTTTAGACACAAAAATGTAGAAGAAAAAATACATTCTGCATTGCTCCTATTGTCAATCTATCTAACAAAAAAAAAAAAAAAAATCAAGCGAATACGTTGAGTTTAAGTCAGTTAAAATGGTTCTTAACTTTTTTCACTTGCCTATTTATATATAGATTTTACTTTTTAAATTTTTTTTTTAAATTGAAACGTGTTTTCGAAAAATTTGTACTTCATTATGCTTCTTTTTTCTATTATACTTAAGGTGTATTTTATAAGAAATAAAATGAGCCTTAAATTTTTAAAATCGGTTAGAAATTGGCAAAGTTATAAATATTTTCAAAAAACACTAATTTGCACACTAAATATGCTCGCAAAACGCTATTTCTGAACCGATTTTTAATTTTTAAATGGGTTTGAATATATTTTGGGCTGTATTTTGTCAAAATTTAAAAAAGACTTTGAGTTCAAAATCTTTTACCGAAATATTGACAAAATTTAATTTTTTAAATTTTACTTTTTAATTTTTTTTTTTAATTAAACGTTTTTCGAAAAATTTGTACTTCACCATGCTTCTTTTTTCTATTATATTTTAGGTGTATTTTATAAGAAATTAAATGAGCCTTAAATTTTTAAAATCGGTAAGAAATTAGCAAAGTTATAAATATTTTCAAAAACACTAATTTGCACACTAAGTATGCTCGTAAAACGCCTTTTCTGAACCGATTTTTAATTTTTGAATGGGTTTGAATATATTTTGGGCTGTATTATGTCAAAATTTAAAAAAGACTTTGAGTTCAAAATCTTTTACTGAAATATTGACAAAATTTAATTTTAATCAGTAGTATTTTCCAATATTCTTTTTTTCCCCATCTCTTACCGCTTTTGAATAAAATTACAAAAATTATTTTTCAAATTTGAATTTTTTTTTTGGAAATTGTGCTGTAATTTTTACAAAAACAGGCTGTTAAGACTTTTGACTATTAGACATTGATTCAGAGGCGAATAGAAGTCTCTTCCAATATTCTTTTTTCCCCATCTCCTACCGTTTTTGAAAAAAATTACAAAAATTATTTTTCAAATTTGACATTTTTTTTTGGAAATTGTGTTGTAATTTTTACAAAAACAGGCTATTAAGACTTTTGACTATTGGACATTAATTCAGAGGCAATCAGAATTCTTTTTCAATATTCTTTTTTTTCCCATCTCCTACCGTTTTTGAAAAAAATTACAAAAATTATTTTTCAAATTTGAAATTTTTTTTTTTGGAAATTGTGCTGTAATTTTTACAAAAACAGGCTGTTAAGACTTTTGACTATTGGACGTTATTCAGGGGTGTCATAGAAACCAATCTTATCGGAATTGGACTAGAAACCGAAAAAAAAATACTTTGGTGTCATGAAATCCAATGTTGTCGGATTTTTGTTCAAACTATGTCTAGTGTCGGTTTTAGGTGTCATAGAAACCATTGTTATCGCTTTGTTATTGGATATAAACCAAGCAGCTTACAGCTGTCTTTTTTTAATTGAAAATAAATAAAAAAGGCTAAGAGCGCCATTTTTCATATCTTTTTTTCAACAGTTTGATTTTTAGCGAATATTCAACCAAATTAAAGTTGATAATTTGATATATGATCTAGGATTTTTTTCGCGAATTTCCGATTTTTCGCGTTATTTCCGAGTTTATAACATTTTTAACAGTTTTGAAGACTTATAATCAATTTTAAAGCTTGTTTCCCATTTTGCAACTTCTCGCAAATTTTCGCAATTATCGCGATAAAATCGAGTTTCTGTTTCTTAACAGTTTTCGCTATTAGACTTTGCTATTATTCAGCTGTTAGCAAGTTTTTGCGAATTTTTTTTCATTTTCGCGTTTTGTACAGATTTTTTTAGCACTATTTAGAGTTATAGCACTTTTTAATAAAATTATGGCTTGTTTAAAATTTTGCAATTTTTCGCAAATTTCTGTTATTTTTGAAAAAGATGTAATTTTTTCCAAAGTTTTTTGATTTCTTCATTCATTTTTACTTAAAAGCTTAACATTTAAAATTTTTGCAAGCTTTTGCGAATTTTCGTAGTATTTTGCTTTTTCTCTCACAGTTTTAGCTAGTTTAAGCAATTTTAGTTTATTGATTGCTTCCAATATTGCGTGATTTATTCCAAATTTCACCCTTATTAGAGTTAAAGAATATTTGCATAAGAATATTTTAGCGTAAATGTATTGTTTGTTAATTAAGCTCATCGATAAATACGTAAATGGAGTATGTTCAGTGCGTTTTTGATAACTCTGGCAACTTTGTGTTGTAATTAAATTGCGGCACGTTAAAAAAATTATTTGGAACACAATAATTGCTTAAAAAATATTACATTATTTACAAAAACATGTGTTGTTTAAAAATAATAAAGCAAACAAAAAGCATAATTGTTCGAAATTTCTTACAAACACAATAATTTATTTATTCACAAAACGTCAACAATAAACATCTCAAATATAATGTGAGCGGGTGTGTTTAGTTCTTAGAAAACTCGTCTTAAAAATATTTAAAACCATAAGTGTGAACATGTATTAAACATGTTTAAAAACATAAGTGCGAGCATAGTATAAAACAAACTTAATGTGTTAAATACAATGCAATAAAATTATAGTATATGATAATGTCAAATTCGCCACAAATATTTCCAAACGTTTCCATTTATTTCCCATTATTATCTTTTCTAGCGCCGCACAATTAAATTAATATATTGTTTGTGGCCGGTGGCGGCTGTTAGCCGGCTTACAGTCGATCGGCTGTGTTCTCTGGTTTGTGATCAGGGGAAAAACAATACAAAAACAAATTGAGCAAGCAATGCTTTTCATTGTTTTTGTTTTTTTTTCACTCACTTCATAGAATGAAACAAAACAAATTCAAACAATTTGTTTCGTTTATTTTCGTACGTTGCTTTTAAGTACAAAGAAATCAAAACAAAAATAAATTTATAACTGTAATAGTGTCGGTTTATTTTGTTACGAAAATTATTTTCTAAGCCCTGTATCTCGCCATAAATAGCAAAGCTATAAAAATCTGATTCGAACATCGAACATATTTGTATTCAAAAATAACAAAACCGACTTGTTTTCATGACACCAAATGAATCCAATATTGGTTTACAAAACCGATAATCAGCAAAACCGACTTGGATTCTATGACAACCCCGATTGATTCAGAGGCGTTTAGGAGTCTCTTCAATATTCTTTTTTTTTCCATCTCCTACCGTTTTTGAAAAAAATTACAAAAATTATTTTTCAAATTTGAATTTTTTTTTTGGAAATTGTGCTGTAATTTTTACAAAAACAGGCTGTTTTAGACTTTTGACTATTGGGCATTGATTCAAAAGCGATCAGAAGTCTTTTTCAATATTCTTTTTTCCCCCATCTCCTACCGTTTTTGAAAAAAATTACAAAAATTATTTTTCAAATTAAAATTTTTTTTTGGGAATTGTGCTGTAATTTTTACAAAAACAGGCTGTTGAGACTTTTGACTATTGGACATTGATTCAGAAGCGATCAGAACTCTTTTCCAATATTCTTTTTTTTCCCATCTCCTACCGTTTTTTAAAAAAATTACAAAAATTATTTTTAAAATTTTAAATTTTTTTTTAAGACTTTTGACTATTGGAAATTGATTTAGAAGCAATCAGAAGTCTTTTCCAATATTCTTTTCTTTCTAATCGCCTACCGTTTTTGAAAAAAATTACAAAAATTATTTTTTAAATAATAATTTTTTTTTTTTGGAAATTGTGCTGTAATTTTTACAAAAACAAACTGTTAAGACTTTTGACTACTGGATATTAATCCAGAGGCGATCAGAAGTCTTTTCCAATATTCCTTTTTTCCCCATCTCCTACCGTTTTTGAAAAAAATTAATTTTCACAAAAACTGGCTGTTAAGACTTTTGACTATTTGACTATTTTCCAATATTCTTTTTTTCCCCATCCTCCTACCGTTTTTGAAAAAAATTACAAAAATTATTTTTCAAATTTGACATTTTTTTTTGGAAATTGTGCTGTAATTTTTACAAAAACAAACTGTTAAGACTTTTGACTACTGGACATTAGTCCAGAGGCGATCAGAAGTCTTTTTCAATATTCTTTTTTTCCCCATCTCCTACCGTTTTTTTTTTTTTATTTTTTTTTTAATACATATTTTTATTGTATCTTCAAATATGAACTAACAATAAGTATTCAAATCTTAAATCTAAAATATAATTATTAGGCCCGACCACTGTCGGACATAAATTTAGAGATAGTTATAAATAATACATAAGTAGTGATAATCAAAAGGAAGAAAAAAATAAAATAAAATAAAAAGTATTTTCAAGCAGTCCCATCTGGAGTGTTGAGTATAAGAGCACTTGTATCCCTCTTTTTTAGGCGGACGTGTCCAGTAAAGTTCAAAATATTACGAGTTTTTGTGAAAAATGTTCCTAAGCTGCTGGGCTTCGTTATGGATACAACTAATAACATTGACGTTCAAAACAAAAGAATCAAAAATGTGGGAAAAGCTTTGGAGGAAAACGAAACGAAAGAATTGATTGTGTATACAATTATTGATTTCCACATATTCCACTTTCATAGAAATTTAAGTTAAATAGCTGATGTTAATAATAATCTCTACCCCAGTAGATAGACATGGGTGCTGATGAAGTGCGTGGCTGCACAGAAAAATATCGGTATTTCCCCCAGCTAATAGTGTCTAGTTTAATTTTTCTTCTCTTCTTTAGATACTCACATTAATTAATAAAAATATTTCATTTCATAAGAGTTGAAATTACTGAACTCAAGCCTAATTAAGAAATTATTTCTGATTTAAATTCACTATAGTTCAATTAAATCTAATAATGTCTCATTTAATTCATCATGGGCACGTGACAAAAATATGTTCACTTGGCGATCACTGTTCACTTGGCCAGATCTGCTTCAGAATGCTGGAAAGCTAAGTCAACTGTAGAAAGCAAAAACTAAGTAACATAAAGCCACTACAATAATACTTATATGTATGTACCGATGGTGCATCGAATAAGTAAAAATAATTAATGTGATGATCGTAAAAGATAAGTAAGAATAGTTAAACATACATTGGTAGAGTGATATAACTTCGTGCTAACCTAAATAAAAAATGGAAAAACAGAAAATGAATAGTTTTTTTTTTTTTTTTTTTAATACATATTTTTATTTATTGTATCTTCAAAAATGAACTAACAATAAGTATTCAAATCTTAAATCTAAAATATAATTATTAGGCCCGAATACTGTCGGACATAAATTTAGAGATAGTTATAAATAATACATAAGTAGTGATAATCAAAAGGAAGAAAAAATAAAATAAAAAGTATTTTCAAGCAGTCCCATCTGGAGTGTTGAGTATAAGAGCACTTGTATCCCTCTTTTTTAGGCGGACATGTCCAGTAAAGTTCAAAATATTACGAGCAAGCGGATTAGGATGTGACTCGAGTTTTGTTAAATATTTGCCTGCATATTTTGCAATTTCTTCAACCACTAGTGGCATGTTTAAATCACGATGTATATTTGAGTTTTTTATATACCATGGAGCCGATGTTATTAATCGCAAAATTTTATTTTGCCTTCGTTGGATTCTCTTGACATTAGAAGCTGAAGCAGTGCCCCATAGTTGAATTCCGTAGCACCATATGGGTTTCAAAATAGACTTGTATATCAAAAGTTTGCAATCTAGACTGAGGGTTGAATTTCTACCAATCAGCCAATGTACCTGAGTTAATTTTAGTTTCATTTGTGTTAACTTAGAGTCAATATGGTGTTTCCAAGTAAGCCGTCGATCAAGGTGTATTCCAAGATATTTCACATGAGTATGTTGAGGGACAACTTGATTGTTAATCCGAATGGGTGAACAAGTATCTCTTCGTAATGTATATGTTACTTGAACACACTTTTGTTCATTTACCTTAATTCTCCATAAGTTTAACCATAGTTCCAGCTGGGTAATGTGTTCTTGGAGATATCGGGATGCTTCGTAAGGATTTTCATGCATACTAAGGCAGGCTGTATCATCAGCAAATGTGGAAGTGTGGATATTGCTGCTCAGAGGCATATCACAAGTATAAATCAAATACAAAACTGGCCCCAGTATACTTCCCTGTGGCACACCGGATAAGATAGTTTCAGGCATGCTCATAAAGTCTCCTTCCACAACAGTGAACTTGCGGGCAGTAATGTAACTTTCCAAAAGACTTACAACGTTTATTGGCAGGTATGTTTTTAATTTTAAAATTAGTCCTTCATGCCACACTTTATCAAATGCCTGAGAAACGTCGATAAACAGCGCAGAACAATACTTCCTTTCTTCAAATGTTCTTCTTATAAATTGGACCAATCTATGCGTTTGTTCAATGGTGCTATGCTGACTTCTAAAACCAAATTGATGGTCCGGTATGCACCCACTACTAACTAGAATTGGGGACAATTTTGTCATGAGCAGTTTTTCGAAAAGCTTTGACATTGTTGATAGCAGACTTATTGGCCTATATGACTCAGCCTTGGTAAGATCTTTGCCTGGCTTTGGAATCATTTTAACTTTGGCAAGTTTCCAGCTGTGTGGATAATACTCCAGTCGTAAAATGGCATTGAAAATAAATAACAGTATTCTAATTGCAATACGAGGCAACTTCATCAGCATCTGGTTACTAATTCCATCAAAACCCGGAGCTTTCTTCGGGTTGAGTTCGGCAATTAATTTTTGTAAATCACGCGTCTTAAACTTTATGTGTTGAGGGGGTAGAGCGACTATATTCGGCAAATCAGCAACACCAGTACATATATATATGTCGTAAAAACGGATTTTAAGTGCTCAGCAAATATTTTACCTTTTTCAGTATCGCTTCTTGCCCAACCTCCGGTAGATGTGCGCAGAGGTGGTTTAAACTCAACGGGTGTTTTAAGCTTCCTAGCAGCGCGCCATAAAGAGTAATTAGATGCTGGTGTGACATCAAGATTTTCCAGATAGTTTTTAAGAGATGCAGTTTTTTCATGTGCAAGCAGCTCTTGGAGTCGTTTAGTGCACTCTTTAAATCTGATTTTAAGTTGTGGTGATCTGTGCTGTTGCCATTCCCTTCTAGCTCTTCTTTTTTCGCATACGGCACGTTCAATATCGGTAGAATAAATTTTATTAAACCCAGTCTGCGGATGGGAGGTAGTAGCATGCTTAGCAGCCTGCTTAATATTTTCGTTAAGGTTGGCAATGTTAGTTTCAATATCATCAGATGTTCTTAGCGTAATATTTTCCGTGCAATGACTACTAAGATATTTTTTAAATCCCAGCCAATTAACACGATTTATCAAATTCGCATATGGGTGAGGTAAATCACTTCTTAATGGGCTACAAATTGTAACGATCGTGGGAGAGTGATCGGAAGAGAGATCTAGAGAAGCTTTAATTTGAATTAAATCCCTAGAGATATTTTTTATGACGCCAAAATCTATAACATCCGGAATTTTATGTATGTCAGTAGGCCAATAAGTGGGCTCCCCACTCGAAATGATATCCAAGCCCATTTTGGAAATTGTATTGAACAACGCTCGACCTCTGGGTGTAATAAGACGCGAACCCCAGAACGTATGTTTAGCATTATAGTCGCCAGCTGCTACGAAACAAGGACCCAGAGATTTGTAAAAATCCTCGTATTGATGCTCAGTAATTGCGAATCTAGTAGGAGAGTAAATTGATGATATGACAAAATTATTGGAAAAATTTTCAACACAAATATTCGTTGCTTGTAAATAATCTTCACAAATGTTATCAATAATATAATGCTTGAGTCTTGACTTTATTAAAATTGCTGATCCACCGCATGCTCTTCCTCTCGGGTCCTTTGAATCATATAAGGTGTAGCCATAAATTTTAAAAAGGCTTCTCGAAGTCAAATGAGTCTCTGAGACCAACATTATATCAATATTTTTTTCCGTGAGGAAGTGCTCAAGTTCATTTTTATGTTGGCGAATGCCGTTTGCGTTCCAGAAACATATTTTTAACGTGTTCATGGTTTATTAACTAAAGCTTGGAGCAGAGTATTCTGCATACGCAACATTTTTTGCATCATGCTAGTCATATTTGTTGTAAAATTAGTTATAGTTTGCACCAGATTATCAATAGTAGCTTCAAGGCGATTGAAATTAAAATTCGAATTTGTATTTGTTGAATTATTTGGAGGTGAAACATTTTGTGTATGAATAGAATTTGTCTTAGCAGCATCGGCATACGATACACGGGAATTAACTGGTTGGCTAACTTGCACAAAATTGGCTGATAAAGCGTTTGCTGATTGAGCTGGGGCCAATTTAAGTGTTTGCCTCATAGTCTGTTTGACGAAAGAGTACACAGGACAACCTCTGTAGTTAGCGGTGTGATTTTCTCCACAATTACTGCATTTTTTGTTACTTTGATCTTTCGGTTTATTGCAACTAGCAGTGCCGTGTAACTCGCCGCACACAATACAAACAGCAGGTAATTTGCAGTAAGTTTTAGTATGGCCATATTCTTGACAATTATGGCACTGTACGGGTCCTGAACGCTTGTGTGGTTCTTCAACGGTTATTTTTCGATATAAGAGATATTTTAAATTATATATTGGATGGGTCTCATTTTTTTTTCAATTTTATATCATTTGGCTCAAGTTCAACGCGAAATAGAGGTTGAGGGATCTTTTCTCTATTTATTATGTTCGATACATTTTTTACTTTAAAGCCCTGGAGGACGAGAGCATCTTTTACTTCTTCGGGAGCAACATAGGAATCTATGCCCTTCAACACAATCTGCATACCTTTAGCACTCTTGAGCTGATATGTGTAGAAATTTGTTTTACATTTTTCAAGTTCAGCAACCATTTTGCGGAAATCTTTTTCGTCATAAATTTGGATTTTAGTTTCATCGATGTTGCCACGTTTTATTGGAACAATGTGAAATTTATTCTCACCAATTACCGAAATTAATTTCTTAATAAGAGCGTTTGAATTTTTTTCTCTCAAATATATTGGTGGCGGCTTGGATGTTTTGTTCGAGGATACCTCGGGTTTGTCGTTGTCATCTTGAAAAATTTTAAAGCGGTTTTGGCGATTAGTTGAGGCTGCGCTGTTATCCCTATACACTTTTGGAGCAGATGAGATTTTTGAAGAATTTGGGCTTCGTCCACGCTTTACTATGGTTATATATCTGTCCATTCCAACTTGTACCTTGAGTTTCGAGCCGCTGTTATCTGTAGTGATAACTTTGTTAAGTGATGAACACGAGCCTGAAGGGGATGATATTACTGACTTATATGAAGGAGTACTGGGCAACTGTAATGTTAACGAATCCGTTGGCATTGGACAAAGCGAAGGTGATCGCTGACGAAAAATTGGCTTAGCCGTTAAAAAAAGTCTGTCATCAAGTTTTTTATTTATTTTTTTTAAATTAGGATCATCAGAACTCACAGTAAGTCTATCATCAGATTTGTTATTTTTATTGTTATCATTAAGATCATCAGAGCTCACAGTAAGATAGGCATTTCTGCCGTTATCACTCACTTCGCAATTATTTGTTTTCGAGGTACTCATATAGAGTATTCCTCAAGGGCACTTTGTAAGTGTATTCCTCAAGGGCACTTTAAGTTATTTTGTTTACGGTTGTTTTTGTGTTGTTTTTTTTTTTGTTTTAGTTATTACTGTCTATGTAAAAAAAAATATTAGCAAAGCAAAAATAGCTTGTTTATCAAAGTTAATGTACAACAAATATTATGTACTACAAATATTTTTTTGTATGGGTTTTTTTGGTTTAGTATGTAAAAAGAAACTCCGCTAATACTTCTGTTCACTATGAAGGTACAACGAGAACTGACCTACCGTTTTTGAAAAAAAATTACAAAAATTATTTTTAAAATTTTAAATTTTTTTTTGAAAATTGTGCTGTAATTTTTACAAAAACAGGCTGTTAAGACTTTTGACTATTGGACATTGATTCAGAAGCGATCAATAGTATTTTCCAATATTTGAAAAATAATTTTTTAATTTGAAAAATAATTTTTGTAATTTTTTTCAAAAACGGTAGGAGATGGGGAAAAAGAATTTTGGAAGAGACTGCTATAAACCTCTTAATCAATGTCTAATAGTCAAAAGTCTTAACAGCCTGTTTTTGTAAAAATTAATTTTTTTCAAAAACGGTAGGAGGTGGGGAAAAAAAGAATATTGGAAAAGACTTCTGATCGCCTCCGGATTAATGTCCAGTAGTCAAAAGTCGTAACAGTTTGTTTTTGTAAAAATTACAGCACAATTTCCAAAAAAAATTTAAAATTTAAAAAATAATTTTTGTAATTTTTTTTCAAAAACGGTATGAGATGGGGAAAAAAAGAATATTGGAAAAGACTTCTGATTGCCTCTGGAATAATGTCCAGTAGTCAAAAGTCTTAACAGTTTGTTTTTGTAAAAATTACAGCACAATTTCCAAAAAAAAATTTCAAATTTGAAAAATAATTTTTGTAATTTTTTTCAAAAACGGTAGGAGATGGGGAAAAAAAGAATATTGGAAAATATTTCTGATCACCTCTGAATCAATGTCCAATAGTCAAAAGTCTTAACAGCATGTTTTTGTAAAAATTAATTTTTTTCAAAAACGGTAGGAGATGGGGAAAAAAAGAATATTGGAAAATACTTCTGATCACCTCTGAATCAATGTCCAATAGTCAAAAGTCTTAACAGCCTGTTTTTGTAAAAATTAATTTGTTTATCTAATTTTTCGACCTTTTATATATGTTCAATAAAACTATTTTTTTAAGCTTTAGGTCAGTAAATTTTATATATTTTTAGTTTTGATCGATATTTCGTAAACCTTCGGTTTACTTCTTCAGGATATAGTAAATTGTATTTTGATTTTTCTGTTTTTTTTTTGTTTTTTCTTTTTACTTTTTTTTTCAATTATGTATGTATACAATTTTCAAACAATAAAGTGTGTCATAAAAAATATTTTTTAAAAAAATTTTTAAATAACAAAGTGTGTCATAAAAGTTATTTTTACAATTTTTTAATAGTTTTGGTAATAAAACAAAATAGGTGTAAGTCTACAATATTTGTTCATATAGAATTTTGGAATGGTTCTTAGAAATGATAATACATATTTTTTATACTTTTACATGTCTTTGAGTTTCTTAAAAATTTTGAATAATGTTGTAATGAATATTTACAAAATATTATTTGAAAAAAGTTTATAACATACATGTATATTAAAAAATTGGTTGTTTTAACAAATGAGAATACATACTTTTTAATAATTTTTAATAATTAATAGAAGAAATACGTATCATGAATTTTATATACAAAAACATTAACATTAATTAATTAAACTTTTTTTAAATTATTTTATTTTTTATAAAAAAATGTTTATAAGAGTAGCATTAAAAAAATTATGTTGTTGTATGTTTCTTTCTTAAAACCTATTCTTGTTTTTATGCAATAAATATCTATAAGTCTGCGCAACATTGGCCGTGTCTGTTCTGAAATTAATTCTCTGATTTGTTGGAACATCTATAATGTGTAACATTTCTAACATATACCTACGTTTATAATTAGATTCTGTATTCATAATTGAAGTATTATTAAAATCTGGATAATGATCTAAATCAAAGCAATGTGAAGATAAAGCTGTCTTATGTGAATTAATATTCCTATACCTTTGATCTGTTTTATGTCCCGATATTCTTGTCCTTAATTTATTTTTAGTTGTGCCTACATACATCATGTCGCAACTTTCGTTGTCATTACCTTTACATGGTATTTTGTAAACTACATTAGATCTATCTATTTTTTCAATCCTATCTTTCGTGTTAGTAAATATATTTCCTAAAGTATTATAAATCTTATATGCCATCTTATATTTTGTCTTATCATATATTTCTGACTTATCTAATCTTTCTGACATTTTTGGTACATATACTAAAGATTTATAAATTTTTGGTCCATTATGATTATTATTATTATTGTTGTTGTTGTTGTTGTTGATGATGATGTTGTTGTTGTTATTATTATTAAAACACATAATTTAAAAAATAATTGCAAAAATAATCAAAAATTGTAAATATCACAGTATAAACCTTTTTTCTTAACGTTCTAATATCACAGCTGGAGTTACACTAAAACTTAAATTAATAAAATGCTATAAGTAGCATTAGTTTTGTCTTTATCAGTCTTGTTGTTCATTGCTATGTCCATTTTTTGTTGAATACTTAAGCTTTCCAAAGTGTATCTTTTGTTGTATTTTTTTTCTTTGTGTAATATTTTCACATTTTCCAGATCAGCTGTGTGAGAATAATCTAAACAATGTTGAGCTAGTGCAGTAGATTGTCGTCCTTTTTTGATATCACTCTCATGTTCAGCTACTCTTACTCCTAGATTTCTTTTCGTTGTCCCGATGTAAACTTGTTCACAGCTTTCGTGCGCGTTTCCATTACATGTTATTTCATATACTACATTGCTTTGCTCTCTTTTATTTATTTTTGTTTTTAGATTTGTGAATAGTGTATTTATTCTTTTGTTTGGTTTGTGTGCAAATATAATTCCTTCTTCATTAATTATCTCTTTTATTTTATTATTCTCAGTCAACTTTGGAATATAAGATAAGCTTACATATTTAGTGTTGCCAGATGTTGGTTTTGTGTTATTGTTGTTTGTTGCGTTATGTATTGATTTTTCTATTAGGCTATTTATCAAGTATGTCGGATAATTATTGTTTTTACGTATTTCTCTGATTAATTTAATATTTTTATCTTTGAATTTGTTGTGACTTATTTGTAATACTTTATTAATAAAGTTGGAAATTGTATTTATCTTGTGTTTAAAGGGCTGTGTTGAATTATAATTTATTATTCTACCTGAAGCAATTTGTTTCATGTACCAATCTGTTACAATTCTGTTTTTCTGTCTCATTATTCTTATGTCGAGATAGGGCAGTGAATTGTCAATTTCCTTTTCAATGGTAAATTTAATTTTGCTGTGGTAATTATTATGATTTTTTCGTCGTTTCTTTTGACAATGGCAAATAGGTCATCTACATATTTTGTCAAAAATTTAATTTCTATATTTTTATCCCTTAGTTCCTTGGTTGTTTTTTCCACAAGAGTGTCTAACACAATGTCGGCTATGGTTGGAGATAGAGGGTTCCCCATTGGCATTCCATATGTTTGATTATAAATTGTGCCCTCATATATGAAATAATTATTTTCGTTTAAACAAAATTGCAGTAATTTTAGAAATTGGGTTTTGGGTACTCTTGTGTAATTTTTTAAGATTTCCCATTTCTCCATAATATTTCTTATAGCTAAATGTATTGGTATATTAGTAAATAACGATACCACGTCCAATGATACAAATATTTCGTCCTCGTCCAAAATAATATCTACCAATCTCGTTTTTAGCTCTATTGAGTTTTTAATGTTGATTTCTGTTGAGATCATATTCTTTAAAATTGTTCCTATATATTTAGACAATTTGTAGCATGGTACTTCCGTTGATGATGATATTGGCCGTAAAGGCACGTCAGGTTTGTGGATCTTAGGTAAGCCGTATAGTCTCGGTGCTGTAGCGTAATCAGAAATCAATTTAGATTTCTCAATTTGACTAATATATCCCTGTTTGTATAAATCCATTATTAATTTGTTGTTTTTTCGTTGGAGGTTTTTTGTAGGGTCTATACGTAGTGTTTTATATGTTGTTTTATTTTGTAAAAGTTCGTTCATCCCTCTCTTATAATCTTCTCTATACATAATTACTGTTTTATTTCCTTTATCAGATTTTAGGATAACTATATTTTCCTCATGCCTACGTAGTATTCGTTTTGTATCTTCATATATATTAAGTATAAATTTTTCTTTTGGGTTGTTTTTTGAAGTCCTCTTGTATGTTAGAATTCTATTTGTTATCCTCGATCTTATAACATCTTTTGTTTTATCATCTGTGAGTGTTTGTACCCATTGTTCTAAATCAGCTACCAAATTAATCGTTGAAAAATTTTCTTTATTTACTGGTAAAGAAAATTTTGATCCTAATGAGAGTAACCATTTTATTTCATCTGTGAATTCTATATTTGTTTTGTTTATAAACCATGAGGGGTTAAACTTTAATTCATATTTCTCAAATTCTTTTCGTTTTAGTTTTCCTATTTTGGCTAGGTGCGTCGATTTGTCTGATGATATAAAATTCTTATATCTTATATTTTGTTTTTTGATGAAATTTGTGTATTCATACGTATTTAATGTTGATTTAAGCTCATGTTTCAGGTTGGCTATTCTTTTTCGTGTAACTCCTATACTTATGTTAGTTTCTTTTATTTCGAAATTGAGCATTTTTTTATGAAAATTTTGCTCTGCCTTAACATATACTCGTAATATTTCTGTCGTATTAAATAGTTTATTTGTATTTGCTGTTGTGTTTATTAAGTGACTTGGTGTCAAACAATTTTTTCTACATGCCAGTAGATATTTCAGTCTTCCCATTTTCTTTGCTAAGTTTTTTGTATGTCTGCAGTATTTCTTAAGTAATGTACAAGTTTCTATATTATATTTATATCTTATATGTTCGAAGAAGTCCTTCATTTTTGAGTCAGTTATCGATTCCAATTATATATAGTGAATTCGGCGGGCCCTCCGATATTAATATGTATATTAATATGAATAATTATTCGACCTTTTTATTTAAAATATAATGTATATTTTATAGAATTACTCTATCCAGGCTTCCAAGGTCATTCATTAATTTAAATGCAAATAAAAGAAAATTTTTTTATTTCATTTATTCATATCCGACGTTTCGTTGGGATTTTCCAACATCTTCAGGGATACTATTTTTGTTGAAATCTGGTAACATTAATAAATAAAAGAACAATTTTAATGCAATAACAACAATAATAATAAAACAATTAATACTCTGCTTTAACTTACATATAGAATTTTCTAATAAAATGTGCATTTAAGTTTTAATAATGTTATTTAACGCGACATGACAACATACAACATAAAACACATAATTTAAAAAATAATTGCAAAAATAATCAAAAATTGTAAATATCACAGTATAAAGCTTTTTTCTTAACGTTCTAATATCACAGCTGGAGTTACACTAAAACTTAAATTAATAAAATGCTATAAGTAGCATTAGTTTTGTCTTTATCAGTCTTGTTGTTCATTGCTATGTCCATTTTTTGTTGAATACTTAAGCTTTCCAAAGTGTATCTTTTGTTGTATTTTCTTTCTTTGTGTAATATTTTCACATTTTCCAGATCAGCTGTGTGAGAATAATCTAAACAATGTTGAGCTAGTGCAGTAGATTGTCGTCCTTTTTTGATATCACTCTCATGTTCAGCTACTCTTACTCCTAGATTTCTTTTCGTTGTCCCGATGTAAACTTGTTCACAGCTTTAGTGCGCGTTTCCATTACATGTTATTTCATATACTACATTGCTTTGCTCTCTTTTATTTATTTTTGTTTTTAGATTTGTGAATAGTGTATTTATTGTTTTGTTTGGTTTGTGTGCAATTATAATTCCTTCTTCATTAATTATCTCTTTTATTTTATTATTCTCAGTCAACTTTGGAATATAAGATAAGCTTACATATTTAGTGTTGCCAGATGTTGGTTTTGTGTTATTGTTGTTTGTTGCGTTATGTATTGATTTTTCTATTAGGCTATTTATCAAGTATGTCGGATAATTATTGTTTTTAAGTATTTCTCTGATTAATTTAATATTTTTATCTTTGAATTTGTTGTGACTTATTTGTAATACTTTATTAATAAAGTTGGAAATTGTATTTATCTTGTGTTTAAAGGGCTGTGTTGAATTATAATTTATTATTCTACCTGAAGCAATTTGTTTCATGTACCAATCTGTTACAATTCTGTTTTTCTGTCTCATTATTCTTATGTCGAGATAGGGCAGTGAATTGTCAATTTCCTTTTCAATGGTAAATTTGATTTTGCTGTGGTAATTATTATGATTTTTTCGTCGTTTCTTTTGACAATGGCAAATAGGTCATCTACATATTTTGTCAAAAATTTAATTTCTATATTTTTATCCCTTAGTTCCTTGGTTGTTTTTTCCACAAGAGTGTCTAACACAATGTCGGCTATGGTTGGAGATAGAGGGTTCCCCATTGGCATTCCATATGTTTGATTATAAATTGTGCCCTCATATATGAAATAATTATTTTCGTTTAAACAAAATTGCAGTAATTTTAGAAATTGGGTTTTGGGTATTCTTGTGTAATTTTTTAAGATTTCCCATTTCTCCATAATATTTCTTATAGCTAAATGTATTGGTATATTAGTAAATAACGATACCACGTCCAATGATACAAATATTTCGTCCTCGTCCAAAATAATATCTACCAATCTCGTTTTTAGCTCTATTGAGTTTTTAATGTTGATTTCTGTTGAGATCATATTCTTTAAAATTGTTCCTATATATTTAGACAATTTGTAGCATGGTACTTCCGTTGATGATGATATTGGCCGTAAAGGCACGTCAGGTTTGTGGATCTTAGGTAAGCCGTATAGTCTCGGTGCTGTAGCGTGATCAGAAATCAATTTAGATTTCTCAATTTGACTAATATATCCCTGTTTGTATAAATCCATTATTAATTTAATTATCCGACATACTTGATAAATAGCCTAATAGAAAAATCAATACATAACGCAACAAACAACAATAACACAAAACCAACATCTGGCAACAATAAATATGTAAGCTTATCTTATATTCCAAAGTTGACTGAGAATAATAAAATAAAAGAGATAATTAATGAAAAAGGAATTATATTTACACACAAACCAAACAAAACAATAAATACACTATTCACAAATCTAAAAACAAAAATAAATAAAAGAGAGCAAATCAATGTAGTATATGAAATAACATGTAATGGAAACGCGCACGAAAGCTGTGAACAAGTTTACATCGGGACAACGAAAAGAAATCTAGGAGTAAGAGTAGCTGAACATGAGAGTGATATCAAAAAAGGACGACAATCTACTGCACTAGCTCAACATTGTTTAGATTATTCTCACACAGCTGATCTGGAAAATGTGAAAATATTACACAAAGAAAGAAAATACAACAAAAGATACACTTTGGAAAGCTTAATTATTCAACAAAAAATGGACATAGCAATGAACAACAAGACTGATAAAGACAAAACTAATACTACTTATAGCATTTTATTAATTTAAGTTTTAGTGTAACTCCAGCTGTGATATTAGAACGTTAAGAAAAAAGGTTTATACTGTGATATTTACAATTTTTGATTATTTTTGCAATTATTTTTTAAATTATGTGTTTTATGTTGTATGTTGTCATGTCGCGTTAAATAACATTATTAAAACTTAAATGCACATTTTATTAGAAAATTCTATATGTAAGTTAAAGCAGAGTATTAATTGTTTTATTATTATTGTTGTTATTGCATTAAAATTGTTCTTTTATTTATTAATGTTACCAGATTTCAACAAAAATAGTATCCCTGAAGATGTTGGAAAATCCCAACGAAACGTCGGATATGAATAAATGAAATAAAAAAATTTTCTTTTATTTGCATTTAAATTAATGAATGATCTTGGAAGCCTGAATAGAGTAATTCTATAAAATATACATTATATTTTAAATAAAAAGGTCGAATAATTATTCATATTAATATACATATTAATATCGGAGGGCCCGCCGAATTCACTATATATAATTGGAATCGATAACTGACTCAAAAATGAAGGACTTCTTCGAACATATAAGATATAAATATAATATAGAAACTTGTACATTACTTAAGAAATACTGCAGACATACAAAAAACTTAGCAAAGAAAATGGGAAGACTGATATATCTACTGGCATGTAGAAAAAATTGTTTGACACCAAGTCACTTAATAAACACAACAGCAAATACAAATAAACTATTTAATACGACAGAAATATTACGAGTATATGTTAAGGCAGAGCAAAATTTTCATAAAAAAATGCTCAATTTCGAAATAAAAGAAACTAACATAAGTATAGGAGTTACACGAAAAAGAATAGACAACCTGAAACATGAGCTAAAATCAACATTAAATACGTATGAATACACAAATTTCATCAAAAAACAAAATATAAGATATAAGAATTTTATATCATCAGACAAATCGACGCACCTAGCCAAAATAGGAAAACTAAAACGAAAAGAATTTGAGAAATATGAATTAAAGTTTAACCCCTCATGGTTTATAAACAAAACAAATATAGAATTCACAGATGAAATAAAATGGTCACTCTCATTAGGATCAAAATTTTCTTTACCAGTAAATAAAGAAAATTTTTCAACGATTAATTTGGTAGCTGATTTAGAACAATGGGTACAAACACTCACAGATGATAAAACAAAAGATGTTATAAGATCGAGGATAGCAAATAGAATTCTAACATACAAGAGGACTTCAAAAAACAACCCAAAAGAAAAATTTATACTTAATATATATGAAGATACAAAACGAATACTACGTAGGCATGAGGAAAATATAGTTATCCTAAAATCTGATAAAGGAAATAAAACAGTAATTATGTATAGAGAAGATTATAAGAGAGGGATGAACGAACTTTTACAAAATAAAACAACATATAAAACACTACGTATAGACCTTACAAAAAACCTCCAACGAAAAAACAACAAATTAATAATGGATTTATACAAACAGGGATATATTAGTCAAATTGAGAAATCTAAATTGATTTCTGATCACGCTACAGCACCGAGACTATACGGCTTACCTAAGATCCACAAACCTGACGTGCCTTTACGGCCAATATCATCATCAACGGAAGTACCATGCTACAAATTGTCTAAATATATAGGAACAATTTTAAAGAATGTGATCTCAACAGAAATCAACATTAAAAACTCAATAGAGCTAAAAACGAGATTGGTAGATATTATTTTGGACGAGGACGAAATATTTGTATCATTGGACGTGGTATCGTTATTTACTAATATACCAATACATTTAGCTATAAGAAATATTATGGAGAAATGGGAAATCTTAAAAAATTACACAAGAATACCCAAAACCCAATTTCTAAAATTTCTGCAATTTTGTTTAAACGAAAATAATTATTTCATATATGAGGGCACAATTTATAATCAAACATATGGAATGCCAATGGGGAACCCTCTATCTCCAACCATAGCCGACATTGTGTTAGACACTCTTGTGGAAAAAACAACCAAGGAACTAAGGGATAAAAATATAGAAATTAAATTTTTGACAAAATATGTAGATGACCTATTTGCCATTGTCAAAAGAAACGACGAAAAAATCATAATAATTACCACAGCAAAATTAAATTTACCATTGAAAAAGAAATTGACAATTCACTGCCCTATCTCGACATAAGAATAATGAGACAGAAAAACAGAATTGTAACAGATTGGTACATGAAACAAATTGCTTCAGGTAGAATAATAAATTATAATTCAACACAGCCCTTTAAACACAAGATAAATACAATTTCCAACTTTATTAATAAAGTATTACAAATAAGTCACAACAAATTCAAAGATAAAAATATTAAATTAATCAGAGAAATACGTAAAAACAATAATTATCCGACATACTTGATAAATAGCCTAATAGAAAAATCAATACATAACGCAACAAACAACAATAACACAAAACCAACATCTGGCAACACTAAATATGTAAGCTTATCTTATATTCCAAAGTTGACTGAGAATAATAAAATAAAAGAGATAATTAATGAAGAAGGAATTATATTTGCACACAAACCAAACAAAAGAATAAATACACTATTCACAAATCTAAAAACAAAAATAAATAAAAGAGAGCAAAGCAATGTAGTATATGAAATAACATGTAATGGAAACGCGCACGAAAGCTGTGAACAAGTTTACATCGGGACAACGAAAAGAAATCTAGGAGTAAGAGTAGCTGAACATGAGAGTGATATCAAAAAAGGACGACAATCTACTGCACTAGCTCAACATTGTTTAGATTATTCTCACACAGCTGATCTGGAAAATGTGAAAATATTACACAAAGAAAGAAAATACAACAAAAGATACACTTTGGAAAGCTTAAGTATTCAACAAAAAATGGACATAGCAATGAACAACAAGACTGATAAAGACAAAACTAATGCTACTTATAGCATTTTATTAATTTAAGTTTTAGTGTAACTCCAGCTGTGATATTAGAACGTTAAGAAAAAAGGTTTATACTGTGATATTTACAATTTTTGATTATTTTTGCAATTATTTTTTAAATTATGTGTTTTAATAATAATAACAACAACAACAACAACAACATCATCAACAACAACAACAACAACAATAATAATCATAATGGACCAAAAATTTATAAATCTTTAGTATATGTACCAAAAATGTCAGAAAGATTAGATAAGTCAGAAATATATGATAAGACAAAATATAACATGGCATATAAGATTTATAATACTTAAGGAAATATATTTACTAACACGAAAGATAGGATTGAAAAAATAGATAGATCTAATGTAGTTTACAAAATACCATGTAAAGGTAATGACAACGAAAGTTGCGACATGATGTATGTAGGCACAACTAAAAATAAATTAAGGACAAGAATATCGGGACATAAAACAGATCAAAGGTATAGGAATATTAATTCACATAAGACAGCTTTATCTTCACATTGCTTTGATTTAGATCATTATCCAGATTTTAATAATACTTCAATTTTGAATACAGAATCTAATTATAAACGTAGGTATATGTTAGAAATGTTATACATTATAGATGTTCCAACAAATCAGAGAATTAATTTCAGAACAGACACGGCCAATGTTGCGCAGACTTATAGATATTTATTGCATAAAAACAAGAATAGGTTTTAAGAAAGAAACATACAACAACATAATTTTTTTAATGCTACTCTTATAAACATTTTTTTATAAAAAATAAAATAATTTAAAAAAAGTTTAATTAATTAATGTTAATGTTTTTGTATATAAAATTCATGATACGTATTTCTTCTATTAATTATTAAAAATTATTAAAAAGTATGTATTCTCATTTGTTAAAACAACCAATTTTTTAATATACATGTATGTTATAAACTTTTTTCAAATAATATTTTGTAAATATTCATTACAACATTATTCAAAAATTTTTAAGAAACTCAAAGACATGTAAAAGTATAAAAAATATGTATTATCATTTCTAAGAACCATTCCAAAATTCTATATGAACAAATATTGTAGACTTACACCTATTTTGTTTCATTACCAAAACTATTAAAAAATTGTAAAAATAATTTTTATGACACACTTTGTTATTTAAAAATTTTTTTAAAAAATATTTTTTATGACACACTTTATTGTTTGAAAATTGTATACATACATAATTGAAAAAAAAAGGAAAAAGAAAAAACAAAAAAAAAAACAGAAAAATCAAAATACAATTTACTATATCCTGAAGAAGTAAACCGAAGGTTTACGAAATATCGATCAAAACTAAAAATATATAAAATTTACTGACCTAAAGCTTAAAAATATAGTTTTATTGAACATATATAAAAGGTCGAAAAATTAGATAAACAAATTAATTTTTACAAAAACAGGCTGTTAAGACTTTTGACTATTGGACATTGATTCAGAGGTGATCAGAAGTATTTTCCAATATTCTTTTTTTTTCCATCTCCTACCGTTTTTGAAAAAAATTAATTTTTACAAAAACATGCTGTTAAGACTTTTGACTATTGGACATTGATTCAGAGGTGATCAGAAATATTTTCCAATATTCTTTTTTTTCCCCATCTCCTACCGTTTTTGAAAAAAATTACAAAAATTATTTTTCAAATTTGAATTTTTTGTTTGGAAATTGTGCTGTAATTTTTACAAAAACAAACTGTTAAGACTTTTGACTACTGGACATTATTCCAGAGGCAATCAGAAGTCTTTTCCAATATTCTTTCTTTCCCCATCTCATACCGTTTTTGAAAAAAAATTACAAAAATTATTTTTTAAATTTTAATTTTTTTTTGGAAATTGTGCTGTAATTTTTACAAAAACAAACTGTCAAGACTTTTGACTACTAAACATTAATCCGGAGGCGATCAGAAGTCTTTTCCAATATTCTTTTTTTCCCCACCTCCTACCGTTTTTGAAAAAAATTAATTTTTACAAAAACAGGCTGTTAAGACTTTTGACTATTAGACATTGATTCAGAGGTTTATAGCAGTCTCTTCCAAAATTCTTTTTTCCCCATCTCTTACCGTTTTTGAAAAAAAATTACAAAAATTATTTTTCAAATTAAAAAATTATTTTTCAAATATTGGAAAATACTATTGATCGCTTCTGAATCAATGTCCAATAGTCAAAAGTCTTAACAGCCTGTTTTTGTAAAAATTACAGCACAATTTTCAAAAAAAAATTTAAAATTTGAAAAATAATTTTTGTAATTTTTTTCAAAAACGGTAGGAGATGGGAAAAAAAATATTGGAAAAGAGTTCTGATCGCTTCTGAATCAATGTCCAATAGTCAAAAGTCTCAACAGCCTGTTTTTGTAAAAATTACAGCACAATTCCCAAAAAAAAAATTTAAATTTGAAAAATAATTTTTGTAATTTTTTTCAAAAACGGTAGGAGATGGGGGAAAAAAGAATATTGAAAAAGACTTCTGATCGCTTTTGAATCAATGTCCAATAGTCAAAAGTCTAAAACAGCCTGTTTTTGTAATAATTACAGCACAATTTCCAAAAAAAAAATCAAATTTGAAAAATAATTTTTGTAATTTTTTTCAAAAACGGTAGGAGATGGAAAAAAAAAGAATATTGAAGAGACTCCAAAACGCCTCTGAATCAATGTCCAATAGTCAAAAGTCTTAACAGCCTGTTTTTGTGAAAATTAATTTTTTTCAAAAACGGTAGGAGATGGGGAAAAAAAGAATATTGGAAAAGACTTCTGATCGCCTCTGTATTAATGTCCAGTAGTCAAAAGTCTTAACAGTTTGTTTTTGTAAAAATTACAGCACAATTTCCAAAAAAAAAATTTAAATTTAAAAAATAATTTTTTGAGACATTTTCAGATTTAGTTGAACTGTAGTGAATTTTAATCAGAAATAATTTCTTAATCAGGCTTGAGTTCAGTAATTTCAATTCTTATGAATGAAATATTTTTATTAATTAATGTGAGTATCTAAAGAAGAGAAGAAAAATTAAACTAGACTTTATTAGCTGGGGGAAATACCGATATTTTTCTGTGCAGCTACGCACTTCATCAGCACCCATATAAAGTCTAGTTTAATTATCCGACATACTTGATAAATAGCCTAATAGAAAAATCAATACATAACGCAACAAACAACAATAACACAAAACCAACATCTGGTAACACTAAATATGTAAGCTTATCTTATATTCCAAAGTTGACTGAGAATAATAAAATAAAAGAGATAATTAATGAAGAAGGAATTATATTTGCACACAAACCAAACAAAACAATAAATACACTATTCACAAATCTAAAAACAAAAATAAATAAAAGAGAGCAAAGCAATGTAGTATATGAAATAACATGTAATGGAAACGCGCACGAAAGCTGTGAACAAGTTTACATCGGGACAACGAAAAGAAATCTAGGAGTAAGAGTAGCTGAACATGAGAGTGATATCAAAAAAGGACGACAATCTACTGCACTAGCTCAACATTGTTTAGATTATTCTCACACAGCTGATCTGGAAAATGTGAAAATATTACACAAAGAAAGAAAATACAACAAAAGATACACTTTGGAAAGCTTAAGTATTCAACAAAAAATGGACATAGCAATGAACAACAAGACTGATAAAGACAAAACTAATGCTACTTATAGCATTTTATTAATTTAAGTTTTAGTGTAACTCCAGCTGTGATATTAGAACGTTAAGAAAAAAGGTTTATACTGTGATATTTACAATTTTTGATTATTTTTGCAATTATTTTTTAAATTATGTGTTTTAATAATAATAACAACAACAACATCATCATCAACAACAACAACAACAACAACAACAACAATAATAATAATAATCATAATGGACCAAAAATTTATAAATCTTTAGTATATGTACCAAAAATGTCAGAAAGATTAGATAAGTCAGAAATATATGATAAGACAAAATATAAGACGGCATATAAGATTTATAATACTTAAGGAAATATATTTACTAACACGAAAGATAGGATTGAAAAAATAGATAGATCTAATGTAGTTTACAAAATACCATGTAAAGGTAATGACAACGAAAGTTGCGACATGATGTATGTAGGCACAACTAAAAATAAATTAAGGACAAGAATATCGGGACATAAAACAGATCAAAGGTATAGGAATATTAATTCACATAAGACAGCTTTATCTTCACATTGCTTTGATTTAGATCATTATCCAGATTTTAATAATACTTCAATTATGAATACAGAATCTAATTATAAACGTAGGTATATGTTAGAAATGTTACACATTATAGATGTTCCAACAAATCAGAGAATTAATTTCAGAACAGACACGGCCAATGTTGCGCAGACTTATAGATATTTATTGCATAAAAACAAGAATAGGTTTTAAGAAAGAAACATACAACAACATAATTTTTTTAATGCTACTCTTATAAACATTTTTTTATAAAAAATAAAATAATTTAAAAAAAGTTTAATTAATTAATGTTAATGTTTTTGTATATAAAATTCATGATACGTATTTCTTCTATTAATTATTAAAAATTATTAAAAAGTATGTATTCTCATTTGTTAAAACAACCAATTTTTTAATATACATGTATGTTATAAACTTTTTTCAAATAATATTTTGTAAATATTCATTACAACATTATTCAAAATTTTTAAGAAACTCAAAGACATGTAAAAGTATAAAAAATATGTATTATCATTTCTAAGAACCATTCCAAAATTCTATATGAACAAATATTGTAGACTTACACCTATTTTGTTTTATTACCAAAACTATTAAAAAATTGTAAAAATAATTTTTATGACACACTTTGTTATTTAAAAATTTTTTTAAAAAATATTTTTTATGACACACTTTATTGTTTGAAAATTGTATACATACATAATTGAAAAAAAAAGGAAAAAGAAAAAACAAAAAAAAAACAGAAAAATCAAAATACAATTTACTATATCCTGAAGAAGTAAACCGAAGGTTTACGAAATATCGATCAAAACTAAAAATATATAAAATTTACTGACCTAAAGCTTAAAAAAATAGTTTTATTGAACATATATAAAAGGTCGAAAAATTAGATAAACAAATTAATTTTTACAAAAACAGGCTGTTAAGACTTTTGACTATTGGACATTGATTCAGAGGTGATCAGAAGTATTTTCCAATATTCTTTTTTTCCCCATCTCCTACCGTTTTTGAAAAAAATTAATTTTTACAAAAACATGCTGTTAAGACTTTTGACTTTTGGACATTGATTCAGAGGTGATCAGAAATATTTTCCAATATTCTTTTTTTCCCCATCTCCTACCGTTTTTGAAAAAAATTACAAAAATTATTTTTCAAATTTGAAATTTTTTTTTTGGAAATTGTGCTGTAATTTTTACAAAAACAAACTGTTAAGACTTTTGACTACTGGACATTATTCCAGAGGCAATCAGAAGTCTTTTCCAATATTCTTTTTTTCCCCATCTCATACCGTTTTTGAAAAAAAATTACAAAAATTATTTTTTAAATTTTAAATTTTTTTTGGAAATTGTGCTGTAATTTTTACAAAAACAAACTGTCAAGACTTTTGACTACTGGACATTAATCCGGAGGCGATCAGAAGTCTTTTTCAATATTCTTTTTTTCCCCACCTCCTACCGTTTTTGAAAAAAATTAATTTTTACAAAAACAGGCTGTTAAGCCTTTTGACTATTAGACATTGATTCAGAGGTTTATAGCAGTCTCTTCCAAAATTCTTTTTTCCCCATCTCCTACCGTTTTTGAAAAAAATTACAAAAATTATTTTTCAAATTAAAAAATTATTTTTCAAATATTGGAAAATACTATTGATCGCTTCTGAATCAATGTCCAATAGTCAAAAGTCTTAACAGCCTGTTTTTGTAAAAATTACAGCACAATTTTCAAAAAAAAATTTAAAATTTGAAAAATAATTTTTGTAATTTTTTTCAAAAACGGTAGGAGATGGAAAAAAAAGAATATTGAAAAAGACTTCTGATCGCCTCTGGACTAATGTCCAGTAGTCAAAAGTCTTAACAGTTTGTTTTTGTAAAAATTACAGCACAATTTCCAAAAAAAAAATTTCAAATTTAAAAAATAATTTTTGTAATTTTTTTCAAAAACGGTAGGAGGATGGGGAAAAAAAGAATATTGGAAAATAGTCAAATAGTCAAAAGTCTTAACAGCCTGTTTTTGTGAAAATTAATTTTTTTCAAAAACGGTAGGAGATGGGGAAAAAAAGAATATTGGAAAAGACTTCTGATCGCCTCTGGATTAATGTCCAGTAGTCAAAAGTCTTAACAGTTTGTTTTTGTAAAAATTACAGCACAATTTCCAAAAAAAAAAATTATTATTTAAAAAATAATTTTTGTAATTTTTTTCAAAAACGGTAGGCGATGGGAAAAAAAAGAATATTGGAAAAGACTTCTGATCGCTTCTAAATCAATGTCCAATAGTCAAAAGTCTTAACAGCCTGTTTTTGTAAAAATTACAGCACAATTTCCAAAAAAAAAATTTAAAATTTGAAAAATAATTTTTGTAATTTTTTTAAAAAACGGTAGGAGATGGGGAAAAAAAAGAATATTGGAAAAGAGTTCTGATCGCTTCTGAATCAATGTCCAATAGTCAAAAGTCTCAACAGCCTGTTTTTGTAAAAATTACAGCACAATTCCCAAAAAAAAATTTAAATTTGAAAAATAATTTTTGTAATTTTTTTCAAAAACGGTAGGAGATGGGGGAAAAAAGAATATTGAAAAAGACTTCTGATCGCTTTTGAATCAATGTCCAATAGTCAAAAGTCTAAAACAGCCTGTTTTTGTAAAAATTACAGCACAATTTCCAAAAAAAAAATTCAAATTTGAAAAATAATTTTTGTAATTTTTTTCAAAAACGGTAGGAGATGGAAAAAAAAATATTGAAGAGACTCCTAAACGCCTCTGAATCAATGTCCAATAGTCAAAAGTCTTAACAGCCTGTTTTTGTAAAAATTACAGCACAATTTCCAAAAAAAATTTCAAATTTGAAAAATAATTTTTGTAATTTTATTCAAAAGCGGTAAGAGATGGGGAAAAAAAGAATATTGGAAAATACTACTGATCGCTTTTGAATCAATGTCCAATAGTCAAAAGTCTAAAACAGCATGTTTTTGTAAAAATTACAGCACAATTTCCAAAAAAAAAATTCAAATTTGAAAAATAATTTTTGTAATTTTTTTCAAAAACGGTAGGAGATGGAAAAAAAAAGAATATTGAAGAGACTCCTAAACGCCTCTGAATCAATGTCCAATAGTCAAAAGTCTTAACAGCCTGTTTTTGTAAAAATTAGAGCACAATTTTCAAAAAAAAATTTAAAATTTGAAAAATAATTTTTGTAATTTTTTTCAAAAACGGTAGGAGATGGGAAAGAAAAGAATATTGAAAAAGACTTCTGATCGCCTCAGGACTAATGTCCAGTAGGCAAAAGTCTTAAAAGTTTTTGTTTGTAAAAATTACAGCATAATTTCCAAAAAAAATGTAAAATTTGAAAAATAATTTTTGTAATTTTTTTCAAAAACGGTAGGAGGATGGGGAAAAACAGAATATAGGAAAATACTTCTGATCACCTCTGAATCAATGTCCAATAGTCAAAAGTCTTAACAGCCTGTTTTTGTAAAAATTTATTTTTTTCAAAAACGGTAGGAGATGGGGAAAAAAAGAATATTGGAAAAGACTTCTGATCGCCTCTGGATTAATGTCCAGTAGTCAAAAGTCTTAACAGTTTGTTTTTGTAAAAATTACAGCACAATTTCCAAAAAAAAAATTTTAAATTTAAAAAATAATTTTTTGAGACACTTTCAGATTTAGTTGAACTGTAGTGAATTTTAATCAGAAATAATTTCTTAATCAGGCTTGAATTCAGTAATTTCAATTCTTATGAATGAAATATTTTTATTAATTAATGTGAGTATCTAAAGAAGAGAAGAAAAATTAAACTAGACTTTATTAGCTGGGGGAAATACCGACATTTTTCTGTGCAGCCACGCACTTCATCAGCACCCATGTCTATCTACTGGGGTAGAGATTATTATTAACATCAGCTATTTAACTTAAATTTCTATGAAATGGAATATGAGAATTGATTGTGTATACTATTATTGATTTACCTTTGGCAAACACATTTGCAAGTATCACTATTCATTTTCTGTTTTTCCATATTCTATTTAGGTTAGCACGAAGTTATATCACTCTACTTATGTATGTTTAACTATTCTTACTTATCTTTTACGATCATCACATTAATTATTTTTACTTATTCGATGCACCATCGGTACATACATATAAGTATTATTGTAGTGGCTTTATGTTACTTTGTTTTTGCTTTCTACAGTTGACTTCGCTTTTCAGCATTCTGAAGCAGTGATAGCCAAGTGAACAGTGATCGCTAAGTGAACATATTTTTGTCACGTGCCCATGATGAATTAAATGAGACATTTTTAGATTTAGTTGAACTGTAGTGAATTTTAATCAGAAATAATTTCTTAATCCGGCTTGAGTTCAGTAATTTCAATTCTTATGAATGAAATATTTTTATTAATTAATGTGAGTATCTAAAGAAGAGAAGAAAAATTAAACCAGACTTTATATGGGTGCTGATGAAATGCGTGGCTGCACAGAAAAATATCGGTATTTCCCCCAGCTAATAAAGTCTAGTTTAATTTTTCTTCTCTTCTTTAGATACTCACATTAATTAATAAAAATATTTCATTCATAAGAATTGAAATTACTGAACTCAAACCTGTGCCTCGTTTCTGTAAGGAATGTGAGAACTTTTCGAGTCGAAAAAATTGTTATCATCCTGTGAAACACAGGGCGAGTAAGAAGAAAACTGTATTTATTGATATGTTTTGTAAGTTTATATAAGTTTTTATGTGAGCAAGCCTGTGTAAAATAGGACAGCCAATATAATTATCTAATTTTTCTCGATGCGAGAACTTCTCACAAGTTACAGAAATTGGGTACTGATTAAGAAATTATTTCTGATTAAAATTCACTACAGTTCAACTAAATCTAAAAATGTCTCATTTAATTCATCATGGGCACGTGACAAAAATATGTTCACTTAGCGATCACTGTTCACTTGGCTATCACTGCTTCAGAATGCTGAAAAGCGAAGTCAACTGTAGAAAGCAAAAACAAAGTAACATAAAGCCACTACACTATATGTATGTACCGATGGTGCATCGAATAAGTAAAAATAATTAATGTGATGATCGTAAAAGATAAGTAAGAATAGTTAAACATACTGTAACGAACAGTTTGCACACAAACTGTTGTCACACCCTGTAAAGTAGTAAAACATAAAATAACAAATATGATCGACGAACTAATTCATAAAACAAAAGACACTAACAAAATATATTAAAAGAAATAAACTAAAGAACAAAACATACAACAACAAACACATCCAACAAAATAATTTACAAGCAAAGGGATTAACGGTCACTAACAAAACATACATACAAACATGTACATTAAAATAAGTTAGGGACAATGTTTACGTCTGGAATAACTACTTTCATTTATATTTACAAATTATTATACCCTGAATTTATTCTTAACGAGATTTCTCTTTTTCTCTCAAGTATACATAAGTTTAGCTCTTTCCAATATTAAATATTTTGTACTCATTAGTTTTAAGTTCTTACATGAATTTTGATTTTGCTAACGCTTACTTACATAGTAGCGACTGATAAGAAAGGAAGAACTCCCGCAAATAATTTTACAATAAAGTATATTAAATATAGTTAAACCAAAAAGTGGATTTTTTTGCATAACGCGGTTATCAGCAAGATATTTTCCTTTTTAATCGTCACCCCTCCCATAATCATTGTTGGTCCTTCGAGCCGGATAGAAAGAATTAATAAGGGAAATACCTACTTACATACGTTATTCGAAGAAAAGAGGATTGAAGTCATCATACCTACCTAAAGGAATTAAAGCATTCTGCAATTTCAGTGGATACCTATAGTGCATTGGTCAAAAAGGGTAAAGCAAGTTAATAAGAGGTATTAATGTCATTTAAAAGTGATAAATTCCATCAAGACTAAAATCAAAGTACGCACAATATAGACATACATATGTATATGCATATATACACATGCATATAAATATACATACATACATGCATGTACATACGTACATATATGCAAACAGTTAATTCTATTTGCCCTCTAAAAATTCCCTCGTAATAAAAAATAAAATCCACTTGTTGCTCAACTTAAAATTATACAAAAAAAAAGGAAGAGCGAAACTGTTAATGTAAACTACATTTAATTTTGACTCGCAAACAAGTTGATATGTTGATTTTATGGATGTAAAGATCAAGTGTATAACATTGATCTGCTTTAAACATTCTTAACAGAGCAGATATAAACAAGCTTAGAAACATATATGTATATACATATAAATCACAGATAAACATACATATGTAGCTACTATTTTGTATCGGCAACATTTTTTGGGTTTTTTAATTTAAGGATACATTAATACGTGTTGATAAACAATCCAGGTTTACATGTATATATGCATGTTTTAGACGCATAAAATCTAAGTAATTTAAAACAATCACATATGTATGTACACATCGAAAAGTGTTTCACCCAATATCAGTGTTTCGTTATAATAAATTGATACGCTTATCGAATTATGCTCTTAACAAAAGACCTTTTTTCTCTCTAATAATTACTAATTGGTTTTGTTGTTGATTATATGCGTTAAAGTGATACTAAATTTCTTTTCTGGTCAGTATCTAAGAGTTTAAGAGTTCTATAGATAAGTTTCAGATTTAGAATTAACCCATTGAGAACGAATAAGCCTGTAAAAAAAACCTCATTTTATAATTATTGCTGTAAGCTTTCATCAGAACATTTCGTGTTTTTAGAAATTTTCTTCGTATTGTTATAACGAATTTACCGTACTTAGTCATTCCGTGTTTTTTACTAATTATCACACTCCAATATGTCTGAGCTCGAAAAATTTATACGTGCATCTGATCGTGTGGTTGAGTTTTATGCTTATTTTGGAGGTATTCAGGAGGACGATCATACATATCATAGCGTAGAAATTCAAAGGGAGGAGGTATTACATTTGTGGAATTTATTGCGTACTTCGTACGATAATGTTTTAGAAAAAATTCCATCCCTTGGTAAGGATGTCACTGTTGAGACTGTCAGAAACAAGTTCTTTGTTGCATATGCAGCCCACACCAAGTGCCTTGCACGTGCCAATGAGCTTTTAGAAGCACTAAAGCCGACGCCGGCAGCTATTTCTGACCATCGCGATCAACCGATTCATGAAGTTACTCGTGTTAACCTCCCCCCATGTGACATGGAACATTTTAATGGGGATTATGATTCTTGGCCAACCTTTAGGGACCAATTTTCAGCATTATATGGGGAACAGAGCCACATCCCTCCCGTCGAAAAATTATGCCACTTATTAAAAAAGACAAAATGTGAAGCCCATGAGATCGTAAGATCATGCCCATTTACAAATGCAGGTTTTCAAATGGCATGGCAGAATTTGATAGACCGCTATGAGAATAAACGAGTACTCATTAATGCGCAGCTAAAGACTCTTTTAGGCCTCTCACATATTTCTAGGGAGTCAGGCCCTAGTATCAAAGCACTTCAAAGAACGATTAATAACTGTGTTACTAATCTAGCATTACTCGATATTGAAACTAGTAATTGGGACGTTATTTTTGTGTACATTTGTTCCACATGTCTCCCCGATATTACTCTCAATTTGTGGGAGCAATCACTCAAGAATAGTACTGACTTGCCAACTTGGAAAGATATGAGTGACTTTTTGACTGGTCGTTTCCTCACTTTAGAGTCTGTTAGTGATATTAGATCATCAAACGCAGCTCAAACCCCTTTTAAAAAGAATTCTCAATCTAAGGCGGATAATTCCCGTCAACCCCGCAAGGTGAATTCTTTTCACACTAAATCATCCCCAAATAAAACGAATAAATGTTTTTTATGTCAGGAATGTCATCCCCTCCGTCTCTGTTCTATTTTTTTGCGAATGACTATTGATGAAAGATTTGCTTTAATTACAGAGCAAAAAAGGTGTACGAATTGTTTAGCCACGTCCCACGAATTTAAAAAATGCAAAAGTCAGTATGTGTGTTCGTTCTGTAAACAGAAACACCATTCCCTTTTACACCGTGTTTCTGCACCTACGCATAACTCGACAAAACCGCAAGAATTTTCTCTGACGCATTACCCCCAAACTGTTGAAGCTTTAGTTACTAATCCTTCGTCCTCAGCCGCCCTAGAATGTCCCATGACGTCAACCGAAGCCGCCCGCATGCGGCAGTCTTATTCCACGCATTTACAGTCCACCCATTCAAATTTTATTCTTCTTGGAACGGCTCTAGTTAACATTAGCGTCGGAGATCTCATATATACGGCTCGAGCGCTTATCGACCCTGCATCTGAAGCATCTTTTATATCAAGATCTTTGAAAAGAAAGTTGTCCCTACCTGTTAAAACCTCTCAAACAAATATCATAGGGCTCAGCGGCACTGTTTCAACAACAGCGTCTGAAATAAGTAAAATTGAAATTAAGTCCCTTTTAGAGCCACGATTCACTACATTTGTCGAAGTTTTTGTAGTTGAAAAACTGACGGGACAATTGCCCTACTATTTTTCATCTCATAGTTAAGCGGATTTTCCAGATTTAACAATGGCCGACTCTAATAATCGCTCAGGTGGTAATATAGACTTACTTCTGGGAGGTGATATCTACCCAAAGATCATTCGTAGTGGTGTTCGGTGGAATCAAGACCAAACGCTTATTGCACAGCAAAGTGTTTTTGGATGGATTGTCACTGGTCGAATAGGCTCTTGCCCACCACTTTCAAAAGTTGCCACCTTTTTTAATAAACTTGACTTAAATTCCTTGTTAGGTCGTTTTTGGGAACTTGAAGAGGTACCTAATGTACCTCATATATCGGAGGCCGACAAATATTGCGAGAAACTGTATAAAGAAACCACTTATCGCAATAGTTCGGGCCGCTTTGTTGTCTCTCTCCCTTTTGTCAGAAACTTCCCCCAAGACAAAGCTCTCGGTCAGTCTCGAAACATCGCCATGTCTCAATATATTCGTAACGAGGCACGTCTATCTAAGCACCTCGAACTGAAATCGAAGTATGACGGCGTTCTAATGGAATACTTAACCCTTAATCACATGAAGAGGGTAACCCCGGACTTGTCCAGCAATCCACATTCGTACTATCTTCCCCACCATGCTGTGTTGAAACCAGAAAGTACTACCACTAAGCTGCGTGTGGTTTTCAACGCATCATGCCCCTCAGCTAATGGTCTTAGCTTAAATGACGTTCTATACCCAGGACTAGTCTTACAGGCTGATTTGCCAACCCTCATTCTCAGGTGGCGTCTTTTCAAATATGTTTTCAACGCTGATATTGAAAAGATGTATCGCCAAATACTCGTAAATCCTCGTCACACCCCTTTCCAACGGATATTATTCCGTGACTTACCCCAAAAAGACGTTTATGATTACGAGTTAAACACCGTCACTTTTGGCGTTAATTGCGCTCCATATTTGGCCATTCGAACGTTGCTCGAATTAGCCAATCAATGTGAACGAGAAAACCCCCATGTGTCTAATATAATAAGGAACTACATGTATGTAGATGACGTGCTATTTGGATCTCATGACCCGGCCGATGCCGTAAAATCCCGTAATGACCTCATAGCCGTACTAGCATCAGCTGGATTTTCCTTACGAAAATGGACAGCAAATCACTCCATCCTTTTAAAAGGCCTACCCCCAGAACATTTGTTAGACACCGAGTTTCTAAATCTCTCCGACTCGTGCACGTCCAAACCCTTAGGTTTGCGATGGAACGCAGGAACTGATTTCTTTTATTTTAACCCCTCGAAACATCCTAGCACAAATCGCTTCACCAAAAGAGCGGTACTCTCTGACATTGCAAAGTTATTCGACCCCGCTGGATGGTTAGCCCCCAAGTTAATTGTGGCAAAAATCATAATGCAACAGATATGGAAAGATAACACTGATTGGGACGACATTATCGAGTCATCAACTCTAAAAAAGTGGCAAGATTTTCTAGATGACTACCCTAATCTAGATAAAATTAAAATTCCCAGATTTGTCAACTTCCACCCCACTTGTTCTCTTGAATTACATGGCTTTTGTGATGCATCAGAAAAGGCCTACGCTGCTACGCTCTACATTCGTTGCCAGTCACCAGATGGTGCGATTCATACTCATCTTCTGATGGCAAAAACAAAAGTCGCCCCCCTCAAGTATGTCACACTACCCCGAAAAGAACTCTGCGGTGCGGTGCTTTTGGCAAAAATGTTTAAGCATCTTCGAACCCAGTTTCCTGTGTCAACATATCGGTCGTTCATGTGGACCGATTCAACCATAGTCTTAGCGTGGTTACACAAACCACCATACTATTGGAATACTTTTGTAGCTAACCGTACGACGTCAATTTTGGAAAATACTGAAGCGAACAGCTGGTCGCACGTAGAATCGAAAGATAACCCCGCCGATATAGCATCCCGAGGCTGTACTGCCAATGATCTCTATACTAACGACTTATGGTGGCATGGACCATATTGGCTCAAGCTACCTAATATTCAATGGCCATTATATCAAAACGTTTTTGAAACTCAAGAAGAAGTAAAACCTGTCCGAGCACATGCAACTAAAGTGTCGAGTGCTGAAATTCTAGATCGCTTTTCAGACCTTTCTCGGGCTATGAAAGTTCTAAGCTACATGTTTCGCTTTTTCCATATGACTCATTCAAAACATAAGCGAAATTATATATATACATCCATTTCGTTACAACAAACCGAAATTCAATTTGTCAAGTTCCGCCTTATATTATTGTGTCAACGCTTACATTTTTACGAATACGATCTGTTGCACCACGGAGCTTCGTTGCCTAAGAAAAGTCCTCTTTTGCGTTTTAATCCATTTTTGGACAATCAAGGTTTAATAAGGGCTAATGGCCGACTATCCCAATCTCCAATTTTGACGTACAACGAAAAATATCCGATAATTCTGCCATACTCGGGACGTTTCACACGATTATATCTGGAGCTGATACATAAATGTTCTGTTCACGGTGGCAATGCGCTACTGATGCGATTAATGCGAACAGAATTTTGGGTCCCCCGCTTAAAGAATTTAGTGAAATCAATTATTCACAATTGTAAGGTTTGTGTGTTGCTAAAACATAATCAAAGCCAACAGCTAATGGGTGCTCTACCCCCGGAGAGAAGTGCAATGTCTCGACCCTTTACGTACACAGGTGTCGACTTCGCCGGCCCTTTCGATATCAAGTCGTATGCAGGCCGTGGTTGTAAGATGTCGAAAGGTTATGTGCTAGTATTTGTGTGTTTCTGCACAAAAGCCATTCACCTTGAACTCACAACTGAAATATCCACTAACGCTTTTTTAGCAGCATTCGCACGTTTCTTCTCTCGTCGTGGTTGCCCCTCTTCGCTCTATTCCGACAATGGTACTGCATTTGTAGGAGCAGCTAATATTTTGAAACAAAATCAAACACAATTCTTTACGTCTGTTCGGCAACACCTCCTATCACAATACACTTATCAAAATATTGAATGGCATTTTATCCCTCCCGGTGCACCTCACATGGGTGGCTTGTGGGAGGCCGGCGTAAAGAGTTTTAAGTCTCATTTGAAGAAGATTACACACTGCCAGAAATTTACGTACGAGGAGTTCACCACTATGTTAGCTCGAATTGAGGCTTGTCTCTCTCTTCCAGACCTCTTTGTCCTGTCAGCGAAAATCCCTCTGAACTTAGTGCGTTAACCCCTGGTCACTTCCTTGTAGGATCACAGCTGTTAACTCCAGCAGAACCCAATGCAGCCGATCAATCAATAACCTTTGTTAACAGATGGCAAAAACTGAAAATTCTTCACCACCAGTTTGCTATTCTGTGGAAGGAAGAATATCTAAAGGAATTGCATAAGCGTATTAAATGGCAATATCCCAAGCGGGATTTTGCTCCAAATGACTTGGTTGTGATAAAACGAGAAAATTTACCTCCTACTCAATGGCAGCTAGGACGAATAGACAGGGTCATGCCAGGTGATGACTCTAGAGTCAGGGTCGCTGTCGTCCGAACCTCAAAAGGGTTAATCGTCAGACCAATAGTCAAACTTGTTTTGTTGCCCTCTTTTGAAGAAAAGTAACTATTTTTATTTTTATTTACAGTATTATGTCCACTCCTCCCCGTCGCTTAAAAACCAATCGCACTAGCCCTGAGGAAAGAGTATCCCAACGTCCAAACAGCGCAGCTGTGAGGTTTCAGAGAGAAGGCAAGGATTGCCGCTACTGTGACAAGGAACATCCTTTACGAAAATGTTTTCGGTTTTGTCGTCTATCAGTTCGAGATCGTCTTGCAGTGGTTCAACGTTTCCACTACTGTGTAAACTGCCTAGCGCATTCCCATGTTTTGAAAAATTGTAGAAGCCGAGAGAGGTGCAAAATCTGTCTAAGTGAGCACCACACGATGTTACATCCAAACCGTAAAACCAGACAAAATAAAAGAGCAAAGGTCCCAGTGGCTCCTCAAGTCAAATCTCACCAGAGAAAACCACAACATCGCTCACCACGCAAGAAAAGTCAAACAACATCACAAGTTCTACCTACTACATCTAATAATGCACCAACCATCATCATAAATGTGACATCGAGGCCTTAAACTCGCGGTCATCACAATAATCTTATTTTAATTAACAAAATGTTCTACTTTCACTAAATACCTATGAATTATGTAACAACTTGGATATAACTAATGTCAAATAGATTTTTAGAATTTTCTTAAACGATTGATCTTCCTCTCGTGTTCTGTTGTTGCACTACTGCAAGCGGGGCGGAATGTTTACGTCTGGAATAACTACTTTCATTTATATTTACAAATTATTATACCCTGAATTTATTCTTAACGAGATTTCTCTTTTTCTCTCAAGTATACATAAGTTTAGCTCTTTCCAATATTAAATATTTTGTACTCATTAGTTTTAAGTTCTTACATGAATTTTGATTTTGCTAACGCTTACTTACATAGTAGCGACTGATAAGAAAGGAAGAACTCCCGCAAATAATTTTACAATAAAGTATATTAAATATAGTTAAACCAAAAAGTGGATTTTTTTGTATAACGCGGTTATCAGCAAGATATTTTCCTTTTTAATCGTCACCCCTCCCATAATCAGACAATAACAACCAAACATAAGCATGCTGAAATCTCTGTAAATATTACAACAATAATGTAAAGGGAAAATAGTATAAAAAGCCGAAGAATTTGCAAACAATGATCAGTCGTTGCGTAGACATCAGTTGATCAGGATGAATCCGGGTAAGTTAGTATTCAACTAGCAAACATTGTTAGCGATTACCTAGTCGCGAAACAATACAGTAGAACCTGGATAAGTAGATATTAATAAACATTGTTAGCGATTTCCTAGTCGCGAAACAATACAGTAGAACATGGATCAGTAGATATTAATAAACATTGTTAGCGATTCCCTAGTCGCGAAACAATACAGTAGAACACGGATAAGTAGACATTGACATATATTGCTAGCGATTCCCTAGTCGCGAAACAATACAGTAGCACCTAGATAATTAAATATTAATAAACATTGTTAGCGATTCCCTACTCGCGAAACAATACAGTAGCACCTAGATAATTAAATATTAATAAACATTGTTAGCGATTCCCTAGTCGCGAAACAATACAGTAGCACCTAGATAATTAAATACTAATAAACATTGTTAGCGATTCCCTAGTTGCGAAACAATACAGTAGCACCTAGATAATTAAATATTAATAAACATTGTTAGCGATTCCCTAGTCGCGAAACAATACAGTAGCACCTAGATAATTAAATATTAATAAACATTGTTAGCGATTCCCTAGTCGCGAAACAATACAGCAGCACCTAGATAGTTAAGTATTAATAAACATTGTTAGCGATTTCCTAGTCGCGAAACAATACAGTAGCACCTAGATAATTAGATATTAATAAACATTGTCAACGATTCCCTAGTCGCGAAACAATACAGTAGCACCTAGAAAATTAGATATTAATAAACATTGCTAGCGATTTCCTAGTCACGAAACAATACAGTAGCACCTGGATAAGTAAATATTAATAAACATTGCTAGCGATTTCCTAGTCGCGAAACAATACAGTAGCACCTAGATAATTAGATATTAATAAACATTGTTAGCGATTCCCTAGTCGCGAAACAATACAGTAGAACACGGATAAGTAGACATTGACAAACATTGCTAGCGATTCCCTAGTCGCGAAACAATACAGTAGCACCTAGATAATTAAATATTAATAAACATTGTTAGCGATTCCCTAGTCGCGAAACAATACAGTAGCACCTAGATAATTAGATATTAATAAACATTGTCAGCGATTACCTAGTCGCGAAACAATACAGTAGAACCTGGAATAAATACATATTAATAAACATTGTTGGCGATTGCCTAGTCGCGAAACAATACAGTAGAGCCTGGATAAATAAATATTAGTAAACATTGTTAGCGATTACCTAGTCGCGAAACAATACAATATTACCTAGATAAATAGATAATAATAAATAGTGTTAGCGATTCCCAAGTCGCGAAACAACATCGATAAGGAGAAGTTAATAAATATTGTTAGCGATTCGCTAGCCGCTAAAACAATACAGTAAGACACCGAGGACTAGATATTATAAACACTGTCAGCAATTACCTAACCACGAAAACAATACAATGCCACCACTGAAACGATAGAAGGCCAATAGCCGATACGTCCAACTGCGGAAACATAAGTAAAATATACATAAGGCCCCAATTTTCCTGATAAAGGCACTACATAGGACCACAGGAGTACTACAAAGATTGACTACGGAAGCATAGAAGACAACTCGCAGGAAGAAAGCCATAACAAATCCAGAGAACTGAGAGGCCATAAGCATAACAAATGATATAATACTACGGAATTAAAGTCAAGTGAATTATATTTCAGAAAATACTAAATTTATTAATTTTAAATAAAGAATAGTAATAAATTAAGGAAAAGAACGTGTTATTTCTTGTAACGACCATTGGCATATTCAGGCTGAGTATACCCGGCAGAAAACGACGTTACAATACATAGGTAGAGTGATATAACTTCGTGCTAACCTAAATAGAATATGGAAAAACAGAAAATGAATAGTGATACTTACAAATGTGTTTGCCAAAGGTAAATCAATAATTGTATACACAATCAATTCTCATATTCCATTTCATAGAAATTTAAGTTAAATAGCTGATGTTAATAATAATCTCTACCCCAGTTGATAGACATGGGTGCTGATGAAGTGCGTGGCTGCACAGAAAAATATCGGTATTTCCCCCAGCTAATAAAGTCTAGTTTAATTTTTCTTCTCTTCTTTAGATACTCACATTAATTAATAAAAATATTTCATTCATAAGAATTGAAATTACTGAACTCAAGCCTGATTAAGAAATTATTTCTGATTAAAAATAATTTTTGTAATTTTTTTCAAAAACGGTAGGAGATGGGGAAAAAAAGAATATTGGAAGAGACTTCTGATCGCTTTTGAATCAATGTCCAATAGTCAAAAGTCTAAAACAGCCTGTTTTTGTAAAAATTACAGCACAATTTCCAAAAAAAAAATTCAAATTTGAAAAATAATTTTTGTAATTTTTTCCAAAAACGGTAGGAGATGCAAAAAAAAAAATATTGAAGAGACTCCTAAACGCCTCTGAATCCATGTCCAATAGTCAAAAGTCTTAACAGCCTGTTTTTATAAAAATTACAGCACAATTTCCAAAAAAAATTTCAAATTTGAAAAATAATTTTTGTAATTTTTTTCAAAAACGGTAGGAGATGGGAAAAAAAGAATATTGCAAAAGATTTCTGATTGCCTCTGGATTAATGTCCAATAGTCAAAAGTCTTAACAGCCTGTTTTTGTAAAAATTACAGCACAATTCCAAAAAAAAAATGTCAAAATTGAAAAATAATTTTTGTAATTTTTTTCAAAAACGGTAGGAGATAAGGAAAAAAAGAATATTGAAAAAGACTTCTGATCGCCTCTGGACTAATGTACAGTAGTCAAAAGTCTTAACAGTTTGTTTTTGTAAAAATTACAGCACAATTTCAAAAAAAAAAAAAAAATGTCAAATTTAAAAAATAATTTTTGAAATTTTTTTCAAAAACGGTAGGAGATGGGGAAAAAAAGAATATTGGAAAATACTTCTGATCACCTCTGAATCAATGTCTAATAGTCAAAAGTCTTAACAACCTGTTTTTGTAAAAATTAATTTTTTTCAAAAACGGTAGGAGATGGGGAAAAAAGAATATTGGAAAAGACTTCTGATCGCCTCTGGATTAATGTCCAGTAGTCAAAAGTCTTAACAGTTTGTTTTTGTAAAAATTACAGCACAATTTCAAAAAAAAAAAATTAAGATTTAAAAAATAATTTTTGTAATTTTTTTCAAAAACGGTAGGCGATGAAAAAAAAAGAATATTGGAAAAGACTTCTGATCGCTTCTGAATCAATGTCCAATAGTAAAAAGTCTAAAACAGCCTGTTTTTGTAAAAATTAAGCACAATTTCCAAAAAAAAAATTCAAATTTGAAAAATAATTTTTGTAATTTTTTTCGAAAACGGTAGGAGACGAAAAAAAAAAGAATATTGAGGAGACTCCTAAACGCCTCTGAATCAATGTTCAATAGTCAAAAGTCTTAACAGACTGTTTTTGTAAAAATTACAGCACAGTTTCCAAAAAAAAATTTCAAATTTGAAAAATAATTTTTGTAATTTTTTTCAAAAACGGTAGGAGATAGGAAAAAAAAAGAATATTGAAAAAGACTTCTGATCGCCTCTGGATTAATGTCCAATAGTCAAAAGTCTTAACAGCCTGTTTTTGTAAAATTTACAGCACAATTTCCAAAAAAAAAATGTCAAATTTGAAAAATAATTTTTGTAATTTTTTTCAAAAACGGTAGGAGATGGGGAAAAAAGAATATTGGAAGAGCCTTCTATTTGCCTCTGAATCAATGTCTAATAGTCAAAAGTCTTAACAGCCTGTTTTTGTAAAAATTACAGCACAATTTCCAAAAAAAAAATTTCAAATTTGAAAAATAATTTTTGTAATTTTTTTCAAAAGCGGTAGGAGGTGAGGAAAAAAAGGATATTGGAAAATACTTCTGATCGCTTCTGAATCAATGTCCAATAGTCAAAAGTCTCAACAGCCTGTTTTTGTAAAAATTACAGCACAATTTGCAAAAAAAAATTTAAAATTTAAAAAATAATTTTTGTAATTTTTTTCAAAAACGGTAGGAGATGGGGAAAAAAGAATTTTGGAAGAGACTGCTATACGCCTCTGAATCAATGTCTAATAGTCAAAAGTCTTAACAGCCTGTTTTTGTAAAAATTAATTTTTTTCAAAAACGGTAGGAGATGGGGAAAAAAAATATTGAAAAAGACTTCTGATCGCCTCCGGATTAATGTCCAGTAGTCAAAAGACCAGACACCAGAAACTAATACCAGACACCAGATAACTAATACCAGACACCAGATAACTAATACCACACACCAGAAACTAATACCAGACACCAGAAACTAATACCAGACACCAGATAACTAATACCAGACACCAGATAACTAATACCAGACACCAGATAACTAATACCAGACACCAGGGCCTAAATTTCTTAATCAATGTCTAATAGTCAAAAGTCTTAACAGCCTGTTTTTGTAAAAATTAATTTTTTTCAAAAACGGTAGGAGATGGGGAAAAAAAAATATTGGAAAAGACTTCTGATCGCCTCCGGATTAATGTCCAGTAGTCAAAAGACCAGACACCAGAAACTAATACCAGACACCAGATAACTAATACCAGACACCAGATAACTAATACCAGACACCAGAAACTAATACCAGACACCAGAAACTAATACCAGACACCAGATAACTAATACCAGACACCAGAAACTAATACCAGATACCAGATATCTAATACCAGACACCAGAAACTAATACCAGACACCAGATAACTAATACCAGACACCAGATATCTAATACCAGAAACCAGAAACTAATACCAGACACCAGATTCCTAATACCAGACAGCAGATAACTAATACCAGACACCAGAAACTAATACCAGACACCAGATAACTAATACCAGACACCACATAACTAATACCAGACACCAGATAACTAATACCAGACACCAGAAACTAATACCAGACACCAGAAACTAATACCAGACACCAGATAACTAATACCAGACACCAGATAGCTAATACCAGACACTAGATAACTAATACCAGACACCAGAAACTAATACCAGACACCAGATAACTAATACCAGATACCAGATAACTAATACCAGACACCAGATAACTAATACCAGACACCAGAAACTAATACCAGACACCAGATAACTAATACCAGACACCAGATTCCTAATACCAGACACCAGATAACTAGTACCAGACACCAGAAACTAATACCAGACACCAGATAACTAATACCAGACACCAGATATCTAATACCAGACACCAGAAACTAATACCAGACACCAGATAACTAATTTCAGACACCAGATAACTAATACCAGACACCAGAAACTAATACCAGACACCAGAAACTAATACCAGACACCAGATAACTAATACCAGACACCAGATAACTAATACCAGACACCAGATAACTAATACCAGACACCAGAAACTAATACCAGACACCAGATAACTAATATTAGACACCAGATAACTAATACCAGACACCAGATAACTAATACCAGACACCAGAAACTAATACCAGACACCAGATAACTAATACCAGACACCAGATAACTAATACCAGACCCCAGAAACTAATACCAGACACCAGATAACTAATACCAGACACCAGATATATAATACCAGACACCAGAAACTAATACCAGACACCAGATAACTAATACCAGACACCAGATAACTAATACCAGACACCAGAAACTAATACCAGACACCAGATAACTAATACCAGACACCAGATAACTAATATCAGACACCAGATAACTAACACCAGACACCAGATAACTAATAAGAGACACCAGATAACTAATACCAGACACCAGATATCTAATACCAGACACCAGAAACAAATACCAGACCCCAGATAACTAATACCAGACACCAGATTCCTAATACCAGACACCAGATAACTAATACCAGACACCAGAAACTAATACCAGACACCAGATAACTAATACCAGACACCAGATATCTAAAACCAGACACCAGAAACTAATACCAGACACCAGATAACTAATACCAGACACCAGATAACTAATACCAGACACCAGATAACTAATACCAGACACAAGAAACTAATACCAGACACCAGATAACTAATACCAGACACCAGATAACTATTACCAGACACCAGATAACTAATAACAGACACCAGATAACTAATACCAGATACCAGAAACTAATACCAGACACCAGAAACTAATACCAGACACCAGATAACTAATACCAGACACCAGATTCCTAATACCAGACACCAGAAACTAATACCAGACACCAGATAACTAATACCAGACACCAGATATCTAATACCAGACAGCAGATACCTAATACCAGACAGCAGATAACTAATACCAGACACCAGATATCTAATACCAGACACCAGAAACTAATACCAGACACCAGATTCCTAATACCAGACACCAGATACCTAATACCAGACACCAGTTAACTAATACCAGACACCAGATATCTAATACCAGACACCAGAAACTAATACCAGACACCAGATAACTAATACCAGACACCAGATAACTAATACCAGACACCAGATAACTAATACCAGACACCAGAAACTAATACCAGACACCAGATAACTAAAACCAGACACCAGATTCCTAATACCAGACACCAGATAACTAATACCAGACACCAGAAACTAATACCAGACACCAGATAACTAATACCAGACACCAAATTCCTAATACCAGACACCAGATAACTAATACCAGACACCAGATAACTAATACCAGACACCAGATTCCTAATACCAGACACCAGATATCTAATACCAGACACCAGATAACTAATACCAGACACCAGATAACTAATACCAGACCCCAGATTCTTAATACCAGACACCAGAAAGTAATACCAGACACCAGAGAACACCAGATAACTAATACCAGACAGCAGATAACTAATACCAGACACCAGATAACTAATACCAGACACCAGATAACTAATAACAGACACCAGAAACTAATACCAGACACCAGATAACTAATACCAGACACCAGATAACTAATACCAGACACCAGATAACTAATACCAGACACCAGAAACTAATACCAGACACCAGATAACTAATACCAGACACCAGATAACTAATACCAGACACCAGATAACTAATACCAGACACCAGAAACTAATACCAGACACCAGATAACTAATACCAGACACCAGATAACTAATACCAGACACCAGATGACTAATACCAGACACCAGATAACTAACACCAGACACCAGATAACTAATAAGAGACACCAGATAACTAATACCAGACACCAGATATCTAATACCAGACGCCAGAAACAAATACCAGACCCCAGATAACTAATACCAGACACCAGATTCCTAATACCAGACACCAGATAACTAATACCAGACACCAGAAACTAATACCAGACACCAGATAACTAATACCAGACACCAGATATCTAAAACCAGACACCAGAAACTAATACCAGACACCAGATAACTAATACCAGACACCAGATAACTAATACCAGACACCAGATAACTAATACCAGACACCAGAAACTAATACCAGACACCAGATAACTAATACCAGACACCAGAAAACTAATACCAGACACCAGATAACTAATAACAGACACCAGATAACTAATACCAGATAACAGAAACTAATACCAGACACCAGAAACTAATACCAGACACCAGATAACTAATACCAGACACCAGATTCCTAATACCAGACACCAGAAACTAATACCAGACACCAGATAACTAATACCAGACACCAGATATCTAATACCAGACAGCAGATACCTAATACCAGACAGCAGATAACTAATACCAGACACCAGATATCTAATACCAGACACCAGAAACTAATACCAGACACCAGATTCCTAATACCAGACACCAGATACCTAATACCAGACACCAGATAACTAATACCAGACACCAGATATCTAATACCAGACACCAGAAACTAATACCAGACACCAGATAACTAATACCAGACACCAGATAACTAACTCCAGACACCAGGGCCTAAATTTCTTAATCAATGTCTAATAGTCAAAAGTCTTAACAGCCTGTTTTTGTAAAAATTAATTTTTTTCAAAAACGGTAGGAGATGGGGAAAAAAAAATATTGGAAAAGACTTCTGATCGCCTCCGGATTAATGTCCAGTAGTCAAAAGACCAGACACCAGAAACTAATACCAGACACCAGGTAACTAATACCAGACACCAGATAACTAATACCAGACACCAGAAACTAATACCAGACACCAGAAACTAATACCAGACACCAGATAAGTAATACTAGACACCAGAAACTAATACCAGATACCAGATATCTAATACCAGACACCAGAAACTAATACCAGACACCAGATAACTAATACCAGACACCAGATATCTAATACCAGAAACCAGAAACTAATACCAGACACCAGATTCCTAATACCAGACAGCAGATAACTAATACCAGACACCAGAAACTAATACCAGACACCAGATAACTAATACCAGACACCACATAACTAATACCAGACACCAGATAACTAATACCAGACACCAGAAACTAATACCAGACACCAGAAACTAATACCAGACACCAGATAACTAATACCAGACACCAGATAGCTAATACCAGACACTAGATAACTAATACCAGACACCAGAAACTAATACCAGACACCAGATAACTAATACCAGACACCAGATAACTAATACCAGACACCAGATAACTAATACCAGACACCAGAAACTAATACCAGACACCAGATAACTAATACCAGACACCAGAAACTAATACCAGATACCAGATATCTAATACCAGACACCAGAAACTAATACCAGACACCAGATAACTAATACCAGACACCAGATAGCTAATACCAGACACTAGATAACTAATACCAGACACCAGAAACTAATACCAGACACCAGATAACTAATACCAGACACCAGATAACTAATACCAGACACCAGAAACTAATACCAGACACCAGATAACTAATACCAGACACCAGAAACTAATACCAGACACCAGATAGCTAATACCAGACACTAGATAACTAATACCAGACACCAGAAACTAATACCAGACACCAGATAACTAATACCAGACACCAGATAACTAATACCAGACACCAGAAACTAATACCAGACACCAGATAACTAATACCAGACACCAGATAACTAATATCAGACACCAGATAACTAACACCAGACACCAGATAACTAATAAGAGACACCAGATAACTAATACCAGACACCAGATATCTAATACCAGACACCAGAAACAAATACCAGACCCCAGATAACTAATACCAGACACCAGATTCCTAATACCAGACACCAGATAACTAATACCAGACACCAGAAACTAATACCAGACACCAGATAACTAATACCAGACACCAGATATCTAAAACCAGACACCAGAAACTAATACCAGACACCAGATAACTAATACCAGACACCAGATAACTAATACCAGACACCAGATAACTAATACCAGACACAAGAAACTAATACCAGACACCAGATAACTAATACCAGACACCAGATAACTATTACCAGACACCAGATAACTAATAACAGACACCAGATAACTAATACCAGATACCAGAAACTAATACCAGACACCAGAAACTAATACCAGACACCAGATAACTAATACCAGACACCAGATTCCTAATACCAGACACCAGAAACTAATACCAGACACCAGATAACTAATACCAGACACCAGATATCTAATACCAGACAGCAGATACCTAATACCAGACAGCAGATAACTAATACCAGACACCAGATATCTAATACCAGACACCAGAAACTAATACCAGACACCAGATTCCTAATACCAGACACCAGATACCTAATACCAGACACCAGTTAACTAATACCAGACACCAGATATCTAATACCAGACACCAGAAACTAATACCAGACACCAGATAACTAATACCAGACACCAGATAACTAATACCAGACACCAGATAACTAATACCAGACACCAGAAACTAATACCAGACACCAGATAACTAAAACCAGACACCAGATTCCTAATACCAGACACCAGATAACTAATACCAGACACCAGAAACTAATACCAGACACCAGATAACTAATACCAGACACCAAATTCCTAATACCAGACACCAGATAACTAATACCAGACACCAGATAACTAATACCAGACACCAGATTCCTAATACCAGACACCAGATATCTAATACCAGACACCAGATAACTAATACCAGACACCAGATAACTAATACCAGACCCCAGATTCTTAATACCAGACACCAGAAAGTAATACCAGACACCAGAGAACACCAGATAACTAATACCAGACAGCAGATAACTAATACCAGACACCAGATAACTAATACCAGACACCAGATAACTAATAACAGACACCAGAAACTAATACCAGACACCAGATAACTAATACCAGACACCAGATAACTAATACCAGACACCAGATAACTAATACCAGACACCAGAAACTAATACCAGACACCAGATAACTAATACCAGACACCAGATAACTAATACCAGACACCAGATAACTAATACCAGACACCAGAAACTAATACCAGACACCAGATAACTAATACCAGACACCAGATAACTAATACCAGACACCAGATGACTAATACCAGACACCAGATAACTAACACCAGACACCAGATAACTAATAAGAGACACCAGATAACTAATACCAGACACCAGATATCTAATACCAGACACCAGAAACAAATACCAGACCCCAGATAACTAATACCAGACACCAGATTCCTAATACCAGACACCAGATAACTAATACCAGACACCAGAAACTAATACCAGACACCAGATAACTAATACCAGACACCAGATATCTAAAACCAGACACCAGAAACTAATACCAGACACCAGATAACTAATACCAGACACCAGATAACTAATACCAGACACCAGATAACTAATACCAGACACCAGAAACTAATACCAGACACCAGATAACTAATACCAGACACCAGAAAACTAATACCAGACACCAGATAACTAATAACAGACACCAGATAACTAATACCAGATACCAGAAACTAATACCAGACACCAGAAACTAATACCAGACACCAGATAACTAATACCAGACACCAGATTCCTAATACCAGACACCAGAAACTAATACCAGACACCAGATAACTAATACCAGACACCAGATATCTAATACCAGACAGCAGATACCTAATACCAGACAGCAGATAACTAATACCAGACACCAGATATCTAATACCAGACACCAGAAACTAATACCAGACACCAGATTCCTAATACCAGACACCAGATACCTAATACCAGACACCAGATAACTAATACCAGACACCAGATATCTAATACCAGACACCAGAAACTAATACCAGACACCAGATAACTAATACCAGACACCAGATAACTAACTCCAGACACCAGGGCCTAAATTTCTTAATCAATGTCTAATAGTCAAAAGTCTTAACAGCCTGTTTTTGTAAAAATTAATTTTTTTCAAAAACGGTAGGAGATGGGGAAAAAAAAATATTGGAAAAGACTTCTGATCGCCTCCGGATTAATGTCCAGTAGTCAAAAGACCAGACACCAGAAACTAATACCAGACACCAGGTAACTAATACCAGACACCAGATAACTAATACCAGACACCAGAAACTAATACCAGACACCAGAAACTAATACCAGACACCAGATAAGTAATACCAGACACCAGAAACTAATACCAGATACCAGATATCTAATACCAGACACCAGAAACTAATACCAGACACCAGATAACTAATACCAGACACCAGATATCTAATACCAGAAACCAGAAACTAATACCAGACACCAGATTCCTAATACCAGACAGCAGATAACTAATACCAGACACCAGAAACTAATACCAGACACCAGATAACTAATACCAGACACCACATAACTAATACCAGACACCAGATAACTAATACCAGACACCAGAAACTAATACCAGACACCAGAAACTAATACCAGACACCAGATAACTAATACCAGACACCAGATAGCTAATACCAGACACTAGATAACTAATACCAGACACCAGAAACTAATACCAGACACCAGATAACTAATACCAGACACCAGATAACTAATACCAGACACCAGATAACTAATACCAGACACCAGAAACTAATACCAGACACCAGATAACTAATACCAGACACCAGAAACTAATACCAGATACCAGATATCTAATACCAGACACCAGAAACTAATACCAGACACCAGATAACTAATACCAGACACCAGATATCTAATACCAGAAACCAGAAACTAATACCAGACACCAGATTCCTAATACCAGACAGCAGATAACTAATACCAGACACCAGAAACTAATACCAGACACCAGATAACTAATACCAGACACCACATAACTAATACCAGACACCAGATAACTAATACCAGACACCAGAAACTAATACCAGACACCAGAAACTAATACCAGACACCAGATAACTAATACCAGACACCAGATAGCTAATACCAGACACTAGATAACTAATACCAGACACCAGAAACTAATACCAGACACCAGATAACTAATACCAGATACCAGATAACTAATACCAGACACCAGATAACTAATACCAGACACCAGAAACTAATACCAGACACCAGATAACTAATACCAGACACCAGATAGCTAATACCAGACACTAGATAACTAATACCAGACACCAGAAACTAATACCAGACACCAGATAACTAATACCAGACACCAGATAACTAATACCAGACACCAGATAACTAATACCAGACACCAGAAACTAATACCAGACACCAGATAACTAATACCAGACACCAGAAACTAATACCAGACACAAGAAACTAATACCAGACACCAGATAACTAATACCAGACACCAGATAACTAATACCAGACACCAGAAACTAATACCAGACACCAGATAACTAATATTAGACACCAGATAACTAATACCAGACACCAGATAACTAATACCAGACACCAGAAACTAATACCAGACACCAGATAACTAATACCAGACACCAGATAACTAATACCAGACCCCAGAAACTAATACCAGACACCAGATAACTAATACCAGACACCAGATATATAATACCAGACACCAGAAACTAATACCAGACACCAGATAACTAATACCAGACACCAGATAACTAATACCAGACACCAGAAACTAATACCAGACACCAGATAACTAATACCAGACACCAGATAACTAATATCAGACACCAGATAACTAACACCAGACACCAGATAACTAATAAGAGACACCAGATAACTAATACCAGACACCAGATATCTAATACCAGGCACCAGAAACAAATACCAGACCCCAGATAACTAATACCAGACACCAGATTCCTAATACCAGACACCAGATAACTAATACCAGACACCAGAAACTAATACCAGACACCAGATAACTAATACCAGACACCAGATATCTAAAACCAGACACCAGAAACTAATACCAGACACCAGATAACTAATACCAGACACCAGATAACTAATACCAGACACAAGAAACTAATACCAGACACCAGATAACTAATACCAGACACCAGATAACTATTACCAGACACCAGATAACTAATAACAGACACCAGATAACTAATACCAGATACCAGAAACTAATACCAGACACCAGTAACTAATACCAGACACCAGATAACTAATACCAGACACCAGATTCCTAATACCAGACACCAGAAACTAATACCAGACACCAGATAACTAATACCAGACACCAGATATCTAATACCAGACAGCAGATACCTAATACCAGACAGCAGATAACTAATACCAGACACCAGATATCTAATACCAGACACCAGAAACTAATACCAGACACCAGATTCCTAATACCAGACACCAGATACCTAATACCAGACACCAGATAACTAATACCAGACACCAGATATCTAATACCAGACACCAGAAACTAATACCAGACACCAGATAACTAATACCAGACACCAGATAACTAATACCAGACACCAGATAACTAATACCAGACACCAGAAACTAATACCAGACACCAGATAACTAAAACCAGACACCAGATTCCTAATACCAGACACCAGATAACTAATACCAGACACCAGAAACTAATACCAGACACCAGATAACTAATACCAGACACCAGATAACTAATACCAGACACCAGATAACTAATACCAGACACCAGATAACTAATACCAGACACCAGATTCCTAATACCAGACACCAGATATCTAATACCAGACACCAGATAACTAATACCAGACACCAGATAACTAATACCAGACCCCAGATTCTTAATACCAGACACCAGAAAGTAATACCAGACACCAGAGAACACCAGATAACTAATACCAGACAGCAGATAACTAATACCAGACACCAGATAACTAATACCAGACACCAGATAACTAATAACAGACACCAGAAACTAATACCAGACACCAGATAACTAATACCAGACACCAGATAACTAATACCAGACACCAGATAACTAATACCAGACACCAGAAACTAATACCAGACACCAGATAACTAATACCAGACACCAGATAACTAATACCAGACACCAGATAACTAATACCAGACACCAGAAACTAATACCAGACACCAGATAACTAATACCAGACACCAGATATCTAATACCAGACACCAGAAACTAATACCAGACACCAGATAACTAATACCAGACACCAGATAACTAATACCAGACACCAGATAAGTAATACCAGACACAAGAAACTAATACCAGACACCAGATAACTAAAACCAGACACCAGATTCCTAATACCAGACACCAGATAACTAATACCAGACACCAGAAACTAATAAGAGACACCAGATAACTAATACCAGACACCAGATATCTAATACCAGACACCAGAAACAAATACCAGACCCCAGATAACTAATACCAGACACCAGATTCCTAATACCAGACACCAGATAACTAATACCAGACACCAAAAACTAATACCAGACACCAGATAACTAATACCAGACACCAGATATCTAAAACCAGACACCAGAAACTAATACCAGACACCAGATAACTAATACCAGACACCAGATAACTAATACCAGACACCAGATAACTAATACCAGACACCAGAAACTAATACCAGACACCAGATAACTAATACCAGACACCAGAAAACTAATACCAGACACCAGATAACTAATAACAGACACCAGATAACTAATACCAGATACCAGAAACTAATACCAGACACCAGAAACTAATACCAGACACCAGATAACTAATACCAGACACCAGATTCCTAATACCAGACACCAGAAACTAATACCAGACACCAGATAACTAATACCAGACACCAGATATCTAATACCAGACAGCAGATAAGTAGTGTGCTAATGGCGGTCTGAGTCCTGTTTTGGGAATTCAAAACCGGGAAAAATCAAAAAGGGTGGCAACCCTGTTACAAATGGGGGGATTTTGGGGATTTTCATGCTGAGATTTTTTTGGTGGTGTGTGTGTGACTTTGATTCTTTGTTTATGTGTATGTATGTATACTTGTGTGTACAGCTTTTGTTGTTATTGTAGAGAAGCGTTGTGCTTACAGTGTATGCATGTATGTATATGTGTGTGTGTGTGTGTGTGTGAGTGTGTGTGTATGTATTTACTTATATTTTTGATGGTGTCTGATACTTTTGTTGTAGTGGCGGACAATCATTATACCCAGTAGGAAATGTTGATGGTGAAAAATGTGCTGACTAGCTTTTGACTAGCTTGTAACCAGTACTACTCTATAATTATCCCTCATACAATACTTTGAAACCCTACTAATAAAAATACAATTCACTAGGTAGTGACCACGTAGTTGTTATGGGGTCATGAGACATACTAACCAGACAGTTATTTACTGGTACATTTCTATAATTTACGAACATACAAATGTATGTATATTGACAAGTTATTGTCAATTCCGCCTCTCTCCTTCTTTTATACTGACGGATAGAAGAAATCTTATTATACCAAATTTTTAACTAGAATTTTAGTGTTGACACAAAGACACTTGCTCCCAGTCTGACTGCAGGGTAGTTACAAGGGATCTATGTATTTGTGTGTATGTAGTGATTGTTATTTGATAGTCTTTGGGTAGCTGTTTTGAGTTATCGTTGGTATGCTTATGTAGGGTTATTGTATTGCATTTATGTTTGCGATCTCTGGGGAAATAATCTAATAGCTACAGAGAGTGGCAACCATGTTGTCAATGGAAGTGGGTAGGGAATGTATTTGGTAATGTATGTATATGTTGTTGTATTAATGTATGTGATTGTATCTATTTTTACTTTGAAGAATATCATTGCTTGTGTGTATTGTTTGGCCTGCGAGAGTTTTTCATACATATTTACAAATGAATGTGTATATGTTTTCTAGGCTATTGACGTTGCTGTTCTTATGTATATAGAAAATATTGTGTTGGCATAGGTTTTATATGTACAAGTGAATTTCAGATGTTAAATGTTTTGAATCAAATCAGGTTGATAAGCAGATTTTTTGAATAGGGGTAATGATATTTTTATTTCAGTATATTTTAATTTAATGTAATAATTATAGGAAGTAGCTTTTGGAGACATACACCAAAAATTTTACTCATACCTTTGTATTACAAACTGATCCTAGCGATTTTGATCTGGGTGTTGCTGTGTATATGAATTTCATCATATATCGTAATACCATCAGATAAATTAGATTTGACGTCTACTACACGATTATCATATGAATTATGGGAATTTGTATGTGTGTGTGTGTATGTGAGTATGTATGTATGTATGTATGTATGTGTGTGTGTGCGTCTGTATGTATGAATTTCATAATATTATAAAATTTCATTATGTATGTTTGTGTTTGTGTATTACGTCATCACCTTTTTGTGTGTCATGCCAGACATTTGGTAGTATAAAATATTAGCATATATGTATGTAGGTATCAGAACTTTTTTTTTTTTATCCTAGTATGTTTTTATACTTATTTTGCTTTATATTTTGTCATGCTTAAAATTGTCCAGCTTTAAAGTCTCCCTGTGTGAAATTTGTTTATATTAGAGATTTTGTTTATTTAACTACGTCCGACTTCTTTGGCTGAACTTCTTTTCATACGATCATGGGAATTTATAGTTTCTCTGTCCATAATAAGTTCGTTTAGCTTTGGTATATGCTTTGAATGTAAGTGTGATTGTTAAGATCTAATAAATACTTGAGTATTGATAAGAAATTTGATATTATGTGTGCATATGTATGTACATATCTACAAATTGATTTTATGTATGTATGTATGTACATACAAATATGTGTTTGACTCCGTGCTTGAATACATTTTTTTTTTGTTGTTGTTGTAAATATTCGCCTGGTTTTTATGTATAGATGTGAAATATCTTCATAGTTTTTTTTATTTGAATTTAAAAAACGTTGTTTTAATTTTTATCTGTATTTGCTTAAAAGTGTGTGAGGATTTTCTGTTTTAAGTAAAACTGAATTCCTTAAGATACATACTTTAGAGTAATAGTAACTATAATAGAAATATTTCCTTTATTTAATTTACATTTGTTTAAAGTTGATGCAGCCTAATAGTCATTCTTAGAAATGTTTTGATATAAAATTTTTTTTTTCCAGCCGTAGGCTTTTTCACCACCTTTTACATTTATTTTAGAACATCTTGCGTTGGCTTTTATAAAATTGCAAACGCTTTGAAATGAAACTGATCCAGCAGTCCAGCTTATGTAACGATAGTTTTTTGTTAGCCAGCTTGCTTCTTTTTTTTTTTATTTAATTTTTTTTTTTTGTTGATAAACATTTAAAATCAAAAGGGAGTTTTATATTGAAATTATTATATTCTTAATTGTTGAAAACAATCACTTCTTCTTTTCCGAAGAAATTATTTGAATTACTTTTGAAACCTTACGCGACTATAAAAATTATGTTATTTTTCATATTGCTTAATTTATAAGACTTTTAGAATTTGACATTTGATGGCTATATATTCTAGTATATGATCATGAATAAGAATACAGTAAGCTGATTTCTTTGCTTACTATTTCAAATTAAAATTTTATTCAATTGTCCCGCTATTGAATAAAAGGAGCTTTTATCTTAAACTCTGGTACAGTTAAAAGCGGTTGAGATTCTTTCATATAGTAGCTTTGTTGAAATCTTAGATACATATAATATGTAGATTAACATAACGTTTATTTATAAATTTTATTTTAAGATCAGCATCATATGGATATGTAACTGAACTTAAATGTACTTTTAAATTAGTTAATTCATAATGAACAATTTTGTTTTCTTTTTGACTAGCGATCAACACAAAACGAAGTCGTTTTCTTACAATTTAGGTTTGACCTCTCAACTGCTCCTCTAGTATACAATATAACTTTGTATGTCAGCATTTCTGTCTACTCTTTGTGAGCGTTAAGGATAATTAAATTTTAAACTTTTTATTCTTCAAATTGTGTTACTTCATACTCATAATATGTTTACATTAATAACGTACCAGTGTATGTTTATTTTATGAAAGGTGAGGTCCTATGACTTTTATTTGATGTTCTGTGATTTTTTTTTTTCTAATTTTATTAAAGTTTAGCGTATTGCGTATATATTTCTAATATATTTAAGTGAGCTTTTTGTACCTGTCAGACAGAGTGAACGTATCAGTTGGTCAGTCAGTCTCTCTTTTTATTTTATTAATTTTTTCTTCTAATGTGTCACTACTATTTTTTCAGATTTTACTACTTGAAATAGAAAATATTTATATAATTTTAAAAGTATTAATATATACATACATATAGGTAAATATATGTATGTACGTAGAAATTAGTTCATATACAAATAAATACACCTTTAATAATCAACTATTCTAGAAAATCGATCTAAAATAACACATTTACCTCCATCATCATTTCACCGTCAGTGTGTTCATAAAGTGTTAGAAACATTGGAATATCTATGTTTGGGAGAATTTTTACTTCAAGTGTTTCTATATAAGGTTTGATGGTTGACCCCTTGACGTTATTGTGGTTAACGTAGGCTGCGTTGTACCGCATTCAGATGTAATCATTTCTTACTTAGAAAAGGTCCTCATCACCATCAATCATACCTGTATACAATACATTCATTAGTTGAGTTGATCCAGATACAATTGCCTTCTACAAATTAATGATTAGAAAAAAGCTTTCTCATCACATTCTAACAGGTTTAATATTTTGCTAGCATGCATGCTATTCTATCAATAGTGAGGCGAGAGTCCGACATTTAGTGGTGTTTCAATTAAAAATCTATACAATTAGAATTACGAATTCACTCTTTTGAATTTTTAACAAAGTAGATACATATGTATGTATGTATTTCATTTGCCACAAACTCTTAAAATTTCTGTACTTATAAAAGTATGATGTCAGGAATTTTTTTAAATCATACATGCCTCGGCATGCTTCCAATATTTTTCTCGGTAAATTTATTTCATACTCATACAGATACAGATATAAAGTAAGATCTGTTTACATTCCATTTTACAATTTATGCATGCTTCAAGTTGAAGTCTGTATTTATTTAGTAAGTTTGTTTGATACCCATTCATACACATGTACATTCATAAAGATTGGATATCATAGTCCAATTTTCTTAGTTTATCTAGAAATGAACAGTGAATATCTTTTATAATAACCCCATATTCACAATTTAAAATTTTGTGTGCTAGAGCTTTCGAAATGGAAAATGTACAACTCTTACTATAAAAAATGATAATATGATGTGCTGAATATTTTTAACGCTTAAGTTTTCACAATATTTCATACAGACCATCAAGTTTAGAGAATTCCAGTACATTAGGCTAATTATCTTCCCTGAGACCTAACATTCCTAATCAATCCTTCAAAAAAACCAATAAAAACTAGATTTTCCCTTTTTAATTTTATTTATATTTTCCTTAAATTTCATCATTTTGTACATCTTCAAATTACTGTATACTGTATTTTGCACCTTTTTCTCATTCGTAGAGTTAACTTTAATCACAAATATTTTAATGATGTGGTGAACTTTTCTATTGTAGGCATTAAGTAAATCTTTGTGTATATCAATCCACTTATATGAACCATTATAGCTAAATTCTTAACACATAATTCCTTTTAATGATCTATTAATTTATTCTACTATTGATGCTTTCATATTATGAAATTTTTAATCCTCTGTTTATGCATGAATTTTGCAGTGTTTATTAAAAATTCTTTACCAACATCTATTTGTATTTTTTTGTTTTGATACTCATATCATTTCAAAAATATTTTCCATTGCCTTGGTTTTTTTCGAGTGCAGCTTTTATATTCAACGATACTCACAATATAAATTTTGAGAATGTGTCAGTTACAGTCAGCAAAAAATCAATAATTTCTATTTTCTCTAGAATAGCTACCCAGTTCACCTAAATCAGCTCCATAAAAGATCATCTATTCCATTCATTACATCACTACAATACACAAACAATTTTATAAATTTATTATGGATTACGTTTACTAAATTTCTTTTTAAGGACATTGAGTTGTTTTACAGTTTTTTGGCGAGTGTTGTGATCTACTTGATACATTTTCAGCTATTTATACTAAAATGTAGTTAATTTTCCAATCTATAAATTTTATCGCTCAGCTGTTCAATTTGTTTGTCAAAAGATGATTTAATTTTTAGAATGTCTTTTTCAATTTTATACCTATCTTCTATCGTTAATTTTATTTCACACTCCACTCCATTAATTTGCATTTGAATATATCCTTGAATTATATTAATGCCTTAAGCTTTATTATTAATTCATCCTTTAGTTTCTAGATTTGAGTTTCCAGAAACAATTTACTGATAACATTATTCTCCGTCAGTGAATGATGATGATTCTCTATGTATGCATTGGTAGAAATTATATATTTTATTTAGTTTCCAAAATCAAACTTGTCATAGTATTTTCACGTTTTATCAATCATTAAAGAAAATAAACCCACTTTTAAGCCCCATATTTGATCATCAACTTGTATTTTATCTTTATTCAGTTTTAGATTTCTATCACCAAATTTCCATTCATTATTGAAATCTTTAGGTGAGTCATAGTTTGTATCTAATTCATTTCTTCCTTCCAAGACTAATAAGTCAATATAAGTATCTTCGGTGTTGGAAGTCTGTGAGTGAAAATCACCTTCATTATCGTCATCACCATTTTCAGTATCAACATCATTAAATAAGATGGTATTATCAAATATTGTTCCTAATGCTAGGTTCTTTGGTGTACTTGTCTCTATCTTGACTGATGGGTTTTCAGGCGTTAAACTTGTATTATTTTCAACTTCTGTCTTCATTTTATTTTCTTCTTTAATGGGAATTCTTTTAATTTTTTTAGAACTATTTATGAATTCTTTCAGTGGTTCTGTTATAGGTTTAAATGTATCTCTTAGTTGTTCACGTGTATCTATTTCACCAGTTTTTATACTACGAAGCTTTTTCTTCAAGACATTTCTTGTCAACACCAACTGTTTTAAGATTTTCTCATCCATGTTTAATAAATAAAAGGTATCAGCTATTAGATCAGGTATCAGCTATTAGATCAGCTTATTAGCACCTGGTCTGGTTTTCAGATCAGCATTTCAGGACCTGGTCTGGTTTTCAGATCAGCTTTTCAGGACCTGGTCTGGTTTTCAGATCAGCTTTTTAGGACCTGGTCTGGTTTTCAGATCAGCTTTTCAGGACCTGGTCTGGTTTTCAGATCAGCTTTTCAGGACCTGGTCTGGTTTTCAGATCAGCTTTTCAGGACCTGGTCTGGTTTTCAGATCAGCTTTTCAGGACCTGGTCTGGTTTTCAGATCAGCTTTTCAGGACCTGGTCTGGTTTTCAGATCAGCTTTTCAGGACCTGGTATGGTTTTCAGATCAGCTTTTCAGGACCTGGTCTGGTTTTCAGATCAGCTTTTCAGGACCTGGTCTGGTTTTCAGATCAGCTTTTCAGGACCTGGTCTGGTTTTCAGATCAGCTTTTCAGGACCTAATCTGGTTTTCAGATCAGCTTTCAGGACCTGGTCTGGTTTTTAGATCAGCTTATCAGGACCTGGTCTGGTTTTGAGATCAGCTTATCAGGAGATGGTCTGGTTTTCAGATCAGATTATCTGATTCAGATTGAGTTATCAGTTTACAAGTAGCTAGTCATTTATAACATTTATATGAATGAAGTTTCAGGTCAGATGAAATAACTAAAGTCAATCCTTTATGAGCAGTAATTTATATAGTTATTAAATAGTCAAATTGTTTTCTAATACGAACATCATTTAATTTATCATCAAAAATCCATATTTATCCTTCCAACACTATACAAATTTCTTGAAACTTTTCAAAATTCATATTACTGACAACATGATCCCCATATACGAGCTTAATATTTTTCTCATCTTGCTTAAACTTTATAATAACATTTTCATTGTCTCTTGTTAAATGCTTACAGCCGTATTCATAAAAATTTTAAACAGCATTTTGAATGTTGTTTAACCAAAATTCACTAAAATTGTATTCGACAAGAATTTTAGCTTAAAAAACGTTTTTTTATTTAAACCTTGTGTAAATCACCAAATCTTAAAAATTAGCTGCACCCATACTTAAAATAATTTTGAGTTGACATCGTTGTAATTTTGCTTCATTTTAATTTGCATTTTTAACTTTGCCTATATGTATGTATGTATGCATGTATGTATGTATGTATTTATGTATGTATTAGGAATTATACTAGAAGTTGGGCACAAGTAGAATGAGTCATCATTCTTCTGTCGCCCCATACAAAAATATACACGTACATATGTATGTATATTATTCTGCTTTGCACATGCAGCATCAGCAAATATCATACTTGAAATTCTTTAAGCTTCAATACGTCAAAAAAAAATAAATGTATAATATACTATTCTTTTAATTATGAAATTAACTTCTTCAGATAATCATATTCGACTTGATATAGATAATTTTGGTATAAATATATGTTTTTAAACCTGAGATAGTAGTAGTGAACTGCCATTCCTGCGTAGATTAAAATTTTAAAGACCGACAAAGGACCCCCACAAATTATTCCCATAGACAGACAGACATCAACAAATTTTTCGTCGGCTTTAGAAACATTTTATTTTCACGTTTTTCCCGTCCACATTATGAAAAATCAATTTCATGATTTTCCGTTGGCATTACGAAAAATCATTTTCATGATTTTCCCGTAGACATTACAAAAATATTTATTTCCACGTTTTACCCGACAGATTTACATAAATATTTATTTTCACGTTTTTACAATCCACCTTACGAAAAATTATTTTCACATAAAACGGACTTATTGATCCACCCTCGTATGTACTAAAGAAAAGAAAAAACAAAACAAAAAAGTTAATGTAAACAAACAAAACCCCTTATGTAAACAAAAAATTCCTTATGTAAACAAAAAGATGGACGGACTTATTGACCCACCCTCGTAGGGTATCAAATTTCACAAATTTCCAAGAATTTTAAAATTTTAAAATTTTAATTACCCAAATTTTAAAATTTTGTACTGAAATTCTCAAATTTCAAATTTTAATTACCCAAATTTCACAATTTTAATCGGCGCCAGGACCGGCAGTTCCCTACTACTATCTCAGGTTTAAAAACATATATTTATACCAAAATTATCTATATCAAGTCGAATATGATTATCTGAAGAAGTTAATTTCATAATTAAAAGAATAGTATATTATACATTTATTTTTTTTTGACGTATTGAAGCTTAAAGAATTTCAAGTATGATATTTGCTGATGCTGCATGTGCAAAGCAGAATAATATACATACATATGTACGTGTATATTTTTGTATGGGGCGACAGAAGAATGATGACTCATTCTACTTGTGCCCAACTTCTAGTATAATTCCTAATACATACATAAATACATACATACATACATGCATACATACATACATATAGGCAAAGTTAAAAATGCAAATTAAAATGAAGCAAAATTACAACGATGTCAACTCAAAATTATTTTAAGTATGGGTGCAGTTAATTTTTAAGATTTGGTGATTTACACAAGGTTTAAATAAAAAAACGTTTTTTAAGCTAAAATTCTTGTCGAATACAATTTTAGTGAATTTTGGTTAAACAACATTCAAAATGCTGTTTAAAATTTTTATGAATACGGCTGTAAGCATTTAACAAGAGACAATGAAAATGTTATTATAAAGTTTAAGCAAGATGAGAAAAATATTAAGCTCGTATATGGGGATCATGTTGTCAGTAATATGAATTTTGAAAAGTTTCAAGAAATTTGTATAGTGTTGGAAGGATAAATATGGATTTTTGATGATAAATTAAATGATGTTCGTATTAGAAAACAATTTGACTATTTAATAACTATATAAATTACTGCTCATAAAGGATTGACTTTAGTTATTTCATCTGACCTGAAACTTCATTCATATAAATGTTATAAATGACTAGCTACTTGTAAACTGATAACTCAATCTGAATCAGATAATCTGATCTGAAAACCAGACCATCTCCTGATAAGCTGATCTCAAAACCAGACCAGGTCCTGATAAGCTGATCTAAAAACCAGACCAGGTCCTGAAAGCTGATCTGAAAACCAGATTAGGTCCTGAAAAGCTGATCTGAAAACCAGACCAGGTCCTGAAAAGCTGATCTGAAAACCAGACCAGGTCCTGAAAAGCTGATCTGAAAACCAGACCAGGTCCTGAAAAGCTGATCTGAAAACCATACCAGGTCCTGAAAAGCTGATCTGAAAACCAGACCAGGTCCTGAAAAGCTGATCTGAAAACCAGACCAGGTCCTGAAAAGCTGATCTGAAAACCAGACCAGGTCCTGAAAAGCTGATCTGAAAACCAGACCAGGTCCTGAAAAGCTGATCTGAAAACCAGACCAGGTCCTGAAAAGCTGATCTGAAAACCAGACCAGGTCCTAAAAAGCTGATCTGAAAACCAGACCAGGTCCTGAAAAGCTGATCTGAAAACCAGACCAGGTCCTGAAATGCTGATCTGAAAACCAGACCAGGTGCTAATAAGCTGATCTAATAGCTGATACCTGATCTAATAGCTGATACCTTTTATTTATTAAACATGGATGAGAAAATCTTAAAACAGTTGGTGTTGACAAGAAATGTCTTGAAGAAAAAGCTTCGTAGTATAAAAACTGGTGAAATAGATACACGTGAACAACTAAGAGATACATTTAAACCTATAACAGAACCACTGAAAGAATTCATAAATAGTTCTAAAAAAATTAAAAGAATTCCCATTAAAGAAGAAAATAAAATGAAGACAGAAGTTGAAAATAATACAAGTTTAACGCCTGAAAACCCATCAGTCAAGATAGAGACAAGTACACCAAAGAACCTAGCATTAGGAACAATATTTGATAATACCATCTTATTTAATGATGTTGATACTGAAAATGGTGATGACGATAATGAAGGTGATTTTCACTCACAGACTTCCAACACCGAAGATACTTATATTGACTTATTAGTCTTGGAAGGAAGAAATGAATTAGATACAAACTAAGACTCACCTAAAGATTTCAATAATGAATGGAAATTTGGTGATAGAAATCTAAAACTGAATAAAGATAAAATACAAGTTGATGATCAAATATGGGGCTTAAAAGTGGGTTTATTTTCTTTAATGATTGATAAAACGTGAAAATACTATGACAAGTTTGATTTTGGAAACTAAATAAAATATATAATTTCTACCAATGCATACATAGAGAATCATCATCATTCACTGACGGAGAATAATGTTATCAGTAAATTGTTTCTGGAAACTCAAATCTAGAAACTAAAGGATGAATTAATAATAAAGCTTAAGGCATTAATATAATTCAAGGATATATTCAAATGCAAATTAATGGAGTGGAGTGTGAAATAAAATTAACGATAGAAGATAGGTATAAAATTGAAAAAGACATTCTAAAAATTAAATCATCTTTTGACAAACAAATTGAACAGCTGAGCGATAAAATTTATAGATTGGAAAATTAACTACATTTTAGTATAAATAGCTGAAAATGTATCAAGTAGATCACAACACTCGCCAAAAAACTGTAAAACAACTCAATGTCCTTAAAAAGAAATTTAGTAAACGTAATCCATAATAAATTTATAAAATTGTTTGTGTATTGTAGTGATGTAATGAATGGAATAGATGATCTTTTATGGAGCTGATTTAGGTGAACTGGGTAGCTATTCTAGAGAAAATAGAAATTATTGATTTTTTGCTGACTGTAACTGACACATTCTCAAAATTTATATTGTGAGTATCGTTGAATATAAAAGCTGCACTCGAAAAAAACCAAGGCAATGGAAAATATTTTTGAAATGATATGAGTATCAAAACAAAAAAATACAAATAGATGTTGGTAAAGAATTTTTAATAAACACTGCAAAATTCATGCATAAACAGAGGATTAAAAATTTCATAATATGAAAGCATCAATAGTAGAATAAATTAATAGATCATTAAAAGGAATTATGTGTTAAGAATTTAGCTATAATGGTTCATATAAGTGGATTGATATACACAAAGATTTACTTAATGCCTACAATAGAAAAGTTCACCACATCATTAAAATATTTGTGATTAAAGTTAACTCTACGAATGAGAAAAAGGTGCAAAATACAGTATACAGTAATTTGAAGATGTACAAAATGATGAAATTTAAGGAAAATATAAATAAAATTAAAAAGGGAAAATCTAGTTTTTATTGGTTTTTTTGAAGGATTGATTAGGAATGTTAGGTCTCAGGGAAGATAATTAGCCTAATGTACTGGAATTCTCTAAACTTGATGGTCTGTATGAAATATTGTGAAAACTTAAGCGTTAAAAATATTCAGCACATCATATTATCATTTTTTATAGTAAGAGTTGTACATTTTCCATTTCGAAAGCTCTAGCACACAAAATTTTAAATTGTGAATATGGGGTTATTATAAAAGATATTCACTGTTCATTTCTAGATAAACTAAGAAAATTGGACTATGATATCCAATCTTTATGAATGTACATGTGTATGAATGGGTATCAAACAAACTTACTAAATAAATACAGACTTCAACTTGAAGCATGCATAAATTGTAAAATGGAATGTAAACAGATCTTACTTTATATCTGTATCTGTATGAGTATGAAATAAATTTACCGAGAAAAATATTGGAAGCATGCCGAGGCATGTATGATTTAAAAAAATTCCTGACATCATACTTTTATAAGTACAGAAATTTTAAGAGTTTGTGGCAAATGAAATACATACATACATATGTATCTACTTTGTTAAAAATTCAAAAGAGTGAATTCGTAATTCTAATTGTATAGATTTTTAATTGAAACACCACTAAATGTCGGACTCTCGCCTCACTATTGATAGAATAGCATGCATGCTAGCAAAATATTAAACCTGTTAGAATGTGATGAGAAAGCTTTTTTCTAATCATTAATTTGTAGAAGGCAATTGTATCTGGATCAACTCAACTAATGAATGTATTGTATACAGGTATGATTGATGGTGATGAGGACCTTTTCTAAGTAAGAAATGATTACATCTGAATGCGGTACAACGCAGCCTACGTTAACCACAATAACGTCAAGGGGTCAACCATCAAACCTTATATAGAAACACTTGAAGTAAAAATTCTCCCAAACATAGATATTCCAATGTTTCTAACACTTTATGAACACACTGACGGTGAAATGATGATGGAGGTAAATGTGTTATTTTAGATCGATTTTCTAGAATAGTTGATTATTAAAGGTGTATTTATTTGTATATGAACTAATTTCTACGTACATACATATATTTACCTATATGTATGTATATATTAATACTTTTAAAATTATATAAATATTTTCTATTTCAAGTAGTAAAATCTGAAAAAATAGTAGTGACACATTAGAAGAAAAAATTAATAAAATAAAAAGAGAGACTGACTGACCAACTGATACGTTCACTCTGTCTGACAGGTACAAAAAGCTCACTTAAATATATTAGAAATATATACGCAATACGCTAAACTTTAATAAAATTAGAAAAAAAAAAATCACAGAACATCAAATAAAAGTCATAGGACCTCACCTTTCATAAAATAAACATACACTGGTACGTTATTAATGTAAACATATTATGAGTATGAAGTAACACAATTTGAAGAATAAAAAGTTTAAAATTTAATTATCCTTAACGCTCACAAAGAGTAGACAGAAATGCTGACATACAAAGTTATATTGTATACTAGAGGAGCAGTTGAGAGGTCAAACCTAAATTGTAAGAAAACGACTTCGTTTTGTGTTGATCGCTAGTCAAAAAGAAAACAAAATTGTTCATTATGAATTAACTAATTTAAAAGTACATTTAAGTTCAGTTACATATCCATATGATGCTGATCTTAAAATAAAATTTATAAATAAACGTTATGTTAATCTACATATTATATGTATCTAAGATTTCAACAAAGCTACTATATGAAAGAATCTCAACCGCTTTTAACTGTACCAGAGTTTAAGATAAAAGCTCCTTTTATTCAATAGCGGGACAATTGAATAAAATTTTAATTTGAAATAGTAAGCAAAGAAATCAGCTTACTGTATTCTTATTCATGATCATATACTAGAATATATAGCCATCAAATGTCAAATTCTAAAAGTCTTATAAATTAAGCAATATGAAAAATAACATAATTTTTATAGTCGCGTAAGGTTTCAAAAGTAATTCAAATAATTTCTTCGGAAAAGAAGAAGTGATTGTTTTCAACAATTAAGAATATAATAATTTCAATATAAAACTCCCTTTTGATTTTAAATGTTTATCAACAAAAAAAAAAAATTAAATAAAAAAAAAAAGAAGCAAGCTGGCTAACAAAAAACTATCGTTACATAAGCTGGACTGCTGGATCAGTTTCATTTCAAAGCGTTTGCAATTTTATAAAAGCCAACGCAAGATGTTCTAAAATAAATGTAAAAGGTGGTGAAAAAGCCTACGGCTGGAAAAAAAAAATTTTATATCAAAACATTTCTAAGAATGACTATTAGGCTGCATCAACTTTAAACAAATGTAAATTAAATAAAGGAAATATTTCTATTATAGTTACTATTACTCTAAAGTATGTATCTTAAGGAATTCAGTTTTACTTAAAACAGAAAATCCTCACACACTTTTAAGCAAATACAGATAAAAATTAAAACAACGTTTTTTAAATTCAAATAAAAAAAACTATGAAGATATTTCACATCTATACATAAAAACCAGGCGAATATTTACAACAACAACAAAAAAAAATGTATTCAAGCACGGAGTCAAACACATATTTGTATGTACATACATACATACATAAAATCAATTTGTAGATATGTACATACATATGCACACATAATATCAAATTTCTTATCAATACTCAAGTATTTATTAGATCTTAACAATCACACTTACATTCAAAGCATATACCAAAGCTAAACGAACTTATTATGGACAGAGAAACTATAAATTCCCATGATCGTATGAAAAGAAGTTCAGCCAAAGAAGTCGGACGTAGTTAAATAAACAAAATCTCTAATATAAACAAATTTCACACAGGGAGACTTTAAAGCTGGACAATTTTAAGCATGACAAAATATAAAGCAAAATAAGTATAAAAACATACTAGGATAAAAAAAAAAAAGTTCTGATACCTACATACATATATGCTAATATTTTATACTACCAAATGTCTGGCATGACACACAAAAAGGTGATGACGTAATACACAAACACAAACATACATAATGAAATTTTATAATATTATGAAATTCATACATACAGACGCACACACACACATACATACATACATACATACATACTCACATACACACACACACATACAAATTCCCATAATTCATATGATAATCGTGTAGTAGACGTCAAATCTAATTTATCTGATGGTATTACGATATATGATGAAATTCATATACACAGCAACACCCAGATCAAAATCGCTAGGATCAGTTTGTAATACAAAGGTATGAGTAAAATTTTTGGTGTATGTCTCCAAAAGCTACTTCCTATAATTATTACATTAAATTAAAATATACTGAAATAAAAATATCATTACCCCTATTCAAAAAATCTGCTTATCAACCTGATTTGATTCAAAACATTTAACATCTGAAATTCACTTGTACATATAAAACCTATGCCAACACAATATTTTCTATATACATAAGAACAGCAACGTCAATAGCCTAGAAAACATATACACATTCATTTGTAAATATGTATGAAAAACTCTCGCAGGCCAAACAATACACACAAGCAATGATATTCTTCAAAGTAAAAATAGATACAATCACATACATTAATACAACAACATATACATACATTACCAAATACATTCCCTACCCACTTCCATTGACAACATGGTTGCCACTCTCTGTAGCTATTAGATTATTTCCCCAGAGATCGCAAACATAAATGCAATACAATAACCCTACATAAGCATACCAACGATAACTCAAAACAGCTACCCAAAGACTATCAAATAACAATCACTACATACACACAAATACATAGATCCCTTGTAACTACCCTGCAGTCAGACTGGGAGCAAGTGTCTTTGTGTCAACACTAAAATTCTAGTTAAAAATTTGGTATAATAAGATTTCTTCTATCCGTCAGTATAAAAGAAGGAGAGAGGCGGAATTGACAATAACTTGTCAATATACATACATTTGTATGTTCGTAAATTATAGAAATGTACCAGTAAATAACTGTCTGGTTAGTATGTCTCATGACCCCATAACAACTACGTGGTCACTACCTAGTGAATTGTATTTTTATTAGTAGGGTTTCAAAGTATTGTATGAGGGATAATTATAGAGTAGTACTGGTTACAAGCTAGTCAAAAGCTAGTCAGCACATTTTTCACCATCAACATTTCCTACTGGGTATAATGATTGTCCGCCACTACAACAAAAGTATCAGACACCATCAAAAATATAAGTAAATACATACACACACACTCACACACACACACACACACACATATACATACATGCATACACTGTAAGCACAACGCTTCTCTACAATAACAACAAAAGCTGTACACACAAGTATACATACATACACATAAACAAAGAATCAAAGTCACACACACACCACCAAAAAAATCTCAGCATGAAAATCCCCAAAATCCCCCCATTTGTAACAGGGTTGCCACCCTTTTTGATTTTTCCCGGTTTTGAATTCCCAAAACAGGACTCAGACCGCCATTAGCACACTACTCAGATACCTAATACCAGACAGCAGATAACTAATACCAGACACCAGATATCTAATACCAGACACCAGAAACTAATACCAGACACCAGATTCCTAATACCAGACACCAGATACCTAATACCAGACACCAGATAACTAATACCAGACACCAGATATCTAATACCAGACACCAGAAACTAATACCAGACACCAGATAACTAATACCAGACACCAGATAACTAATACCAGACACCAGATAACTAATACCAGACACCAGGGCCTAAATTTCTTAATCAATGTCTAATAGTCAAAAGTCTTAACAGCCTGTTTTTGTAAAAATTAATTTTTTTCAAAAACGGTAGGAGATGGGGAAAAAAAATATTGGAAAAGACTTCTGATTGCCTCCGGATTAATGTCCAGTAGTCAAAAGACCAGACACCAGAAACTAATACCAGACACCAGATAACTAATACCAGACACCAGATAACTAATACCAGACACCAGAAACTAATACCAGACACCAGAAACTAATACCAGACACCAGATAACTAATACCAGACACCAGAAACTAATACCAGATACCAGATATCTAATACCAGACACCAGAAACTAATACCAGACACCAGATAACTAATACCAGACACCAGATATCTAATACCAGAAACCAGAAACTAATACCAGACACCAGATTCCTAATACCAGACAGCAGATAACTAATACCAGACACCAGAAACTAATACCAGACACCAGATAACTAATACCAGACACCACATAACTAATACCAGACACCAGATAACTAATACCAGACACCAGAAACTAATACCAGACACCAGAAACTAATACCAGACACCAGATACTAATACCGGACACCAGATAGCTAATACCAGACACTAGATAACTAATACCAGACACCAGAAACTAATACCAGACACCAGATAACTAATACCAGATACCAGATAACTAATACCAGACACCAGATAACTAATACCAGACACCAGAAACTAATACCAGACACCAGATAACTAATACCAGACACCAGATTCCTAATACCAGACACCAGATAACTAGTACCAGACACCAGAAACTAATACCATACACCAGATAACTAATACCAGACACCAGATATCTAATACCAGACACCAGAAACTAATACCAGACACCAGATAACTAATTTCAGACACCAGATAACTAATACCAGACACCAGAAACTAATACCAGACACCAGAAACTAATACCAGACACCAGATAACTAATACCAGACACCAGATAACTAATACCAGACACCAGAAACTAATACCAGACACCAGATAACTAATACCAGACACCAGATAACTAATACCAGACACCAGAAACTAATACCAGACACAAGATAACTAATACCAGACACCAGATAACTAATACCAGACCCCAGAAACTAATACCAGACACCAGATAACTAATACCAGACACCAGATATATAATACCAGACACCAGAAACTAATACCAGACACCAGATAACTAATACCAGACACCAGATAACTAATACCAGACACCAGAAACTAATACCAGACACCAGATAACTAATACCAGACACCAGATAACTAATACCAGACACCAGATAACTAACACCAGACACCAGATAACTAATAAGAGACACCAGATAACTAATACCAGACACCAGATATCTAATACCAGACACCAGAAACAAATACCAGACCCCAGATAACTAATACCAGACACCAGATTCCTAATACCAGACACCAGATAACTAATACCAGACACCAGAAACTAATACCAGACACCAGATAACTAATACCAGACACCAGATATCTAAAACCAGACACCAGAAACTAATACCAGACACCAGATAACTAATACCAGACACCAGATAACTAATACCAGACACCAGATAACTAATACCAGACACCAGAAACTAATACCAGACACCAGATAACTAATACCAGACACCAGATAACTAATACCAGACACCAGATAACTAATAACAGACACCAGATAACTAATACCAGATACCAGAAGCTAATACCAGACACCAGAAACTAATACCAGACACCAGATAACTAATACCAGTCACCAGATTCCTAATACCAGACACCAGAAACTAATACCAGACACCAGATAACTAATACCAGACACCAGATATCTAATACCAGACAGCAGATACCTAATACCAGACAGCAGATAACTAATACCAGACACCAGATATCTAATACCAGACACCAGAAACTAATACCAGACACCAGATTCCTAATACCAGACACCAGATACCTAATACCAGACACCAGATAACTAATACCAGACACCAGATATCTAATACCAGACACCAGAAACTAATACCAGACACCAGAAACTAATACCAGACACCAGATAACTAATACCAGACACCAGATAACTAATACCAGACACAAGAAACTAATACCAGACACCAGATAACTAAAACCAGACACCAGATTCCTAATACCAGACACCAGATAACTAATACCAGACACCAGAAACTAATACCAGACACCAGATAACTAATACCAGACACCAGATTCCTAATACCAGACACCAGATAACTAATACCAGACACCAGATAACTAATACCAGACACCAGATTCCTAATACCAGACACCAGATATCTAATACCAGACACCAGATAACTAATACCAGACACCAGATAACTAATACCAGACCCCAGATTCTTAATACCAGACACCAGAAAGTAATACCAGACACCAGAAAACACCAGATAACTAATACCAGACAGCAGATAACTAATACCAGACACCAGATAACTAATAACAGACACCAGAAACTAATACCAGACACCAGATAACTAATACCAGACACCAGATAACTAATACCAGACACCAGATAACTAATACCAGACACCAGAAACTAATACCAGACACCAGATAACTAATACCAGACACCAGATAACTAATACCAGACACCAGATAGCTAATACCAGACACCAGAAACTAATACCAGACACCAGATAACTAATACACGACACCAGATAACTAATACCAGACACCAGATGACTAATACCAGACACCAGAAACTAATACCAGACACCAGATATCTTATACCAGACACTAGAAACTAATACCAGACACCAGATAACTAATACCAGAAACCAGATAACTAATACCAGACACCAGAAACTAATACCAGACACCAGACACCAGATAACTAATACCAGACACCAGATAACTAATACCAGACACCAGATTCCTAATACCAGACACCAGAAACTAATAATAGACACCAGATAACTAATACCAGACACCAGATAACTAATACCAGACACCAGAAACTAATATTAGACACCAGATAACTAATACCAGACACCAGATAACTAATACCAGACACCAGATTCCTAATACCAGACACCAGATAACTAATACCAGACACCAGAAACTAATACCAGACACCAGATAACTAATACCAGACACCAGATATCTAATACCAGACACCAGATATCTAATACCAGACACCAGAAACTAATACCAGACACCAGAAACTAATACCAGACACCAGATAACTAATACCAGACACCAGATAACTAATACCAGACACCAGATAACTAATACCAGACACCAGATAACTAATACCAGACACCAGAAACTAATACCAGACACCAGATTACTAAACCAGACACCAGATAACTAATACCAGACACCAGAAACTAATACCAGACACCAGATAACTAATACCAGACACCAGATAACTAATACCAGACACCAGATAACTAATACCAGACACCAGATAACTAATACCAGACACCAGATAACTAATACCAGACACCAGATAACTAATACCAGACACCAGATAACTAATACCAGACACCAGAAACTAATACCAGACACCAGATATCTAATACCAGACACCAGAAACTAATACCAGACACCAGATAACTAATACCAGACAACATATAACTAATACCAGACACCAGAAACTAATACCAGACACCAGATAACTAATACCAGACACCAGATAACTAATACCAGACACCAGATAACTAATACCAGACACCAGAAACTAATACCAGACACCAGAAACTAATACCAGACACCAGATAACTAATACCAGACACCAGATAGCTAATACCAGACACCAGATAACTAATACCAGACACCAGAAACTAATACCTGCCACCAGATAACTAATACCAGACACCAGATTCCTAATACCAGACACCAGATAACTAATACCAGACACCAGATAACTAATACCAGACACAAAAATCTAATACCAGACACCAGATAACTAATACCAGACACCAGATAACTAATACCAGACAGCAGATTCCTAATACCAGACACCAGAAACTAATACCAGACACCAGATAACTAATACCAGACACCAGATATCTAATACCAGACACCAGATATCTAATACCCGACAGCAGATACCTAATACCAGACAGCAGATAACTAATACCAGACACCAGATATCTAATACCAGACACCAGAAATTAATACCAGACACCAGATTCCTAATACCAGACACCAGAAACTAATACCAGACACCAGATAACTAATACCAGACACCAGATAACTAAAACCAGACACCAGATAACTAATACCAGACACCAGATTCCTAATACCAGACACCAGATAACTAATACCAGACACCAGATAACTAATACCAGACACCAGAAACTAATACCAGACACCAGATAACTAATACCAGACACCAGATAACTAATACCAGACACCAGATTCCTAATACCAGACACCAGATTCCTAATACCAGACAGCAGATTCCTAATACCAGACACCAGAAACTAATACCAGACACCAGATAACTAATACCAGACACCAGATATCTAATACCAGACACCAGATATCTAATACCAGACAGCAGATAACTAATACCAGACACCAGATATATAATACCAGACACCAGAAACTAATACCAGACACCAGATTCCTAATACCAGACACCAGATAACTAATACCAGACACCAGATAACTAATACCAGACACCAGAAACTAATACCAGACACCAGATAACTAATACCAGACACCAGATAACTAAAACCAGACACCAGATAACTAATACCAGACACCAGATAACTAATACCAGACACCAGATAACTAATACCAGACACCAGATAACTAATGCCAGACACCAGATAACTAATACCAGACACCAGAAACTAATACCAGACACCAGATATCTAATACCAGACACCAGAAACTAATACCAGACACCAGATAACTAATACCAGACACCAGATAACTAATACCAGACACTAATACCAGACACCAGATATCTAATACCAGACACCAGAAACTAATACCAGACACCAGATAACTAATACCAGACACCAGATATCTAATACCAGACACCAGATTCCTAATACCAGACACCAGAAACTAATACCAGACACCAGATAACTAATACCAGACACCAGATAACTAATACCAGACACCAGAAACTAATTCCAGACACCAGATAACTAATACCAGACACCAGATAACTAATATCAGACACCAGATTTCTAATACCAGACACCAGATAACTAATACCAGACACCAGAAACTAATACCAGACACCAGATAACTAATACCAGACACCAGAAACTAATACCAGACACCAGATAACTAATACCAGACACCAGATAACTAATACCAGACACCAGATAACTAATACCAGACACCAGATTCCTAATACCAGACAGCAGATTCCTAATACCAGACACCAGAAACTAATACCAGACACCAGATAACTAAAACCAGACACCAGATAACTAATACCAGACACCAGATAACTAATACCAGACACCAGATAACTAATACCAGACACCAGAAATTAATACCAGACACCAGATTCCTAATACCAGACACCAGATAACTAATACCAGACACCAGATTCCTAATACCAGACACCAGAAACTAATACCAGACACCAGATAACTAATACCAGACACCAGATATCTAATACCAGACACCAGATATCTAATACCAGACAGCAGATAACTAATACCAGACACCAGATATATAATACCAGACACCAGAAACTAATACCAGACACCAGATTCCTAATACCAGACACCAGATAACTAATACCAGACACCAGATAACTAATACCAGACACCAGAAACTAATACCAGACACCAGATAACTAATACCAGACACCAGATAACTAAAACCAGACACCAGATAACTAATACCAGTTACCAGATAACTAATACCAGACACCAGATATCTAATACCAGAAACCAGAAACTAATACCAGACACCAGATTCCTAATACCAGACAACAGATAACTAATACCAGACACCAGAAACTAATACCAGACACCAGATAACTAATACCAGACACCAGATAACTAATACCAGACACCAGATAACTAATACCAGACACCAGAAACTAATACCAGACACCAGAAACTAATACCAGACACCAGATAACTAATACCAGACACCAGATAGCTAATACCAGACACCAGATAACTAATACCAGACACCAGAAACTAATACCAGACACCAGATAACTAATACCAGACACCAGAAACTAATACCAGACACCAGATAACTAATACCAGACACCAGAAACTAATACCAGACACCATATATCTAATATCAGACACCAGATAACTAATACCAGACACCAGATAACTAATACCAGACACCAAAAACTAATACCAGACACCAGAAACTAATACCAGACACCAAATAACTAATACCAGACACCAGATAACTAATACCAGACACCAGATAACTAATACCAGACACCAGAAACTAATACCAGACACCAGATTACTAATACCAGACACCAGATAACTAATACCAGACACCAGAAACTAATACCAGACACCAGATAACTAATACCAGACACCAGATAACTAATACCAGACACCAGAAACTAATACCAGACTCCAGATAACTAATACCAGACACCAGATAACTAATACCAGACACCAGGTAACTAATACCAGACACCAGAAACTAAAACCAGACACCAGATAACTAATACCAGACACCAGAAACTAATACCAGACACCAGATAACTAATACCAGACACCAGAAACTAATACCAGACACCAGATAACTAATACCAGACACCAGAAACGAATACCAGACACCAGATAACTAATACCAGACACCAGATAACTAATACCAGACACCAGATAACTAATACCAGACACCAGAAACTAATACCAGACACCAGAAACTAATACCAGACACCAGATAACTAATACCAGACACCAGATAGCTAATACCAGACACCAGATAACTAATACCAGACACCAGAAACTAATACCAGACACCAGATAACTAATACCAGACACCAGAAACTAATACCAGACACCAGATAACTAATACCAGACACCAGAAACTAATACCAGACACCATATATCTAATATCAGACACCAGATAACTAATACCAGACACCAGATAACTAATACCAGACACCAAAAACTAATACCAGACACCAGAAACTAATACCAGACACCAAATAACTAATACCAGACACTAGATAACTAATACCAGACACCCGATATCTAATACCAGACACCAGAAACTAATACCAGACACCAGATAACTAATACTAGACACCAGATAACTAATACCAGACACCAGATAACTAATACCAGACACCACAAACTAATACCAGACACCAGATAACTAATACCAGACACCAGATAACTAATACCAGATACCAGATAACTAATACCAGACACCAGATAACTAATACCAGACACCAGATTCCTAATACTAGACACCAGAAACTAATACCAGACACCAGATAACTAAAAACCAGACACCAGATAACTAATACCAGACACCAGAAACTAATACCAGACACCAGATTACTAATTTCAGACACCAGATAACTAATATCAGACACCAGAAACTAATACCAGACACCAGATAACTAATACCAGACACCAGATAACTAATACCAGACACCAGATAACTAATACCAGACACCAGATAACTAATACCAGACACCAGATAACTAATACCAGACACCAGATAACTAATACCAGACACCAGATAACTAATACCAGACACTAATACCAGACACCAGATATCTAATACCAGACACCAGAAACTAATACCAGACACCAGATAACTAATACCAGACACCAGATATCTAATACCAGACACCAGAAACTAATACCAGACACCAGATAACTAATACCAGACACCAGATAACTAATACCAGACACCAGATAACTAATACCAGACACCAGAAACTAATACCAGACACCAGAAACTAATACCAGACACCAGATAACTAATACCAGACACCAGATAGCTAATACCAGACACCAGATAACTAATACCAGACACCAGAAACTAATACCAGACACCAGATAACTAATATAAGACACCAGAAACTAATACCAGACACCAGATAACTAATACCAGACACCAGAAACTAATACCAGACACCATATATCTAATATCAGACACCAGATAACTAATACCAGACACCAGATAACTAATACCAGACACCAAAAACTAATACCAGACACCAGAAACTAATACCAGACACCAAATAACTAATACCAGACACCAGATAACTAATACCAGACACCAGATAACTAATACCAGACACCAGAAACTAATACCAGACACCAGATTACTAATACCAGACACCAGATAACTAATACCAGACACCAGAAACTAATACCAGACACCAGATAACTAATACCAGACACCAGATAACTAATACCAGACACCAGAAACTAATACCAGACTTCAGATAACTAATACCAGACACCAGATAACTAATACCAGACACCAGGTAACTAATACCAGACACCAGAAACTAAAACCAGACACCAGATAACTAATACCAGACACCAGAAACTAATACCAGACACCAGATAACTAATACCAGACACCAGAAACTAATACCAGACACCAGATAACTAATACCAGACACCAGAAACTAATACCAGACACCAGATAACTAATACCAGACACCAGATAAATAATACCAGACACCAGATTCCTAATACCAGACACCAGAAACTAATACCAGACACCAGATAACTAATACCAGACACCAGATATCTTATACAAGACACCAGATATCTAATACCAGACACCAGATTCCTAATACCAGACACCAGATAACTAATACCAAACACCAGAAACTAATACCAGACACCAGATAACTAGTACCAGACACCAGATATCTAATACCAGACACCAGATTCCTAATACCAGACACCAGATAACTAATACCAGACACCAGATAACTAATACCAGACACCATATATCTAATATCAGACACCAGATAACTAATACCAGACACCAGATAACTAATACCAGACACCAAAAACTAATACCAGACACCAGAAACTAATACCAGACACCAAATAACTAATACCAGACACCAGATAACTAATACCAGACACCAGATAACTAATACCAGACACCAGAAACTAATACCAGACACCAGATTACTAATACCAGACACCAGATAACTAATACCAGACACCAGAAACTAATACCAGACACCAGATAACTAATACCAGACACCAGATAACTAATACCAGACACCAGAAACTAATACCAGACTCCAGATAACTAATACCAGACACCAGATAACTAATACCAGACACCAGGTAACTAATACCAGACACCAGAAACTAAAACCAGACACCAGATAACTAATACCAGACACCAGATAACTAATACCAGACACCAGAAACTAATACCAGACACCAGATATCTAATACCAGACACCAGAAACTAATACCAGACACCAGATAACTAATACCAGACAACATATAACTAATACCAGACACCAAAAAATAATACCAGACACCAGATAACTAATACCAGACACCAGATAACTAATACCAGACACCAGATAACTAATACCAGACACCAGAAACTAATACCAGACACCAGAAACTAATACCAGACACCAGAAACTAATACCAGACACCAGATAACTAATACCAGACACCAGATAACTAATACCAGACACTAATACCAGACACCAGATATCTAATACCAGACACCAGAAACTAATACCAGACACCAGATAACTAATACCAGACACCAGATAACTAATACCAGACACCAGAAACTAGTACCAGACACCAGAAACTAATACCAGACACCAGATAACTAATACCAGACACCAGATAACTAATACCAGACACCAGATAACTAATACCAGACACCAGGGCCTAAATTTCTTAATCAATGTCTAATAGTCAAAAGTCTTAACAGCCTGTTTTTGTAAAAATTAATTTTTTTCAAAAACGGTAGGAGATGGGGAAAAAAAATATTGGAAAAGACTTCTGATCGCCTCCGGATTAATGTCCAGTAGTCAAAAGACCAGACACCAGAAACTAATACCAGACACCAGATACAAATAACAGAAACCAGATAACTAATACCAGACACCAGAAACTAATACCAGACACCAGAAACTAATACCAGACACCAGATAACTAATACCAGACACCAGAAACTAATACCAGATACCAGATATCTAATACCAGACACCAGAAACTAATACCAGACACCAGATAACTAATACCAGACACCAGATATCTAATACCAGAAACCAGAAACTAATACCAGACACCAGATTCCTAATACCAGACAGCAGATAACTAATACCAGACACCAGAAACTAATACCAGACACCAGATAACTAATACCAGACACCACATAACTAATACCAGACACCAGATAACTAATACCAGACACCAGAAACTAATACCAGACACCAGAAACTAATACCAGACACCAGATAACTAATACCAGACACCAGATAGCTAATACCAGACACTAGATAACTAATACCAGACACCAGAAACTAATACCAGACACCAGATAACTAATACCAGATACCAGATAACTAATACCAGACACCAGATAACTAATACCAGACACCAGAAACTAATACCAGACACCAGATAACTAATACCAGACACCAGATTCCTAATACCAGACACCAGATAACTAGTACCAGACACCAGAAACTAATACCAGACACCAGATAACTAATACCAGACACCAGATTTCTAATACCAGACACCAGAAACTAATACCAGACACCAGATAACTAATTTCAGACACCAGATAACTAATACCAGACACCAGAAACTAATACCAGACACCAGATAACTAATACCAGACACCAGATAACTAATACCAGACACCAGATAACTAATACCAGACACCAGAAACTAATACCAGACACCAGATAACTAATACCAGACACCAGATAACTAATACCAGACACCAGAAACTAATACCAGACACCAGATAACTAATACCAGACACCAGATAACTAATACCAGACCCCAGAAACTAATACCAGACACCAGATAACAAATACCAGACACCAGATATATAATACCAGACACCAGAAATTAATACCAGACACCAGATAACTAATACCAGACACCAGATAACTAATACCAGACACCAGAAACTAATACCAGACACCAGATAACTAATACCAGACACCAGATAACTAATACCAGACACCAGATAACTAACACCAGACACCAGATAACTAATAAAAGACACCAGATAACTAATACCAGACACCAGATATCTAATACCAGACACCAGAAACAAATACCAGACCCCAGATAACTAATACCAGACACCAGATTCCTAATACCAGACACCAGATAACTAATACCAGACACCAGAAACTAATACCAGACACCAGATAACTAATACCAGACACCAGATATCTAAAACCAGACACCAGAAACTAATACCAGACACCAGATAACTAATACCAGACACCAGATAACTAATACCAGACACCAGATAACTAATACCAGACACCAGAAACTAATACCAGACACCAGATAACTAATACCAGACACCAGATAACTATTACCAGACACCAGATAACTAATAACAGACACCAGATAACTAATACCAGATACCAGAAACTAATACCAGACACCAGAAACTAATACCAGACACCAGATAACTAATACCAGACACCAGATTCCTAATACCAGACACCAGAAACTAATACCAGACACCAGATAACTAATACCAGACACCAGATATCTAATACCAGACAGCAGATACCTAATACCAGACAGCAGATAACTAATACCAGACACCAGATATCTAATACCAGACACCAGAAACTAATACCAGACACCAGATTCCTAATACCAGACACCAGATACCTAATACCAGACACCAGATAACTAATACCAGACACCAGATATCTAATACCAGACACCAGAAACTAATACCAGACACCAGATAACTAATACCAGACACCAGATAACTAATACCAGACACCAGATAACTAATACCAGACACCAGAAACTAATACCAGACACCAGATAACTAAAACCAGACACCAGATTCCTAATACCAGACACCAGATAACTAATACCAGACACCAGAAACTAATACCAGACACCAGATAACTAATACCAGACACCAAATTCCTAATACCAGACACCAGATAACTAATACCAGACACCAGATAACTAATACCAGACACCAGATTCCTAATACCAGACACCAGATATCTAATACCAGACACCAGATAACTAATACCAGACACCAGATAACTAATACCAGACCCCAGATTCTTAATACCAGACACCAGAAAGTAATACCAGACACCAGAGAACACCAGATAACTAATACCAGACAGCAGATAACTAATACCAGACACCAGATAACTAATACCAGACACCAGATAACTAATAACAGACACCAGAAACTAATACCAGACACCAGATAACTAATACCAGACACCAGATAACTAATACCAGACACCAGATAACTAATACCAGACACCAGAAACTAATACCAGACACCAGATAACTAATACCAGACACCAGATAACTAATACCAGACACCAGATAACTAATACCAGACACCAGATAACTAATACCAGACACCAGATGACTAATACCAGACACCAGATAACTAACACCAGACACCAGATAACTAATAAGAGACACCAGATAACTAATACCAGACACCAGATATCTAATACCAGACACCAGAAACAAATACCAGACCCCAGATAACTAATACCAGACACCAGATTCCTAATACCAGACACCAGATAACTAATACCAGACACCAGAAACTAATACCAGACACCAGATAACTAATACCAGACACCAGATATCTAAAACCAGACACCAGAAACTAATACCAGACACCAGATAACTAATACCAGACACCAGATAACTAATACCAGACACCAGATAACTAATACCAGACACCAGAAACTAATACCAGACACCAGATAACTAATACCAGACACCAGAAAACTAATACCAGACACCAGATAACTAATAACAGACACCAGATAACTAATACCAGATACCAGAAACTAATACCAGACACCAGAAACTAATACCAGACACCAGATAACTAATACCAGACACCAGATTCCTAATACCAGACACCAGAAACTAATACCAGACACCAGATAACTAATACCAGACACCAGATATCTTATACCAGACAGCAGATACCTAATACCAGACACCAGAAACTAATACCAGACACCAGATTCCTAATACCAGACACCAGATACCTAATACCAGACACCAGATAACTAATACCAGACACCAGATATCTAATACCAGACACCAGAAACTAATACCAGACACCAGATAACTAATACCAGACACCAGATAACTAATACCAGACACCAGATAACTAATACCAGACACCAGATATCTTATACCAGACAGCAGATACCTAATACCAGACACCAGAAACTAATACCAGACACCAGATTCCTAATACCAGACACCAGATATCTAATACCAGACACCAGAAACTAATACCAGACACCAGATACCTAATACCAGACACCAGATAACTAATACCAGACACCAGATATCTAATACCAGACACCAGAAACTAATACCAGACACCAGATAACTAATACCAGACACCAGATAACTAATACCAGACACCAGATAACTAATACCAGACACCAGGGCCTAAATTTCTTAATCAATGTCTAATAGTCAAAAGTCTTAACAGCCTGTTTTTGTAAAAATTAATTTTTTTCAAAAACGGTAGGAGATGGGGAAAAAAAAATATTGGAAAAGACTTCTGATCGCCTCCGGATTAATGTCCAGTAGTCAAAAGACCAGACACCAGAAACTAATACCAGACACCAGATAACTAATACCAGACACCAGATAACTAATACCAGACACCAGAAACTATAACCAGACACCAGAAACTAATACCAGACACCAGATAACTAATACCAGACACCAGAAACTAATACCAGATACCAGATATCTAATACCAGACACCAGAAACTAATACCAGACACCAGATAACTAATACCAGACACCAGATATCTAATACCAGAAACCAGAAACTAATACCAGACACCAGATTCCTAATACCAGACAGCAGATAACTAATACCAGACACCAGAAACTAATACCAGACACCAGATAACTAATACCAGACACCACATAACTAATACCAGACACCAGATAACTAATACCAGACACCAGAAACTAATACCAGACACCAGAAACTAATACCAGACACCAGATAACTAATACCAGACACCAGATAGCTAATACCAGACACTAGATAACTAATACCAGACACCAGAAACTAATACCAGACACCAGATAACTAATACCAGATACCAGATAACTAATACCAGACACCAGATAACTAATACCAGACACCAGAAACTAATACCAGACACCAGATAACTAATACCAGACACCAGATTCCTAATACCAGACACCAGATAACTAGTACCAGACACCAGAAACTAATACCAGACACCAGATAACTAATACCAGACACCAGATATCTAATACCAGACACCAGAAACTAATACCAGACACCAGATAACTAATTTCAGACACCAGATAACTAATACCAGACACCAGAAACTAATACCAGACACCAGAAACTAATACCAGACACCAGATAACTAATACCAGACACCAGATAACTAATACCAGACACCAGATAACTAATACCAGACACCAGAAACTAATACCAGACACCAGATAACTAATACCAGACACCAGATAACTAATACCAGACACCAGATAGCTAATACCAGACACTAGATAACTAATACCAGACACCAGAAACTAATACCAGACACCAGATAACTAATACCAGATACCAGATAACTAATACCAGACACCAGATAACTAATTTCAGACACCAGATAACTAATACCAGACACCAGAAACTAATACCAGACACCAGAAACTAATACCAGACACCAGATAACTAATACCAGACACCAGATAACTAATACCAGACACCAGATATCTAATACCAGACACCAGAAACTAATACCAGACACCAGATAACTAATACCAGACACCAGATAACTAATACCAGACACCAGATAACTAATACCAGACACCAGGGCCTAAATTTCTTAATCAATGTCTAATAGTCAAAAGTCTTAACAGCCTGTTTTTGTAAAAATTAATTTTTTTCAAAAACGGTAGGAGATGGGGGAAAAAAAATATTGGAAAAGACTTCTGATCGCCTCCGGATTAATGTCCAGTAGTCAAAAGACCAGACACCAGAAACTAATACCAGACACCAGATAACTAATACCAGACACCAGATAACTAATACCAGACACCAGAAACTAATACCAGACACCAGAAACTAATACCAGACACCAGATAACTAATACCAGACACCAGAAACTAATACCAGATACCAGATATCTAATACCAGACACCAGAAACTAATACCAGACACCAGATAACTAATACCAGACACCAGATATCTAATACCAGAAACCAGAAACTAATACCAGACACCAGATTCCTAATACCAGACAGCAGATAACTAATACCAGACACCAGAAACTAATACCAGACACCAGATAACTAATACCAGACACCACATAACTAATACCAGACACCAGATAACTAATACCAGACACCAGAAACTAATACCAGACACCAGAAACTAATACCAGACACCAGATAACTAATACCAGACACCAGATAGCTAATACCAGACACTAGATAACTAATACCAGACACCAGAAACTAATACCAGACACCAGATAACTAATACCAGATACCAGATAACTAATACCAGACACCAGATAACTAATACCAGACACCAGAAACTAATACCAGACACCAGATAACTAATACCAGACACCAGATTCCTAATACCAGACACCAGATAACTAGTACCAGACACCAGAAACTAATACCAGACACCAGATAACTAATACCAGACACCAGATATCTAATACCAGACACCAGAAACTAATACCAGACACCAGATAACTAATTTCAGACACCAGATAACTAATACCAGACACCAGAAACTAATACCAGACACCAGAAACTAATACCAGACACCAGATAACTAATACCAGACACCAGATAACTAATACCAGACACCAGAAACTAATACCAGACACCAGATAACTAATACCAGACACCAGATAACTAATACCAGACACCAGATACCTAATACCAGACACCAGAAACTAATACCAGACACCAGATAACTAATACCAGACACCAGATAACTAATACCAGACCCCAGAAACTAATACCAGACACCAGATAACTAATACCAGACACCAGATATATAATACCAGACACCAGAAACTAATACCAGACACCAGATAACTAATACCAGACACCAGATAACTAATACCAGACACCAGAAACTAATACCAGACACCAGATAACTAATACCAGACACCAGATAACTAATACCAGACACCAGATAACTAACACCAGACACCAGATAACTAATAAGAGACACCAGATAACTAATACCAGACACCAGATATCTAATACCAGACACCAGAAACAAATACCAGACCCCAGATAACTAATACCAGACACCAGATTCCTAATACCAGACACCAGATAACTAATACCAGACACCAGATATCTAAAACCAGACACCAGAAACTAATACCATACACCAGATAACTAAAACCAGACACCAGATAACTAATACCAGACACCAGATAACTAATACCAGACACCAGAAACTAATACCAGACACCAGATAACTAATACCAGACACCAGATAACTAATACCAGACACCAGATAACTAATAACGGACACCAGATAACTAATACCAGATACCAGAAACTAATACAAGACACCAGAAACTAATACCAGACACCAGATAACTAATACCAGACACCAGATTCCTAATACCAGACACCAGAAACTAATACCAGACACCAGATAACTAATACCAGACACCAGATATCTAATACCAGACAGCAGATACCTAATACCAGACAGCAGATAACTAATACCAGACACCAGATATCTAATACCAGACACCAGAAACTAATACCAGACACCAGATTCCTAATACCAGACACCAGATACCTAATACCAGACACCAGATAACTAATACCAGACACCAGATATCTAATACCAGACACCAGAAACTAATACCAGACACCAGATAACTAATATCAGACACCAGATAACTAATACCAGACACCAGATAACTAATACCAGACACCAGAAACTAATACCAGACACCAGATAACTAAAACCAGACACCAGATTCCTAATACCAGACACCAGATAACTAATACCAGACACCAGAAACTAATACCAGACACCAGTTAACTAATACCAGACACCAGATTCCTAATACCAGACACCAGATAACTAATACCAGACACCAGATAACTAATACCAGACACCAGATTCCTAATACCAGACACCAGATATCTAATACCAGACACCAGATAACTAATACCAGACACCAGATAACTAATACCAGACCCCAGATTCTTAATACCAGACACCAGAAAGTTATACCAGACACCAGAGAACACCAGATAACTAATACCAGACAGCAGATAACTAATACCAGACACCAGATAACTAATACCAGACACCAGATAACTAATAACAGACACCAGAAACTAATACCAGACACCAGATAACTAATACTAGACACCAGATACAACTAATACCAGACACCAGATAACTAATACCAGACACCAGAAACTAATACCAGACACCAGATAACTAATACCAGACACCAGATAACTAATACCAGACACCAGATAACTAATACCAGACACCAGAAACTAATACCAGACACCAGATAACTAATACCAGACACCAGATAACTAATACCAGACACCAGATGACTAATACCAGACACCAGAAACTAATACCAGACACCAGATATCTTATACCAGACACTAGAAACTAATACCAGACACCAGATAACTAATACCAGACACCAGATAACTAATACCAGACACCAGAAACTAATACCAGACACCAGATAACTAATACCAGACACCAGATAACTAATACCAGACACCAGATTCCTAATACCAGACACCAGAAACTAATACCAGACACCAGATAACTAATACCAGACACCAGATAACTAATACCAGACACCAGAAACTAATACCAGACACCAGATAACTAATACCAGACACCAGATTACTAATACCAGACACCAGATTCCTAATACCAGACACCAGATTACTAATACCAGACACCAGAAACTAATACCAGACACCAGATAACTAATACCAGACACCAGATATCTAATACCAGACACCAGATATCTAATACCAGACACCAGAAACTAATACCAGACACCAGAAACTAATACCAGACACCAGATAACTAATACCAGACACCAGATAACTAATACCAGTTACCAGATAACTAATACCAGACACCAGATAACTAATACCAGACACCAGAAACTAATACCAGACACCAGATTACTAATACCAGACACCAGATAACTAAAACCAGACACCAGAAACTAATACCAGACACCAGATAACTAATACCAGACACCAGATAACTAATACCAGACACCAGATAACTAATACCAGACACCACATAACTAATACCAGACACCAGATAACTAATACCAGACACCAGATAACTAATACCAGACACCAGATAACTAATACCAGACACCAGAAACTAATACCAGACACCAGATATCTAATACCAGACACCAGAAACTAATACCAGACACCAGATAACTAATACCAGACAACATATAACTAATACCAGACACCAGAAACTAATACCAGACACCAGATAACTAATACCAGACACCAGATAACTAATACCAGACACCAGATAACTAATACCAGACACCAGAAACTAATACCAGACACCAGAAACTAATACCAGACACCAGATAACTAATACCAGACACCAGATAGCTAATACCAGACACCAGATAACTAATACCAGACACCAGAAACTAATACCAGCCACCAGATAACTAATACCAGACACCAGATTCCTAATACCAGACACCAGATAACTAATACCAGACACCAGATATCTAATACCAGACACAAAAATCTAATACCAGACACCAGATAACTAATACCAGACACCAGATAACTAATACCAGACAGCAGATTCCTAATACCAGACACCAGAAACTAATACCAGACACCAGATAACTAATACCAGACACCAGATATCTAATACCAGACACCAGATATCTAATACCCGACAGCAGATACCTAATACCAGACAGCAGATAACTAATACCAGACACCAGATATCTAATACCAGACACCAGAAATTAATACCAGACACCAGATTCCTAATACCAGACACCAGAAACTAATACCAGACACCAGATAACTAATACCAGACACCAGATAACTAAAACCAGACACCAGATAACTAATACCAGACACCAGATTCCTAATACCAGACACCAGATAACTAATACCAGCCACCAGATAACTAATACCAGACACCAGAAACTAATACCAGACACCAGATAACTAATACCAGACACCAGATAACTAATACCAGACACCAGATTCCTAATACCAGACACCAGATTCCTAATACCAGACAGCAGATTCCTAATACCAGACACCAGAAACTAATACCAGACACCAGATAACTAATACCAGACACCAGATATCTAATACCAGACACCAGATATCTAATACCAGACAGCAGATAACTAATACCAGACACCAGATATATAATACCAGACACCAGAAACTAATACCAGACACCAGATTCCTAATACCAGACACCAGATAACTAATACCAGACACCAGATAACTAATACCAGACACCAGAAACTAATACCAGACACCATTTAACTAATACCAGACACCAGATAACTAAAACCAGACACCAGATAACTAATACCAGACACCAGATAACTAATACCAGACACCAGATAACTAATACCAGACACCAGATAACTAATGCCAGACACCAGATAACTAATACCAGACACCAGAAACTAATACCAGACACCAGATATCTAATACCAGACACCAGAAACTAATACCAGACACCAGATAACTAATACCAGACATCAGATAACTAATACCAGACACTAATACCAGACACCAGATATCTAATACCAGACACCAGAAACTAATACCAGACACCAGATAACTAATACCAGACACCAGATATCTAATACCAGACACCAGATTCCTAATACCAGACACCAGAAACTAATACCAGACACCAGATAACTAATACCAGACACCAGATAACTAATACCAGACACCAGAAACTAATTCCAGACACCAGATAACTAATAACAGACACCAGATAACTAATATCAGACACCAGATTTCTAATACCAGACACCAGATAACTAATACCAGACACCAGAAACTAATACCAGACACCAGATAACTAATACCAGACACCAGAAACTAATACCAGACACCAGATAACTAATACCAGACACCAGATAACTAATACCAGACACCAGATTCCTAATACCAGACACCAGATTCCTAATACCAGACAGCAGATTCCTAATACCAGACACCAGAAACTAATACCAGACACCAGATAACTAAAACCAGACACCAGATAACTAATACCAGACACCAGATAACTAATACCAGACACCAGATAACTAATACCAGACACCAGAAATTAATACCAGACACCAGATTCCTAATACCAGACACCAGATAACTAATACCAGACACCAGATTCCTAATACCAGACACCAGAAACTAATACCAGACACCAGATAACTAATACCAGACACCAGATATCTAATACCAGACACCAGATATCTAATACCAGACAGCAGATAACTAATACCAGACACCAGATATATAATACCAGACACCAGAAACTAATACCAGACACCAGATTCCTAATACCAGACACCAGATAACTAATACCAGACACCAGATAACTAATACCAGACACCAGAAACTAATACCAGACACCAGATAACTAATACCAGACACCAGATAACTAAAACCAGACACCAGATAACTAATACCAGACACCAGATAACTAATACCAGACACCAGATATCTAATACCAGAAACCAGAAACTAATACCAGACACCAGATACCTAATACCAGACAACAGATAACTAATACCAGACACCAGAAACTAATACCAGACACCAGATAACTAATACCAGACACCAGATAACTAATACCAGACACCAGATAACTAATACCAGACACCAGAAACTAATACCAGACACCAGAAACTAATACCAGACACCAGATAACTAATACCAGACACCAGATAGCTAATACCAGACACCAGATAACTAATACCAGACACCAGAAACTAATACATGACACCAGATAACTAATACCAGACACCAGAAACTAATACCAGACACCAGATAACTAATACCAGACACCAGAAACTAATACCAGACACCATATATCTAATATCAGACACCAGATAACTAATACCAGACACCAGATAACTAATACCAGACACCAAAAACTAATACCAGACACCAGAAACTAATACCAGACACCAAATAACTAATACCAGACACCAGATAACTAATACCAGACACCAGATAACTAATACCAGATACCAGAAACTAATACCAGACACCAGATTACTAATACCAGACACCAGATAACTAATACCAGACACCAGAAACTAATACCAGACACCAGATAACTAATACCAGACACCAGATAACTAATACCAGACACCAGAAACTAATACCAGACTCCAGATAACTAATACCAGACACCAGACAACTAATACCAGACACCAGGTAACTAATACCAGACACCAGAAAATAAAACCAGACACCAGATAACTAATACCAGACACCAGAAACTAATACCAGACACCAGATAACTAATACCAGACACCAGAAACTAATACCAGACACCAGATAACTAATACCAGACACCAGAAACTAATACCAGACACCAGATAACTAATACCAGACACCAGATAAATAATACCAGACACCAGATTCCTAATACCAGACACCAGAAACTAATACCAGACACCAGATAACTAATACCAGACACCAGATATCTAATACAAGACACCAGATATCTAATACCAGACACCAGATTCCTAATACCAGACACCAGATAACTAATACCAAACACCAGAAACTAATACCAGACACCAGATAACTAGTACCAGACACCAGATATCTAATACCAGACATCAGATTCCTAATACCAGACACCAGATAACTAATACCAGACACCAGATAACTAATACCAGACACCAGAAACTAATACCAGACACCAGATAACTAATACCAGACACCAGATAACTAATACCAGACACCAGATAACTAATACCAGACACCAGATAACTAATACCAGACACCAGATAACTAATACCAGACACCAGATAACTAATACCAGACACCAGATAACTAATACCAGACACTAATACCAGACACCAGATAACTAATACCAGACACCAGAAACTAATACCAGACACTAATACCAGACACCAGATAACTAATACCAGACACCAGAAACTAATACCAGACACCAGATTACTAATTTCAGACACCAGATAACTAATATCAGACACCAGATAACTAATACCAGACACCAGATAACTAATACCAGACACCAGATAACTAATACCAGACACCAGATAACTAATACCAGACACCAGATAACTAATACCAGACACTAATACCAGACACCAGATATCTAATACCAGACACCAGAAACTAATACCAGACACCAGATAACTAATACCAGACACCAGATATCTAATACCAGACACCAGAAACTAATACCAGACACCAGATAACTAATACCAGACACCAGATAACTAATACCAGACACCAGATAACTAATACCAGACACCAGATTACTAATTTCAGACACCAGATAACTAATATCAGACACCAAAAACTAATACCAGACACCAGATAACTAATACCAGACACCAGATAACTAATACCAGACACCAGATAACTAATACAAGACACCAGAAACTAATACCAGACACCAGAAACTAATACCAGACACCATATAACTAATACCAGACACCAGATAGCTAATACCAGACACCAGATAACTAATACCAGACACCAGAAACTAATACCAGACACCAGATAACTAATACCAGACACCAGAAACTAATACCAGACACCAGATAACTAATACCAGACACCAGAAACTAATACCAGACACCATATATCTAATATCAGACACCAGATAACTAATACCAGACACCAGATAACTAATACCAGACACCAGATATCTAATACCAGAAACCAGAAACTAATACCAGACACCAGATTCCTAATACCAGACAATAGATAACTAATACCAGACACCAGAAACTAATACCAGACACCAGATAACTAATACCAGACACCAGATAACTAATACCAGACACCAGATAACTGATACCAGACACCAGAAACTAATACCAGACACCAGAAACTAATACCAGACACCAGATAACTAATACCAGACACCAGATAGCTAATACCAGACACCAGATAACTAATACCAGACACCAGAAACTAATACATGACACCAGATAACTAATACCAGACACCAGAAACTAATACCAGACACCAGATAACTAATACCAGACACCAGAAACTAATACCAGACACCATATATCTAATATCAGACACCAGATAACTAATACCAGACACCAGATAACTGATACCAGACACCAAAAACTAATACCAGACACCAGAAACTAATACCAGACACCAAATAACTAATACCAGACACCAGATAACTAATACCAGACACCAGATAACTAATACCAGACACCAGAAACTAATACCAGACACCAGATTACTAATACCAGACACCAGATAACTAATACCAGACACCAGAAACTAATACCAGACACCAGATAACTAATACCAGACACCAGATAACTAATACCAGACACCAGAAACTAATACCAGACTCCAGATAACTAATACCAGACACCAGATAACTAATACCAGACACCAGGTAACTAATACCAGACACCAGAAAATAAAACCAGACACCAGATAACTAATACCAGACACCAGAAACTAATACCAGACACCAGATAACTAATACCAGACACCAGAAACTAATACCAGACACCAGATAACTAATACCAGACACCAGAAACTAATACCAGACACCAGATAACTAATACCAGACACCAGATAAATAATACCAGACACCAGATTCCTAATACCAGACACCAGAAACTAATACCAGACACCAGATAACTAATACCAGACACCAGATATCTAATACAAGACACCAGATATCTAATACCAGACACCAGATTCCTAATACCAGACACCAGATAACTAATACCAAACACCAGAAACTAATACCAGACACCAGATAACTAGTACCAGACACCAGATATCTAATACCAGACACCAGATTCCTATTACCAGACACCAGATAACTAATACCAGACACCAGATAACTAATACCAGACACCAGAAACTAATACCAGACACCAGATAACTAATACCAGACACCAGATAACTAATACCAGACACCAGATAACTAATACCAGACACCAGATAACTAATACCAGACACCAGATAACTAATACCAGACACCAGATAACTAATACCAGACACCAGATAACTAATACCAGACACTAATACCAGACACCAGATAACTAATACCAGACACCAGAAACTAATACCAGACACCAGATTACTAATTTCAGACACCAGATAACTAATATCAGACACCAGAAACTAATACCAGACACCAGATAACTAATACCAGACACCAGATAACTAATACCAGACACCAGATAACTAATACCAGACACCAGATAACTAATACCAGACACCAGATAACTAATACCAGACACCAGATAACTAATACCAGACACCAGATAACTAATACCAGACACTAATACCAGACACCAGATATCTAATACCAGACACCAGAAACTAATACCAGACACCAGATAACTAATACCAGACACCAGATATCTAATACCAGACACCAGAAACTAATACCAGACACCAGATAACTAATACCAGACACCAGATAACTAATACCAGACACCAGATAACTAATACCAGACACCAGAAACTAATACCAGACACCAGAAACTAATACCAGACACCATATAACTAATACCAGACACCAGATAGCTAATACCAGACACCAGATAACTAATACCAGACACCAGAAACTAATACCAGACACCAGATAACTAATACCAGACACCAGAAACTAATACCAGACACCAGATAACTAATACCAGACACCAGAAACTAATACCAGACACCATATATCTAATATCAGACACCAGATAACTAATACCAGACACCAGATAACTAATACCAGACACCAAAAACTAATACCAGACACCAGAAACTAATACCAGACACCAAATAACTAATACCAGACACCAGATAACTAATACCAGACACCAGATAACTAATACCAGACACCAGAAACTAATACCAGACACCAGATTACTAATACCAGACACCAGATAACTAATACCAGACACCAGAAACTAATACCAGACACCAGATAACTAATACCAGACACCAGATAACTAATACCAGACACCAGAAACTAATACCAGACTCCAGATAACTAATCCCAGACACCAGATAACTAATACCAGACACCAGGTAACTAATACCAGACATCAGAAACTAAAACCAGACACCAGATAACTAATACCAGACACCAGAAACTAATACCAGACACCAGATAACTAATACCAGACACCAGAAACTAATACCAGACACCAGATAACTAATACCAGACACCAGAAACTAATACCAGACACCAGATAACTAATACCAGACACCAGATAAATAATACCAGACACCAGATTCCTAATACCAGACACCAGAAACTAATACCAGACACCAGATAACTAATACCAGACACCAGATATCTTATACAAGACACCAGATATCTAATACCAGACACCAGATTCCTAATACCAGACACCAGATAACTAATACCAAACACCAGAAACTAATACCAGACACCAGATAACTAGTACCAGACACCAGATATCTAATACCAGACACCAGATTCCTAATACCAGACACCAGATAACTAATACCAGACACCAGATAACTAATACCAGACACCATATATCTAATATCAGACACCAGATAACTAATACCAGACACCAGATAACTAATACCAGACACCAAAAACTAATACCAGACACCAGAAACTAATACCAGACACCAAATAACTAATACCAGACACCAGATAACTAATACCAGACACCAGATAACTAATACCAGACACCAGAAACTAATACCAGACACCAGATTACTAATACCAGACACCAGATAACTAATACCAGACACCAGAAACTAATACCAGACACCAGATAACTAATACCAGACACCAGAAACTAATACCAGACACCAGATAACTAATACCAGACTCCAGATAACTAATACCAGACACCAGATAACTAATACCAGACACCAGAAACTAAAACCAGACACCAGATAACTAATACCAGACACCAGAAACTAATACCAGACACCAGATAACTAATACCAGACACCAGAAACTAATACCAGACACCAGATAACTAATACCAGACACCAGAAACTAATACCAGACACCAGATAACTAATACCAGACACCAGATAAATAATACCAGACACCAGATTCCTAATACCAGACACCAGAAACTAATACCAGACACCAGATAACTAATACCAGACACCAGATATCTAATACAAGACACCAGATATCTAATACCAGACACCAGATTCCTAATACCAGACACCAGATAACTAATACCAAACACCAGAAACTAATACCAGACACCAGATAACTAGTACCAGACACCAGATATCTAATACCAGACACCAGATTCCTAATACCAGACACCAGATAACTAATACCAGACACCAGATAACTAATACCAGACACCAGAAACTAATACCAGACACCAGATAACTAATACCAGACACCAGATATCTAATACCAGACACCAGATTCCTAATACCAGACACCAGAAACTAATACCAGACACCAGATAACTAATACCAGACACTAGATAACTAATACCAGACACCCGATATCTAATACCAGACACCAGAAACTAATACCAGACACCAGATAACTAATACCAGACACCAGATAACTAATACCAGACACCAGATAACTAATACCAGACACCAGATAACTAATACCAGACACCAGAAACTAATACCAGACACCAGAAACTAAAACCAGACACCAGATAACTAATACCAGACACCAGAAACTAATACCAGACACCAGATAACTAATACCAGACACCAGAAACTAATACCAGACACCAGATAACTAATACCAGACACCAGAAACTAATACCAGACACCAGATAACTAATACCAGACACCAGATAAATAATACCAGACACCAGATTCCTAATACCAGACACCAGAAACTAATACCAGACACCAGATAACTAATACCAGACACCAGATATCTTATACAAGACACCAGATATCTAATACCAGACACCAGATTCCTAATACCAGACACCAGATAACTAATACCAAACACCAGAAACTAATACCAGACACCAGATAACTAGTACCAGACACCAGATATCTAATACCAGACACCAGATTTCTAATACCAGACACCAGATAACTAATACCAGACACCAGATAACTAATACCAGACACCATATATCTAATATCAGACACCAGATAACTAATACCAGACACCAGATAACTAATACCAGACACCAAAAACTAATACCAGACACCAGAAACTAATACCAGACACCAAATAACTAATACCAGACACCAGATAACTAATACCAGACACCAGATAACTAATACCAGACACCAGAAACTAATACCAGACACCAGATTACTAATACCAGACACCAGATAACTAATACCAGACACCAGAAACTAATACCAGACACCAGATAACTAATACCAGACACCAGATAACTAATACCAGACACCAGAAACTAATACCAGACTCCAGATAACTAATACCAGACACCAGATAACTAATACCAGACACCAGGTAACTAATACCAGACACCAGAAACTAAAACCAGACACCAGATAACTAATACCAGACACCAGAAACTAATACCAGACACCAGATAACTAATACCAGACACCAGAAACTAATACCAGACACCAGATAACTAATACCAGACACCAGAAACTAATACCAGACACCAGATAACTAATACCAGACACCAGATAAATAATACCAGACACCAGATTCCTAATACCAGACACCAGAAACTAATACCAGACACCAGATAACTAATACCAGACACCAGATATCTAATACAAGACACCAGATATCTAATACCAGACACCAGATTCCTAATACCAGACACCAGATAACTAATACCAAACACCAGAAACTAATACCAGACACCAGATAACTAGTACCAGACACCAGATATCTAATACCAGACACCAGATTCCTAATACCAGACACCAGATAACTAATACCAGACACCATATAACTAATACCAGACACCAGAAACTAATACCAGACACCAGATAACTAATACCAGACACCAGATATCTAATACCAGACACCAGATTCCTAATACCAGACACCAGAAACTAATACCAGACACCAGATAACTAATACCAGACACCAGATAACTAATACCAGATACCAGATAACTAATACCAGACACCAGATAACTAATACCAGACACCAGATTCCTAATACTAGACACCAGAAACTAATACCAGACACCAGATAACTAATACCAGACACCAGATTCCTAACCCCAGACACCAGAAACTAATACCAGACACCAGAAACTAATACCAGACATTAGATAACTAATACCAGACACCAGAAACTAATACCAGACAGCAGATTCCTAATACCAGACACCAGAAACTAATAGCAGACAATATATAACTAATACCAGACACCAGAAACTAATACCAGACACCAGATAACTAATATCGGACACCAGATATCTAATACCAGACACCAGAAACTAATACCAGACACCAGATAATTAATACCATACACCAGATATCTAATACCAGACACCAGATATCTAATACCAGACACCAGAAACTAATACCAGACACCAGATAACTAATACCAGACACCAGATAACTAATACCAGACACCAGATAACTAATACCAGACACCAGATACTAATACCAGACACCAGATAATTAATACCAGACACCAGATTCCTAATACCAGACACCAGAAACTAATACCAGACATCAGATAACTAATACCAGACACCAGATATCTAATACCAGACACCAGATATCTAATACCAGACAGCAGATACCTAATACCAGACAGCAGATAACTAATACCAGACACCAGATATCTAATACCAGATACCAGAAACTAATACCAGACACCAGATTCCTAATACCAGACACCAGAAACTAATACCAGACACCAGATAACTAATACCAGACACCAGAAACTAATACCAGACACCAGATTCCTAATACCAGACAGCAGATACCTAATACCAGACAGCAGATAACTAATACCAGACACCAGATATATAATACCAGACACCAGAAACTAATACCAGACACCAGATAACTAATACCAGACACCAGATAACTAATACCAGACACCAGATAACTAATACCAGACACCAGATTCCTAATACCAGACACCAGAAAACTAATACCAGACACCAGAAACTAATACCAGACACCAGATAACTAATACCAGACACCAGATATCTAATACCAGACACCAGATAACTAATACCAGACACCAGATATCTAATACCAGACACCAGATATCTAATACCAGACACCAGAAACTAATACCAGACACCAGAAACTAATACCAGACACCAGATAACTAATACCAGACACCAGATAACTAATACCAGACAATAATACCAGACACCAGATATCTAATACCAGACACCAGAAACTAATACCAGACACCAGATAACTAATACCAGACACCAGATATCTAATACCAGACACCAGATTCCTAATACCAGACACCAGAAACTAATACCAGACACCAGATAACTAATACCAGACACCAGATAACTAATACCAGACACCAGATTCCTAATACCAGACACCAGATATCTAATACCAGACACCAGATATCTAATACCAGACACCAGAAACTAATACCAGACACCAGAAACTAATACCAGACACCAGATAACTAATACCAGACACCAGATAACTAATACCAGACAATAATACCAGACACCAGATATCTAATACCAGACACCAGAAACTAATACCAGACACCAGATAACTAATACCAGACACCAGATAACTAATACCAGACACCAGATAACTAATACCAGACACCAGAAACTAATACCAGACACCAGATAACTAATACCAGACACCAGATAACTAATACCAGACACCAGATTCCTAATACCAGACACCAGATAACTAATACCAGACACCAGAAACTAATACCAGACACCAGATAACTAATACCAGACACCAGATATCTAATACCAGACACCAGATATCTAATACCAGACACCAGAAACTAATACCAGACACCAGAAACTAATACCAGACACCAGATAACTAATACCAGACACCAGATAACTAATACCAGACACCAGATAACTAATACCAGACACCAGATAACTAATACCAGACACCAGAAACTAATACCAGACACCAGATTACTAATTCCAGACACCAGATAACTAATATCAGACACCAGAAACTAATACCAGACACCAGATAACTAATACCAGACACCAGATAACTAATACCAGACACCAGATAACTAATACCAGACACCAGATAACTAATACCAGACACCAGATAACTAATACCAGACACCAGATAACTAATACCAGACACCAGATAACTAATACCAGACACTAATACCAGACACCAGATATCTAATACCAGACACCAGAAACTAATACCAGACACCAGATAACTAATACCAGACACCAGCTATCTAATACCAGAAACCAGAAACTAATACCAGACACCAGATTCCTAATACCAGACAACAGATAACTAATACCAGACACCAGAAACTAATACCAGACACCAGATAACTAATACCAGACACCAGATAACTAATACCAGACACCAGAGAACTAATACCAGACACCAGAAACTAATACCAGACACCAGAAACTAATACCAGACACCAGATAACTAATACCAGACACCAGATAGCTAATACCAGATACCAGATAACTAATACCAGACACCAGAAACTAATACCAGACACCAGATAACTGATACCAGACACCAGAAACTAATACCAGACACCAGATAACTAATACCAGACACCAGATAACTAATACCAGACACCAGATAACTAATACCAGACACCAGATAACTAATACCAGACACCAGAAACTAATACCAGACACCAGAAACTAAAACCAGACACCAGATAACTAATACCAGACACCAGAAACTAATACCAGACACCAGATAACTAATACCAGACACCAGAAACTAATACCAGACACCAGATAACTAATACCAGACACCAGAAACTAATACCAGACACCAGATAACTAATACCAGACACCAGATAAATAATACCAGACACCAGATTCCTAATACCAGACACCAGAAACTAATACCAGACACCAGATAACTAATACCAGACACCAGATATCTTATACAAGACACCAGATATCTAATACCAGACACCAGATTCCTAATACCAGACACCAGATAACTAATACCAAACACCAGAAACTAATACCAGACACCAGATAACTAGTACCAGACACCAGATATCTAATACCAGACACCAGATTCCTAATACCAGACACCAGATAACTAATACCAGACACCAGATAACTAATACCAGACACCATATATCTAATATCAGACACCAGATAACTAATACCAGACACCAGATAACTAATACCAGACACCAAAAACTAATACCAGACACCAGATAACTAATACCAGACACCAGATAACTAATACCAGACACCAGATAACTAATACCAGACACCAGATAACTAATACCAGACACCAGATAACTAATACCAGACACCAGATAACTAATACCAGACACCAGATAACTAATACCAGACACTAATACCAGACACCAGATATCTAATACCAGACACCAGAAACTAATACCAGACACCAGATAACTAATACCAGACACCAGCTATCTAATACCAGAAACCAGAAACTAATACCAGACACCAGATTCCTAATACCAGACAACAGATAACTAATACCAGACACCAGAAACTAATACCAGACACCAGATAACTAATACCAGACACCAGATAACTAATACCAGACACCAGAGAACTAATACCAGACACCAGAAACTAATACCAGACACCAGAAACTAATACCAGACACCAGATAACTAATACCAGACACCAGATAGCTAATACCAGATACCAGATAACTAATACCAGACACCAGAAACTAATACCAGACACCAGATAACTGATACCAGACACCAGAAACTAATACCAGACACCAGATAACTAATACCAGACACCAGTTAACTAATACCAGACACCAGATAACTAATACCAGACACCAGATAACTAATACCAGACACCAGAAACTAATACCAGACACCAGAAACTAAAACCAGACACCAGATAACTAATACCAGACACCAGAAACTAATACCAGACACCAGATAACTAATACCAGACACCAGAAACTAATACCAGACACCAGATAACTAATACCAGACACCAGAAACTAATACCAGACACCAGATAACTAATACCAGACACCAGATAAATAATACCAGACACCAGATTCCTAATACCAGACACCAGAAACTAATACCAGACACCAGATAACTAATACCAGACACCAGATATCTTATACAAGACACCAGATATCTAATACCAGACACCAGATTCCTAATACCAGACACCAGATAACTAATACCAAACACCAGAAACTAATACCAGACACCAGATAACTAGTACCAGACACCAGATATCTAATACCAGACACCAGATTCCTAATACCAGACACCAGATAACTAATACCAGACACCAGATAACTAATACCAGACACCATATATCTAATATCAGACACCAGATAACTAATACCAGACACCAGATAACTAATACCAGACACCAAAAACTAATACCAGACACCAGAAACTAATACCAGACACCAAATAAGTAATACCAGACACCAGATAACTAATACCAGACACCAGATAACTAATACCAGACACCAGAAACTAATACCAGACACCAGATTACTAATACCAGACACCAGATAACTAATACCAGACACCAGAAACTAATACCAGACACCAGATAACTAATACCAGACACCAGATAACTAATACCAGACACCAGAAACTAATACCAGACTCCAGATAACTAATACCAGACACCAGATAACTAATACCAGACACCAGGTAACTAATACCAGACACCAGAAACTAAAACCAGACACCAGATAACTAATACCAGACACCAGAAACTAATACCAGACACCAGATAACTAATACCAGACACCAGAAACTAATACCAGACACCAGATAACTAATACCAGACACCAGAAACTAATACCAGACACCAGATAACTAATACCAGACACCAGATAAATAATACCAGACACCAGATTCCTAATACCAGACACCAGAAACTAATACCAGACACCAGATAACTAATACCAGACACCAGATATCTAATACAAGACACCAGATATCTAATACCAGACACCAGATTCCTAATACCAGACACCAGATAACTAATACCAAACACCAGAAACTAATACCAGACACCAGATAACTAGTACCAGACACCAGATATCTAATACCAGACACCAGATTCCTAATACCAGACACCAGATAACTAATACCAGACACCATATAACTAATACCAGACACCAGAAACTAATACCAGACACCAGATAACTAATACCAGACACCAGATATCTAATACCAGACACCAGATTCCTAATACCAGACACCAGAAACTAATACCAGACACCAGATAACTAATACCAGACACCAGATAACTAATACCAGATACCAGATAACTAATACCAGACACCAGATAACTAATACCAGACACCAGATAACTAATACTAGACACCAGAAACTAATACCAGACACCAGATAACTAATACCAGACACCAGATTCCTAACCCCAGACACCAGAAACTAATACCAGACACCAGAAACTAATACCAGACATTAGATAACTAATACCAGACACCAGAAACTAATACCAGACAGCAGATTCCTAATACCAGACACCAGAAACTAATACCAGACAATAGATAACTAATACCAGACACCAGAAACTAATACCAGACACCAGATAACTAATATCGGACACCAGATATCTAATACCAGACACCAGAAACTAATACCAGACACCAGATAATTAATACCATACACCAGATATCTAATACCAGACACCAGATATCTAATACCAGACACCAGAAACTAATACCAGACACCAGATAACTAATACCAGACACCAGATAACTAATACCAGACACCAGATAACTAATACCAGACACCAGATACTAATACCAGACACCAGATAATTAATACCAGACACCAGATTCCTAATACCAGACACCAGAAACTAATACCAGACACCAGATAACTAATACCAGACACCAGATATCTAATACCAGACACCAGATATCTAATACCAGACAGCAGATACCTAATACCAGACAGCAGATAACTAATACCAGACACCAGATATCTAATACCAGATACCAGAAACTAATACCAGACACCAGATTCCTAATACCAGACACCAGAAACTAATACCAGACACCAGATAACTAATACCAGACACCAGAAACTAATACCAGACACCAGATTCCTAATACCAGACAGCAGATACCTAATACCAGACAGCAGATAACTAATACCAGACACCAGATATATAATACCAGACACCAGAAACTAATACCAGACACCAGATAACTAATACCAGACACCAGATAACTAATACCAGACACCAGATAACTAATACCAGACACCAGATTCCTAATACCAGACACCAGATAACTAATACCAGACACCAGAAACTAATACCAGACACCAGATAACTAATACCAGACACCAGATATCTAATACCAGACACCAGATAACTAATACCAGACACCAGATATCTAATACCAGACACCAGATATCTAATACCAGACACCAGAAACTAATACCAGACACCAGAAACTAATACCAGACACCAGATAACTAATACCAGACACCAGATAACTAATACCAGACAATAATACCAGACACCAGATATCTAATACCAGACACCAGAAACTAATACCAGACACCAGATAACTAATACCAGACACCAGATATCTAATACCAGACACCAGATTCCTAATACCAGACACAAGAAACTAATACCAGACACCAGATAACTAATACCAGACACCAGATAACTAATACCAGACACCAGAAAATAATACCAGACACCAGATAACTAATACCAGACACCAGATAACTAATACCAGACACCAGATTCCTAATACCAGACACCAGATAACTAATACCAGACACCAGAAACTAATACCAGACACCAGATAACTAATACCAGACACCAGATATCTAATACCAGACACCAGATATCTAATACCAGACACCAGAAACTAATACCAGACACCAGAAACTAATACCAGACACCAGATAACTAATACCAGACACCAGATAACTAATACCAGACACCAGATAACTAATACCAGACACCAGATAACTAATACCAGACACCAGAAACTAATACCAGACATCAGATTACTAATTCCAGACACCAGATAACTAATATCAGACACCAGAAACTAATACCAGACACCAGATAACTAATACCAGACACCAGATAACTAATACCAGACACCAGATAACTAATACCAGACACCAGATAACTAATACCAGACACCAGATAACTAATACCAGACACCAGATAACTAATACCAGACACCAGATAACTAATACCAGACACTAATACCAGACACCAGATATCTAATACCAGACACCAGAAACTAATACCAGACACCAGATAACTAATACCAGACACCAGCTATCTAATACCAGAAACCAGAAACTAATACCAGACACCAGATTCCTAATACCAGACAACAGATAACTAATACCAGACACCAGAAACTAATACCAGACACCAGATAACTAATACCAGACACCAGATAACTAATACCAGACACCAGATAACTAATACCAGACACCAGATAACTAATACCAGACACCAGAAACTAATACCAGACACCAGAAACTAATACCAGACACCAGATAACTAATACCAGACACTAGATAGCTAATACCAGATACCAGATAACTAATACCAGACACCAGAAACTAATACCAGACACCAGATAACTGATACCAGACACCAGAAACTAATACCAGACACCAGATAACTAATACCAGACACCAGAAACTAATACCAGACACCATATATCTAATATCAGACACCAGATAACTAATACCAGACACCAGATAACTAATACCAGACACCAAAAACTAATACCAGACACCAGAAACTAATACCAGACACCAAATAACTAATACCAGACACCAGATAACTAATACCAGACACCAGATAACTAATACCAGACACCAGATAACTAATACCAGACACCAGATAACTAATACCAGACACCAGAAACTAATACCAGACACCAGATAACTAATACCAGACACCAGATAACTAATACCAGACACCAGAAACTAATACCAGACACCAGATAACTAATACCAGACACCAGATAACTAATACCAGATACCAGATAACTAATACCAGACACCAGAAACTAATACCAGACACCAGATAACTAATACCAGACACCAGAAACTAATACCAGACACCAGATAACTAATACCAGACACCAGATAACTAATACCAGACACCAGATAACTAATACCAGACACCAGAAACTAATACCAGACACCAGATAACTAATACCAGACACCAGATATCTAATACCAGACACCAGATTCCTAATATTAGACACCAGAAACTAATACCAGACACCAGATAACTAATACCAGATACCAGATATCTAATACAAGACACCAGATATCTAATACCAGACACCAGATTCCTAATACCAGACACCAGATAACTAATACCAAACACCAGAAACTAATACCAGACACCAGACAACTAGTACCAGACACCAGATATCTAATACCAGACACCAGATTCCTAATACCAGACACCAGATAACTAATACCAGACACCAGATAACTAATACCAGACACCAGAAACTAATACCAGACACCAGATAACTAATACCAGACACCAGATATCTAATACCAGACACCAGATTCCTAATACCAGACACCAGAAACTAATACCAGACACCAGATAACTAATACCAGACACTAGATAACTAATACCAGACACCAGATATCTAATACCAGACACCAGAAACTAATACCAGACACCAGATAACTAATACCAGACACCAGATAACTAATACCAGACACCAGTTAACTAATACCAGACACCAGAAACTAATACCAGACACCAGATAACTAATACCAGACACCAGATAACTAATACCAGATACCAGATAACTAATACCAGACACCAGATAACTAATATCAGACACCAGATTCCTAATACTAGACACCAGAAACTAATACCAGACACCAGATAACTAATACCAGACACCAGATTCCTAATACCAGACACCAGAAACTAATACCAGACACCAGAAACTAATACCAGACAGCAGATTCCTAATACCAGACACCAGAAACTAATACCAGACAATAGATAACTAATACCAGACACCAGAAACTAATACCAGACACCAGATAACTAATATCGGACACCAGATATCTAATACCAGACACCAGAAAGTAATACCAGACACCAGATAACTAATACCAGACACCAGATATCTAATACCAGACACCAGATATTTAATACCAGACACCAGAAACTAATACCAGACACCAGATAACTAATACCAGACACCAGATAACTAATACCAGACACCAGATAACTAATACCAGACACCAGAAACTAATACCAGACACCAGATAACTAATACCAGACACCAGATTCCTAATACCAGACACCAGAAACAAATACCAGACACCAGATAACTAATACCAGTCACCAGATATCTAATACCAGAGACCAGATATCTAATACCAGACAGCAGATACCTAATACCAGACAGCAGATAACTAATACCAGACACCAGATATCTAATACCAGATACCAGAAACTAATACCAGACACCAGATTCCTAATACCAGACACCAGATAACTAATACCAGACACGAGGAACTAATACCAGACACCAGATTCCTAATACCAGACAGCAGATACCTAATACCAGACAGCAGATAACTAATACCAGACACCAGATATATAATACCAGACACCAGAAACTAATACCAGACACCAGATAACTAATACCAGACACCAGATACCTAATACCAGACAGCAGATAACTAATACCAGACACCAGATATATAATACCAGACACCAGAAACTAATACCAGACACCAGATAACTAATACCAGACACCAGATTCCTAATACCAGACACCAGAAACTAATACCAGACACCAGATAACTAATACCAGACACCAGATATCTAATACCAGACACCAGATTCCTAATACCAGACACCAGAAACTAATACCAGACACCAGATAACTAATACCAGACACCAAATAACTAATACCACACACCAGATTCCTAATACCAGACACCAGATTCCTAATACCAGACAGCAGATTCCTAATACCAGACACCAGAAACTAATACCAGACACCAGATAACTAATACCAGACACCAGATATCTAATACCAGACACCAGATATCTAATACCAGACAGCAGATAACTAATACCAGACACCAGATATATAATACCAGACACCAGAAACTAATACCAGACACCAGATTCCTAATACCAGACACCAGATAACTAATACCAGACACCAGATAACTAATACCAGACACCAGATATCTAATACAAGACACCAGATATCTAATACCAGACACCAGATTCCTAATACCAGACACCAGATAACTAATACCAAACACCAGAAACTAATACCAGACACCAGATAACTAGTACCAGACACCAGATATCTAATACCAGACACCAGATTCCTAATACCAGACACCAGATAACTAATACCAGACACCAGATAACTAATACCAGACACCAGAAACTAATACCAGACACCAGATAACTAATACCAGACACCAGATATCTAATACCAGACACCAGATTCCTAATACCAGACACCAGAAACTAATACCAGACACCAGATAACTAATACCAGACACCAGATAACTAATACCAGATACCAGATAACTAATACCAGACACCAGATAACTAATACCAGACACCAGATTCCTAATACTAGACACCAGAAACTAATACCAGACACCAGATAACTAATACCAGACACCAGATTCCTAACCCCAGACACCAGAAACTAATACCAGACACCAGAAACTAATACCAGACATTAGATAACTAATACCAGACACCAGAAACTAATACCAGACAGCAGATTCCTAATAGCAGACACCAGAAACTAATACCAGACAATAGATAACTAATACCAGACACCAGAAACTAATACCAGACACCAGATAACTAATATCGGACACCAGATATCTAATACCAGACACCAGAAACTAATACCAGACACCAGATAATTAATACCATACACCAGATATCTAATACCAGACACCAGATATCTAATACCAGACACCAGAAACTAATACCAGACACCAGATAACTAATACCAGACACCAGATAACTAATACCAGACACCAGATAACTAATACCAGACACCAGATACTAATACCAGACACCAGATATTTAATACCAGACACCAGATTCCTAATACCAGACACCAGAAACTAATACCAGACACCAGATAACTAATACCAGACACCAGATATCTAATACCAGACACCAGATATCTAATACCAGACAGCAGATACCTAATACCAGACAGCAGATAACTAATACCAGACACCAGATATCTAATACAAGATACCAGAAACTAATACCAGACACCAGATTCCTAATACCAGACACCAGAAACTAATACCAGACACCAGATAACTAATACCAGACACCAGAAACTAATACCAGACACCAGATTCCTAATACCAGACAGCAGATACCTAATACCAGACAGCAGATAACTAATACCAGACACCAGATATATACTACCAGACACCAGAAACTAATACCAGACACCAGATAACTAATACCAGACACCAGATAACTAATACCAGACACCAGATAACTAATACCAGACACCAGATTCCTAATACTAGACACCAGATAACTAATACCAGACACCAGAAACTAATACCAGACACCAGATAACTAATACCAGACACCAGATATCTAATACCAGACACCAGATAACTAATACCAGACACCAGATATCTAATACCAGACACCAGATATCTAATACCAGACACCAGAAACTAATACCAGACACCAGAAACTAATACCAGACACCAGATAACTAATACCAGACACCAGATAACTAATACCAGACACCAGATATCTAATACCAGACACCAGATATCTAATACCAGACACCAGAAACTAATACCAGACACCAGATAACTAATACCAGACACCAGATATCTAATACCAGACACCAGATTCCTAATACCAGACACAAGAAACTAATACCAGACACCAGATAACTAATACCAGACACCAGATAACTAATACCAGACACCAGAAACTAATACCAGACACCAGATAACTAATACCAGACACCAGATAACTAATACCAGACACCAGATTCCTAATACCAGACACCAGATAACTAATACCAGACACCAGAAACTAATACCAGACACCAGATAACTAATACCAGACACCAGATATCTAATACCAGACACCAGATATCTAATACCAGACACCAGAAACTAATACCAGACACCAGAAACTAATACCAGACACCAGATAACTAATACCAGACACCAGATAACTAATACCAGACACCAGATAACTAATACCAGACACCAGATAACTAATACCAGACACCAGAAACTAATACCAGACACCAGATTACTAATTCCAGACACCAGATAACTAATATCAGACACCAGAAACTAATACCAGACACCAGATAACTAATACCAGACACCAGATAACTAATACCAGACACCAGATAACTAATACCAGACACCAGATAACTAATACCAGACACCAGATAACTAATACCAGACACCAGATAACTAATACCAGACACCAGATAACTAATATCAGACACCAGAAACTAATACCAGACACCAGATAACTAATACCAGACACCAAATAACTAATACCACACACCAGATTCCTAATACCAGACACCAGATTCCTAATACCAGACAGCAGATTCCTAATACCAGACACCAGAAACTAATACCAGACACCAGATAACTAATACCAGACACCAGATATCTAATACCAGACACCAGATATCTAATACCAGACACCAGATAACTAATACCAGACACCAGATAGCTAATACCAGATACCAGATAACTAATACCAGACACCAGAAACTAATACCAGATACCAGATAACTGATACCAGACACCAGAAACTAATACCAGACACCAGATAACTAATACCAGACACCAGAAACTAATACCAGACACCATATATCTAATATCAGACACCAGATAACTAATACCAGACACCAGATAACTAATACCAGACACCAAAAACTAATACCAGACACCAGAAACTAATACCAGACACCAAATAACTAATACCAGACACCAGATAACTAATACCAGACACCAGATAACTAATACCAGACACCAGATAACTAATACCAGACACCAGATAACTAATACCAGACACCAGATAACTAATACCAGACACCAGATAACTAATACCAGACACCAGAAACTAATACCAGACACCAGATAACTAATACCAGACACCAGATAACTAATACCAGACACCAGAAACTAATACCAGACACCAGATAACTAATACCAGATACCAGATAACTAATACCAGACACCAGAAACTAATACCAGACACCAGATAACTAATACCAGACACCAGAAACTAATACCAGACACTAGATAACTAATACCAGACACCAGATAACTAATACCAGACACCAGATAACTAATACCAGACACCAGAAACTAATACCAGACACCAGATAACTAATACCAGACACCAGATAAATAATACCAGACACCAGATTCCTAATACCAGACACCAGAAACTAATACCAGACACCAGATAACTAATACCAGACACCAGATAACTAATACAAGACACCAGATATCTAATACCAGACACCAGATTCCTAATACCAGACACCAGATAACTAATACCAAACACCAGAAACTAATACCAGACACCAGACAACTAGTACCAGACACCAGATATCTAATACCAGACACCAGATTCCTAATACCAGACACCAGATAACTAATACCAGACACCAGATAACTAATACCAGACACCAGAAACTAATACCAGACACCAGATAACTAATACCAGACACCAGATATCTAATACCAGACACCAGATTCCTAATACCAGACACCAGAAACTAATACCAGACACCAGATAACTAATACCAGACACTAGATAACTAATACCAGACACCAGATATCTAATACCAGACACCAGAAACTAATACCAGACACCAGATAACTAATACCAGACACCAGATAACTAATACCAGACACCAGTTAACTAATACCAGACACCAGAAACTAATACCAGACACCAGATAACTAATACCAGACACCAGATAACTAATACCAGATACCAGATAACTAATACCAGACACCACATAACTAATATCAGACACCAGATTCCTAATACTAGACACCAGAAACTAATACCAGACACCAGATAACTAATACCAGACACCAGATTCCTAATACCAGACACCAGAAACTAATACCAGACACCAGAAACTAATACCAGACAGCAGATTCCTAATACCAGACACCAGAAACTAATACCAGACAATATATAACTAATACCAGACACCAGAAACTAATACCAGACACCAGATAACTAATATCGGACACCAGATATCTAATACCAGACACCAGAAACTAATACCAGACACCAGATAACTAATACCAGACACCAGATATCTAATACCAGACACCAGATATTTAATACCAGACACTAGAAACTAATACCAGACACCAGATAACTAATACCAGACACCAGATAACTAATACCAGACACCAGATAACTAATACCAGACACCAGAAACTAATACCAGACACCAGATAACTAATACCAGACACCAGATTCCTAATACCAGACACCAGATAACTAATACCAGACACCAGATAACTAATACCAGACACCAGATATCTAATACCAGAGACCAGATATCTAATACCAGACAGCAGATACCTAATACCAGACAGCAGATAACTAATACCAGACACCAGATATCTAATACCAGATACCAGAAACTAATACCAGACACCAGATTCCTAATACCAGACACCAGATAACTAATACCAGACACGAGAAACTAATACCAGACACCAGATTCCTAATACCAGACAGCAGATACCTAATACCAGACAGCAGATAACTAATACCAGACACCAGATATATAATACCAGACACCAGAAACTAATACCAGACACCAGATAACTAATACCAGACACCAGATACCTAATACCAGACAGCAGATAACTAATACCAGACACCAGATATATAATACCAGACACCAGAAACTAATACCAGACACCAGATAACTAATACCAGACACCAGATTCCTAATACCAGACACCAGAAACTAATACCAGACACCAGATAACTAATACCAGACACCAGATATCTAATACCAGACACCAGATTCCTAATACCAGACACCAGAAACTAATACCAGACACCAGATAACTAATACCAGACACCAAATAACTAATACCACACACCAGATTCCTAATACCAGACACCAGATTCCTAATACCAGACAGCAGATTCCTAATACCAGACACCAGAAACTAATACCAGACACCAGATAACTAATACCAGACACCAGATATCTAATACCAGACACCAGATATCTAATACCAGACAGCAGATAACTAATACCAGACACCAGATATATAATACCAGACACCAGAAACTAATACCAGACACCAGATTCCTAATACCAGACACCAGATAACTAATACCAGACACCAGATATATAATACCAGACACCAGAAACTAATACCAGACACCAGATAACTAATACCAGACACCAGATTCCTAATACCAGACACCAGAAACTAATACCAGACACCAGATAACTAATACCAGACACCAGATATCTAATACCAGACACCAGATTCCTAATACCAGACACCAGAAACTAATACCAGACACCAGATAACTAATACCAGACACCAGAAACTAATACCAGACACCATATATCTAATATCAGACACCAGATAACTAATACCAGACACCAGATAACTAATACCAGACACCAGATTCCTAATACCAGACACCAGATTCCTAATACCAGACAGCAGATTCCTAATACCAGACACCAGAAACTAATACCAGACACCAGATAACTAATACCAGACACCAGATATCTAATACCAGACAGCAGATAACTAATACCAGACACCAGATATATAATACCAGACACCAGAAACTAATACCAGACACCAGATTCCTAATACTAGACACCAGAAACTAATACCAGACACCAGATAACTAATACCAGACACCAGATTCCTAATACCAGACACCAGAAACTAATACCAGACACCAGATAACTAATACCAGACACCAGAAACTAATACCAGACACCAGATAACTAATACCAGACACCAGATTCCTAATACCAGACACCAGAAACTAATACCAGACACCAGATAACTAATACCAGACACCAGAAACTAATACCAGACACCAGATAACTAATACCAGACACCAGATAACTAATACCAGACACCAAAAACTAATACCAGACACCAGATAACTAATACCAGACACCAGATTCCTAATACCAGACACCAGAAACTAATACCAGACACCAGAAACTAATACCAGACACCAGATTCCTAAAACCAGACAGCAGATACCTAATACCAGACAGCAGATAACTAATACCAGACACCAGATATCTAATACCAGATACCAGAAACTAATACCAGACACCAGATTCCTAATACCAGACACCAGAAACTAATACCAGACACCAGATAACTAATACCAGACACCAGATAACTAACACCAGACACCAGAAACTAATACCAGACACCAGATAACTAATACCAGACACCAGATTCCTAATACCAGACACCAGAAACTAATACCAGACACCAGATAACTAATACCAGACACCAGATTCCTAATACCAGACACCAGATTCCTAATACCAGACAGCAGATTCCTAATACCAGACACCAGAAACTAATACCAGACACCAGAAAACTAATACCAGACACCAGATATATAATACCAGACACCAGAAACTAATACCAGACACCAGATAACTAATACCAGACACCAGATACCTAATACCAGACAGCAGATAACTAATACCAGACACCAGATATATAATACCAGACACCAGAAACTAATACCAGACACCAGATAACTAATACCAGACACCAGATTCCTAATACCAGACACCAGAAACTAATACCAGACACCAGATAACTAATACCAGACACCAGATATCTAATACCAGACACCAGATTCCTAATACCAGACACCAGAAACTAATACCAGACACCAGATAACTAATACCAGACACCAGAAACTAATACCAGACACCATATATCTAATATCAGACACCAGATAACTAATACCAGACACCAGATAACTAATACCAGACACCAAAAACTAATACCAGACACCAGAAACTAATACCAGACACCAAATAACTAATACCAGACACCAGATAACTAATACCAGACACCAGATAACTAATACCAGACACCAGATAACTAATACCAGACACCAGATAACTAATACCAGACACCAGATAACTAATACCAGACACCAGATAACTAATACCAGACACCAGAAACTAATACCAGACACCAGATAACTAATACCAGACACCAGATAACTAATACCAGACACCAGAAACTAATACCAGACACCAGATAACTAATACCAGATACCAGATAACTAATACCAGACACCAGAAACTAATACCAGACACCAGATAACTAATACCAGACACCAGAAACTAATACCAGACACCAGATAACTAATACCAGACACCAGATAACTAATACCAGACACCAGATAACTAATACCAGACACCAGAAACTAATACCAGACACCAGATAACTAATACCAGACACCAGATAAATAATACCAGACACCAGATTCCTAATACCAGACACCAGAAACTAATACCAGACACCAGATAACTAATACCAGACACCAGATAACTAATACAAGACACCAGATATCTAATACCAGACACCAGATTCCTAATACCAGACACCAGATAACTAATACCAAACACCAGAAACTAATACCAGACACCAGACAACTAGTACCAGACACCAGATATCTAATACCAGACACCAGATTCCTAATACCAGACACCAGATAACTAATACCAGACACCAGATAACTAATACCAGACACCAGAAACTAATACCAGACACCAGATAACTAATACCAGACACCAGATATCTAATACCAGACACCAGATTCCTAATACCAGACACCAGAAACTAATACCAGACACCAGATAACTAATACCAGACACTAGATAACTAATACCAGACACCAGATATCTAATACCAGACACCAGAAACTAATACCAGACACCAGATAACTAATACCAGACACCAGATAACTAATACCAGACACCAGTTAACTAATACCAGACACCAGAAACTAATACCAGACACCAGATAACTAATACCAGACACCAGATAACTAATACCAGATACCAGATAACTAATACCAGACACCACATAACTAATATCAGACACCAGATTCCTAATACTAGACACCAGAAACTAATACCAGACACCAGATAACTAATACCAGACACCAGATTCCTAATACCAGACACCAGAAACTAATACCAGACACCAGAAACTAATACCAGACAGCAGATTCCTAATACCAGACACCAGAAACTAATACCAGACAATAGATAACTAATACCAGACACCAGAAACTAATACCAGACACCAGATAACTAATATCGGACACCAGATATCTAATACCAGACACCAGAAACTAATACCAGACACCAGATAACTAATACCAGACACCAGATATCTAATACCAGACACCAGATATTTAATACCAGACACCAGAAACTAATACCAGACACCAGATAACTAATACCAGACACCAGATAACTAATACCAGACACCAGATAACTAATACCAGACACCAGAAACTAATACCAGACACCAGATAACTAATACCAGACACCAGATTCCTAATACCAGACACCAGATAACTAATACCAGACACCAGATAACTAATACCAGACACCAGATATCTAATACCAGAGACCAGATATCTAATACCAGACAGCAGATACCTAATACCAGACAGCAGATAACTAATACCAGACACCAGATATCTAATACCAGATACCAGAAACTAATACCAGACACCAGATTCCTAATACCAGACACCAGATAACTAATACCAGACACGAGAAACTAATACCAGACACCAGATTCCTAATACCAGACAGCAGATACCTAATACCAGACAGCAGATAACTAATACCAGACACCAGATATATAATACCAGACACCAGAAACTAATACCAGACACCAGATAACTAATACCAGACACCAGATACCTAATACCAGACAGCAGATAACTAATACCAGACACCAGATATATAATACCAGACACCAGAAACTAATACCAGACACCAGATAACTAATACCAGACACCAGATTCCTAATACCAGACACCAGAAACTAATACCAGACACCAGATAACTAATACCAGACACCAGATATCTAATACCAGACACCAGATTCCTAATACCAGACACCAGAAACTAATACCAGACACCAGATAACTAATACCAGACACCAAATAACTAATACCACACACCAGATTCCTAATACCAGACACCAGATTCCTAATACCAGACAGCAGATTCCTAATACCAGACACCAGAAACTAATACCAGACACCAGATAACTAATACCAGACACCAGATATCTAATACCAGACACCAGATATCTAATACCAGACAGCAGATAACTAATACCAGACACCAGATATATAATACCAGACACCAGAAACTAATACCAGACACCAGATTCCTAATACCAGACACCAGATAACTAATACCAGACACCAGATAACTAATACCAGACACCAGAAACTAATACCAGACACCAAATAACTAATACCAGACACCAGATAACTAATACCAGACACCAGAAACTAATACCAGACACCAGATAACTAATACCAGACACCAGATTCCTAATACCAGACACCAGAAACTAATACCAGACACCAGATAACTAATACCAGACACCAGATAACTAATACCAGACACCAGATTCCTAATACCAGACACCAGATTCCTAATACCAGACAGCAGATTCCTAATACCAGACACCAGAAACTAATACCAGACACCAGATAACTAATACCAGACACCAGATATCTAATACCAGACAGCAGATAACTAATACCAGACACCAGATATATAATACCAGACACCAGAAACTAATACCAGACACCAGATTCCTAATACTAGACACCAGAAACTAATACCAGACACCAGATAACTAATACCAGACACCAGATTCCTAATACCAGACACCAGAAACTAATACCAGACACCAGATAACTAATACCAGACACCAGAAACTAATACCAGACACCAGATAACTAATACCAGACACCAGATTCCTAATACCAGACACCAGAAACTAATACCAGACACCAGATAACTAATACCAGACACCAGAAACTAATACCAGACACCAGATAACTAATACCAGACACCAGATAACTAATACCAGACACCAAAAACTAATACCAGACACCAGATAACTAATACCAGACACCAGATTCCTAATACCAGACACCAGAAACTAATACCAGACACCAGAAACTAATACCAGACACCAGATTCCTAAAACCAGACAGCAGATACCTAATACCAGACAGCAGATAACTAATACCAGACACCAGATATCTAATACCAGATACCAGAAACTAATACCAGACACCAGATTCCTAATACCAGACACCAGAAACTAATACCAGACACCAGATAACTAATACCAGACACCAGATAACTAACACCAGACACCAGAAACTAATACCAGACACCAGATAACTAATACCAGACACCAGATTCCTAATACCAGACACCAGAAACTAATACCAGACACCAGATAACTAATACCAGACACCAGATTCCTAATACCAGACACCAGATTCCTAATACCAGACAGCAGATTCCTAATACCAGACACCAGAAACTAATACCAGACACCAGAAAACTAATACCAGACACCAGATATCTAATACCAGACAGCAGATAACTAATACCAGACACCAGGTATATAATACCAGACACCAGAAACTAATACCAGACACCAGATTCCCAATATCAGACACCAGATAACTAATACCAGACACCAGATAACTAATACCAGACACCAGAAACTAATACCAGACACCAGATAACTAATACCAGACACCAGATAACTAAAACCAGACACCAGATAACTAATACCAGACACCAGATAACTAATACCAGACACCAGATAACTAATACCAGACACCAGATAACTAATGCCAGACACCAGATAACTAATACCAGACACCAGAAACTAATACCAGACACCAGATATCTAATACCAGACACCAGAAACTAATACCAGACACCAGATAACTAATACCAGACACCAGATAACTAATACCAGACACTAATACCAGACACCAGATATCTAATGCCAGACACCAGAAACTAATACCAGACACCAGATAACTAATACCAGACACCAGATATCTAATACCAGACACCAGATTCCTAATACCAGACACCAGAAACTAATACCAGACACCAGATAACTAATACCAGACACCAGATAACTAATACCAGACACCAGAAACTAATACCAGACACCAGATAACTAATACCAGACAGCAGATAACTAATACCAGACACCAGATTCCTAATACCAGACACCAGATAACTAATACCAGACACCAGAAACTAATACCAGACACCAGATAACTAATACCAGACACCAGATATCTAATACCAGACACCAGATATCTAATACCAGACACCAGAAACTAATACCAGACACCAGAAACTAATACCAGACACCAGATAACTAATACCAGACACCAGATAACTAATACCAGACACCAGATAAGTAATACCAGACACCAGATAACTAATACCAGACACCAGAAACTAATACCAGACACCAGATTACTAATACCAGACACCAGATAACTAATATCAGACACCAGAAACTAATACCAGACACCAGATAACTAATAGCAGACACCAGATAACTAATACCAGACACCAGATAACTAATACCAGACACCAGATAACTAATACCAGACACCAGATAACTAATACCAGACACCAGATAACTAATACCAGACACCAGATAACTAATACCAGACACCAGATAACTAATACCAGACAATAATACCAGACACCAGATATCTAATACCAGACACCAGAAACTAATACCAGACACCAGATTCCTAATACCAGACAACAGATAACTAATACCAGACACCAGAAACTAATACCAGACACCAGATAACTAATACCAGACACCAGATAACTAATACCAGACACCAGATTACTAATACCAGACACCAGATAACTAATATCAGACACCAGAAACTAATACCAGACACCAGATAACTAATACCAGACACCAGATTCCTAATACCAGACAACAGATAACTAATACCAGACACCAGATAACTAATACCAGACACCAGATAACTAATACCAGACACCAGATAACTAATACCAGACACTAATACCAGACACCAGATATCTAATACCAGACACCAGAAACTAATACCAGACACCAGATTCCTAATACCAGACAACAGATAACAAATACCAGACACCAGAAACTAATACCAGACACCAGATAACTAATACCAGACACCAGATAACTAATACCAGACACCAGATAACTAATACCAGACACCAGAAACTAATACCAGACACCAGAAACTAATACCAAACACCAGATAACTAATACCAGACACCAGATAGCTAATACCAGACACCAGATAACTAATACCAGACACCAGAAACTAATACCAGACATCAGATAACTAATACCAGACACCAGAAACTAATACCAGACACCAGATAACTAATACCAGACACCAGAAACTAATACCAGACACCATATATCTAATATCAGACACCAGATAACTAATACCAGACACCAGATAACTAATACCAGACACCAAAAACTAATACCAGACACCAGAAACTAATACCAGACACCAAATAACTAATACCAGACACCAGATAACTAATACCAGACACCAGATAACTAATACCAGACACCAGAAAATAATACCAGACACCAGATTACTAATACCAGACACCAGATAACTAATACCAGACACCAGAAACTAATACCAGACACCAGATAACTAATACCAGACAAGAGATAACTAATACCAGACACCAGAAACTAATACCAGACACCAGATAACTAATACCAGACACCAGATAACTAATACCAGACATGATATAACTAATACCAGACACCAAAAACTAATACCAGACACCAGATAACTAATACCAGACACCAGAAACTAATACCAGACACCAGATAACTAATACCAGACACCAGAAACTAATACCAGACACCAGATAACTAATACCAGACACAAACAACTAATACCAGACACCAGATAACTAATACCAGACACCAGATAAATAATACCAGACACCAGATTCCTAATACCAGACACCAGAAACTAATACCAGACACCAGATAACTAATACCAGACACCAGATATCTAATACCAGACACCAGATATCTAATACCAGACACCAGATTCCTAATACCAGACACCAGATAACTAATACCAAACACCAGAAACTATTACCAGACACCAGATAACTAGTACCAGACACCAGATATCTAATACCAGACACCAGATTCCTAATACCAGACACCAGATAACTAATACCAGACACCAGATAACTAATACCAGACACCAGAAACTAATACCAGACACCAGATAACTAATACCAGACACCAGATATCTAATACCAGACACCAGATTCCTAATACCAGACACCAGAAACTAATACCAGACACCAGATAACTAATACCAGACACTAGATAACTAATACCAGACACCAGATATCTAATACCAGACACCAGAAACTAATACCAGACACCAGATAACTAATACCAGACACCAGATAACTAATACCAGACACCAGATAACTAATACCAGACACCAGAAACTAATACCAGACACCAGATAACTAATACCAGACACCAGATATCTAATACCAGACACCAGATAACTAACACCAGACACCAGATAACTAATACCAGACACCAGATAACTAATACCAGTAACCAGATATCTAATACTAGACACCAGATAACTAATACCAGACACCAGATAACTAATACCAGACACCAGATAACTAATACCAGACACCAGATAACTAATACCAGACACCAGCCTCCTAATACCAGACACCAGAAACTAATACCAGACACCAGATAACTAATACCAGACACCAGATAACTGAAACCAGACACCAGATAACTAATACCAGACACCAGATAACTAAAACCAGACACCAGATAACTAAAACCAGACACCAGATAACTAATACCAGACACCAGATTCCTAATACCAGACACCAGATAACTAATACCAGATACCAGATAACAAATACCAGACACCAGATATCTAATACCAAACACCAGAAACTAATACCAGACACCAGATAACTAATACCAGACACCAGATAACTAATACCAGACACCAGATAACTAATACCAGACACCAGATGTCTAATACCAGACACCAGATTCCTAATACCAGACACCAGAAACTAATACCAGACACCAGATAACTAATACCAGACACCAGATATCTAATACCAGACACCAGAAACTAATACCAGACACCAGATAACTAATACCAGACACCAGATAACTAATACCAGACACCAGATAGCTAATACCAGACACCAGAAACTAATACCAGACACCAGATAACTAATACCAGAAACCAGATTCCTAATACCAGACACCAGAAACTAATACCAGACACCAGATAACTAATACCAGACACCAGATATCTAATACCAGACACCAGATATCTAATACCAGACAGCAGATACCTAATACCAGACACCAGATAGCTAATACCAGACACCAGAAACTAATACCAGACACCAGATAACTAATACCAGAAACCAGATTCCTAATACCAGACACCAGAAACTAATATCAGACACCAGATAACTAATACCAGACACCAGATATCTAATACCAGACACCAGAAACTAATACCAGACACCAGATAACTAATACCAGACACCAGATAACTAATACCAGACACCAGATAGCTAATACCAGACACCAGAAACTAATACCAGACACCAGATAACTAATACCAGAAACCAGATTCCTAATACCAGACACCAGAAACTAATACCAGACACCAGATAACTAATACCAGACACCAGATATCTAATACCAGACACCAGATATCTAATACCAGACACCAGAAACTAATACCAGACACCAGATAACTAATACCAGACACCAGATTCCTAATACCAGACACCAGAAACTAATACCAGTGTAATAAATTGAATGGTGTATAAAAGTTGAACGCAAGAGGTGTGTAGCCCTAGCATGGCAGGATCGCCATGTAAAGTTATGTGTTAGGTGTTCTGACAGTGTGTTTGTGACCCTATAGTCCCTTGGTTATTTTATACAGCTGTCAGGGAGTCCAGCTTATCATTAGGCGCTCAAAGGAGGTGCCAAAAGATTTTGAGAATTTAATCGAAACAAGGCAAGTTGTTGCCAGTTTATGTTCACAAATTAAAGTCTGATTTATTGAATGTTTAACTCTACTTATATACTATTTTACATTTTATTATTTTTATGTTTCTTTGTGTCTTTACTTTTGCTGACCATCTATAAAAGAATAATTTTGTAATGAAAACAAAAGTGTGTCATTTAAATTTAATAAAGTAAGCGTTTTGTTAATTAATACAATAAACTGTGTTGCAATGCAATTATATTATGTTACAGTGTATTACAGTAAGTGAGGTACACTACACCCTCACCCTTAAGAGAAAAATTATATAAATAATTTTTTTGGTCTTTATGATTGTCATTGTAAAATCTGTTTTAAGTTACAATGTAAATAGTGTAATTATGTAATTATAAACTTTTTAAAAATAAATCATGAAATATTAATTTTTTTTTAAACAATGTTAAAATTTTCTTAAATTTAAATATATTTTTATTATGTTAATGATTTTTTTTATTTTTAGCTTTAAACAGGTTTATATGGTTTTGAGTTGTTACTATGAACTTATTTTATTGTTAAATTAAATTCTTTTATATTCTATTTATGTGGAGTTTGTTTTTTTTTATCTTCTACCTTAACTAATGCTAAGTCTTGATATAGGAGTAATATTTAATTTATTGTAATAATAATTGTTTAATATTAATTTTCTTTTGCTTTTAGTTAGTTCATTATGTTCAGTGTAAATTGTAACGTGCGTCGTGGTTCTTGTACGTAGTCATGATAATTATTAAATTTCTTCTAATTGTCGAAAACATTGGATGGTAATTTTGCATATAGTAGTTCATATGGCGAATGGCCTGTTTTAACATGTGACTTTCGCCCATTAATATGTCATCAATTATCTTTGTTGGGGCATTGTTTATTAGTATTTTTAGTTGAGGACGTTTATTATTTTTTATATTTATCTTGGCATATGCTTCTTTTATTTATTTTTAATTTTTTTTTTGTTATATATACTTTAAATATTTCATCCTTATTTCATTGCGCTAATTCTCTTATATTTTCTTTATTAATTTTAGATATCAGTTTCCTCAGAATCTAACCTAGTTTCGCTGAGTTATCGCTGAATCTTGCTAGCTTATTAATTTAATTATTCATATTTTAGGTATGTAACTTCTTCATAATCGAATCTGGTTTCGATGAATTATCATTACATCCTATATTCATATTTTTGGTACGCAACTTCTTCATATTCGAATCTGGTTTCGATGAATTATCATTACGTCCTACGTGCACAATATTATTTTCAATAAATATTTCTTTTTCTTTTATATTTTCAAGCTTGTTAAATCTCTATTTCTTCATATTTTTGATGTCATTAATGGATATGCATTCCCATATTTGAAGTTGATCAGACTTCTGAGAATCATATTTTTCCATATTTCTTTCTGTTGCGCGCTCATTATTTTCATTTAACTTATTGTTAGTTGCCTCATTATTTTCTTTTATGTTTGCCTCATTAGTTCTATTTTTCATTGCCCTACTAGTTCAAATAATTTTCTTTCTTTTTCATTGTTTTCTTACGGTATCATCTGTTTTAGTATGTCCAAATATATTTTTTTATATGCATTTGAAAAGTCTTAATTTATTTAGTGGAAATTTGACGTTTACAATTTTGTTGTTCAGATTCCTAAAGTCTATTACTATTCTCAATTTCGTTAGTCTTCCATGTTTTTCTTGGGTACCAAGAGGAGTGGAGCATTGGACAGGCTAATTGATGGTTCTATTATGTCGTCCGTGTTTATTAATTATTTCTCTACGTGTATGACGTAGTCTGCAGTTTTTTTATGTTCACTGTAGTTTTGTCTGACGTCATGATTTTTGAATGTAAAATTATTTTTCATTATTCTTTTCCTATAATACATGAGTGAAATGCACTTTGTTTGTCAATTCTATTTTTGCATAGTCGTCATTAATATTTATTTGCAAGTCATTTAGTATTTCTTCAAAACGTTTGGGGTTATTAACATTATTGTAATTTAATATTTCATAGTTTTTAAGTGGGTCAGTTTGGAGTTTAATGCATTTTAAAATTATTTCATCATTTGTTGTATTTAATATTTTTAAATAAGTCATTGTTTATGTTTTTGTAATTTAATATGTCATAGTTTTTAACTATGTTAGTGTAAAAGTGAATGTGTTTAAAATTTAATATATTTAACATTTGAAGATAAACATATGAATATTTTTTTTTGCATATTAATATTTTTAGTTAATGATACATAGTTACATTTTTATAAGAGTTAAAAATGTTTTTGTTTAAAAAATAATAATTTATTCTAATGTTAAGAAAAGTTAATCATGTGTGCAATTGAATACAAATTGTTAAAAAAAATTTTGTTTTCATCTACATAAACGTTTTTAATTGCAGTGCTGCTTTTACTGAAGTACTTTTCCGTTTGGCCTTTAGAAAGTGTGATTTTGTTGGTAATTTCAAAAACTTATTTCGAATGCGAAATTCTGCATTTATTGTAGACATCATGTTGTTTTGTGTTGCAAAGATATTGCGAAGTTTTTGTAGGTATTTTGTATTTGTTGAAGACATCTTGTAAATTTGCTTATAGTCACAACTTTTAGGTAAATTTTTTTTTATGTAAAGTATGTAAGTGTTTTAGGGCTGCGATAAAATTTGCTAGTTTTTCTCTCTATTAGTTCAGGGTAGTTTTTTTTTTGTCTTAGGATCGTAGTTGCAGGATCTCTGTCACAGTTTTCTGGTTGAAGGATCTCAGAATGGTGGTTGCAGCTTTTAATTTGTCACAAGGTTTTTTGTCCGCAGGATTTTTTTTCCGCAGGTTTTTGTCCGCAGGTTTTTGTCCGCAGGATATTTTTTTCGCAGGTTTTTGTCCGCAGGATATTTTTTTCGCAGGTTTTTGTCCGCAGGTTTTTGTCCGCAGGATATTTTTTTCGCAGGTTTTTGTCCGCAGGATCGCCATGTAATAAATGTTGAAGGCATGTAATAAATGTTGAAGGCTAGAGGTGTGTAGCCCTAGCATGGCAGGATCGCCATGTAAAGTTATGTGTTAGGTGTTCTGACAGTGTGTTTGTGACCCTATAGTCCCTTGGTTATTTTATACAGCTGTCAGGGAGTCCAGCTTATCATTAGGCGCTCAAAGGAGGTGCCAAAAGATTTTGAGAATTTAATCGAAACAAGGCAAGTTGTTGCCAGTTTATGTTCACAAATTAAAGTCTGATTTATTGAATGTTTAACTCTACTTATATACTATTTTACATTTTATTATTTTTATGTTTCTTTGTGTCTTTACTTTTGCTGACCATCTATAAAAGAATAATTTTGTAATGAAAACAAAAGTGTGTCATTTAAATTTAATAAAGTAAGCGTTTTGTTAATTAATACAATAAACTGTGTTGCAATGCAATTATATTATGTTACAGTGTATTACAGTAAGTGAGGTACACTACACCAGACACCAGAAACTAATACCAGACACCAGATAACTAATACCAGACACCAGAAACTAATACCAGACAGCAGATTCATAATACCAGAAAATAGATAACTAATACCAGACACCAGAAACTAATACCAGACACCAGATAACTAATATTGGACACCAGATATCTAATACCAGACACCAGAAACTAATACCAGACACCAGATAACTAATACCAGACACCAGATATCTAATACCAGACACCAGATATCTAATACCAGACACCAGAAACTAATACCAGACACCAGATAACTAATACCAGACACCAGATAACTAATACCAGACACCAGATAACTAATACCAGACACCAGAAACTAATACCAGACACCAGATAACTAATACCAGACACCAGATTCCTAATACCAGACACCAGAAACTAATACCAGACACCAGATAACTAATACCAGACACCAGATATCTAATACCAGACACCAGATATCTAATACCAGACAGCAGATACCTAATACCAGACACCAGAAACTAATACCAGACACCAGATAACTAATATCAGACACCAGATATCTAATACCAGACACCAGATATCTAATACCAGACAGCAGTTTCTAATACCAGACACCAGATATCTAATACCAGACACCAGAAACTAATACCAGACACCAGATATCTAATACCAGACAGCAGTTTCTAATACCAGACAGCAGTTTCTAATACCAGACACCAGATATCTAATACCAGACACCAGAAACTAATACCAGACACCAGATAACTAATACCAGACACCAGATAACTAATACCAGACACCAGATAACTAATACCAGACACCAGAAACTAATACCAGACACCAGATAACTAATACCAGACACCAGATATCTAATACCAGACACCAGATATCTAATACCAGACAGCAGTTTCTAATACCAGACACCAGATATCTAATACCAGACACCAGAAACTAATACCAGACACCAGATAACTAATACCAGACACCAGATAACTAATACCAGACACCAGATAACTAATACCAGACACCAGAAACTAATACCAGACACCAGATAACTAATACCAGACACCAGATTCCTAATACCAGACACCAGATATCTAATAGCAGACAGCAGATAACTAATACCAGACACCAGAAACTAATACCAGACACCAGATAACTAATACCAGACACCAGATAACTAATACCAGACACCAGATTCCTAATACCAGACACCAGAAACTAATACCAGACACCAGATAACTAATACCAGACACCAGATAACTAATACCAGACACCAGAAACTAATACCAGACACCAGAAACTAATACCAGACACCAGATAACTAATACCAGACACCAGATATCTAATACCAGACAGCAGATAACTAATACCAGACACCAGAAACTAATACCAGACACCAGAAACTAATACCAGACACCAGATAACTAATACCAGACACCAGATATCTAATACCAGACACCAGATATCTAATACCAGACAGCAGATATCTGATACCAGACACCAGATATCTAATACCAGACACCAGAAACTAATACCAGACACCAGATAACTAATACCAGACACCAGATAACTAATACCAGACACCAGATAGCTAATACCAGACACCAGAAACTAATACCAGACACCAGATAACTAATACCAGAAACCAGATTCCTAATACCAGACACCAAAAACTAATACCAGACACCAGATAACTAATACCAGACACCAGATATCTAATACCAGACACCAGATATCTAATACCAGACAGCAGATACCTAATACCAGACAGCAGATAACTAATACCAGACACCAGATATCTAATACCAGATACCAGAAACTAATACCAGACACCAGATTCCTAATACCAGACACCAGAAACTAATACCAGACACCAGATATCTAATACCAGACACCAGATATCTAATACCAGACAGCAGAAACCTAATACCAGACAGCAGATAACTAATACCAGACACCAGAAACTAATACCAGACACCAGATAACTAATACCAGACATCAGATTCCTAATACCAGACACCAGAAACTAATACCAGACACCAGATAACTAATACCAGACACCAGATATCTAATACCAGACACCAGATATCTAATACCAGACAGCAGTTTCTAATACCAGACACCAGATATCTAATACCAGACACCAGAAACTAATACCAGACACCAGATAACTAATACCAGACACCAGATAACTAATACCAGACACCAGATAACTAATACCAGACACCAGAAACTAATACCAGACACCAGATAACTAATACCAGACACCAGATTCCTAATACCAGACACCAGATATCTAATACCAGACAGCAGATAACTAATACCAGACACCAGAAACTAATACCAGACACCAGATAACTAATACCAGATACCAGATAACTAATACCAGACACCAGATTCCTAATACCAGACACCAGAAACTAATACCAGACACCAGATAACTAATACCAGACACCAGATAACTAATACCAGACACCAGAAACTAATACCAGACACCAGAAACTAATACCAGACACCAGATAACTAATACCAGACACCAGATATCTAATACCAGACAGCAGATAACTAATACCAGACACCAGAAACTAATACCAGACACCAGAAACTAATACCAGACACCAGATAACTAATACCAGACACCAGATATCTAATACCAGACACCAGATATCTAATACCAGACAGCAGATATCTGATACCAGAGACCAGATATCTAATATCAGACACCAGAAACTAATACCAGACACCAGATAACTAATACCAGACACCAGATACCTAATACCAGACAGCAGATAACTAATACCAGACACCAGATAACTAATACCAGACACCAGATTCCTAATACCAGACACCAGAAACTAATACCAGACACCAGATAACTAATACCAGACACCAGATATCTAATACCAGACACCAGATATCTAATACCAGACAGCAGATATCTAATACCAGACATCAGATATCTAATACCAGACACCAGAAACTAATACCAGACACCAGATAACTAATACCAGACACCAGATAACTAATACCAGACACCAGATAACTAATACTAGACACCAGAAACTAATACCAGACACCAGATTCCTAATACCAGACACCAGAAACTAATACCAGACACCAGATAACTAATACCAGACACCAGATATCTAATACCAGACACCAGATATCTAATACCAGACAGCAGATATCTGATACCAGACACCAGATATCTAATACCAGACACCAGAAACTAATACCAGACACCAGATAACTAATACCAGACACCAGATAACTAATACCAGACACCAGATAGCTAATACCAGACACCAGAAACTAATACCAGACACCAGATAACTAATACCAGAAACCAGATTCCTAATACCAGACACCAGAAACTAATACCAGACACCAGATAACTAATACCAGACACCAGATATCTAATACCAGACACCAGATATCTAATACCAGACAGCAGATACCTAATACCAGACAGCAGATAACTAATACCAGACACCAGATATCTAATACCAGATACCAGAAACTAATACCAGACACCAGATTCCTAATACCAGACACCAGAAACTAATACCAGACACCAGATAACTAATACCAGACACCAGAAACTAATACCAGACACCAGATTCCTAATACCAGACAGCAGATACCTAATACCAGACAGCAGATAACTAATACCAGACACCAGATATATAATACCAGACACCAGAAACTAATACCAGACACCAGATTCCTAATACCAGACACCAGATAACTAATACCAGACACCAGAAACTAATACCAGTACCAGATAACTAATACCAGACACCAGATAACTAAAACCAGACACCAGATAACTAATACCAGACACCAGATAACTAATACCAGACACCAGATATCTAATACCAGACACCAAAAACTAATACCAGACACCAGATTCCTAATACCAGACACCAGATAACTAATACCAGACACCAGAAACTAATACCAGACTCCAGATAACTAATACCAGACACCAGATATCTAATACCAGACACCAGATAACTAATAGCAGACACCAAATAACTAATACCAGACACCAGATATCTAATACCAGACACCAGATAACTAATACCAGACACCAGATAACTAATACCAGACACCAGATAACTAATACCAGACACCAGATATCTAATACCAGACACCAGAAACTAATACCAGACACCAGATAACTAATACCAGACACCAGATAACTAATACCAGACACCAGATATCTAATACCAGACACCAGATAACTAACACCAGACACCAGATAACTAATACCAGACACCAGATAACTAATACCAGTAACCAGATATCTAATACTAGACACCAGATAACTAATACCAGACACCAGATAACTAATACCAGACACCAGATAACTAATACCAGACACCAGATAACTAATACCAGACACCAGCCTCCTAATACCAGACACCAGAAACTAATACCAGACACCAGATAACTAATACCAGACACCAGATAACTAAAACCAGACACCAGATAACTAATACCAGACACCAGATAACTAAAACCAGACACCAGATAACTAAAACCAGACACCAGATAACTAATACCAGACACCAGATTCCTAATACCAGACACCAGATAACTAATACCAGATACCAGATAACAAATACCAGACACCAGATATCTAATACCAAACACCAGAAACTAATACCAGACACCAGATAACTAATACCAGACACCAGATAACTAATACCAGACACCAGATAACTAATACCAGACACCAGATGTCTAATACCAGACACCAGATTCCTAATACCAGACACCAGAAACTAATACCAGACACCAGATAACTAATACCAGACACCAGATATCTAATACCAGACACCAGAAACTAATACCAGACACCAGATAACTAATACCAGACACCAGATAACTAATACCAGACACCAGATAGCTAATACCAGACACCAGAAACTAATACCAGACACCAGATAACTAATACCAGAAACCAGATTCCTAATACCAGACACCAGAAACTAATACCAGACACCAGATAACTAATACCAGACACCAGATATCTAATACCAGACACCAGATATCTAATACCAGACAGCAGATACCTAATACCAGACACCAGATAGCTAATACCAGACACCAGAAACTAATACCAGACACCAGATAACTAATACCAGAAACCAGATTCCTAATACCAGACACCAGAAACTAATATCAGACACCAGATAACTAATACCAGACACCAGATATCTAATACCAGACACCAGAAACTAATACCAGACACCAGATAACTAATACCAGACACCAGATAACTAATACCAGACACCAGATAGCTAATACCAGACACCAGATATCTAATACCAGACACCAGATAACTAATACCAGACACCAGATAACTAATACCAGACACCAGATAACTAATACCAGACACCAGATATCTAATACCAGACACCAGAAACTAATACCAGACACCAGATAACTAATACCAGACACCAGATAACTAATACCAGACACCAGATATCTAATACCAGACACCAGATAACTAACACCAGACACCAGATAACTAATACCAGACTCCAGATAACTAATACCAGACACCAGATATCTAATACCAGACACCAGATAACTAATAGCAGACACCAAATAACTAATACCAGACACCAGATATCTAATACCAGACACCAGATAACTAATACCAGACACCAGATAACTAATACCAGACACCAGATAACTAATACCAGACACCAGATATCTAATACCAGACACCAGAAACTAATACCAGACACCAGATAACTAATACCAGACACCAGATAACTAATACCAGACACCAGATATCTAATACCAGACACCAGATAACTAACACCAGACACCAGATAACTAATACCAGACACCAGATAACTAATACCAGTAACCAGATATCTAATACTAGACACCAGATAACTAATACCAGACACCAGATAACTAATACCAGACACCAGATAACTAATACCAGACACCAGATAACTAATACCAGACACCAGCCTCCTAATACCAGACACCAGAAACTAATACCAGACACCAGATAACTAATACCAGACACCAGATAACTAAAACCAGACACCAGATAACTAATACCAGACACCAGATAACTAAAACCAGACACCAGATAACTAAAACCAGACACCAGATAACTAATACCAGACACCAGATTCCTAATACCAGACACCAGATAACTAATACCAGATACCAGATAACAAATACCAGACACCAGATATCTAATACCAAACACCAGAAACTAATACCAGACACCAGATAACTAATACCAGACACCAGATAACTAATACCAGACACCAGATAACTAATACCAGACACCAGATGTCTAATACCAGACACCAGATTCCTAATACCAGACACCAGAAACTAATACCAGACACCAGATAACTAATACCAGACACCAGATATCTAATACCAGACACCAGAAACTAATACCAGACACCAGATAACTAATACCAGACACCAGATAACTAATACCAGACACCAGATAGCTAATACCAGACACCAGAAACTAATACCAGACACCAGATAACTAATACCAGAAACCAGATTCCTAATACCAGACACCAGAAACTAATACCAGACACCAGATAACTAATACCAGACACCAGATATCTAATACCAGACACCAGATATCTAATACCAGACAGCAGATACCTAATACCAGACACCAGATAGCTAATACCAGACACCAGAAACTAATACCAGACACCAGATAACTAATACCAGAAACCAGATTCCTAATACCAGACACCAGAAACTAATATCAGACACCAGATAACTAATACCAGACACCAGATATCTAATACCAGACACCAGAAACTAATACCAGACACCAGATAACTAATACCAGACACCAGATAACTAATACCAGACACCAGATAGCTAATACCAGACACCAGAAACTAATACCAGACACCAGATAACTAATACCAGAAACCAGATTCCTAATACCAGACACCAGAAACTAATACCAGACACCAGATAACTAATACCAGACACCAGATATCTAATACCAGACACCAGATATCTAATACCAGACACCAGAAACTAATACCAGACACCAGATAACTAATACCAGACACCAGATTCCTAATACCAGACACCAGAAACTAATACCAGTGTAATAAATTGAATGGTGTATAAAAGTTGAACGCAAGAGGTGTGTAGCCCTAGCATGGCAGGATCGCCATGTAAAGTTATGTGTTAGGTGTTCTGACAGTGTGTTTGTGACCCTATAGTCCCTTGGTTATTTTATACAGCTGTCAGGGAGTCCAGCTTATCATTAGGCGCTCAAAGGAGGTGCCAAAAGATTTTGAGAATTTAATCGAAACAAGGCAAGTTGTTGCCAGTTTATGTTCACAAATTAAAGTCTGATTTATTGAATGTTTAACTCTACTTATATACTATTTTACATTTTATTATTTTTATGTTTCTTTATGTCTTTACTTTTGCTGACCATCTATAAAAGAATAATTTTGTAATGAAAACAAAAGTGTGTCATTTAAATTTAATAAAGTAAGCGTTTTGTTAATTAATACAATAAACTGTGTTGCAATGCAATTATATTATGTTACAGTGTATTACAGTAAGTGAGGTACACTACACCCTCACCCTTAAGAGAAAAATTATATAAATAATTTTTTTGGTCTTTATGATTGTCATTGTAAAATCTGTTTTAAGTTACAATGTAAATAGTGTAATTATGTAATTATAAACTTTTTAAAAATAAATCATGAAATATTAATTTTTTTTTAAACAATGTTAAAATTTTCTTAAATTTAAATATATTTTTATTATGTTAATGATTTTTTTTATTTTTAGCTTTAAACAGGTTTATATGGTTTTGAGTTGTTACTATGAACTTATTTTATTGTTAAATTAAATTCTTTTATATTCTATTTATGTGGAGTTTGTTTTTTTTTATCTTCTACCTTAACTAATGCTAAGTCTTAATATAGGAGTAATATTTAATTTATTGTAATAATAATTGTTTAATATTAATTTTCTTTTGCTTTTATAGTTAGTTCATTATGTTCAGTGTAAATTGTAACATGCGTCGTGGTTCTTGTACGTAGTCATGATAATTATTAAATTTCTTCTAATTGTCGAAAACATTGGATAGTAATTTTGCATATAGTAGTTCATATGGCGAATGGCCTGTTTTAACATGTGACTTTCGCCCATTAATATGTCATCAATTATCTTTGTTGGGGCATTGTTTATTAGTATTTTTAGTTGAGGACGTTTATTATTTTTTATATTTATCTTGGCATATGCTTCTTTTATTTATTTTTAATTTTTTTTTTGTTATATATACTTTAAATATTTCATCCTTATTTCATTGCGCTAATTCTCTTATATTTTCTTTATTAATTTTAGATATCAGTTTCCTCAGAATCTAACCTAGTTTCGCTGAGTTATCGCTGAATCTTGCTAGCTTATTAATTTAATTATTCATATTTTAGGTATGTAACTTCTTCATAATCGAATCTGGTTTCGATGAATTATCATTACATCCTATATTCATATTTTTGGTACGCAACTTCTTCATATTCGAATCTGGTTTCGATGAATTATCATTACGTCCTACGTGCACAATATTATTTTCAATAAATATTTCTTTTTCTTTTATATTTTCAAGCTTGTTAAATCTCTATTTCTTCATATTTTTGATGTCATTAATGGATATGCATTCCCATATTTGAAGTTGATCAGACTTCTGAGAATCATATTTTTCCATATTTCTTTCTGTTGCGCGCTCATTATTTTCATTTAACTTATTGTTAGTTGCCTCATTATTTTTTTTTATGTTTGCCTCATTAGTTCTATTTTTCATTGCCCTACTAGTTCAAATAATTTTCTTTCTTTTTCATTGTTTTCTTACGGTATCATCTGTTTTAGTATGTCCAAATATATTTTTTTATATGCATTTGAAAAGTCTTAATTTATTTAGTGGAAATTTGACGTTTACAATTTTGTTGTTCAGATTCCTAAAGTCTATTACTATTCTCAATTTCATTAGTCTTCCATGTTTTTCTTGGGTACCAAGAGGAGTGGAGCATTGGACAGGCTAATTGATGGTTCTATTATGTCGTCCGTGTTTATTAATTATTTCTCTACGTGTATGACGTAGTCTGCAGTTTTTTTATGTTCACTGTAGTTTTGTCTGACGTCATGATTTTTGAATGTAAAATTATTTTTCATTATTCTTTTCCTATAATACATGAGTGAAATGCACTTTGTTTGTCAATTCTATTTTTGCATAGTCGTCATTAATATTTATTTGCAAGTCATTTAGTATTTCTTCAAAACGTTTGGGGTTATTAACATTATTGTAATTTAATATTTCATAGTTTTTAAGTGGGTCAGTTTGGAGTTTAATGCCTTTTAAAATTATTTCATCATTTGTTGTATTTAATATTTTTAAATAAGTCATTGTTTATGTTTTTGTAATTTAATATGTCATAGTTTTTAACTATGTTAGTGTAAAAGTGAATGTGTTTAAAATTTAATATATTTAACATTTGAAGATAAACATATGAATATTTTTTTTTGCATATTAATATTTTTAGTTAATGATACATAGTTACATTTTTATAAGAGTTAAAAATGTTTTTGTTTAAAAAATAATAATTTATTCTAATGTTAAGAAAAGTTAATCATGTGTGCAATTGAATACAAATTGTTAAAAAAAAATTTGTTTTCATCTACATAAACGTTTTTAATTGCAGTGCTGCTTTTACTGAAGTACTTTTCCGTTTGGCCTTTAGAAAGTGTGATTTTGTTGGTAATTTCAAAAACTTATTTCGAATGCGAAATTCTGCATTTATTGTAGACATCATGTTGTTTTGTGTTGCAAAGATATTGCGAAGTTTTTGTAGGTATTTTGTATTTGTTGAAGACATCTTGTAAATTTGCTTATAGTCACAACTTTTAGGTAAATTTTTTTTTATTTAAAGTATGTAAGTGTTTTAGGGCTGCGATAAAATTTGCTAGTTTTTCTCTCTATTAGTTCATGGTAGTTTTTTTTTTGTCTTAGGATCGTAGTTGCAGGATCTCTGTCACAGTTTTCTGGTTGAAGGATCTCAGAATGGTGGTTGCAGCTTTTAATTTGTAACAAGGTTTTTTGTCCGCAGGATTTTTTTTCCGCAGGTTTTTGTCCGCAGGATATTTTTTTCGCAGGTTTTTGTCCGCAGGATATTTTTTTCGCAGGTTTTTGTCCGCAGGTTTTTGTCCGCAGGATATTTTTTTCGCAGGTTTTTGTCCGCAGGATCGCCATGTAATAAATGTTGAAGGCATGTAATAAATGTTGAAGGCTAGAGGTGTGTAGCCCTAGCATGGCAGGATCGCCATGTAAAGTTATGTGTTAGGTGTTCTGACAGTGTGTTTGTGACCCTATAGTCCCTTGGTTATTTTATACAGCTGTCAGGGAGTCCAGCTTATCATTAGGCGCTCAAAGGAGGTGCCAAAAGATTTTGAGAATTTAATCGAAACAAGGCAAGTTGTTGCCAGTTTATGTTCACAAATTAAAGTCTGATTTATTGAATGTTTAACTCTACTTATATACTATTTTACATTTTATTATTTTTATGTTTCTTTGTGTCTTTACTTTTGCTGACCATCTATAAAAGAATAATTTTGTAATGAAAACAAAAGTGTGTCATTTAAATTTAATAAAGTAAGCGTTTTGTTAATTAATACAATAAACTGTGTTGCAATGCAATTATATTATGTTACAGTGTATTACAGTAAGTGAGGTACACTACACCAGACACCAGAAACTAATACCAGACACCAGATAACTAATACCAGACACCAGAAACTAATACCAGACAGCAGATTCCTAATACCAGACACCAGAAACTAATACCAGAAAATAGATAACTAATACCAGACACCAGAAACTAATACCAGACACCAGATAACTAATATTGGACACCAGATATCTAATACCAGACACCAGAAACTAATACCAGACACCAGATAACTAATACCAGACACCAGATATCTAATACCAGACACCAGATATCTAATACCAGACACCAGAAACTAATACCAGACACCAGATAACTAATACCAGACACCAGATAACTAATACCAGACACCAGATAACTAATACCAGACACCAGAAACTAATACCAGACACCAGATAACTAATACCAGACACCAGATTCCTAATACCAGACACCAGAAACTAATACCAGACACCAGATAACTAATACCAGACACCAGATATCTAATACCAGACACCAGATATCTAATACCAGACAGCAGATACCTAATACCAGACAGCAGATAACTAATACCAGACACCAGAAACTAATACCAGACACCAGATAACTAATACCAGACACCAGATAACTAATACCAGACACCAGATTCCTAATACCAGACACCAGAAACTAATACCAGACACCAGATAACTAATACCAGACACCAGATATCTAATACCAGACACCAGATATCTAATACCAGACAGCAGTTTCTAATACCAGACACCAGATATCTAATACCAGACACCAGAAACTAATACCAGACACCAGATAACTAATACCAGACACCAGATAACTAATACCAGACACCAGAAACTAATACCAGACACCAGATAACTAATACCAGACACCAGATTCCTAATACCAGACACCAGATATCTAATACCAGACAGCAGATTACTAATACCAGACACCAGAAACTAATACCAGACACCAGATAACTAATACCAGACACCAGATTCATAATACCAGACACCAGAAACTAATACCAGACACCAGATAACTAATACCAGACACCAGATAACTAATACCAGACACCAGAAACTAATACCAGACACCAGAAACTAATACCAGACACCAGATAACTAATACCAGACACCAGATATCTAATACCAGACACCAGATATCTAATACCAGACAGCAGATATCTGATACCAGACACCAGATATCTAATACCAGACACCAGAAACTAATACCAGACACCAGATAACTAATACCAGACACCAGATAACTAATACCAGACACCAGATAGCTAATACCAGACACCAGAAACTAATACCAGACACCAGATAACTAATACCAGAAACCAGATTCCTAATACCAGACACCAGAAACTAATACCAGACACCAGATATCTAATACCAGACACCAGATATCTAATACCAGACAGCAGATACCTAATACCAGACAGCAGATAACTAATACCAGACACCACATATCTAATACCAGATACCAGAAACTAATACCAGACACCAGATTCCTAATACCAGACACCAGAAACTAATACCAGACACCAGATATCTAATACCAGACACCAGATATCTAATACCAGACAGCAGATACCTAATACCAGACAGCAGATAACTAATACCAGACACCAGAAACTAATACCAGACACCAGATAACTAATACCAGACACCAGATAACTAATACCAGACACCAGATTCCTAATACCAGACACCAGAAACTAATACCAGACACCAGATAACTAATACCAGACACCAGATATCTAATACCAGACACCAGATATCTAATACCAGACAGCAGTTTCTAATACCAGACACCAGATATCTAATACCAGACACCAGAAACTAATACCAGACACCAGATAACTAATACCAGACACCAGATAACTAATACCAGACACCAGATAACTAATACCAGACACCAGAAACTAATACCAGACACCAGATAACTAATACCAGACACCAGATTCCTAATACCAGACACCAGATATCTAATACCAGACAGCAGATAACTAATACCAGACACCAGAAACTAATACCAGACACCAGATAACTAATACCAGACACCAGATTCCTAATACCAGACACCAGAAACTAATACCAGACACCAGATAACTAATACCAGACACCAGATATCTAATACCAGACACCAGAAACTAATACCAGACACCAGAAACTAATACCAGACACCAGATAACTAATACCAGACACCAGATATCTAATACCAGACAGCAGATAACTAATACCAGACACCAGAAACTAATACCAGACACCAGAAACTAATACCAGACACCAGATAACTAATACCAGACACCAGATATCTAATACCAGACACCAGATATCTAATACCAGACAGCAGATATCTGATACCAGACACCAGATATCTAATACCAGACACCAGAAACTAATACCAGACACCAGATAACTAATACCAGACACCAGATACCTAATACCAGACAGCAGATAACTAATACCAGACACCAGATAACTAATACCAGACACCAGATTCCTAATACCAGACACCAGAAACTAATACCAGACACCAGATAACTAATACCAGACACCAGATATCTAATACCAGACACCAGATATCTAATACCAGACAGCAGATATCTAATACCAGACATCAGATATCTAATACCAGACACCAGAAACTAATACCAGACACCAGATAACTAATACCAGACCCAGATAACTAATACCAGACACCAGATAACTAATACTAGACACCAGAAACTAATACCAGACACCAGATAACTAATACCAGACACCAGATTCCTAATACCAGACACCAGAAACTAATACCAGACACCAGATAACTAATACCAGACACCAGATATCTAATACCAGACACCAGATATCTAATACCAGACAGCAGATATCTGATACCAGACACCAGATATCTAATACCAGACACCAGAAACTAATACCAGACACCAGATAACTAATACCAGACACCAGATAACTAATACCAGACACCAGAAACTAATACCAGACACCAGATAACTAATACCAGAAACCAGATTCCTAATACCAGACACCAGAAACTAATACCAGACACCAGATAACTAATACCAGACACCAGATATCTAATACCAGACACCAGATATCTAATACCAGACAGCAGATACCTAATACCAGACAGCAGATAACTAATACCAGACACCAGAAACTAATACCAGACACCAGATTCCTAATACCAGACAGCAGAAACCTAATACCAGACAGCAGATAACTAATACCAGACACCAGATATATAATACCAGACACCAGAAACTAATACCAGACACCAGATTCCTAATACCAGACAGCAGAAACCTAATACCAGACAGCAGATAACTAATACCAGACACCAAAAACTAATACCAGACACCAGATTCCTAATACCAGACACCAGATAACTAATACCAGACACCAGAAACTAATACCAGACTCCAGATAACTAATACCAGACACCAGATATCTAATACCAGACACCAGATAACTAATAGCAGACACCAAATAACTAATACCAGACACCAGATATCTAATATTAGACACCAGATAACTAATACCAGACACCAGATAACTAATACCAGACACCAGATAACTAATACCAGACACCAGATATATAATACCAGACACCAGAAACTAATACCAGACAGCAGAAACCTAATACCAGACAGCAGATAACTAATACCAGACACCAGATATATAATACCAGACACCAGAAACTAATACCAGACACCAGATTCCTAATACCAGACACCAGATAACTAATACCAGACACCAGATAACTAATACCAGACACCAGAAACTAATACCAGTACCAGATATCTAATACCAGACACCAGATAACTAAAACCAGACACCAGATAACTAATACCAGACACCAGATAACTAATACCAGACACCAGATATCTAATACCAGACACCAAAAACTAATACCAGACACCAGATTCCTAATACCAGACACCAGATAACTAATACCAGACACCAGAAACTAATACCAGACTCCAGATAACTAATACCAGACACCAGATATCTAATACCAGACACCAGATAACTAATAGCAGACACCAAATAACTAATACCAGACACCAGATATCTAATATTAGACACCAGATAACTAATACCAGACACCAGATAACTAATACCAGACACCAGATAACTAATACCAGACACCAGATATCTAATACCAGACACCAGAAACTAATACCAGACACCAGATAACTAATACCAGACACCAGATAACTAATACCAGACACCAGATATCTAATACCAGACACCAGATAACTAACACCAGACACCAGATAACTAATACCAGACACCAGATAACTAATACCAGTAACCAGATATCTAATACTAGACACCAGATAACTAATACCAGACACCAGATAACTAATACCAGACACCAGATAACTAATACCAGACACCAGCCTCCTAATACCAGACACCAGAAACTAATACCAGACACCAGAGAACTAATACCAGACACCAGATAACTAAAACCAGACACCAGATAACTAATACCAGACACCAGAAACTAATACCAGACACCAGATAACTAATACCAGACACCAGATAACTAATGCCAGACACCAGAAACTAATACCAGACACCAGAAACTAATACCAGACACCAGATAACTAATACCAGACACCAGATTCCTAATACCAGACACCAGAAACTAGTACCAGACACCAGATAACTAATACCAGACACCAGATATCTAATACCAGACACCAGATATCTAATACCAGACAGCAGATGCCTAATACCAGACAGCAGATAACTAATACCAGACACCAGATATCTAATACCAGACACCAGAAACTAATACCAAACACCAGATTCCTAATACCAGACACCAGAAACTAATACCAGACACCAGATAACTAATACCAGACACCAGAAACTAATACCAGACACCAGATAACTAATACCAGACACTAGATAGCTAATACCAGACACCAGATAACTAATATCAGACACCAGCAACTAATATCAGACACCAGATTCCTAATACCACATACCAGATAACTAATACCAGACACCAGAAACTAATACCAGACACCAGATAACTAATACCAGACACCAGATATCTAATACCAGACACCAGAAACTAATACCAGACACCAGATAACTAATACCAGACACCAGATAACTAAAACCAGACACCAGATAACTAATACCAGACACCAGATAACTAATACCAGACACCAGATATCTAATACCAGGCACCAAAACTAATACCAGACACCAGATTCCTAATACCAGACACCAGATAACTAATACCAGACACCAGAAACTAATACCAGACTCCAGATAACTAATACCAGACACCAGATATCTAATACCAGACACCAGATAACTAATACCAGACACCAGATAACTAATACCAGACACCAGATAACTAATACCAGACACCAGATAACTAATACCAGACACCAGAAACTAATACCAGACTCCAGATATCTAATACCAGACACCAAAACTAATACCAGACACCAGATTCCTAATACCAGACACCAGATAACTAATACCAGACACCAGAAACTAATACCAGACTCCAGATAACTAATACCAGACACCAGATTCCTAATACCAGACACCAGAAACTAATACCAGACACCAGATAACTAATACCAGACACCAGATATCTAATACCAGACACCAGATATCTAATACCAGACAGCAGATGCCTAATACCAGACAGCAGATAACTAATACCAGACACCAGATATCTAATACCAGACACCAGAAACTAATACCAGACAACAGATTCCTAATACCAGACACCAGAAACTAATACCAGACACCAGATTCCTAATACCAGACAGCAGATACCTAATACCAGACAGCAGATAACTAATACCAGACACCAGATATATAATACCAGACACCAGAAACTAATACCAGACACCAGATTCCTATTACCAGATACCAGATAACTAATACCAGACACCAAATAACTAATACCAGACACCAGAAACTAATACCAGACACCAGATAACTAATACCAGACACCAGATAACTAAAACCAGACACCAGATAACTAATACCAGACACCAGATAACTAATACCAGACACCAGATATCTAATACCAGACACCAAAACTAATACCAGACACCAGATTCCTAATACCAGACACCAGCTAACTAATACCAGACACCAGAAACTAATACCAGACTCCAGATAACTAATACCAGACACCAGATATCTAATACCAGACACCAGATAACTAATACCAGACACCAGATAACTAATACCAGACACCAGATATCTAATACCAGACACCAAATAACTAATACGAGACACAAGAAACTAATACCAGACACCAGATAACTAATACCGGACACCAGATAACTAATACCAGACACCAGAAACTAATACCAGACTCCAGATAACTAATACCAGACACCAGATATCTAATACCAGACACCAGATAACTAATACCAGACACCAGATAACTAATACCAGACACTAGATATCTAATACCAGACACCAGATAACTAATACCAGACACCAGAAACTAATACCAGACTCCAGATAACTAATACCAGACACCAGATATCTAATACCAGACACCAGATAACTAATAGCAGACACTAAATAACTAATACCAGACACCAGATATCTAATACCAGACACCAGATAGCTAATACCAGACACCAGAAACTAATACCAGACACCAGATAACTAATACCAGACACCAGATAACTAATACCAGACACCAGATAACTAATACCAGACACCATATATCTAAATTCAGACACCAGAAACTAATACCAGACACCAGATAACTAATACCAGACACCAGATAACTAATACCAGACACCAGATATCTAATACCAGACACCAGATAACTAATACCAGAGACCAGAAACTAATATTAGACACCAGATAACTAATACCAGACACCAGATAACTAATACCAGACACCAGATATCTAATACCAGACACCAGATATCTAATACCAGACAGCAGATGCCTAATACCAGACAGCAGATAACTAATACCAGACACCAGATTCCTAATACCAGACACCAGCTAACTAATACCAGACACCAGAAACTAATACCAGACTCCAGATAACTAATACCAGACACCAGATATCTAATACCAGACACCAGATAACTAATACCAGACACCAGATAACTAATACCAGACACCAGATAACTAATACGAGACACAAGAAACTAATACCAGACACCAGATAACTAATACCGGACACCAGATAACTAATACCAGACACCAGAAACTAATACCAGACTCCAGATAACTAATACCAGACACCAGATATCTAATACCAGACACCAGATAACTAATACCAGACACCAGATAACTAATACCAGACACCAGATATCTAATACCAGACACCAGATAACTAATACCAGACACCAGAAACTAATACCAGACTCCAGATAACTAATACCAGACACCAGATATCTAATACCAGACACCAGATAACTAATAGCAGACACTAAATAACTAATACCAGACACCAGATATCTAATACCAGACACCAGATAACTAACACCAGACACCAGAAACTAATACCAGACACCAGATAACTAATACCAGACACCAGATAACTAATACCAGACACCAGATAACTAATACCAGACACCATATATCTAAATTCAGACACCAGAAACTAATACCAGACACCAGATAACTAATACCAGACACCAGATAACTAATACCAGACACCAAATATCTAATACCAGACACCAGATAACTAATACCAGAGACCAGAAACTAATATTAGACACCAGATAACTAATACCAGACACCAGATATCTAATACCAGACACCAGATAACTAATACCAGACACCAGAAACTAATATTAGACACCAGATAACTAATACCAGACACCAGATAACTAATACCAGACACCAGAAACTAATACCAGACACCAGATTCCTAATACCAGACACCAGATAACTATTACCAGACACCAGAAACTAATACCAGACACCAGATAACTAATACCAGACACCAGATATCTAATACCACACACCAGAAACTAATACCAGACACCAGATACCTAATACCAGACACCAGATAACTAATACCAGACACCAGATAACTAATACCAGACACCAGAAACTAATACCAGACACCAAATAACTAATACCAGACACCAGATAACTAATACCAGACACCAGATAACTAATACCAGACACCAGCAACTAATACCAGACACCAGAAACTAATACCAGACACCAGACAACTAATACTAGACACCAGATTCCTAATACCAGACACCAGAAACTAATACCAGACACCAGATAACTAATACCAGACACCAAATATCTAATACCAGACACCAGATATCTAATACAAGACAGCAGATGCCGAATACCAGACAGCAGATAACTAATACCAGACACCAGATATCTAATACCAGACACCAGAAACTAATACCAGACACCAGATAACTAATACCAGACACCAGATAACTAATGCCAGACACCAGAAACTAATACCAGACACCAGAAACTAATACCAGACACCAGATAACTAATACCAGACACCAGATTCCTAATACCAGACACCAGAAACTAATACCAGACACCAGAAAACTAATACCAGACACCAGATATCTAATACCAGACACCAGATATCTAATACCAGACAGCAGATGCCTAATACCAGACAGCAGATAACTAATACCAGACACCAGATATCTAATACCAGACACCAGAAACTAATACCAAACACCAGATTCCTAATACCAGACACCAGAAACTAATACCAGACACCAGATAACTAATACCAGACACCAGAAACTAATACCAGACACCAGATAACTAATACCAGACACTAGATAGCTAATACCAGACACCAGATAACTAATATCAGACACCAGCAACTAATATCAGACACCAGATTCCTAATACCACACACCAGATAACTAATACCAGACACCAGAAACTAATACCAGACACCAGATAACTAATACCAGACACCAGATATCTAATACCAGACACCAGAAACTAATACCAGACACCAGATAACTAATACCAGACACCAGATAACTAAAACCAGACACCAGATAACTAATACCAGACACCAGATAACTAATACCAGACACCAGATATCTAATACCAGACACCAAAACTAATACCAGACACCAGATTCCTAATACCAGACACCAGATAACTAATACCAGACACCAGAAACTAATACCAGACTCCAGATAACTAATACCAGACACCAGATATCTAATACCAGACACCAGATAACTAATACCAGACACCAGATAACTAATACCAGACACCAGATAACTAATACCAGACACAAGAAACTAATACCAGACACCACATAACTAATACCAGACACCAGAAACTAATACCAGACACCAGATAACTAATACCAGACACCAGAAACTAATACCAGACTCCAGATATCTAATACCAGACACCAAAACTAATACCAGACACCAGATTCCTAATACCAGACACCAGATAACTAATACCAGACACCAGAAACTAATACCAGACTCCAGATAACTAATACCAGACACCAGATTCCTAATACCAGACACCAGAAACTAATACCAGACACCAGATAACTAATACCAGACACCAGATATCTAATACCAGACACCAGATATCTAATACCAGACAGCAGATGCCTAATACCAGACAGCAGATAACTAATACCAGACACCAGATATCTAATACCAGACACCAGAAACTAATACCAGACAACAGATTCCTAATACCAGACACCAGAAACTAATACCAGACACCAGATTCCTAATACCAGACAGCAGATACCTAATACCAGACAGCAGATAACTAATACCAGACACCAGATATATAATACCAGACACCAGAAACTAATACCAGACACCAGATTCCTATTACCAGATACCAGATAACTAATACCAGACACCAGATAACTAATACCAGACACCAGAAACTAATACCAGACACCAGATAACTAATACCAGACACCAGATAACTAAAACCAGACACCAGATAACTAATACCAGACACCAGATAACTAATACCAGACACCAGATATCTAATACCAGACACCAAAACTAATACCAGACACCAGATTCCTAATACCAGACACCAGCTAACTAATACCAGACACCAGAAACTAATACCAGACTCCAGATAACTAATACCAGACACCAGATATCTAATACCAGACACCAGATAACTAATACCAGACACCAGATAGCTAATACCAGACACCAGATATCTAATACCAGACACCAGATAACTAATACGAGACACAAGAAACTAATACCAGACACCAGATAACTAATACCGGACACCAGATAACTAATACCAGACACCAGAAACTAATACCAGACTCCAGATAACTAATACCAGACACCAGATATCTAATACCAGACACCAGATAACTAATACCAGACACCAGATAACTAATACCAGACACCAGATATCTAATACCAGACACCAGATAACTAATACCAGACACCAGAAACTAATACCAGACTCCAGATAACTAATACCAGACACCAGATATCTAATACCAGACACCAGATAACTAATAGCAGACACTAAATAACTAATACCAGACACCAGATATCTAATACCAGACACCAGATAACTAATACCAGACACCAGAAACTAATACCAGACACCAGATAACTAATACCAGACACCAGATAACTAATACCAGACACCAGATAACTAATACCAGACACCATATATCTAAATTCAGACACCAGAAACTAATACCAGACACCAGATAACTAATACCAGACACCAGATAACTAATACCAGACACCAGATATCTAATACCAGACACCAGATAACTAACACCAGACACCAGATAACTAATACCAGACACCAGATAAATAATACCAGACACCAGATAACTAATACCAGACACCAGATATCTAATACCAGACACCAGAAACTAATACCAGACAACAGATTCCTAATACCAGACACCAGAAACTAATACCAGACACCAGATTCCTAATACCAGACAGCAGATACCTAATACCAGACAGCAGATAACTAATACCAGACACCAGATATATAATACCAGACACCAGAAACTAATACCAGACACCAGATTCCTATTACCAGACACCAGATAACTAATACCAGACACCAGATTCCTAATACCAGACACCGGAAACTAATACCAGACACCAGATAACTAATACCAGACACCAGATAACTAAAACCAGACACCAGATAACTAATACCAGACACCAGATAACTAAAACCAGACACCAGATAACTAAAACCAGACACCAGATAACTAATACCAGACACCAGATTCCTAATACCAGACACCAGATACCTAATACCAGATACCAGATAACAAATACCAGACACCAGATATCTAATACCAAACACCAGAAACTAATACCAGAAACCAGATAACTAATACCAAACACCAGATAGCTAATACCAGACACCAGATAACTAATACCAGACACCAGATGTCTAATACCAGACACCAGATAACTAATACCAGAGACCAGAAACTAATATTAGACACCAGATAACTAATACCAGACACCAGATAACTAATACCAGACACCAGAAACTAATACCAGACACCAGATTCCTAATACCAGACACCAGATAACTATTACCAGACACCAGAAACTAATACCAGACACCAGATAACTAATACCAGACACCAGATAACTAATACCAGACACCAGATAACTAATACCAGACACCAGAAACTAATACCAGACACTAGATAACTAATACCAGACACCAGATAACTAATACCAGACACCAGATAACTAATACCAGACACCAGCAACTAATACCAGACACCAGAAACTAATACCAGACACCAGACAACTAATACTAGACACCAGATTCCTAATACCAGACACCAGAAACTAATACCAGACACCAGATAACTAATACCAGACACCAAATATCTAATACCAGACACCAGATATCTAATACCAGACAGCAGATGCCGAATACCAGACAGCAGATAACTTATACCAGACACCAGATATCTAATACCAGACACCAGAAACTAATACCAGACACCAGATAACTAATACCAGACACCAGATAACTAATGCCAGACACCAGAAACTAATACCAGACACCAGATTCCTAATACCAGACACCAGATAACTAATACCAGACACCAGATTCCTAATACCAGACACCAGAAACTAATACCAGACACCAGATAACTAATACCAGACACCAGATATCTAATACCAGACACCAGATATCTAATACCAGACAGCAGATGCCTAATACCAGACAGCAGATAACTAATACCAGACACCAGATATCTAATACGAGACACCAGAAACTAATACCAGACACCAGATTCCTAATACCAGACACCAGAAAGTAATACCAGACACCAGATAACTAATACCAGACACCAGAAACTAATACCAGACACCAGATAACTAATACCAGACACTAGATAACTAATACCAGACACCAGATAACTAATATCAGACACCAGCAACTAATATCAGACACCAGATTCCTAATACCAGACACCAGATAACTAATACCAGACACCAGAAACTAATACCAGACACCAGATAACTAATACCAGACACCAGATATCTAATACCAGACACCAGAAACTAATACCAGACACCAGATAACTAATACCAGACACCAGATAACTAAAACCAGACACCAGATAACTAATACCAGACACCAGATAACTAATACCAGACACCAGATATCTAATACCAGACACCAAAACTAATACCAGACACCAGATTCCTAATACCAGACACCAGATAACTAATACCAGACACCAGAAACTAATACCAGACTCCAGATAACTAATACCAGACACCAGATATCTAATACCAGACACCAGATAACTAATACCAGACACCACATAACTAATACCAGACACCAGAAACTAATACCAGACACCAGATAACTAATACCAGACACCAGAAACTAATACCAGACTCAAGATATCTAATACCAGACACCAAAACTAATACCAGACACCAGATTCCTAATACCAGACACCAGATAACTAATACCAGACACCAGAAACTAATACCAGACTCCAGATAACTAATACCAGACACCAGATTCCTAATACTAGACACCAGAAACTAATACCAGACACCAGATAACTAATACCAGACACCAGATATCTAATACCAGACACCAGATATCTAATACCAGACAGCAGATGCCTAATACCAGACAGCAGATAACTAATACCAGACACCAGATATCTAATACCAGACACCAGAAAGTAATACCAGACAACAGATTCCTAATACCAGACACCAGAAACTAATACCAGACACCAGATTCCTAATACCAGACAGCAGATACCTAATACCAGACAGCAGATAACTAATACCAGACACCAGATATATAATACCAGACACCAGAAACTAATACCAGACACCAGATTCCTATTACCAGATACCAGATAACTAATACCAGACACCAGATAACTAATACCAGACACCAGAAACTAATACCAGACACCAGATAACTAATACCAGACACCAGATAACTAAAACCAGACACCAGATAACTAATACCAGACACCAGATAACTAATACCAGACACCAGATATCTAATACCAGACACCAAAACTAATACCAGACACCAGATTCCTAATACCAGACACCAGATAACTAATACCAGACACCAGAAACTAATACCAGACTCCAGATAACTAATACCAGACACCAGATATCTAATACCACACACCAGATAACTAATACCAGACACCAGATAACTAATACCAGACACCAGATATCTAATACCAGACACCAGATAACTAATACGAGACACAAGAAACTAATACCAGACACCAGATAACTAATACCGGACACCAGATAACTAATACCAGACACCAGAAACTAATACCAGACACCAGATAACTAATACCAGACACCAGATAACTAATACCAGACACCAGAAACTAATACCAGACACCAGATAACTAATACCAGACACCAGAAACTAATACCAGACACCAGATAACTAATACCAGACACCAGATAACTAATACCAGACACCAGATAACTAATACCAGACACTAGATAACTAATACCAGACACCAGAAACTAATATCAGACACCAGATAACTAATACCAGACACCAGATAACTAATACCAGACACCAGATAACTAATACCAGACACCAGAAACTAATACCAGACACCAGATAACTAATACCAGACACCAGATAACTAATACCAGACACCAGATAATTAATACCAGACACCAGAAACTAATACCAGACACCAGATAACTAATACTAGACACCAGATAACTAATACCAGACACCAGATATCTAATACCAGACACCAGAAAGTAATACCAGACACCAGATAACTAATACCAGACACCAGATAACTAATACCAGACACCAGATATCTAATACCAGACACCAGATAACTAATACCAGACACCAGATAACTAATACCAGACACCAGATAACTAATACCAGACACCAGAAACTAATACCAGACACCAGATAATTAATACCAGACACCAGATAACTAATACCATACACCAGATATCTAATACCAGACACCAGATAACTAATACCAGACACCAGATAACTAATACCAGACACCAGATAACTAATATCAGACACCAGATTCCTAATACCAGACACCAGAAACTAATACCAGACACCAGATAACTAATACCAGACACCAGCTAACTAATACCAGACACCAGATAACTAATACCACACACCAGATATCTAATACCAGACACCAGATTCCTAATACCAGACACCAGATTACTAATACCAGATACCAGATAACTAATACCAGATACCAGATATCTAATACCAGACACCAGAAACTAATACCAGACACCAGATAACTAATACCAGACACCAGATAACTAATACCAGACACCAGATATCTAATACCAGACACCAGATAACTAATACCAGACACCAGATATCTAATACCAGACACCTGAAACTAATACCAGACACCAGATAACTAATACCAGACACCAGGTAACTAATACCAGACACCTGATAACTAATACCAGACAACAGAAACTAATACCAGACACCAGATAACTAATACCAGACACCAGATAGCTCATACCAGACACCAGATAACTAATACCAGACACCAGAAACTAATACCAGACACCAGATTCCTAATACCAGACACCAGATAACTATTACCAGACACCAGAAACTAATACCAGACACCAGATAACTAATACCAGACACCAGATATCTAATACCACACACCAGAAACTAATACCAGACACCAGATAACTAATACCAGACACCAGATAACTAATACCAGACACCAGATAACTAATACCAGACACCAGAAACTAATACCAGACACCAAATAACTAATACCAGACACCAGATAACTAATACCAGACACCAGATAACTAATACCAGACACCAGCAACTAATACCAGACACCAGAAACTAATACCAGACACCAGACAACTAATACTAGACACCAGATTCCTAATACCAGACACCAGAAACTAATACCAGACACCAGATAACTAATACCAGACACCAAATATCTAATACCAGACACCAGATATCTAATACAAGACAGCAGATGCCGAATACCAGACAGCAGATAACTAATACCAGACACCAGATATCTAATACCAGACACCAGAAACTAATACCAGACACCAGATAACTAATACCAGACACCAGATAACTAATGCCAGACACCAGAAACTAATACCAGACACCAGAAACTAATACCAGACACCAGATAACTAATACCAGACACCAGATTCCCAATACCAGACACCAGAAACTAATACCAGACACCAGATAACTAATACCAGACACCAGATATCTAATACCAGACACCAGATATCTAATACCAGACAGCAGATGCCTAATACCAGACAGCAGATAACTAATACCAGACACCAGATATCTAATACCAGACACCAGAAACTAATACCAAACACCAGATTCCTAATACCAGACACCAGAAACTAATACCAGACACCAGATAACTAATACCAGACACCAGAAACTAATACCAGACACCAGATAACTAATACCAGACACTAGATAGCTAATACCAGACACCAGATAACTAATATCAGACACCAGCAACTAATATCAGACACCAGATTCCTAATACCACACACCAGATAACTAATACCAGACACCAGAAACTAATACCAGACACCAGATAACTAATACCAGACACCAGATATCTAATACCAGACACCAGAAACTAATACCAGACACCAGATAACTAATACCAGACACCAGATAACTAAAACCAGACACCAGATAACTAATACCAGACACCAGATAACTAATACCAGACACCAGATATCTAATACCAGACACCAAAACTAATACCAGACACCAGATTCCTAATACCAGACACCAGATAACTAATACCAGACACCAGAAACTAATACCAGACTCCAGATAACTAATACCAGACACCAGATATCTAATACCAGACACCAGATAACTAATACCAGACACCAGATAACTAATACCAGACACCAGATAACTAATACCAGACACAAGAAACTAATACCAGACACCACATAACTAATACCAGACACCAGAAACTAATACCAGACACCAGATAACTAATACCAGACACCAGAAACTAATACCAGACTCCAGATATCTAATACCAGACACCAAAACTAATACCAGACACCAGATTCCTAATACCAGACACCAGATAACTAATACCAGACACCAGAAACTAATACCAGACTCCAGATAACTAATACCAGACACCAGATTGCTAATACCAGACACCAGAAACTAATACCAGACACCAGATAACTAATACCAGACACCAGATATCTAATACCAGACACCAGATATCTAATACCAGACAGCAGATGCCTAATACCAGACAGCAGATAACTAATACCAGACACCAGATATCTAATACCAGACACCAGAAACTAATACCAGACAACAGATTCCTAATACCAGACACCAGAAACTAATACCAGACACCAGATTCCTAATACCAGACAGTAGATACCTAATACCAGACAGCAGATAACTAATACCAGACACCAGATATATAATACCAGACACCAGAAACTAATACCAGACACCAGATTCCTATTACCAGATACCAGATAACTAATACCAGACACCAGATAACTAATACCAGACACCAGAAACTAATACCAGACACCAGATAACTAATACCAGACACCAGATAACTAAAACCAGACACCAGATAACTAATACCAGACACCAGATAACTAATACCAGACACCAGATATCTAATACCAGACACCAAAACTAATACCAGACACCAGATTCCTAATACCAGACACCAGCTACCTAATACCAGACACCAGAAACTAATACCAGACTCCAGATAACTAATACCAGACACCAGATATCTAATACCAGACACCAGATAACTAATACCAGACACCAGATAACTAATACCAGACACCAGATATCTAATACCAGACACCAGATAACTAATACGAGACACAAGAAACTAATACCAGACACCAGATAACTAATACCGGACACCAGATAACTAATACCAGACACCAGAAACTAATGCCAGACTCCAGATAACTAATACCAGACACCAGATATCTAATACCAGACACCAGATAACTAATACCAGACACCAGATAACTAATACCAGACACCAGATATCTAATACCAGACACCAGATAACTAATACCAGACACCAGAAACTAATACCAGACTCCAGATAACTAATACCAGACAACAGATATCTAATACCAGACACCAGATAACTAATAGCAGACACTAAATAACTAATACCAGACACCAGATATCTAATACCAGACACCAGATAACTAATACCAGACACCAGAAACTAATACCAGACACCAGATAACTAATACCAGACACCAGATAACTAATACCAGACACCAGATAACTAATACCAGACACCATATATCTAAATTCAGACACCAGAAACTAATACCAGACACCAGATAACTAATACCAGACACCAGATAACTAATACCAGACACCAGATATCTAATACCAGACACCAGATAACTAACACCAGACACCAGATAACTAATACCAGACACCAGATAAATAATACCAGACACCAGATATCTAATACTAGACACCAGATAACTAATACCAGACACCAGATAACTAATACCAGACACCAGATAACTAATACCAGACACCAGATAACTAATACCAGACACCAGATTCCTAATACCAGACACCAGAAACTAATACCAGACACCAGATAACTAATACCAGACACCAGATAACTAAAACCAGACACCAGATAACTAATACCAGACACCAGATAACTAAAACCAGACACCAGATAACTAAAACCAGACACCAGATAACTAATACCAGACACCAGATTCCTAATACCAGACACCAGATACCTAACACCAGATACCAGATAACAAATACCAGACACCAGATATCTAATACCAAACACCAGAAACTAATACCAGAAACCAGATAACTAATACCAAACACCAGATAACTAATACCAGACACCAGATAACTAATACCAGACACCAGATGTCTAATACCAGACACCAGATAACTAATACCAGAGACCAGAAACTAATATTAGACACCAGATAACTAATACCAGACACCAGATAAGTAATACCAGACACCAGAAACTAATACCAGACACCAGATTCCTAATACCAGACACCAGATAACTATTACCAGACACCAGAAACTAATACCAGACACCAGATAACTAATACCAGACACCAGATATCTAATACCACACACCAGAAACTAATACCAGACACCAGATAACTAATACCAGACACCAGATAACTAATACCAGACACCAGATAACTAATACCAGACACCAGAAACTAATACCAGACACTAGATAACTAATACCAGACACCAGATAACTAATACCAGACACCAGATAACTAATACCAGACACCAGCAACTAATACCAGACACCAGAAACTAATACCAGACACCAGACAACTAATACTAGACACCAGATTCCTAATACCAGACACCAGAAACTAATACCAGACACCAGATAACTAATACCAGACACCAAATATCTAATACCAGACACCAGATATCTAATACCAGACAGCAGATGCCGAATACCAGACAGCAGATAACTAATACCAGACACCAGATATCTAATACCAGACACCAGAAACTAATACCAGACACCAGATAACTAATACCAGACACCAGATAACTAATGCCAGACACCAGAAACTAATACCAGACACCAGATTCCTAATACCAGACACCAGATAACTAATACCAGACACCAGATTCCTAATACCAGACACCAGAAACTAATACCAGACACCAGATAACTAATACCAGACACCAGATATCTAATACCAGACACCAGATATCTAATACCAGACAGCAGATGCCTAATACCAGACAGCAGATAACTAATACCAGACACCAGATATCTAATACCAGACACCAGAAACTAATACCAGACACCAGATTCCTAATACCAGACACCAGAAAGTAATACCAGACACCAGATAACTAATACCAGACACCAGAAACTAATACCAGACACCAGATAACTAATACCAGACACTAGATAACTAATACCAGACACCAGATAACTAATATCAGACACCAGCAACTAATATCAGACACCAGATTCCTAATACCAGACACCAGATAACTAATACCAGACACCAGAAACTAATACCAGACACCAGATAACTAATACCAGACACCAGATATCTAATACCAGACACCAGAAACTAATACCAGACACCAGATAACTAATACCAGACACCAGATAACTAAAACCAGACACCAGATAACTAATACCAGACACCAGATAACTAATACCAGACACCAGATATCTAATACCAGACACCAAAACTAATACCAGACACCAGATTCCTAATACCAGACACCAGATAACTAATACCAGACACCAGAAACTAATACCAGACTCCAGATAACTAATACCAGACACCAGATATCTAATACCAGACACCAGATAACTAATACCAGACACCACATAACTAATACCAGACACCAGAAACTAATACCAGACACCAGATAACTAATACCAGACACCAGAAACTAATACCAGACTCAAGATAATTAATACCAGACACCAAAACTAATACCAGACACCAGATTCCTAATACCAGACACCAGATAACTAATACCAGACACCAGAAACTAATACCAGACTCCAGATAACTAATACCAGACACCAGATTCCTAATACTAGACACCAGAAACTAATACCAGACACCAGATAACTAATACCAGACACCAGATATCTAATACCAGACACCAGATATCTAATACCAGACAGCAGATGCCTAATACCAGACAGCAGATAACTAATACCAGACATCTAATACCAGACACCAGAAACTAATACCAGACAACAGATTCCTAATACCAGACACCAGAAACTAATACCAGACACCAGATTCCTAATACCAGACAGCAGATACCTAATACCAGACAGCAGATAACTAATACCAGACACCAGATATATAATACCAGACACCAGAAACTAATACCAGACACCAGATTCCTATTACCAGATACCAGATAACTAATACCAGACACCAGATAACTAATACCAGACACCAGAAACTAATACCAGACACCAGATAACTAATACCAGACACCAGATAACTAAAACCAGACACCAGATAACTAATACCAGACACCAGATAACTAATACCAGACACCAGATATCTAATACCAGACACCAAAACTAATACCAGACACCAGATTCCTAATACTAGACACCAGATAACTAATACCAGACACCAGAAACTAATACCAGACTCCAGATAACTAATACCAGACACCAGATATCTAATACCAGACACCAGATAACTAATACCAGACACCAGATAACTAATACCAGACACCAGATATCTAATACCAGACACCAGATAACTAATACGAGACACAAGAAACTAATACCAGACACCAGATAACTAATACCGGACACCAGATAACTAATACCAGACACCAGAAACTAATACCAGACACCAGATAACTAATACCAGACACCAGATAACTAATACCAGACACCAGAAACTAATACCAGACACCAGATAACTAATACCAGACACCAGAAACTAATACCAGACACCAGATAACTAATACCAGACACCAGATAACTAATACCAGACACCAGATAACTAATACCAGACACTAGATAACTAATACCAGACACCAGAAACTAATATCAGACACCAGATAACTAATACCAGACACCAGATAACTAATACCAGACACCAGATAACTAATACCAGACACCAGAAACTAATACCAGACACCAGATAACTAATACCAGACACCAGATAACTAATACCAGACACCAGATAATTAATACCAGACACCAGAAACTAATACCAGACACCAGATAACTAATACTAGACACCAGATAACTAATACCAGACACCAGATATCTAATACCAGACACCAGAAAGTAATACCAGACACCAGATAACTAATACCAGACACCAGATAACTAATACCAGACACCAGATATCTAATACCAGACACCAGATAACTAATACCAGACACCAGAAAACTAATACCAGACACCAGATAACTAATACCAGACACCAGAAACTAATACCAGACACCAGATAATTAATACCAGACACCAGATAACTAATACCATACACCAGATATCTAATACCAGACACCAGATAACTAATACCAGACACCAGATAACTAATACCAGACACCAGATAACTAATACCAGACACCAGATTCCTAATACCAGACACCAGAAACTAATACCAGACACCAGATAACTAATACCAGACACCAGCTAACTAATACCAGACACCAGATATCTAATACCAGACACCAGATTCCTAATACCAGACACCAGATTACTAATACCAGATACCAGATAACTAATACCAGATACCAGATATCTAATACCAGACACCAGAAACTAATACCAGACACCAGATAACTAATACCAGACACCAGATAACTAATACCAGACACCAGATATCTAATACCAGACACCAGATATCTAATACCAGACAGCAGATGCCTAATACCAGACACCTGAAACTAATACCAGACACCAGATAACTAATACCAGATACCAGGTAACTAATACCAGACACCTGATAACTAATACCAGACAACAGAAACTAATACCAGACACCAGATAACTAATACCAGACACCAGATAGCTCATACCAGACACCAGATAACTAATACCAGACACCAGAAACTAATACCAGACACCAGATAACTAATACCAGACACCAGATAACTAATACCAGACACCAGATAACTAATACTAGACACCAGAAACTAATACCAGACACCCGATAACTAATACCAGACACCAGATAACTAATACCAGACACCAGAAACTAATACCAGACACCAGATAACTAATACCAGACACCAGATTCCTAATACCAGACACCAAAAACTAATACCAGACACCAGATAACTAATACCAGACACCAGATATCTAATACCAGACACCAGATATCTAATACCAGACAGCAGATGCCTAATACCAGACAGCAGATAACTAATACCAGACACCAGATATCTAATACCAGACACCAGAAACTAATACCAGACACCAGATTACTAATACCAGACACCAGAAACTAATACCAAAAACCAGATAACTAATACCAGACAGCAGATACCTAATACCAGACAGCAGATAACTAATACCAGACACCAGATATATAATACCAGACACCAGAAACTAATACCAGACACCAGATTCCTAATACCAGACACCAGATAACTAATACCAGACACCAGATAACTAATACCAGACACCAGAAACTAATACCAGACACCAGATAACTAATACCAGACACCAGAAACTAATACCAGACACCAGATAACTAATACCAGACACCAGATATCTAATACCAGACACCAAAAACTAATACCAGACACCAGATTCCTAATACCAGACACCAGATAACTAATACCAGACACCAGAAACTAATACCATGCTCCAGTAAACTAATACCAGACACCAGATATCTAATACCAGACACCAGATAACTAATACCAGACACCAGATAACTAATACCAGACACCAGATATCTAATACCAGACACCAAAAACTAATACCAGACACCAAATTCCTAATACCAGACACCAGATAACTAATACCAGACACCAGATAACTAATACCAGACACCAGAAACTAATACCAGACACCAGATAACTAATACCAGACACCAAATAACTAATACCAGACACCAGAAACTAATACCAGACACCAGATAACTAATACCAGACACCAGATAACTAATACCAGACACCAGATAACTAATACCAGACACCAGAAACTAATACCAGACACCAGATAACTAATACCAGACACCAGATAACTAATACCAGACACCAGATATCTAGTACCAGACCCCAGAAACTAATACCAGACACCAGATAACTAATACCAGACACCAGAAACTAATACCAGACACCAGATAACTAATACCAGACACCAGATAACTAATACCAGACACCAGATAACTAATACCAGACACCAGATATCTAATACCAGACACCAGATAACTAATACCAGACACCAGCAATCTAATACCAGACACCAGAAACTAATACCAGACACCAGATAACTAATACCAGACACCAGATAACTAATACGAGACACCAGAAACTAATACCAGACACCAGATAACTAATACCAGACACCAGATAACTAATACCAGACACCAGAAACTAATACCAGACACCAGATAACTAATACCAGACACCAGATTCCTAATACCAGACACCAGAAACTAATACCAGACACCAGATAACTAATACCAGACACCAGATATCTAATACCAGACACCAGATATCTAATACCAGACAGCAGATGCCTAATACCAGACAGCAAATAACTAATACCAGACACCAGATATCTAATACCAGACACCAGAAACTAATACCAGACACCAGATTCCTAATACCAGACAGCAGATAACTAATACCAGACACCAGATAACTAATACCAGACACCAGAAACTAATACCAGACACCAGATTCCTAATACCAGACACCAGATAACTAATACCTGACACCAGATAACTAATACCAGACACCAGAAACTAATACCAGACACCAGATAACTAATAATAGACACCAGATAACTAATACCAGATACCAGGTAACTAATACCAGACACCAGATATCTAATACCAGGCACCAGAAACTAATACCAGACACCAGATAACTAATACCAGACACCAGATATCTAATACCAGACACCAGATAACTAATACCAGACACCAGATATCTAATACCAGACACCAGATAACTAATACCAGACATCTAATACCAGACACCTGAAACTAATACCAGACACCAGATAACTAATACCAGACACCAGATAACTAATACCAGACACCAGATAACTAATACCAGACACCAGAAACTAATACCAGACACCAGAAACTAATACCAGACAACAGATAACTAATACCAGACACCAGAAACTAATACCAGACACCAGATAACTAATACCAGACACCAGAAACTAATACCAGACACCAGATAACTAATACCAGACACCAGATAACTAGTACCAGACACCAGAAACTAATACCAGACACCAGAAACTAATACCAGACACCAGATAACTAATACCAGACACCAGATAACTAATACCAGACACCAGATAACTAATACTAGACACCAGAAACTAATACCAGACACCACATAACTAATACCAGACACCAGAAACTAATACCAGACACCAGATAACTAATACCAGACACCAGATAACTAATACCAGACACCAGATAACTAATACCAGACACCAGAAACTAATACCAGACACCAGATTACTAATAATAGACACCAGATAACTAATACCAGACACCAGATAACTAATACCAGACACCAGAAACTAATACCAGACACCAGATAACTAATACCAGACAACAAATAACTAATACCAGACACCAGATAACTAATACCAGACACCAGAAACTAATACCAGACACCAGATAACTAATACCAGACACCAGATAACTAATACCAGACACCAGATATCTAATACCAGACACCAGAAACTAATACCAGACACCAGATAACTAATACCAGACACTAGATAACTAGTACTAGACACCAGAAACTAATACCAGACACCAGAAACTAATACCAGACACCAGATAACTAATACCAGACACCAGATAACTAATACCAGACACCAGATAACTAATACCAGACACCAGAAACTAATACCAGACACCAGATAACTAATACCAGACACCAGAAACTAATACCAGACACCAGATAACTAATACCAGACACCAGATAACTAATACCAGACACCAGAAACTAATACCAGACACCAGAAACTAATACCAGACACCAGACAACTAATACCAGACACCAGATAACTAATACCAGACACCAGATAACTAATACCAGACACCAGAAACTAATACCAGATACCACATAACTAATACCAGACCCCAGAAACTAATACCAGACACCAGATAACTAATACCAGACACCAGATAACTAAAACCAGACACCAGATTACTAATACCAGACACCAGATAACTAATACCAGGCACCAGGTAACTAATACCAGACACCAGAAACTAATACCAGATACCACATAACTAATACCAGACCCCAGAAACTAATACCAGACACAGATAACTAATAGCAGACACCAGATAACTAATACCAGACACCAGATAACTAATACCAGACACCAGAAACTAATACCAGACACCAGATAACTAATACCAGACACCAGATAACTACTACCAGACACCAGAAACTAATACCAGACACCAGATAACTAATACCAGACACCAGATAACTAATACCAGACACCAGATAACTAATACCAGACACCAGAAACTAATACCAGACACCAGATAACTAATACCAGACACCAGATAACTAATACCAGACACCAGATATCTAATACCAGACACCAGAAACTAATACCAGACACCAGATAACTAATACCAGACACCAGAAACTAATACCAGACACCAGATAACTAATACCAGACACCAGATAACTAATACCAGACACCAGATAACTAATACCAGACACCAGATATCTAATACCAGACACCAGATAACTAATACCAGACACCAGATAACTAATACCAGACACCAGATAACTAATACCAGACACCAGATATCTAATACCAGACACCAGAAACTAATACCAGACACCAAATAACTAATACCAGACACCAGATAACTAATACCAGACACCAGATAACTAATACCAGACACCAGATTCCTAATAACAGACACCAGATAACTAATACCAGACACCAGATAACTAATACCAGACACCAGATAACTAATACCAGACACCAGATAACTAATACCAGACACCAGATTCCTAATACCAGACACCAGATAACTAATACCAGACACCAGAAACTAATACCAGACACCAGATAACTAATACCAAACACCAGATATCTAATACCAGACACCAGAAACTAATACCAGACACCAGATATCTAATACCAGATACCAGATTCCTAATACCAGACACCAGATAACTAATACCAGACACCAGATAACTAATACCAGACACCAGAAACTAATACCAGACACCAGATAACTAATACCAGACACCAGTAACTAATACCAGACACCAGATAACTAATACCAGACACCAGATATCTAATACCAGACAGCAGATTCCTAATACCAGACACCAGATAACTAATACCAGATACCAGATAACTAATACCAGACACCAGATATCTAATACCAGACACCAGAAACTAATACCAGACACCAGATAACTAATACTAGACACCAGATATCTAATACCAGACACCAGATAACTAATACCAGACACCAGATATCTAATACCAGACACCAGATAACTAATACCAGACACCAGATATCTAATACCAGACACCAGATAACTAATACCAGACACTAGAAACTAATACCAGACCCCAGAAACTAATACCAGACACCAGATAACTAAAACCAGGTACCAGAAACTAATACCAGACACCAGATAACTAATACCAGACACCAGAAACTAATACCAGACATCAGATAACTAATACCAGACACCAGATAACTAATACCAGACACCAGAAACTAATACCAGACACCAGAAACTAATACCAGATACCACATAACTAATACCAGACCCCAGAAACTAATACCAGACACCAGATAACTAATACCAGACACCAGATAACTAATACCAGACACCAGATAACTAATACCAGACACCAGATAACTAATACCAGACACCAGATAACTAATACCAGACACCAGACAACTAATACCAGACACCAGATAACTAATACCAGACACCAGAAACTAATACCAGATACCACATAACTAATACCAGACCCCAGAAACTAATACCAGACACCAGATAACTAATACCAGACACCAGATAACTAATACCAGACACCAGATAACTAATACCAGACACCAGATAACTAATACCAGACACCAGAAACTAATACCAGATACCAAATAACTAATACCAGACCCCAGAAACTAATACCAGACACCAGATAACTAATACCAGACACCAGATAACTAATACCAGACACCAGAAACTAATACCAGACACCAGATAACTAATACCAGACACCAGATAACTACTACCAGACACCAGAAACTAATACCAGACACCAGATAACTAATACCAGACACCAGATAACTAATACCAGACACCAGATAACTAATACCAGACACCAGAAACTAATACCAGACACCAGATAACTAATACCAGACACCAGATAACTGATACCAGACACCAAATATCTAATACCAGACACCAGAAACTAATACCAGACACCAGATAACTAATACCAGACACCAGAAACTAATAACAGACACCAGATAACTAATACCAGACACCAGATAACTAATACCAGACACCAGATAACTAATACCAGACACAAGATAACTAATACCAGACACCAGATATCTAATACCAGACACCAGATAACTAATACCAGACACCAGATAACTAATACCAGACACCAGATATCTAATACCAGACACCAGAAACTAATACCAGACACCAAATAACTAATACCAGACACCAGATAACTAATACCAGACACCAGATTACTAATACCAGACACCAGAAACTAATACCAAAAACCAGATAACTAATACCAGACACCAGAAACTAATACCAGACACCAGATTCATAATACCAGACAGCAGATACCTAATACCAGACAGCAGATAACTAATACCAGACACCAGATATATAATACCAGACACCAGAAACTAATACCAGACACCAGATTCCTAATACCAGACACCAGATAACTAATACCAGACACCAGATAACTAATACCAGACACCAGAAACTAATACCAGACACCAGATAACTAATACCAGACACCAGAAACTAATACCAGACACCAGATAACTAATACCAGACACCAGATATCTAATACCAGACACCAAAAACTAATACCAGACACCAGATTCCTAATACCAGACACTAGATAACTAATACCAGACACCAGAAACTAATACCATGCTCCAGATAACTAATACCAGACACCAGATATCTAATACCAGACACCAGATAACTAATACCAGACACCAGATAACTAATACCAGACACCAGATATCTAATACCAGACACCAAAAACTAATACCAGACACCAGATTCCTAATACCAGACACCAGATAACTAATACCAGATACCAGAAACTAATACCAGACACCAGATAACTAATACCAGACACCAAATAACTAATACCAGATACCAGAAACTAATACCAGACACCAGATAACTAATACCAGACACCAGATAACTAATACCAGACACCAGATAACTAATACCAGACACCAGAAACTAATACCAGACACCAGATAACTAATACCAGACACCAGATAACTAATACCAGACACCAGATATCTAGTACCAGACACCAAAAACTAATACCAGACACCATATAACTAATACCAGACACCAGAAACTAATACCAGACACCAGATAACTAATACCAGACACCAGATAACTAATACCAGACACCAGATAACTAATACCAGACACCAGATATCTAATACCAGACACCAGATAACTAATACCAGACACCAGCTATCTAATACCAGACACCAAAAACTAATACCAGACACCAGATAACTAATACCAGACACCAGATAACTAATACGAGACACCAGAAACTAATACCAGACACCAGATAACTAATACCAGACACCAGATAACTAATAATAGACACCAGAAACTAATACCAGACACCAGATAACTAATACCAGACACCAGATTCCTAATACCAGACACCAGAAACTAATACCAGACACCAGATAACTAATACCAGACACCAGATATCTAATACCAGACACCAGATATCTAATACCAGACAGCAGATGCCTAATACCAGACAGCAGATAACTAATACCAGACACCAGATATCTAATACCAGACACCAGAAACTAATACCAGACACCAGATTACTAATACCAGACACCAGAAACTAATACCAGACACCAGATAACTAATACCAGACACCAGAAAGTAATACCAGACACCAGATTCCTAATACCAGACAGCAGATACCTAATACCAGACAGCAGATAACTAATACCAGACACCAGATATATAATACCAGACACCAGAAACTAATACCAGACACCAGATTCCTATTACCAGACACCAGATAACTAATACCAGACACCAGATTCCTAATACCAGACACCGGAAACTAATACCAGACACCAGATAACTAATACCAGACACCAGATAACTAAAACCAGACACCAGATAACTAATACCAGACACCAGATAACTAAAACCAGACACCAGATAACTAAAACCAGACACCAGATAACTAATACCAGACACCAGATTCCTAATACCAGACACCAGATACCTAATACCAGATACCAGATAACAAATACCAGACACCAGATATCTAATACCAAACACCAGAAACTAATACCAGAAACCAGATAACTAATACCAAACACCAGATAGCTAATACCAGACACCAGATAACTAATACCAGACACCAGATGTCTAATACCAGACACCAGATAACTAATACCAGAGACCAGAAACTAATATTAGACACCAGATAACTAATACCAGACACCAGATAACTAATACCAGACACCAGAAACTAATACCAGACACCAGATTCCTAATACCAGACACCAGATAACTATTACCAGACACCAGAAACTAATACCAGACACCAGATAACTAATACCAGACACCAGATAACTAATACCAGACACCAGATAACTAATACCAGACACCAGAAACTAATACCAGACACTAGATAACTAATACCAGACACCAGATAACTAATACCAGACACCAGATAACTAATACCAGACACCAGCAACTAATACCAGACACCAGAAACTAATACCAGACACCAGACAACTAATACTAGACACCAGATTCCTAATACCAGACACCAGAAACTAATACCAGACACCAGATAACTAATACCAGACACCAAATATCTAATACCAGACACCAGATATCTAATACCAGACAGCAGATGCCGAATACCAGACAGCAGATAACTTATACCAGACACCAGATATCTAATACCAGACACCAGAAACTAATACCAGACACCAGATAACTAATACCAGACACCAGATAACTAATGCCAGACACCAGAAACTAATACCAGACACCAGATTCCTAATACCAGACACCAGATAACTAATACCAGACACCAGATTCCTAATACCAGACACCAGAAACTAATACCAGACACCAGATAACTAATACCAGACACCAGATATCTAATACCAGACACCAGATATCTAATACCAGACAGCAGATGCCTAATACCAGACAGCAGATAACTAATACCAGACACCAGATATCTAATACGAGACACCAGAAACTAATACCAGACACCAGATTCCTAATACCAGACACCAGAAAGTAATACCAGACACCAGATAACTAATACCAGACACCAGAAACTAATACCAGACACCAGATAACTAATACCAGACACTAGATAACTAATACCAGACACCAGATAACTAATATCAGACACCAGCAACTAATATCAGACACCAGATTCCTAATACCAGACACCAGATAACTAATACCAGACACCAGAAACTAATACCAGACACCAGATAACTAATACCAGACACCAGATATCTAATACCAGACACCAGAAACTAATACCAGACACCAGATAACTAATACCAGACACCAGATAACTAAAACCAGACACCAGATAACTAATACCAGACACCAGATAACTAATACCAGACACCAGATATCTAATACCAGACACCAAAACTAATACCAGACACCAGATTCCTAATACCAGACACCAGATAACTAATACCAGACACCAGAAACTAATACCAGACTCCAGATAACTAATACCAGACACCAGATATCTAATACCAGACACCAGATAACTAATACCAGACACCACATAACTAATACCAGACACCAGAAACTAATACCAGACACCAGATAACTAATACCAGACACCAGAAACTAATACCAGACTCAAGATATCTAATACCAGACACCAAAACTAATACCAGACACCAGATTCCTAATACCAGACACCAGATAACTAATACCAGACACCAGAAACTAATACCAGACTCCAGATAACTAATACCAGACACCAGATTCCTAATACTAGACACCAGAAACTAATACCAGACACCAGATAACTAATACCAGACACCAGATATCTAATACCAGACACCAGATATCTAATACCAGACAGCAGATGCCTAATACCAGACAGCAGATAACTAATACCAGACACCAGATATCTAATACCAGACACCAGAAAGTAATACCAGACAACAGATTCCTAATACCAGACACCAGAAACTAATACCAGACACCAGATTCCTAATACCAGACAGCAGATACCTAATACCAGACAGCAGATAACTAATACCAGACACCAGATATATAATACCAGACACCAGAAACTAATACCAGACACCAGATTCCTATTACCAGATACCAGATAACTAATACCAGACACCAGATAACTAATACCAGACACCAGAAACTAATACCAGACACCAGATAACTAATACCAGACACCAGATAACTAAAACCAGACACCAGATAACTAATACCAGACACCAGATAACTAATACCAGACACCAGATATCTAATACCAGACACCAAAACTAATACCAGACACCAGATTCCTAATACCAGACACCAGATAACTAATACCAGACACCAGAAACTAATACCAGACTCCAGATAACTAATACCAGACACCAGATATCTAATACCAGACACCAGATAACTAATACCAGACACCAGATAACTAATACCAGACACCAGATATCTAATACCAGACACCAGATAACTAATACGAGACACAAGAAACTAATACCAGACACCAGATAACTAATACCGGACACCAGATAACTAATACCAGACACCAGAAACTAATACCAGACACCAGATAACTAATACCAGACACCAGATAACTAATACCAGACACCAGAAACTAATACCAGACACCAGATAACTAATACCAGACACCAGAAACTAATACCAGACACCAGATAACTAATACCAGACACCAGATAACTAATACCAGACACCAGATAACTAATACCAGACACTAGATAACTAATACCAGACACCAGAAACTAATATCAGACACCAGATAACTAATACCAGACACCAGATAACTAATACCAGACACCAGATAACTAATACCAGACACCAGAAACTAATACCAGACACCAGATAACTAATACCAGACACCAGATAACTAATACCAGACACCAGATAATTAATACCAGACACCAGAAACTAATACCAGACACCAGATAACTAATACTAGACACCAGATAACTAATACCAGACACCAGATATCTAATACCAGACACCAGAAAGTAATACCAGACACCAGATAACTAATACCAGACACCAGATAACTAATACCAGACACCAGATATCTAATACCAGACACCAGATAACTAATACCAGACACCAGATAACTAATACCAGACACCAGATAACTAATACCAGACACCAGAAACTAATACCAGACACCAGATAATTAATACCAGACACCAGATAACTAATACCATACACCAGATATCTAATACCAGACACCAGATAACTAATACCAGACACCAGATAACTAATACCAGACACCAGATAACTAATACCAGACACCAGATTCCTAATACCAGACACCAGAAACTAATACCAGACACCAGATAACTAATACCAGACACCAGCTAACTAATACCAGACACCAGATAACTAATACCACACACCAGATATCTAATACCAGACACCAGATTCCTAATACCAGACACCAGATTACTAATACCAGATACCAGATAACTAATACCAGATACCAGATATCTAATACCAGACACCAGAAACTAATACCAGACACCAGATAACTAATACCAGACACCAGATAACTAATACCAGACACCAGATATCTAATACCAGACACCAGATAACTAATACCAGACACCAGATATCTAATACCAGACACCTGAAACTAATACCAGACACCAGATAACTAATACCAGACACCAGGTAACTAATACCAGACACCTGATAACTAATACCAGACAACAGAAACTAATACCAGACACCAGATAACTAATACCAGACACCAGATAGCTCATACCAGACACCAGATAACTAATACCAGACACCAGAAACTAATACCAGACACCAGATTCCTAATACCAGACACCAGATAACTATTACCAGACACCAGAAACTAATACCAGACACCAGATAACTAATACCAGACACCAGATATCTAATACCACACACCAGAAACTAATACCAGACACCAGATAACTAATACCAGACACCAGATAACTAATACCAGACACCAGATAACTAATACCAGACACCAGAAACTAATACCAGACACCAAATAACTAATACCAGACACCAGATAACTAATACCAGACACCAGATAACTAATACCAGACACCAGCAACTAATACCAGACACCAGAAACTAATACCAGACACCAGACAACTAATACTAGACACCAGATTCCTAATACCAGACACCAGAAACTAATACCAGACACCAGATAACTAATACCAGACACCAAATATCTAATACCAGACACCAGATATCTAATACAAGACAGCAGATGCCGAATACCAGACAGCAGATAACTAATACCAGACACCAGATATCTAATACCAGACACCAGAAACTAATACCAGACACCAGATAACTAATACCAGACACCAGATAACTAATGCCAGACACCAGAAACTAATACCAGACACCAGAAACTAATACCAGACACCAGATAACTAATACCAGACACCAGATTCCCAATACCAGACACCAGAAACTAATACCAGACACCAGATAACTAATACCAGACACCAGATATCTAATACCAGACACCAGATATCTAATACCAGACAGCAGATGCCTAATACCAGACAGCAGATAACTAATACCAGACACCAGATATCTAATACCAGACACCAGAAACTAATACCAAACACCAGATTCCTAATACCAGACACCAGAAACTAATACCAGACACCAGATAACTAATACCAGACACCAGAAACTAATACCAGACACCAGATAACTAATACCAGACACTAGATAGCTAATACCAGACACCAGATAACTAATATCAGACACCAGCAACTAATATCAGACACCAGATTCCTAATACCACACACCAGATAACTAATACCAGACACCAGAAACTAATACCAGACACCAGATAACTAATACCAGACACCAGATATCTAATACCAGACACCAGAAACTAATACCAGACACCAGATAACTAATACCAGACACCAGATAACTAAAACCAGACACCAGATAACTAATACCAGACACCAGATAACTAATACCAGACACCAGATATCTAATACCAGACACCAAAACTAATACCAGACACCAGATTCCTAATACCAGACACCAGATAACTAATACCAGACACCAGAAACTAATACCAGACTCCAGATAACTAATACCAGACACCAGATATCTAATACCAGACACCAGATAACTAATACCAGACACCAGATAACTAATACCAGACACCAGATAACTAATACCAGACACAAGAAACTAATACCAGACACCACATAACTAATACCAGACACCAGAAACTAATACCAGACACCAGATAACTAATACCAGACACCAGAAACTAATACCAGACTCCAGATATCTAATACCAGACACCAAAACTAATACCAGACACCAGATTCCTAATACCAGACACCAGATAACTAATACCAGACACCAGAAACTAATACCAGACTCCAGATAACTAATACCAGACACCAGATTGCTAATACCAGACACCAGAAACTAATACCAGACACCAGATAACTAATACCAGACACCAGATATCTAATACCAGACACCAGATATCTAATACCAGACAGCAGATGCCTAATACCAGACAGCAGATAACTAATACCAGACACCAGATATCTAATACCAGACACCAGAAACTAATACCAGACAACAGATTCCTAATACCAGACACCAGAAACTAATACCAGACACCAGATTCCTAATACCAGACAGCAGATACCTAATACCAGACAGCAGATAACTAATACCAGACACCAGATATATAATACCAGACACCAGAAACTAATACCAGACACCAGATTCCTATTACCAGATACCAGATAACTAATACCAGACACCAGATAACTAATACCAGACACCAGAAACTAATACCAGACACCAGATAACTAATACCAGACACCAGATAACTAAAACCAGACACCAGATAACTAATACCAGACACCAGATAACTAATACCAGACACCAGATATCTAATACCAGACACCAAAACTAATACCAGACACCAGATTCCTAATACCAGACACCAGCTAACTAATACCAGACACCAGAAACTAATACCAGACTCCAGATAACTAATACCAGACACCAGATATCTAATACCAGACACCAGATAACTAATACCAGACACCAGATAACTAATACCAGACACCAGATATCTAATACCAGACACCAGATAACTAATACGAGACACAAGAAACTAATACCAGACACCAGATAACTAATACCGGACACCAGATAACTAATACCAGACACCAGAAACTAATGCCAGACTCCAGATAACTAATACCAGACACCAGATATCTAATACCAGACACCAGATAACTAATACCAGACACCAGATAACTAATACCAGACACCAGATATCTAATACCAGACACCAGATAACTAATACCAGACACCAGAAACTAATACCAGACTCCAGATAACTAATACCAGACAACAGATATCTAATACCAGACACCAGATAACTAATAGCAGACACTAAATAACTAATACCAGACACCAGATATCTAATACCAGACACCAGATAACTAATACCAGACACCAGAAACTAATACCAGACACCAGATAACTAATACCAGACACCAGATAACTAATACCAGACACCAGATAACTAATACCAGACACCATATATCTAAATTCAGACACCAGAAACTAATACCAGACACCAGATAACTAATACCAGACACCAGATAACTAATACCAGACACCAGATATCTAATACCAGACACCAGATAACTAACACCAGACACCAGATAACTAATACCAGACACCAGATAAATAATACCAGACACCAGATATCTAATACTAGACACCAGATAACTAATACCAGACACCAGATAACTAATACCAGACACCAGATAACTAATACCAGACACCAGATAACTAATACCAGACACCAGATTCCTAATACCAGACACCAGAAACTAATACCAGACACCAGATAACTAATACCAGACACCAGATAACTAAAACCAGACACCAGATAACTAATACCAGACACCAGATAACTAAAACCAGACACCAGATAACTAAAACCAGACACCAGATAACTAATACCAGACACCAGATTCCTAATACCAGACACCAGATACCTAACACCAGATACCAGATAACAAATACCAGACACCAGATATCTAATACCAAACACCAGAAACTAATACCAGAAACCAGATAACTAATACCAAACACCAGATAACTAATACCAGACACCAGATAACTAATACCAGACACCAGATGTCTAATACCAGACACCAGATAACTAATACCAGAGACCAGAAACTAATATTAGACACCAGATAACTAATACCAGACACCAGATAAGTAATACCAGACACCAGAAACTAATACCAGACACCAGATTCCTAATACCAGACACCAGATAACTATTACCAGACACCAGAAACTAATACCAGACACCAGATAACTAATACCAGACACCAGATATCTAATACCACACACCAGAAACTAATACCAGACACCAGATAACTAATACCAGACACCAGATAACTAATACCAGACACCAGATAACTAATACCAGACACCAGAAACTAATACCAGACACTAGATAACTAATACCAGACACCAGATAACTAATACCAGACACCAGATAACTAATACCAGACACCAGCAACTAATACCAGACACCAGAAACTAATACCAGACACCAGACAACTAATACTAGACACCAGATTCCTAATACCAGACACCAGAAACTAATACCAGACACCAGATAACTAATACCAGACACCAAATATCTAATACCAGACACCAGATATCTAATACCAGACAGCAGATGCCGAATACCAGACAGCAGATAACTAATACCAGACACCAGATATCTAATACCAGACACCAGAAACTAATACCAGACACCAGATAACTAATACCAGACACCAGATAACTAATGCCAGACACCAGAAACTAATACCAGACACCAGATTCCTAATACCAGACACCAGATAACTAATACCAGACACCAGATTCCTAATACCAGACACCAGAAACTAATACCAGACACCAGATAACTAATACCAGACACCAGATATCTAATACCAGACACCAGATATCTAATACCAGACAGCAGATGCCTAATACCAGACAGCAGATAACTAATACCAGACACCAGATATCTAATACCAGACACCAGAAACTAATACCAGACACCAGATTCCTAATACCAGACACCAGAAAGTAATACCAGACACCAGATAACTAATACCAGACACCAGAAACTAATACCAGACACCAGATAACTAATACCAGACACTAGATAACTAATACCAGACACCAGATAACTAATATCAGACACCAGCAACTAATATCAGACACCAGATTCCTAATACCAGACACCAGATAACTAATACCAGACACCAGAAACTAATACCAGACACCAGATAACTAATACCAGACACCAGATATCTAATACCAGACACCAGAAACTAATACCAGACACCAGATAACTAATACCAGACACCAGATAACTAAAACCAGACACCAGATAACTAATACCAGACACCAGATAACTAATACCAGACACCAGATATCTAATACCAGACACCAAAACTAATACCAGACACCAGATTCCTAATACCAGACACCAGATAACTAATACCAGACACCAGAAACTAATACCAGACTCCAGATAACTAATACCAGACACCAGATATCTAATACCAGACACCAGATAACTAATACCAGACACCACATAACTAATACCAGACACCAGAAACTAATACCAGACACCAGATAACTAATACCAGACACCAGAAACTAATACCAGACTCAAGATAATTAATACCAGACACCAAAACTAATACCAGACACCAGATTCCTAATACCAGACACCAGATAACTAATACCAGACACCAGAAACTAATACCAGACTCCAGATAACTAATACCAGACACCAGATTCCTAATACTAGACACCAGAAACTAATACCAGACACCAGATAACTAATACCAGACACCAGATATCTAATACCAGACACCAGATATCTAATACCAGACAGCAGATGCCTAATACCAGACAGCAGATAACTAATACCAGACATCTAATACCAGACACCAGAAACTAATACCAGACAACAGATTCCTAATACCAGACACCAGAAACTAATACCAGACACCAGATTCCTAATACCAGACAGCAGATACCTAATACCAGACAGCAGATAACTAATACCAGACACCAGATATATAATACCAGACACCAGAAACTAATACCAGACACCAGATTCCTATTACCAGATACCAGATAACTAATACCAGACACCAGATAACTAATACCAGACACCAGAAACTAATACCAGACACCAGATAACTAATACCAGACACCAGATAACTAAAACCAGACACCAGATAACTAATACCAGACACCAGATAACTAATACCAGACACCAGATATCTAATACCAGACACCAAAACTAATACCAGACACCAGATTCCTAATACTAGACACCAGATAACTAATACCAGACACCAGAAACTAATACCAGACTCCAGATAACTAATACCAGACACCAGATATCTAATACCAGACACCAGATAACTAATACCAGACACCAGATAACTAATACCAGACACCAGATATCTAATACCAGACACCAGATAACTAATACGAGACACAAGAAACTAATACCAGACACCAGATAACTAATACCGGACACCAGATAACTAATACCAGACACCAGAAACTAATACCAGACACCAGATAACTAATACCAGACACCAGATAACTAATACCAGACACCAGAAACTAATACCAGACACCAGATAACTAATACCAGACACCAGAAACTAATACCAGACACCAGATAACTAATACCAGACACCAGATAACTAATACCAGACACCAGATAACTAATACCAGACACTAGATAACTAATACCAGACACCAGAAACTAATATCAGACACCAGATAACTAATACCAGACACCAGATAACTAATACCAGACACCAGATAACTAATACCAGACACCAGAAACTAATACCAGACACCAGATAACTAATACCAGACACCAGATAACTAATACCAGACACCAGATAATTAATACCAGACACCAGAAACTAATACCAGACACCAGATAACTAATACTAGACACCAGATAACTAATACCAGACACCAGATATCTAATACCAGACACCAGAAAGTAATACCAGACACCAGATAACTAATACCAGACACCAGATAACTAATACCAGACACCAGATATCTAATACCAGACACCAGATAACTAATACCAGACACCAGAAAACTAATACCAGACACCAGATAACTAATACCAGACACCAGAAACTAATACCAGACACCAGATAATTAATACCAGACACCAGATAACTAATACCATACACCAGATATCTAATACCAGACACCAGATAACTAATACCAGACACCAGATAACTAATACCAGACACCAGATAACTAATACCAGACACCAGATTCCTAATACCAGACACCAGAAACTAATACCAGACACCAGATAACTAATACCAGACACCAGCTAACTAATACCAGACACCAGATATCTAATACCAGACACCAGATTCCTAATACCAGACACCAGATTACTAATACCAGATACCAGATAACTAATACCAGATACCAGATATCTAATACCAGACACCAGAAACTAATACCAGACACCAGATAACTAATACCAGACACCAGATAACTAATACCAGACACCAGATATCTAATACCAGACACCAGATATCTAATACCAGACAGCAGATGCCTAATACCAGACACCTGAAACTAATACCAGACACCAGATAACTAATACCAGATACCAGGTAACTAATACCAGACACCTGATAACTAATACCAGACAACAGAAACTAATACCAGACACCAGATAACTAATACCAGACACCAGATAGCTCATACCAGACACCAGATAACTAATACCAGACACCAGAAACTAATACCAGACACCAGATAACTAATACCAGACACCAGATAACTAATACCAGACACCAGATAACTAATACTAGACACCAGAAACTAATACCAGACACCCGATAACTAATACCAGACACCAGATAACTAATACCAGACACCAGAAACTAATACCAGACACCAGATAACTAATACCAGACACCAGATTCCTAATACCAGACACCAAAAACTAATACCAGACACCAGATAACTAATACCAGACACCAGATATCTAATACCAGACACCAGATATCTAATACCAGACAGCAGATGCCTAATACCAGACAGCAGATAACTAATACCAGACACCAGATATCTAATACCAGACACCAGAAACTAATACCAGACACCAGATTACTAATACCAGACACCAGAAACTAATACCAAAAACCAGATAACTAATACCAGACAGCAGATACCTAATACCAGACAGCAGATAACTAATACCAGACACCAGATATATAATACCAGACACCAGAAACTAATACCAGACACCAGATTCCTAATACCAGACACCAGATAACTAATACCAGACACCAGATAACTAATACCAGACACCAGAAACTAATACCAGACACCAGATAACTAATACCAGACACCAGAAACTAATACCAGACACCAGATAACTAATACCAGACACCAGATATCTAATACCAGACACCAAAAACTAATACCAGACACCAGATTCCTAATACCAGACACCAGATAACTAATACCAGACACCAGAAACTAATACCATGCTCCAGTAAACTAATACCAGACACCAGATATCTAATACCAGACACCAGATAACTAATACCAGACACCAGATAACTAATACCAGACACCAGATATCTAATACCAGACACCAAAAACTAATACCAGACACCAAATTCCTAATACCAGACACCAGATAACTAATACCAGACACCAGATAACTAATACCAGACACCAGAAACTAATACCAGACACCAGATAACTAATACCAGACACCAAATAACTAATACCAGACACCAGAAACTAATACCAGACACCAGATAACTAATACCAGACACCAGATAACTAATACCAGACACCAGATAACTAATACCAGACACCAGAAACTAATACCAGACACCAGATAACTAATACCAGACACCAGATAACTAATACCAGACACCAGATATCTAGTACCAGACCCCAGAAACTAATACCAGACACCAGATAACTAATACCAGACACCAGAAACTAATACCAGACACCAGATAACTAATACCAGACACCAGATAACTAATACCAGACACCAGATAACTAATACCAGACACCAGATATCTAATACCAGACACCAGATAACTAATACCAGACACCAGCAATCTAATACCAGACACCAGAAACTAATACCAGACACCAGATAACTAATACCAGACACCAGATAACTAATACGAGACACCAGAAACTAATACCAGACACCAGATAACTAATACCAGACACCAGATAACTAATACCAGACACCAGAAACTAATACCAGACACCAGATAACTAATACCAGACACCAGATTCCTAATACCAGACACCAGAAACTAATACCAGACACCAGATAACTAATACCAGACACCAGATATCTAATACCAGACACCAGATATCTAATACCAGACAGCAGATGCCTAATACCAGACAGCAAATAACTAATACCAGACACCAGATATCTAATACCAGACACCAGAAACTAATACCAGACACCAGATTCCTAATACCAGACAGCAGATAACTAATACCAGACACCAGATAACTAATACCAGACACCAGAAACTAATACCAGACACCAGATTCCTAATACCAGACACCAGATAACTAATACCTGACACCAGATAACTAATACCAGACACCAGAAACTAATACCAGACACCAGATAACTAATAATAGACACCAGATAACTAATACCAGATACCAGGTAACTAATACCAGACACCAGATATCTAATACCAGGCACCAGAAACTAATACCAGACACCAGATAACTAATACCAGACACCAGATATCTAATACCAGACACCAGATAACTAATACCAGACACCAGATATCTAATACCAGACACCAGATAACTAATACCAGACATCTAATACCAGACACCTGAAACTAATACCAGACACCAGATAACTAATACCAGACACCAGATAACTAATACCAGACACCAGATAACTAATACCAGACACCAGAAACTAATACCAGACACCAGAAACTAATACCAGACAACAGATAACTAATACCAGACACCAGAAACTAATACCAGACACCAGATAACTAATACCAGACACCAGAAACTAATACCAGACACCAGATAACTAATACCAGACACCAGATAACTAGTACCAGACACCAGAAACTAATACCAGACACCAGAAACTAATACCAGACACCAGATAACTAATACCAGACACCAGATAACTAATACCAGACACCAGATAACTAATACTAGACACCAGAAACTAATACCAGACACCACATAACTAATACCAGACACCAGAAACTAATACCAGACACCAGATAACTAATACCAGACACCAGATAACTAATACCAGACACCAGATAACTAATACCAGACACCAGAAACTAATACCAGACACCAGATTACTAATAATAGACACCAGATAACTAATACCAGACACCAGATAACTAATACCAGACACCAGAAACTAATACCAGACACCAGATAACTAATACCAGACAACAAATAACTAATACCAGACACCAGATAACTAATACCAGACACCAGAAACTAATACCAGACACCAGATAACTAATACCAGACACCAGATAACTAATACCAGACACCAGATATCTAATACCAGACACCAGAAACTAATACCAGACACCAGATAACTAATACCAGACACTAGATAACTAGTACTAGACACCAGAAACTAATACCAGACACCAGAAACTAATACCAGACACCAGATAACTAATACCAGACACCAGATAACTAATACCAGACACCAGATAACTAATACCAGACACCAGAAACTAATACCAGACACCAGATAACTAATACCAGACACCAGAAACTAATACCAGACACCAGATAACTAATACCAGACACCAGATAACTAATACCAGACACCAGAAACTAATACCAGACACCAGAAACTAATACCAGACACCAGACAACTAATACCAGACACCAGATAACTAATACCAGACACCAGATAACTAATACCAGACACCAGAAACTAATACCAGATACCACATAACTAATACCAGACCCCAGAAACTAATACCAGACACCAGATAACTAATACCAGACACCAGATAACTAAAACCAGACACCAGATTACTAATACCAGACACCAGATAACTAATACCAGGCACCAGGTAACTAATACCAGACACCAGAAACTAATACCAGATACCACATAACTAATACCAGACCCCAGAAACTAATACCAGACACAGATAACTAATAGCAGACACCAGATAACTAATACCAGACACCAGATAACTAATACCAGACACCAGAAACTAATACCAGACACCAGATAACTAATACCAGACACCAGATAACTACTACCAGACACCAGAAACTAATACCAGACACCAGATAACTAATACCAGACACCAGATAACTAATACCAGACACCAGATAACTAATACCAGACACCAGAAACTAATACCAGACACCAGATAACTAATACCAGACACCAGATAACTAATACCAGACACCAGATATCTAATACCAGACACCAGAAACTAATACCAGACACCAGATAACTAATACCAGACACCAGAAACTAATACCAGACACCAGATAACTAATACCAGACACCAGATAACTAATACCAGACACCAGATAACTAATACCAGACACCAGATATCTAATACCAGACACCAGATAACTAATACCAGACACCAGATAACTAATACCAGACACCAGATAACTAATACCAGACACCAGATATCTAATACCAGACACCAGAAACTAATACCAGACACCAAATAACTAATACCAGACACCAGATAACTAATACCAGACACCAGATAACTAATACCAGACACCAGATTCCTAATAACAGACACCAGATAACTAATACCAGACACCAGATAACTAATACCAGACACCAGATAACTAATACCAGACACCAGATAACTAATACCAGACACCAGATTCCTAATACCAGACACCAGATAACTAATACCAGACACCAGAAACTAATACCAGACACCAGATAACTAATACCAAACACCAGATATCTAATACCAGACACCAGAAACTAATACCAGACACCAGATATCTAATACCAGATACCAGATTCCTAATACCAGACACCAGATAACTAATACCAGACACCAGATAACTAATACCAGACACCAGAAACTAATACCAGACACCAGATAACTAATACCAGACACCAGTAACTAATACCAGACACCAGATAACTAATACCAGACACCAGATATCTAATACCAGACAGCAGATTCCTAATACCAGACACCAGATAACTAATACCAGATACCAGATAACTAATACCAGACACCAGATATCTAATACCAGACACCAGAAACTAATACCAGACACCAGATAACTAATACTAGACACCAGATATCTAATACCAGACACCAGATAACTAATACCAGACACCAGATATCTAATACCAGACACCAGATAACTAATACCAGACACCAGATATCTAATACCAGACACCAGATAACTAATACCAGACACTAGAAACTAATACCAGACCCCAGAAACTAATACCAGACACCAGATAACTAAAACCAGGTACCAGAAACTAATACCAGACACCAGATAACTAATACCAGACACCAGAAACTAATACCAGACATCAGATAACTAATACCAGACACCAGATAACTAATACCAGACACCAGAAACTAATACCAGACACCAGAAACTAATACCAGATACCACATAACTAATACCAGACCCCAGAAACTAATACCAGACACCAGATAACTAATACCAGACACCAGATAACTAATACCAGACACCAGATAACTAATACCAGACACCAGATAACTAATACCAGACACCAGATAACTAATACCAGACACCAGACAACTAATACCAGACACCAGATAACTAATACCAGACACCAGAAACTAATACCAGATACCACATAACTAATACCAGACCCCAGAAACTAATACCAGACACCAGATAACTAATACCAGACACCAGATAACTAATACCAGACACCAGATAACTAATACCAGACACCAGATAACTAATACCAGACACCAGAAACTAATACCAGATACCAAATAACTAATACCAGACCCCAGAAACTAATACCAGACACCAGATAACTAATACCAGACACCAGATAACTAATACCAGACACCAGAAACTAATACCAGACACCAGATAACTAATACCAGACACCAGATAACTACTACCAGACACCAGAAACTAATACCAGACACCAGATAACTAATACCAGACACCAGATAACTAATACCAGACACCAGATAACTAATACCAGACACCAGAAACTAATACCAGACACCAGATAACTAATACCAGACACCAGATAACTGATACCAGACACCAAATATCTAATACCAGACACCAGAAACTAATACCAGACACCAGATAACTAATACCAGACACCAGAAACTAATAACAGACACCAGATAACTAATACCAGACACCAGATAACTAATACCAGACACCAGATAACTAATACCAGACACAAGATAACTAATACCAGACACCAGATATCTAATACCAGACACCAGATAACTAATACCAGACACCAGATAACTAATACCAGACACCAGATATCTAATACCAGACACCAGAAACTAATACCAGACACCAAATAACTAATACCAGACACCAGATAACTAATACCAGACACCAGATTACTAATACCAGACACCAGAAACTAATACCAAAAACCAGATAACTAATACCAGACACCAGAAACTAATACCAGACACCAGATTCATAATACCAGACAGCAGATACCTAATACCAGACAGCAGATAACTAATACCAGACACCAGATATATAATACCAGACACCAGAAACTAATACCAGACACCAGATTCCTAATACCAGACACCAGATAACTAATACCAGACACCAGATAACTAATACCAGACACCAGAAACTAATACCAGACACCAGATAACTAATACCAGACACCAGAAACTAATACCAGACACCAGATAACTAATACCAGACACCAGATATCTAATACCAGACACCAAAAACTAATACCAGACACCAGATTCCTAATACCAGACACTAGATAACTAATACCAGACACCAGAAACTAATACCATGCTCCAGATAACTAATACCAGACACCAGATATCTAATACCAGACACCAGATAACTAATACCAGACACCAGATAACTAATACCAGACACCAGATATCTAATACCAGACACCAAAAACTAATACCAGACACCAGATTCCTAATACCAGACACCAGATAACTAATACCAGATACCAGAAACTAATACCAGACACCAGATAACTAATACCAGACACCAAATAACTAATACCAGATACCAGAAACTAATACCAGACACCAGATAACTAATACCAGACACCAGATAACTAATACCAGACACCAGATAACTAATACCAGACACCAGAAACTAATACCAGACACCAGATAACTAATACCAGACACCAGATAACTAATACCAGACACCAGATATCTAGTACCAGACACCAAAAACTAATACCAGACACCATATAACTAATACCAGACACCAGAAACTAATACCAGACACCAGATAACTAATACCAGACACCAGATAACTAATACCAGACACCAGATAACTAATACCAGACACCAGATATCTAATACCAGACACCAGATAACTAATACCAGACACCAGCTATCTAATACCAGACACCAAAAACTAATACCAGACACCAGATAACTAATACCAGACACCAGATAACTAATACGAGACACCAGAAACTAATACCAGACACCAGATAACTAATACCAGACACCAGATAACTAATAATAGACACCAGAAACTAATACCAGACACCAGATAACTAATACCAGACACCAGATTCCTAATACCAGACACCAGAAACTAATACCAGACACCAGATAACTAATACCAGACACCAGATATCTAATACCAGACACCAGATATCTAATACCAGACAGCAGATGCCTAATACCAGACAGCAGATAACTAATACCAGACACCAGATATCTAATACCAGACACCAGAAACTAATACCAGACACCAGATTACTAATACCAGACACCAGAAACTAATACCAGACACCAGATAACTAATACCAGACACCAGAAAGTAATACCAGACACCAGATATCTAATACCAGATACCAGATTCCTAATACCAGACAGCAGATAACTAATACTAGACACCAGATAACTAATACCAGACACCAGAAACTAATACCAGACACCAGATTCCTAATACCAGACACCAGATAACTAATACCAGACACCAGAAACTAATACCAGACACCAGATAACTAATACCAGACACCAGATATCTAATACCAGACACCAGATAACTAATACCAGACACCAGATATCTAATACCAGACACCAGATAACTAATACCAGACACCAGATATCTAATACCAGACACCTGAAACTAATACCAGACACCAGATAACTAATACCAGACACCAGATAACTAATACCAGACACCAGAAACTAATACCAGACACCAGATAACTAATACCAGACACCAGATATCTAATACCAGACACCAGAAACTAATACCAGACACCAGCAACTAATATCAGACACCAGATTCCTAATACCAGACACCAGATAACTAATACCAGACACCAGAAACTAATACCAGACACCAGATAACTAATACCAGACACCAGATATCTAATACCAGACACCAGAAACTAATACCAGACACCAGATAACTAATACCAGACACCAGATATCTAATACCAGACACCAGATAACTAATACCAGACACCAGATATCTAATACCAGACACCAGATAACTAATACCAGACACCAGATATCTAATACCAGACACCTGAAACTAATACCAGACACCAGATAACTAATACCAGACACCAGATAACTAATACCAGACACCAGAAACTAATACCAGACACCAGATAACTAATACCAGACACTAGATAACTAATACCAGACACCAGATAACTAATATCAGACACCAGCAACTAATATCAGACACCAGATTCCTAATACCAGACACCAGATAACTAATACCAGACACCAGAAACTAATACCAGACACCAGATAACTAATACCAGACACCAGATATCTAATACCAGACACCAGAAACTAATACCAGACACCAGCAACTAATATCAGACACCAGATTCCTAATACCAGACACCAGATAACTAATACCAGACACCAGAAACTAATACCAGACACCAGATAACTAATACCAGACACCAGATAACTTATACCAGACACCAGAAACTAATACCAGACACCAGAAACTAATACCAGACACCAGATAACTAATACCAGACACCAGATTCCCAATACCAGACACCATAAACTAATACCAGACACCAGATAACTAATACCAGATACCAGATAACTAATACCAGATACCAGATATCTAATACCAGATACCAGATATCTAATACCAGACACCAGATATCTAATACCAGACAGCAGATACCTAATACCATACAGCAGATAACTAATACCAGACACCAGATATCTAATACCAGACACCGGAAACTAATACCAGACACCAGATTCCTAATACCACACACCAGAAACTAATACCAGACACCAGATAACTAATACCAGACACCAGAAACTAATACCAGACACCAGATTCCTAATACCAGACAGCAGATACCTAATACCAGACAGCAGATAACTAATACCAGACACCAGATATATAATACCAGACACCAGAAACTAATACCAGACACCAGATTCCTAATACCAGACACCAGATAACTAATACCAGACACCAGATAACTAATACCAGACACCAGAAACTAATACCAGACACCAGATAACTAATACCAGACACCAGATAACTAAAACCAGACACCAGATAACTTATACCAGACACCAGATAACTAATACCAGACACCAGATATCTAATACCAGACACCAAAAACTTATACCAGACACCAGATTCCTAATACCAGACACCAGATAACTAATACCAGACACCAGAAACTAATACCAGACTCCAGATAACTAATATCAGACACCAGATATCTAATACCAGACACCAGATAACTAATACCAGACACCAGATAACTAATACGAGACACCAGATATCTAATACCAGACACCAGATAACTGATACCAGACACCAGAAACTAATACCAGACACCAGATAACTAATACCAGACACCAGATAACTAATACCAGACACCAGAAACTAATACCAGACACCAGATAACTAATACCAGACACCAGATAACTAATACCAGACACCAGATAACTAGTACCAGACACCAGAAACTAATACCAGACACCAGAAACTAATACCAGACACCAGATAACTAATACCAGACACCAGATAACTAATACCAGACACCAGATAACTAATACCAGACACCAGAAACTAATACCAGACACCACATAACTAATACCAGACACCAGAAACTAATACCAGACACCAGATAACTAATACCAGACACCAGATAACTAATACCAGACACCAGATAACTAATACCAGACACCAGAAACTAATACCAGACACCAGATTACTAATAATAGACACCAGATAACTAATACCAGACACCAGATAACTAATACCAGACACCAGAAACTAATACCAGACACCAGATAACTAATAACAGACAACAGATAACTAATACCAGACACCAGATAACTAATACCAGACACCAGAAACTAATACCAGACACCACATAACTAATACCAGACACCAGATAACTAATACCAGACACCAGATATCTAATACCACACACCAGAAACTAATACCAGACACCAGATAACTAACACCAGACACTAGATAACTAGTACCAGACACCAGAAACTAATACCAGACACCAGAAACTAATACCAGACACCAGATAACTAATACCAGACACCAGATAACTAATACCAGACACCAGATAACTAATACCAGACACCAGAAACTAATACCAGACACCAGATAACTAATACCAGACACCAGAAACTAATACCAGACACCAGATAACTAATACCAGACACCAGATAACTAATATCAGATACCAGAAACTAATACCAGACACCAGAAACTAATACCAGACACCAGATAACTAATACCAGACACCAGATAACTAATACCAGACACCAGATAACTAATACCAGACACCAGAAACTAATACCAGATACCACATAACTAATACCAGACCCCAGAAACTAATACCAGACACCAGATATCTAATACCAGATACCAGATTCCTAATACCAGACAGCAGATAACTAATACTAGACACCAGATAACTAATACCAGACACCAGAAACTAATACCAGACACCAGATTCCTAATACCAGACACCAGATAACTAATACCAGACACCAGAAACTAATACCAGACACCAGATAACTAATACCAGACACCAGATAACTAATACCAGATACCAGGTAACTAATACCAGACACCAGATATCTAATACCAGACACCAGAAACTAATACCAGACACCAGATAACTAATACCAGACACCAGATATCTAATACCAGACACCAGATAACTAATACCAGACACCAGATATCTAATACCAGACACCAGATAACTAATACCAGACACCAGATATCTAATACCAGACACCTGAAACTAATACCAGACACCAGATAACTAATACCAGACACCAGATAACTAATACCAGACACCAGATAACTAATACCAGACACCAGAAACTAATACCAGACACCAGATAACTAATACCAGACACTAGATAACTAATACCAGACACCAGATAACTAATATCAGACACCAGCAACTAATATCAGACACCAGATTCCTAATACCAGACACCAGATAACTAATACCAGACACCAGAAACTAATACCAGACACCAGATAACTAATACCAGACACCAGATATCTAATACCAGACACCAGAAACTAATACCAGACACCAGCAACTAATATCAGACACCAGATTCCTAATACCAGACACCAGATAACTAATACCAGACACCAGAAACTAATACCAGACACCAGATAACTAATACCAGACACCAGATAACTAATACCAGACACCAGAAACTAATACCAGACACCAGAAACTAATACCAGACACCAGATAACTAATACCAGATACCAGATTCCCAATACCAGACACCATAAACTAATACCAGACACCAGATAACTAATACCAGATACCAGATAACTAATACCAGATACCAGATATCTAATACCAGATACCAGATATCTAATACCAGACACCAGATATCTAATACCAGACAGCAGATACCTAATACCATACAGCAGATAACTAATACCAGACACCAGATATCTAATACCAGACACCGGAAATTAATACCAGACACCAGATTCCTAATACCACACACCAGAAACTAATACCAGACACCAGATAACTAATACCAGACACCAGAAACTAATACCAGACACCAGATTCCTAATACCAGACAGCAGATACCTAATACCAGACAGCAGATAACTAATACCAGACACCAGATATATAATACCAGACACCAGAAACTAATACCAGACACCAGATTCCTAATACCAGACACCAGATAACTAATACCAGACACCAGATAACTAATACCAGACACCAGAAACTAATACCAGACACCAGATAACTAATACCAGACACCAGATAACTAAAACCAGACACCAGATAACTTATACCAGACACCAGATAACTAATACCAGACACCAGATATCTAATACCAGACACCAAAAACTAATACCAGACACCAGATTCCTAATACCAGACACCAGATAACTAATACCAGACACCAGAAACTAATACCAGACTCCAGATAACTAATATCAGACACCAGATATCTAATACCAGACACCAGATAACTAATACCAGACACCAGATAACTAATACGAGACACCAGATATCTAATACCAGACACCAGATAACTAATACCAGACACCAGAAACTAATACCAGACACCAGATAACTAATACCAGACACCAGATAACTAATACCAGACACCAGAAACTAATACCAGACACCAGATAACTAATACCAGACACCAGAAACTAATACCAGACACCAGATAACTAATACCAGACACCAGATAACTAGTACCAGACACCAGAAACTAATACCAGACACCAGAAACTAATACCAGACACCAGATAACTAATACCAGACACCAGATAACTAATACCAGACACCAGATAACTAATACCAGACACCAGAAACTAATACCAGACACCACATAACTAATACCAGACACCAGAAACTAATACCAGACACCAGATAACTAATACCAGACACCAGATAACTACTACCAGACACCAGATAACTAATACCAGACACCAGAAACTAATACCAGACACCAGATTACTAATAATAGACACCAGATAACTAATACCAGACACCAGATAACTAATACCAGACACCAGAAACTAATACCAGACACCAGATAACTAATAACAGACAACAGATAACTAATACCAGACACCAGATAACTAATACCAGACACCAGAAACTAATACCAGACACCAGATAACTAATACCAGACACCAGATAACTAATACCAGACACCAGATATCTAATACCACACACCAGAAACTAATACCAGACACCAGATAACTAACACCAGACACTAGATAACTAGTACCAGACACCAGAAACTAATACCAGACACCAGAAACTAATACCAGACACCAGATAACTAATACCAGACACCAGATAACTAATACCAGACACCAGATAACTAATACCAGACACCAGAAACTAATACCAGACACCAGATAACTAATACCAGACACCAGAAACTAATACCAGACACCAGATAACTAATACCAGACACCAGATAACTAATATCAGACACCAGAAACTAATACCAGACACCAGAAACTAATACCAGACACCAGATAACTAATACAAGACACCAGATAACTAATACCAGACACCAGATAACTAATACCAGACACCAGAAACTAATACCAGATACCACATAACTAATACCAGACCCCAGAAACTAATACCAGACACCAGATAACTAATACCAGACACCAGATAACTAAAACCAGACACCAGATAACTAATACCAGACACCAGATTACTAATAATAGACACCAGATAACTAATACCAGACACCAGATAACTAATACCAGACACCAGAAACTAATACCAGACACCAGATAACTAATAACAGACAACAGATAACTAATACCAGACACCAGATAACTAATACCAGACACCAGAAACTAATACCAGACACCAGATAACTAATACCAGACACCAGATAACTAATACCAGACACCAGATATCTAATACCACACACCAGAAACTAATACCAGACACCAGATAACTAATACCAGACACTAGATAACTAGTACCAGACACCAGAAACTAATACCAGACACCAGAAACTAATACCAGACACCAGATAACTAATACCAGACACCAGATAACTAATACCAGACACCAGATAACTAATACCAGACACCAGAAACTAATACCAGACACCAGATAACTAATACCAGACACCAGAAACTAATACCAGACACCAGATAACTAATACCAGACACCAGATAACTAATATCAGACACCAGAAACTAATACCAGACACCAGAAACTAATACCAGACACCAGATAACTAATACCAGACACCAGATAACTAATACCAGACACCAGATAACTAATACCAGACACCAGAAACTAATACCAGATACCACATAACTAATACCAGACCCCAGAAACTAATACCAGACACCAGATAACTAATACCAGACACCAGATAACTAAAACCAGACACCAGATAACTAATACCAGACACCAGATAACTAATACCAGGCACCAGGTAACTAATACCAGACACCAGAAACTAATACCAGATACCACATAACTAATACCAGACCCCAGAAACTAATACCAGACACCAGATAACTAATAGCAGACACCAGATAACTAATACCAGACACCAGATAACTAATACCAAACACCAGAAACTAATACCAGACACCAGATAACTAATACCAGACACCAGATAACTACTACCAGACACCAAAAACTAATACCAGACACCAGATAACTAATACCAGACACCAGATAACTAATACCAGACACCAGATAACTAATACCAGACACCAGAAACTAATACCAGACACCAGATAACTAATACCAGACACCAGATATCTAATACCAGACACCAGAAACTAATACCAGACACCAGATAACTAATACCAGACACCAGAAACTAATACCAGACACCAGATAACTAATACCAGACACCAGATAACTAATACCAGACACCAGATATCTAATACCAGACACCAGATAACTAATACCAGACACCAGATAACTAATACCAGACACCAGATAACTAATACCAGACACCAGATATCTAATACCAAACACCAGAAACTAATACCAGACACCAAATAACTAATACCAGACACCAGATAACTAATACCAGACACCAGATAACTAATACCAGACACCAGATTCCTAATACCAGACACCAGATAACTAATACCAGACACCAGATGACTAATACCAGACACCAGATAACTAATACCAGACACCAGATAACTAATACCAGATAACTAATACCAGACACCAGATAACTAATACCAGACACCAGAAACTAATACCAGACACCAGATAACTAATACCAAACACCAGATATCTAATACCAGACACCAGAAACTAATACCAGACACCAGATATCTAATACCAGATACCAGATTCCTAATACCAGACACCAGATAACTAATACCAGACACCAGATAACTAATACCAGACACCAGAAACTAATACCAGACACCAGATAACTAATACCAGACACCAGTAACTAATACCAGACACCAGATAACTAATACCAGACACCAGGTATCTAATACCAGACAGCAGATTCCTAATACCAGACACCAGATAACTAATACCAGATACCAGATAACTAATACCAGACACCAGATATCTAATACCAGACACCAGAAACTAATACCAGACACCAGATAACTAATACTAGACACCAGATATCTAATACCAGACACCAGATAACTAATACCAGACACCAGATATCTAATACCAGACACCAGATAACTAATACCAGACACCAGATATCTAATACCAGACACCAGATAACTAATACCAGACACTAGAAACTAATACCAGACCCCAGAAACTAATACCAGACACCAGATAACTAATACCAGACACCAGATAACTACTACCAGACACCAGAAACTAATACCAGACACCAGATAACTAATACCAGACACCAGATAACTAATACCAGACACCAGAAACTAATACCAGACACCAGATAACTAATATTAGACACTAGATAACTAGTACCAGACACCAGAAACTAATACCAGACACCAGAAACTAATACCAGACCTCAGATAACTAATATCAGACACCAGATAACTAATACCAGGTACCAGAAGCTAATACCAGACACCAGATAACTAATACCAGACACCAGAAACTAATACCAGACACCAGATAACTTATACCAGACACCAGATAACTAATACCAGACACCAGATAACTAATACCAGACACCAGAAACTAATACCAGACACCAGATAACTAATAACAGACAACAGATAACTAATACCAGATACCAGATAACTAATACCAGACACCAGAAACTAATACCAGACACCAGATAACTAATACCAGACACCAGATAACTAATACCAGACACCAGATATCTAATACCACACACCAGAAACTAATACCAGACACCAGATAACTAATACCAGACACTAGATAACTAGTACCAGACACCAGAAACTAATACCAGACACCAGAAACTAATACCAGACACCAGATAACTAATACCAGACACCAGATAACTAATACCAGACACCAGATAACTAATACCAGACACCAGAAACTAATACCAGACACCAGAAACTAATACCAGACACCAGATAACTAATACCAGACACCAGATAACTAATATCAGACACCAGAAACTAATACCAGACACCAGAAACTAATACCAGACACCAGATAACTAATACCAGACACCAGATAACTAATACCAGACACCAGATAACTAATACCAGACACCAGAAACTAATACCAGATACCACATAACTAATACCAGACCCCAGAAACTAATACCAGACACCAGATAACTAATACCAGACACCAGATAACTAAAACCAGACACCAGATAACTAATACCAGACACCAGATAACTAATACCAGGCACCAGGTAACTAATACCAGACACCAGAAACTAATACCAGATACCACATAACTAATACCAGACCCCAGAAACTAATACCAGACACCAGATAACTAATAGCAGACACCAGATAACTAATACCAGACACCAGATAACTAATACCAGACACCAGATAACTAATACCAGACACCAGAAACTAATACCAATCACCAGATAACTAATACCAGACACCAGATTCCTAATACCAGACACCAGATAACTAATACCAGACACCAGATAACTAATACCAGACACCAGATAACTAATACCAGACACCAGAAACTAATACCAGACACCAGATAACTAATACCAGACACCAGATATCTAATACCAGACACCAGAAACTAATACCAGACACCAGATAACTAATACCAGACACCAGAAACTAATACCAGACACCAGATAACTAATACCAGACACCAGATAACTAATACCAGACACCAGATATCTAATACCAGACACCAGATAACTAATACCAGACACCAGATAACTAATACCAGACACCAGATAACTAATACCAGACACCAGATATCTAATACCAAACACCAGAAACTAATACCAGACACCAAATAACTAATACCAGACACCAGATAACTAATACCAGACACCAGATAACTAATACCAGACACCAGATTCCTAATACCAGACACCAGATAACTAATACCAGACACCAGATGACTAATACCAGACACCAGATAACTAATACCAGACACCAGATAACTAATACCAGACACCAGATTCCTAATACCAGACACCAGATAACTAATACCAGACACCAGATATCTAATACCAGATACCAGAAACTAATACCAGACACCAGATAACTAATACCAGACACCAGATAACTAATACCAGACACCAGATAACTAATAGCAGACACCAGAAACTAATACCAGACACCAGATAACTAATACCAGACACCAGATAACTAATACCAGACACCAGATAACTAATACCAGACACCAGATAACTAATATCAGACACCAGATAACTAATACCAGACACCAAATAACTAATACCAGACACCAGATAACTAATACCAGACACCAGATAACTAATACCAGACACCAGAAACTAATACCAGATACCACATAACTAATACCAGACACCAGATAACTAATACCAGACACCAGATAACTAATACCAGACACCAGAAACTAATACCAGACACCAGATAACTAATACCAGACACCAGATAACTAATACCAGACACCAGATAACTAATACCAGACACCAGATATCTAATACCAGACACCAGATTCCTAATACCAGACACCAGATAACTAATACCAGACACCAGAAACTAATACCAGACACCAGATAACTAATACCAGACACCAGATAACTAATAATAGACACCAGATAACTAATACCAGACACCAGATAACTAATACCAGACACCAGATAACTAATACCAGACACCAGATAACTAATACCAGACACCAGAAACTAATACCAGACACCAGATAACTAATACCAGACACTAGATAACTAGTACCAGACACCAGAAACTAATACCAGACACCAGAAACTAATACCAGACCTCAGATAACTAATACCAGACACCAGATAACTAATACCAGGTACCAGAAACTAATACCAGACACCAGATAACTAATACCAGACACCAGAAACTAATACCAGACACCAGATAACTTATACCAGACACCAGATAACTAATACCAGACACCAGAAACTAATACCAGACACCAGAAACTAATACCAGACGCCAGATAACTAATACCAGACACCAAATAACTAATACCAGACACCAGATAACTAATACCAGACACCAGATTCCTAATACCAGACACCAGAAACTAATACCAGACACCAGAAACTAATACCAGACACCAGATAACTAATACCAAACACCAGATATCTAATACCAGACACCAGAAACTAATACCAGACACCAGATAACTAATACCAGACACCAGATATCTAATACCAGACACCAGAAACTAATACCAGACACCAGATAACTAATACCAGACACCAGATAACTAATACCAGACACCAGATAACTAATACCAGACACCAGAAACTAATATCAGACACCAGATAACTAATACCAGACACCAGAAACTAATACCAGACACCAGAAACTAATACCAGACACCAGATAACTAATACCAAACACCAGATATCTAATACCAGACACCAGAAACTAATACCAGACACCAGATAACTAATACCAGACACCAGATATCTAATACCAGACACCAGAAACTAATACCAGACACCAGATAACTAATACCAGACACCAGATATCTAATACCAGACACCAGAAACTAATACCAGACAGAAGATAACTAATACCAGACACCAGATAACTAATACCAGACACCAGATAACTAATACCAGACACCAGATATCTAATACCAGACACCAGAAACTAATACCAGACACCAGATAACTAATACCAGACACCAGATATCTAATACCAGGTACCAGAAACTAATACCAGACACCAAATAACTAATACCAGACACCAGAAACTAATACCAGACACCAGATAACTAATACCAAACACCAGATATCTAATACCAGACACCAGAAACTAATACCAGACACCAGATATCTAATACCAGATACCAGATTCCTAATACCAGACACCAGATAACTAATACCAGACACCAGATAACTAATACCAGACACCAGAAACTAATACCAGACACCAGATAACTAATACCAGACACCAGTAACTAATACCAGACACCAGATAACTAATACCAGACACCAGGTATCTAATACCAGACAGCAGATTCCTAATACCAGACACCAGATAACTAATACCAGATACCAGATAACTAATACCAGACACCAGATATCTAATACCAGACACCAGAAACTAATACCAGACACCAGATAACTAATACTAGACACCAGATATCTAATACCAGACACCAGATAACTAATACCAGACACCAGATATCTAATACCAGACACCAGATAACTAATACCAGACACCAGATATCTAATACCAGACACCAGATAACTAATACCAGACACTAGAAACTAATACCAGACCCCAGAAACTAATACCAGACACCAGATAACTAATACCAGACACCAGATAACTACTACCAGACACCAGAAACTAATACCAGACACCAGAAACTAATACCAGACCTCAGATAACTAATACCAGACACCAGATAACTAATACCAGGTACCAGAAACTAATACCAGACACCAGATAACTAATACCAGACACCAGAAACTAATACCAGACACCAGATAACTTATACCAGACACCAGATAACTAATACCAGACACCAGATAACTAATATTAGACACCAGAAACTAATACCAGACACCAGATAACTAATAACAGACAACAGATAACTAATACCAGATACCAGATAACTAATACCAGACACCAGAAACTAATACCAGACACCAGATAACTAATACCAGACACCAGATAACTAATACCAGACACCAGATATCTAATACCACACACCAGAAACTAATACCAGACACCAGATAACTAATACCAGACACTAGATAACTAGTACCAGACACCAGAAACTAATACCAGACACCAGAAACTAATACCAGACACCAGATAACTAATACCAGACACCAGATAACTAATACCAGACACCAGGTAACTAATACCAGACACCAGAAACTAATACCAGACACCAGAAACTAATACCAGACACCAGATAACTAATACCAGACACCAGATAACTAATATCAGACACCAGAAACTAATACCAGACACCAGAAACTAATACCAGACACCAGATAACTAATACCAGACACCAGATAACTAATACCAGACACCAGATAACTAATACCAGACACCAGAAACTAATACCAGATACCACATAACTAATACCAGACCCCAGAAACTAATACCAGACACCAGATAACTAATACCAGACACCAGATAACTAAAACCAGACACCAGATAACTAATACCAGACACCAGATAACTAATACCAGGCACCAGGTAACTAATACCAGACACCAGAAACTAATACCAGATACCACATAACTAATACCAGACCCCAGAAACTAATACCAGACACCAGATAACTAATAGCAGACACCAGATAACTAATACCAGACACCAGATAACTAATACCAGACACCAGAAACTAATACCAGACACCAGATAACTAATACCAGACACCAGATAACTACTACCAGACACCAAAAACTAATACCAGACACCAGATAACTAATACCAGACACCAGATAACTAATACCAGACACCAGATAACTAATACCAGACACCAGAAACTAATACCAGACACCAGATAACTAATACCAGACACCAGATATCTAATACCAGACACCAGAAACTAATACCAGACACCAGATAACTAATACCAGACACCAGAAACTAATACCAGACACCAGATAACTAATACCAGACACCAGATAACTAATACCAGACACCAGATATCTAATACCAGACACCAGATAACTAATACCAGACACCAGATAACTAATACCAGACACCAGATAACTAATACCAGACACCAGATATCTAATACCAAACACCAGAAACTAATACCAGACACCAAATAACTAATACCAGACACCAGATAACTAATACCAGACACCAGATAACTAATACCAGACACCAGATTCCTAATACCAGACACCAGATAACTAATACCAGACACCAGATGACTAATACCAGACACCAGATAACTAATACCAGACACCAGATAACTAATACCAGACACCAGATTCCTAATACCAGACACCAGATAACTAATACCAGACACCAGATATCTAATACCAGATACCAGAAACTAATACCAGACACCAGATAACTAATACCAGACACCAGATAACTAATACCAGACACCAGATAACTAATAGCAGACACCAGAAACTAATACCAGACACCAGATAACTAATACCAGACACCAGATAACTAATACCAGACACCAGATAACTAATACCAGACACCAGATAACTAATATCAGACACCAGATAACTAATACCAGACACCAAATAACTAATACCAGACACCAGATAACTAATACCAGACACCAGATAATTAATACCAGACACCAGAAACTAATACCAGATACCACATAACTAATACCAGACACCAGATAACTAATACCAGACACCAGATAACTAATACCAGACACCAGAAACTAATACCAGACACCAGATAACTAATACCAGACACCAGATAACTAATACCAGACACCAGATAACTAATACCAGACACCAGATATCTAATACCAGACACCAGATTCCTAATACCAGACACCAGATAACTAATACCAGACACCAGAAACTAATACCAGACACCAGATAACTAATACCAGACACCAGATAACTAATACCAGACACCAGATAACTAATACCAGACACCAGATAACTAATACCAGACACCAGATAACTAATACCAGACACCAGATAACTAATACCAGACACCAGAAACTAATACCAGACACCAGATAACTAATACCAGACACTAGATAACTAGTACCAGACACCAGAAACTAATACCAGACACCAGAAACTAATACCAGACCTCAGATAACTAATACCAGACACCAGATAACTAATACCAGGTACCAGAAACTAATACCAGACACCAGATAACTAATACCAGACACCAGAAACTAATACCAGACACCAGATAACTTATACCAGACACCAGATAACTAATACCAGACACCAGAAACTAATACCAGACACCAGAAACTAATACCAGACGCCAGATAACTAATACCAGACACCAAATAACTAATACCAGACACCAGATAACTAATACCAGACACCAGATTCCTAATACCAGACACCAGAAACTAATACCAGACACCAGAAACTAATACCAGACACCAGATAACTAATACCAAACACCAGATATCTAATACCAGACACCAGAAACTAATACCAGACACCAGATAACTAATACCAGACACCAGATATCTAATACCAGACACCAGAAACTAATACCAGACACCAGATAACTAATACCAGACACCAGATAACTAATACCAGACACCAGATAACTAATACCAGACACCAGAAACTAATATCAGACACCAGATAACTAATACCAGACACCAGTAAACTAATACCAGACACCAGATAACTAATACCAGACACCAGATAACTAATACCAGACACCAGAAACTAATACCAGACACCAGAAACTAATACCAGACACCAGATAACTAATACCAGATACCAGATATCTAATACCAGATACCAGATATCTATTACCAGACACCAGAAATCTAATACCAGACAGCAGATACCTAATACCAGACACCAGATAACTAATACCAGACACCAGATATCTAATACCAGACACCAGAAACTAATACCAGACACCAGATTCCTAATACCAGACACCAGAAACTAATACCAGACACCAGATTCCTAATACCACACACCAGAAACTAATACCAGACCCCAGAAACTAATACCAGACACCAGATAACTAATACCAGACACCAGATAACTAATACCAGACACCAGATAACTAATATCAGACACCAGATAACTAATACCAGACACCAGATAACTAATACCAGACACCAGATAACTAATACCAGACACCAGATAACTAATACCAGACACCAGAAACTAATACCAGATACCACATAACTAATACCAGATCCCAGAAACTAATACCAGACACCAGATAACTAATACCAGACACCAGATAACTAATACCAGACACCAGATAACTAATACCAGACACCAGAAACTAATACCAGACACCAGATAACTAATACCAGACACCAGATAACTAATACCAGACACCAGAAACTAATACCAGATACCAGATAACTAATACCAGACACCAGATAACTAATACCAGACACCAGAAACTAATACCAGACACCAGATAACTAATACCAGACACCAGAAACTAATACCAGACACCAGATAACTAATACCAGACACCAGATAACTAATACCAGACACCAGATAACTAAACCAGACACCAGATAACTAATACCAGACACCAGATATCTAATACCAGACACCAGATAACTAATACCAGACACCAGATAACTAATACCAGACACCAGATAACTAATACCAGACACCAGATATCTAATACCAGACACCAGAAACTAATACCAGACACCAGATAACTAATACCAGACACCAGATTACTAATACCAGACACCAGATTCCTAATACCAGGCACCAGGTAACTAATACCAGACACCAGAAACTAATACCAGATACCACATAACTAATACCAGACCCCAGAAACTAATACCAGACACCAGATAACTAATAGCAGACACCAGATAACTAATACCAGACACCAGATAACTAATACCAGACACCAGAAACTAATACCAGACACCAGATAACTAATACCAGACACCAGATAACTACTACCAGACACCAAAAACTAATACCAGACACCAGATAACTAATACCAGACACCAGATAACTAATACCAGACACCAGATAACTAATACCAGACACCAGAAACTAATACCAGACACCAGATAACTAATACCAGACACCAGATATCTAATACCAGACACCAGAAACTAATACCAGACACCAGATAACTAAAACCAGACACCAGATAACTAATACCAGACACCAGATAACTAATACCAGGCACCAGGTAACTAATACCAGACACCAGAAACTAATACCAGATACCACATAACTAATACCAGACCCCAGAAACTAATACCAGACACCAGATAACTAATAGCAGACACCAGATAACTAATACCAGACACCAGATAACTAATACCAGACACCAGAAACTAATACCAGACACCAGATAACTAATACCAGACACCAGATAACTACTACCAGACACCAAAAACTAATACCAGACACCAGATAACTAATACGAGACACCAGATAACTAATACCAGACACCAGATAACTAATACCAGACACCAGAAACTAATACCAGACACCAGATAACTAATACCAGACACCAGATATCTAATACCAGACACCAGAAACTAATACCAGACACCAGATAACTAATACCAGACACCAGAAACTAATACCAGACACCAGATAACTAATACCAGACACCAGATAACTAATACCAGACACCAGATATCTAATACCAGACACCAGATAACTAATACCAGACACCAGATAACTAATACCAGACACCAGATAACTAATACCAGACACCAGATATCTAATACCAAACACCAGAAACTAATACCAGACACCAAATAACTAATACCAGACACCAGATAACTAATACCAGACACCAGATAACTAATACCAGACACCAGATTCCTAATACCAGACACCAGATAACTAATACCAGACACCAGATGACTAATACCAGACACCAGATAACTAATACCAGACACCAGATAACTAATACCAGACACCAGATTCCTAATACCAGACACCAGATAACTAATACCAGACACCAGATATCTAATACCAGATACCAGAAACTAATACCAGACACCAGGTAACTAATACCAGACACCAGATAACTAATACCAGACACCAGATAACTAATAGCAGACACCAGAAACTAATACCAGACACCAGATAACTAATACCAGACACCAGATAACTAATACCAGACACCAGATAACTAATACCAGACACCAGATAACTAATATCAGACACCAGATAACTAATACCAGACACCAAATAACTAATACCAGACACCAGATAACTAATACCAGACACCAGATAACTAATACCAGACACCAGAAACTAATACCAGATACCACATAACTAATACCAGACACCAGATAACTAATACCAGACACCAGATAACTAATACCAGACACCAGAAACTAATACCAGACACCAGATAACTAATACCAGACACCAGATAACTAATACCAGACACCAGATAACTAATACCAGACACCAGATATCTAATACCAGACACCAGATTCCTAATACCAGACACCAGATAACTAATACCAGACACCAGAAACTAATACCAGACACCAGATAACTAATACCAGACACCAGATAACTAATACCAGACACCAGATAACTAATACCAGACACCAGATAACTAATACCAGACACCAGATAACTAATACCAGACACCAGATAACTAATACCAGACACCAGAAACTAATACCAGACACCAGATAACTAATACCAGACACTAGATAACTAGTACCAGACACCAGAAACTAATACCAGACACCAGAAACTAATACCAGACCTCAGATAACTAATACCAGACACCAGATAACTAATACCAGGTACCAGAAACTAATACCAGACACCAGATAACTAATACCAGACACCAGAAACTAATACCAGACACCAGATAACTTATACCAGACACCAGATAACTAATACCAGACACCAGAAACTAGTACCAGACACCAGAAACTAATACCAGACGCCAGATAACTAATACCAGACACCAAATAACTAATACCAGACACCAGATAACTAATACCAGACACCAGATTCCTAATACCAGACACCAGAAACTAATACCAGACACCAGAAACTAATACCAGACACCAGATAACTAATACCAAACACCAGATATCTAATACCAGACACCAGAAACTAATACCAGACACCAGATAACTAATACCAGACACCAGATATCTAATACCAGACACCAGAAACTAATACCAGACACCAGAAACTAATACCAGACACCAGATAACTAATACCAAACACCAGATATCTAATACCAGACACCAGAAACTAATACCAGACGCCAGATAACTAATACCAGACACCAAATAACTAATACCAGACACCAGATAACTAATACCAGACACCAGATTCCTAATACCAGACACCAGAAACTAATACCAGACACCAGAAACTAATACCAGACACCAGATAACTAATACCAAACACCAGATATCTAATACCAGACACCAGATAACTAATACCAGACACCAGATAACTAATACCAGACACCAGATAACTAATACCAGACACCAGAAACTAATATCAGACACCAGATAACTAATACCAGACACCAGTAAACTAATACCAGACACCAGATAACTAATACCAGACACCAGATAACTAATACCAGACACCAGATAACTAATACCAGACACCAGAAACTAATACCAGACACCAGAAACTAATACCAGACACCAGATATCTAATACCAGATACCAGATATCTATTACCAGACACCAGATATCTAATACCAGACAGCAGATACCTAATACCAGACACCAGATAACTAATACCAGACACCAGATATCTAATACCAGACACCAGAAACTAATACCAGACACCAGATTCCTAATACCAGACACCAGAAACTAATACCAGACACCAGATTCCTAATACCACACACCAGAAACTAATACCAGACCCCAGAAACTAATACCAGACACCAGATAACTAATACCAGACACCAGATAACTAATACCAGACACCAGATAACTAATATCAGACACCAGATAACTAATACCAGACACCAGATAACTAATACCAGACACCAGATAACTAATACCAGACACCAGATAACTAATACCAGACACCAGAAACTAATACCAGATACCACATAACTAATACCAGATCCCAGAAACTAATACCAGACACCAGATAACTAATACCAGACACCAGATAACTAATACCAGACACCAGATAACTAATACCAGACACCAGAAACTAATACCAGACACCAGATAACTAATACCAGACACCAGATAACTAATACCAGACACCAGAAACTAATACCAGATACCAGATAACTAATACCAGACACCAGATAACTAATACCAGACACCAGAAACTAATACCACACACCAGATAACTAATACCAGACACCAGATAACTAATACCAGACACCAGATATCTAATACCAGACACCAGAAACTAATACCAGACACCAGATAACTAATACCAGACACCAGAAACTAATACCAGACACCAGATAACTAATACCAGACACCAGATAACTAATACCAGACACCAGATAACTAAACCAGACACCAGATAACTAATACCAGACACCAGATATCTAATACCAGACACCAGATAACTAATACCAGACACCAGATAACTAATACCAGACACCAGATAACTAATACCAGACACCAGATATCTAATACCAGACACCAGAAACTAATACCAGACACCAGATAACTAATACCAGACACCAGATTACTAATACCAGACACCAGATTCCTAATACCAGACAACAGATAACTAATACCAGACACCAGAAACTAATACCAGACACCAGATAACTAATACCAGACACCAGATAACTAATACCAGACACCAGATTCCTAATACCAGACACCATTTAACTAATACCAGACACCAGAAACTAATACCAGACACCAGATAACTAATACCAAACACCAGATATCTAATACCAGACACCAGAAACTAATGCTAGACACCAGATATCTAATACCAGATACCATATTCCTAATACCAGACACCAGATAACTAAAACCAGACACCAGATAACTAATACCAGACACCAGAAACTAATACCAGACACCAGATAACTAATACCAGACACCGGATAACTAATACCAGACACCAGATAACTAATACCAGACACCAGATATCTAATACCAGACACCAGATTCCTAATACCAGACACCAGATAACTAATACCAGATACCAGATAACTAATACCAGACACCAGATATCTAATACCAGACACCAGAAACTAATACCAGACACCAGATAACTAATACCAGACACCAGATATCTAATACCAGACACCAGATAACTAAAGCCAGACACCAGATATCTAATACCAGACACCAGATAACTAATACCAGACACCAGATATATAATACCAGACACCTGAAACTAATACTAGACACCAGATAACTAATACCAGACACCAAATAACTAATACCAGACACCAGATAACTATGAACAGACACCAGAAACTAATACCAGACACCAGATAACTAATACCAGACACCAGATAACTAATACCAGACACCAGATAACTAATACCAGACACCAGAAACTAATATCAGACACCAGATTCCTAATACCAGACACCAGATAACTAATACCAGACACCAGAAACTAATACCAGACACCAGATTCCTAATACCACACACCAGAAACTAATACCAGACACCAGATAACTAATACCAGACACCAGAAACTAATACCAGACACCAGATATCTAATACCAGACAGCAGATACCTAATACCAGACAGCAGATAACTAATACCAGACACCAGAAACTAATACCAGACACCAGATTCCTAATACCAGACACCAGATAACTAATACCAGACACCAGATAACTAATACCAGACACCAGAAACTAATATCAGACACCAGATTCCTAATACCAGACACCAGATAACTAATACCAGACACCAGAAACTAATACCAGACACCAGATAACTAATACCAGACACCCGATATTCAATACCAGACACCAGAAACTAACACCAGACACCAGATAACTAATACCAGACACCAGACATAAGATAACTAATACCAGACACCAGATAACTGATACCAGACACCAGAAACTAATACTAGACACCAGATAACTAATACCAGACACCAGTAAACTAATACCAGACACCAGATAGCTAATACCAGACACCAGAAACTAATACCAGACACCAGATTCCTAATACCAGACACCAGAACCTAATACCAGACACCAGATAACTAATACCAAATACCAGATATCTAATACCAGATACCAGATATCTAATACCAGACACCAGATATCTAATACCAGACAGCAGGTTCCTAATACCAGACAGCAGATAACTAATACCAGACACCAGATATCTAATACCAGACACCAGAAACTAATACCAGACACCAGATTCCTAATACCACACACCAGAAACTAATACCAGACACCAGATAACTAATACCAAACACCTGAAACTAATACCAGACACCAGATTCCTAATACCAGACAGCAGATACCTAATACCAGACCGCAGATAACTAATACCAGACACCAGATATATAATACCAGACACCAGAAACTAATACCAGACACCAGATTCCTAATACCAGACACCAGATAACTAATACCAGACACCAGATAACTAATACCAGACACCAGAAACTAATACCAGACACCAGATAACTAATACCAGACACCAGATAACTAAAACCAGACACCAGATAACTAATACCAGACACCAGATAACTAATACCAGACACCAGATATCTAATACCAGACACCAAAAACTAATACCAGACACCAGATTCCTAATACCAGACACCAGATAACTAATACCAGACACCAGAAACTAATACCAGACTCCAGATAACTAATACCAGACACCAGATATCTAATACCAGACACCAGATAACTAATACCAGACACCAGATAACTAATACCAGACACCAGATATCTAATACTAGACACCAGATAACTAATACCAGACACCAGAAACTAATACCAGACACCAGATAACTAATACCAGACACCAGATAACTAATACCAGACACTAATACCAGACACCAGATAACTAATACCAGACACCAGAAACTAATACCAGACACCAGATAACTAATACCAGACACCAGATAACTAGTACCAGATAACTAATACCAGACACCAGAAACTAATACCAGACACCAGATAACTAATACCAGACACCAGATAACTAAAACTAGACACCAGATAACTAATACCAGACACCAGAAAACTAATACCAGACACCAGATATCTAATACCAGACACCAGAAACTAATACCAGACACCAGATTCCTAATACCAGACACCAGAAACTAATAGCAGACACCAGATAACTAATACCAGACACCAGAAACTAATACCAGACACCAGATTCCTAATACCAGACACCAGATAACAAATACCAGACACCAGAAACTAATACCAGACATCAGATAACTAATACCAGACACCAGATATCTAATACCAGACACCAGAAACTAATACCACACACCAGATAACTAATACCAGACACCAGATATCTAATACCAGACAGCAGATAACTAATACCAGACACCAGATAACTAATACCAGACACCAGATAACTAATACCAGACACCAGATAACTAATACCAGACACCAGATAACTAATACCAGACACCAGAAAGTAATACCAGACACCAGATTCCTAATACCAGACACCAGATAACTAATACCAGACACCAGAAACTAATACCAGACACCAGATAACTAATACCAGACACCAGATATCTAATACCAGACACCAGAAACTAATAACAGACACCAGATAACTAACACCAGACACCAGATATCTAATACCAGACACCAGATAACTAATACCAGACACCAGATATCTAATACCAGACACCAGATAACTAATACCAGACACCAGATAACTAATACCAGACACCAGATAACTAATACCAGACACCAGAAACTAATACCAGACACCAGATTCCTAATACCAGACATCAGATAAATAATACCAGACACCAGATAACTAATACCAGACACCAGATAACTAATACCAGACACCAGAAACTAATACCAGACACCAGATTCCTAATACCAGACACCAGATAACTAATACCAGACACCAGAAACTAATACCAGACACCAGATAACTAATACCAGACACCAGATATCTAATACCAGACACCAGAAACTAATACCAGACACCAGATAACTAATACCAGACACCAGCTAACTAATACCAGACACCAGATAACTAATACCAGACACCAGATAGCTAATACCAGACACCAGAAACTAATACCAGACACCAGATTCCTAATACCAGACATCAGATAAATAATACCAGACACCAAATAACTAATACCAGACACCAGATAAGTAATAACAGACACCAGAAACTAATACCAGACACCAGATTCCTAATACCAGACACCAGATTCCTAATACCAGACACCAGATAACTAATACCAGACACCAGAAACTAATACCAGACACCAGATAACTAATACCAGACACCAGCTAACTAATTCCAGACACCAGAAACTAATACCAGACACCAGATAACTAATACCAGACACCAGATAACTAATACCAGACACCAGATAACTAATACCAGACACCAGATAACTAATACCAGACATCAGATAACTAATACCAGACACCAGATAACTAATACCAGACATCAGATAAATAATACCAGACACCAGATAACTAATACCAGACACCAGATAACTAATTCCAGACACCAGAAACTAATACCAGACACCAGATAACTAATACCAGACACCAGATAACTAATACCAGACACCAGATAACTAATACCAGACACCAGATTCCTAATACCAGACATCAGATAAATAATACCAGACACCAAATAACTAATACCAGACACCAGATAACTAATACCAGACACCAGAAACTAATACCAGACACCAGATTCCTAATACCAGACACCAGATTCTTAATACCAGACACCAGAAACTAATACCAGACACCAGATAACTAATACCAGACACCAGCTAACTAATTCCAGACACCAGAAACTAATACCAGACACCAGATAAGTAATACCAGACACCAGATAACTAATACCAGACACCAGAAACTAATACCAGACACCAGATAACTAATACCAGACACCAGCTAACTAATTCCAGACACCAGAAACTAATACCAGACACCAGATAACTAATACCAGACACCAGATAACTAATACCAGACACCAGATAACTAATACCAGACACCAGATAACTAATACCAGACATCAGATAACTAATACCAGACACCAGATAACTAATACCAGACACCAGATATCTAATCCCAGACACCAGAAACTAATACCAGACACCAGATAACTAATACCAGACACCAGATAACTAATACCAGACACCTAAAACTAATACCAGATACCAGATAACTAATATCAGACACCAGATAACTAATACCAGACACCAGAAACTAATACCAGACACCAGATTCCTAATACCAGACACCAGATAACTAATACCAGACACCAGAAACTAATACCAGACACCAGATAACTAATACCAGACACCAGATAACTAATACCAGACACCAGATAACTAATACCAGACACCAGATAACTAATACAAGACACCAGATAACTAATACCAGACACCAGATAACTAATACCAGACAGCAGATAACTAATAGTAGACACCAGATATCTAATACCAGACACCAGAAACTAATACCAGACACCAGATAACTAATACCAGACACCAGAAACTAATACCAGACACCAGATAACTAATACCAGACACCAGATATCTAATACCAGACACCAGAAACTAACACCAGACACCAGATAACTAATACCAGACACCAGATAACTAATACCAGACACCAGAAACTAATACCAGACACCAGATAACTAATAATAGACACCAGATAACTAATACCAGACACCAGATAACTAATACCAGACACCAGAAACTAATACCAGACACCAGAAACTAATACCAGACACCAGATATCTAATACCAGACACCAGAAACTAATACCAGACACCAGATAACTAATACCAGACACCAGCAAACTAATACCAGACACCAGATATCTAATACCAGACACCAGCAACTAATACCAGACACCAGATAACTAATACCAGACACCAGAAACTAATACCAGACACCAGATAACTAATACCAGACACCAGAAACTAATACCAGACACCAGATAACTAATACCAGACACCAGATAACTAATACCAGACACCAGATAACTAATACCAGACACCAGAAAACTAATACCAGACACCAGATATCTAATACCAGACACCAGAAACTAATACCAGACACCAGATAACTAATACCAGACACCAGATAACTAATACCAGACACCAGATAACTAATACTAGACACCAGATAACTAAAACCAGACACCAGAAACTAATACCAGACACCAGATATCTAATACCAGACACCAGAAACTAATACCAGACACCAGATAACTAATACCAGACACCAGATATCTAATACCAGACACCAGAAACTAATACCAGACACCAGATTCCTAATACCAGACACCAGATAACTAATACCAGACACCAGAAACTAATACCAGACACCAGATAACTAATACCAGACACCAGATATCTAATACCAGACACCAGAAACTAATAGCAGACACCAGATAACTAATACTAGACACCAGATAACTAAAACCAGACACCAGAAACTAATACCAGACACCAGATATCTAATACCAGACACCAGAAACTAATACCAGACACCAGATAACTAATACCAGACACCAGATATCTAATACCAGACACCAGAAACTAATACCAGACACCAGATATCTAATACCAGACACCAGATAACTAATACCAGACACCAGATAACTAATACCAGACACCAGATAACTAATACCAGACACCAGAAAACTAATACCAGACACCAGATATCTAATACCAGACACCAGAAACTAATACCAGACACCAGATAACTAATACCAGACACCAGATAACTAATACCAGACACCAGAAACTAATACCAGACACCAGATTCCTAATACCAGACACCAGATAACTAATACCAGACACCAGAAACTAATACCAGACACCAGATAACTAATACCAGACACCAGATATCTAATACCAGACACCAGAAACTAATAGCAGACACCAGATAACTAATACCAGACACCAGCTAACTAATACCAAACACCAGATAACTAATACCAGACACCAGATAGCTAATACCAGACACCAGAAACTAATACCAGACACCAGATTCCTAATACCAGACATCAGATAAATAATACCAGACACCAGATAACTAATACCAGACACCAGATAACTAATACCAGACACCAGAAACTAATACCAGACACCAGATTCCTAATACCAGACACCAGATAACTAATACCAGACACCAGAAACTAATACCAGACACCAGATAACTAATACCAGACACCAGAAACTAATACCAGACACCAGATAACTAATACCAGACACCAGATAACTAATACCAGACACCAGATAACTAATACCAGACACCAGATAACTAATACCAGACACCAGATATTTAATACTACACATCAGATAACTAATACCAGACACCAGATAACTAATACCAGACACCAGATATCTAATACCAGACACCAGAAACTAATACCAGACACCAGATAACTAATACCTGACACCAGATAACTAATACCAGACACCAGAAACTAATACCAGACACCAGATAACTAATACCAGACACCAGAAACTAATACCAGACACCAGATTCCTAATACCAGACACCAGATAACTAATACCAGACACCAGAAACTAATACCAGACACCTGATAACTAATACCAGACACCAGATAACTAATACCAGACACCAGATAACTAATACCAGACACCAGAAACTAATACCAGACAGCAGATAACTAATACCAGACACCAGATAACTAATAGCAGACACCAGCAAACTAATACCAGACACCAGATAACTAATACCAGACACCAGATAACTAATACCACACATCAGATAACTAATACCAGACACCAGATAACTAATACCAGACACCAGATATCTAATACCAGACACCAGAAACTAATACCAGACACCAGATAACTAATACCAGACACCAGATAACTAATACCAGACACCAGATAACTAATACCAGACACCAGATATCTAATACCAGACACCAGAAACTAATACCAGACACCAGATAACTAATACCAGACACCAGATAACTAATACCAGACACCAGAAACTAATACCAGATACCAGATAACTAATACCAGACACCAGATAACTAATACCAGACACCAGAAACTAATACCAGACATCAGATAAATAATACCAGACACCAGATAACTAATACCAGACACCAGATAACTAATACCTGACACCAGATAACTAATACCAGACACCAGATAACTAATACCAGACACCAGATAACTAATACCTGACACCAGATAACTAATACCAGACACCAGAAACTAATACCAGATACCAGATAACTAATACCAGACACCAGATAACTAATACCAGACACCAGAAACTAATACCAGACACCAGATTCCTAATACCAGACACCATATAACTAATACCAGACACCAGAAACTAGTACCAGACACCAGATAACTAATACCAGACACCAGATAACTAATACCAGACACCAGATAACTAATACCAGACACCAGAAACTAATACCAGACAGCAGATAACTAATACCAGACACCAGATAACTAATACCAGACACCAGCAAACTAATACCAGACACCAGATAACTAATACCAGACACCAGATAACTAATACCACACATCAGATAACTAATACCAGACACCAGATAACTAATACCAGACACCAGATATCTAATACCAGACACCAGAAACTAATACCAGACACCAGATAACTAATACCTGACACCAGATAACTAATACCAGACACCAGATAACTAATACTAGACACCAGATAACTAATACCAGACACCAGATATCTAATACCAGACACCAGATAACTAATACCAGACACCAGAAACTAATATCAGACACCAGATTCCTAATACCAGACACCAGATAACTAATACCAGACACCAGAAACTAATACCAGACACCAGATTCCTAATACCACACACCAGAAACTAATACCACACATCAGATAACTAATACCAGACACCAGATAACTAATACCAGACACCAGATATCTAATACCAGACACCAGAAACTAATACCAGACACCAGATAACTAATACCTGACACCAGATAACTAATACCAGACACCAGAAACTAATATCAGACACCAGATTCCTAATACCAGACACCAGATAACTAATACCAGACACCAGATATCTAATACCAGACAACAGAAACTAATACCAGACACCAGATAACTAATGCCTGACACCAGATAACTAATACCAGACACCAGATAACTAATACCAGACACCAGATAACTAATACCAGACACCAGATATCTAATACCAGACACCAGATAACTAATACCAGACACCAGAAACTAATATCAGACACCAGATTCCTAAAACCAGACACCAGATAACTAATACCAGACACCAGAAACTAATACCAGACACCAGATAACTAATACCTGACACCAGATAACTAATACCAGACACCAGATAACTAATACCAGACACCAGATAACTAATACCAGACACCAGATATCTAATACCAGACACCAGAAACTAATACCAGACACCAGATAACTAATACCAGACACCAGATAACTAATACCAGACACCAGAAACTAATACCAGATACCATATAACTAATACCAGACACCAGATAACTAATACCAGACACCAGAAACTAATACCAGACACCAGAAACTAATACCAGATACCAGATAACTAATACCAGACACCAGATAACTAATATCAGACACCAGAAACTAATACCAGACACCAGATTCCTAATACCAGACATCAGATAAATAATACCAGACACCAGAAACTAATACCAGACACCAGATAATTAATACCAGACACCAGATAACTAATACCAGACACCAGATAACTAATACCAGACACCAGATAACTAATACCAGACACCAGATATCTAATACCAGACACCAGATAACTAATACCGACACCAGATATCTAATACCAGACACCAGAAACTAATACCAGACACCATATAACTAATACCAGACACCAGATTACTAATACCAGACACCAGATTCCTAATACCAGACAACAGATAACTAATACCAGACACCAGAAACTAATACCAGACACCAGATAACTAATACCAGACACCAGATAACTAATACCAGACACCAGATAACTAATACCAGACACCAGATTCCTAATACCAGACACCATTTAACTAATACCAGACACCAGAAACTAATACCAGACACCAGATAACTAATACCAAACACCAGATATCTAATACCAGACACCAGAAACTAATGCTAGACACCAGATATCTAATACCAGATACCATATTCCTAATACCAGACACCAGATAACTAATACCAGACACCAGATAACTAATACCAGACACCAGAAACTAATAACAGACACCAGATAACTAATACCAGACACCAGATAACTAATACCAGGCACCAGATAACTAATACCAGACACCAGATATCTAATACCAGACACCAGATTCCTAATACCAGACACCAGATAACTAATACCAGATACCAGATAACTAATACCAGACACCAGATATCTAATACCAGACACCAGAAACTAATACCAGACACCAGATAACTAATACCAGACACCAGATATCTAATACCAGACACCAGATAACTAATGCCAGACACCAGATATCTAATACCAGATACCAGATAACTAATACCAGACACCAGATATATAATACCAGACACCTGAAACTAATACCAGACACCAGATAACTAATACCAGACACCAAATAACTAATACCAGACACCAGATAACTAATAACAGACACCAGAAACTAATACCAGACACCAGATAACTAATACCAGACACCAGAAAACTAATACCAGACACCAGATAACTAATACCAGACACCAGAAACTAATATCAGACACCAGATTCCTAATACTAGACACCAGATAACTAATACCAGACACCAGAAACTAATACCAGACACCAGATTCCTAATACCACACACCAGAAACTAATACCAGACACCAGATAACTAATACCAGACACCAGAAACTAATACCAGACACCAGATATCTAATACCAGACAGCAGATACCTAATACCAGACAGCAGATAACTAATACCAGACACCAGAAACTAATACCAGACACCAGATTCCTAATACCAGACACCAGATAACTAATACCAGACACCACATAACTAATACCAGACACCAGAAACTAATATCAGACACCAGATTCCTAATACCAGACACCAGATAACTAATACCAGACACCAGAAACTAATACCAGACACCAGATAACTAATACCAGACACCCGATATCTAATACCAGACACCAGAAACTAACACCAGACACCAAATAACTAATACCAGACACCAGACATAAGATAACTAATACCAGACACCAGATAACTGATACCAGACACCAGAAACTAATACTAGACACCAGATAACTAATACCAGACACCAGTAAACTAATACCAGACACCAGATAGCTAATACTAGACACCAGAAACTAATACCAGACACCAGATTCCTAATACCAGACACCAGAACCTAATACCAGACACCAGAAACTAATACCAAATACCAGATATCTAATACCAGATACCAGATATCTAATACCAGACACCAGATATCTAATACCAGACAGCAGGTTCCTAATACCAGACAGCAGGTTCCTAATACCAGACAGCAGATAACTAATACCAGACACCAGATATCTAATACCAGACACCAGAAACTAATACCAGACACCAGATTCCTAATACCACACACCAGAAACTAATACCAGACACCAGATAACTAATACCAGACACCAGAAACTAATACCAGACACCAGATTCCTAATACCAGACAGCAGATACCTAATACCAGACAGCAGATAACTAATACCAGACACCAGATATATAATACCAGACACCAGAAACTAATACCAGACACCAGAATCCTAATACCAGACACCAGATAACTAATACCAGACACCAGATAACTAATACCAGACACCAGAAACTAATACCAGACACCAGATAACTAATACCAGACACCAGATAACTAAAACCAGACACCAGATAACTAATACCAGACACCAGATAACTAATACCAGACACCAGATATCTAATACCAGACACCAAAAACTAATACCAGACACCAGATTCCTAATACCAGACACCAGATAACTAATACCAGACACCAGAAACTAATACAAGACTCCAGATAACTAATACCAGACACCAGATATCTAATACCAGACACCAGATAACTAATACCAGACACCAGATAACTAATACCAGACACCAGATATCTAATACCAGACACCAGATAACTAATACCAGACACCAGAAACTAATACCAGACACCAGATAACTAATACCAGACACCAGATAACTAATACCAGACACCAGAAACTAATACCAGACACCAGATAACTAATACCAGACACCAGATAACTAGTACCAGATAACTAATACCAGACACCAGAAACTAATACCAGACACCAGATAACTAATACCAGACACCAGATTCCTAATACCAGACACCAGAAACTAATAGCAGACACCAGATAACTAATACCAGAGACCAGAAACTAATACCAGACACCAGATTCCTAATACCAGACACCAGATAACTAATACCAGACACCAGAAACTAATACCAGACATCAGATAACTAATACCAGACACCAGATATCTAATACCAGACACCAGAAACTAATACCACACACCAGATAACTAATACCAGACACCAGATATCTAATACCAGACAGCAGATAACTAATACCAGACACCAGATAACTAATACCAGACACCAGATAACTAATACCAGACACCAGATAACTAATACCAGACACCAGATAACTAATACCAGACACCAGAAAGTAATACCAGACACCAGATTCCTAATACCAGACACCAGATAACTAATACCAGACACCAGAAACTAATACCAGACACCAGATAACTAATACCAGACACCAGATATCTAATACCAGACACCAGAAACTAATAACAGACACCAGATAACTAATACCAGACACCAGATATCTAATACCAGACACCAGATAACTAATACCAGACACCAGATATCTAATACCAGACACCAGATAACTAATACCAGACACCAGATAACTAATACCAGACACCAGATAACTAATACCAGACACCAGAAACTAATACCAGACACCAGATTCCTAATACCAGACATCAGATAAATAATACCAGACACCAGATAACTAATACCATACACCAGATAACTAATACCAGACACCAGAAACTAATACCAGACACCAGATTCCTAATACCAGACACCAGATAACTAATACCAGACACCAGAAACTAATACCAGACACCAGATAACTAATACCAGACACCAGATATCTAATACCAGACACCAGAAACTAATACCAGACACCAGATAGCTAATACCAGACACCAGAAACTAATACCAGACACCAGATTCCTAATACCAGACATCAGATAAATAATACCAGACACCAAATAACTAATACCAGACACCAGATAACTAATACCAGACACCAGAAACTAATACCAGACACCAGATTCCTAATACCAGACACCAGATTCCTAATACCAGACACCAGATAACTAATACCAGACACCAGAAACTAATACCAGACACCAGATAACTAATACCAGACACCAGATATCTAATACCAGACACCAGAAACTAATACCAGACACCAGATAACTAATACCAGACACCAGCTAACTAATTCCAGACACCAGAAACTAATACCAGACACCAGATAACTAATACCAGACACCAGATAACTAATACCAGACACCAGATAACTAATACCAGACACCAGATAACTAATACCAGACATCAGATAACTAATACCAGACACCAGATAACTAATACCAGACACCAGATATCTAATCCCAGACACCAGAAACTAATACCAGACACCAGATAACTAATACCAGACACCAGATAACTAATACCAGACACCTAAAACTAATACCAGATACCAGATAACTAATACCAGACACCAGATAACTAATACCAGACACCAGAAACTAATACCAGACACCAGATTCCTAATACCAGACACCAGATAACTAATACCAGACACCAGATAACTAATACCAGACACCAGATAACAAATACCACACACCAGATAACTAATACCAGACACCAGATAACTAATACCAGACACCAGATAACTAATACCAGACACCAGATAACTAATACCAGACAGCAGATAACTAATAGTAGACACCAGATATCTAATACCAGACACCAGAAACTAATACCAGACACCAGATAACTAATACCAGACACCAGAAACTAATACCAGACACCAGATAACTAATACCAGACACCAGATATCTAATACCAGACACCAGAAACTAACACCAGACACCAGATAACTAATACCAGACACCAGATAACTAATACCAGACACCAGAAACTAATACCAGACACCAGATAACTAATAATAGACACCAGATAACTAATACCAGACACCAGATAACTAATACCAGACACCAGATAACTAATACCAGACACCAGAAACTTATACCAGACACCAGATGTCTAATACCAGACACCAGAAACTAATACCAGACACCAGATAACTAATACCAGACACCAGATATCTAATACCAGACACCAGCAACTAATACCAGACACCAGATTACTAATACCAGACACCAGAAACTAATACCAGACACCAGATAACTAATACCAGACACCAGAAACTAATACCAGACACCAGATAACTAATACCAGACTTCAGATAACTAATACCAGACACCAGATAACTAATACCAGACACCAGATAACTAATACCAGACACCAGATAACTAATACCAGACACCAGATAACTAATACTAGACACCAGATAACTAAAACCAGACACCAGAAACTAATACCAGACACCAGATATCTAATACCAGACACCAGAAACTAATACCAGACACCAGATAACTAATACCAGACACCAGATATCTAATACCAGACACCAGAAACTAATACCAGACACCAGATATCTAATACCAGACACCAGATAACTAATACCAGACACCAGATAACTAATACCAGACACCAGATAACTAATACCAGACACCAGAAAACTAATACCAGACACCAGATATCTAATACCAGACACCAGAAACTAATACCAGACACCAGATAACTAATACCAGACACCAGATAACTAATACCAGACACCAGAAACTAATACCAGACACCAGATAACTAATACCAGACACCAGATAACTAATACCAGACACCAGAAACTAATACCAGACGCCAGATTCCTAATACCAGACACCAGATAACTAATACCATACACCAGAAACTAATACCAGACACCAGATAACTAATACCAGACACCAGATATCTAATACCAGACACCAGAAACTAATACCAGACACCAGATAACTAATACCAGACACCAGCTAACTAATACCAGACACCAGGTTCCTAATACCAGACACCAGATAACTAATACCAGACACCAGAAACTAATACCAGACACCAGATAACTAATACCAGACACCAGATATCTAATACCAGACACCAGAAACTAATACCAGACACCAGATAACTAATACCAGACACCAGCTAACTAATACCAGACACCAGATAACTAATACCAGACACCAGATAGCGAATACCAGACACCAGAAACTAATACCAGACACCAGATTCCTAATACCAGACATCAGATAAATAATACCAGATACCAGATAACTAATACCAGACACCAGATAACTAATACCAGACACCAGAAACTAATACCAGACACCAGATTCCTAATACCAGACACCAGATAACTAATACCAGACACCAGAAACTAATACCAGACACCAAAAAACTAATACCAGACACCAGATATCTAATACCAGACACCAGAAACTAATACCAGACACCAGATAACTAATACCAGACACCAGCTAACTAATACCAGACACCAGAAACTAATACCAGACACCAGATAACTAATACCAGACACCAGATAACTAATACCAGACACCAGATAACTAATACCAGACACCAGATAACTAATACCACACATCAGATAACTAATACCAGACACCAGATAACTAATACCAGACACCAGATATCTAATACCAGACACCAGAAACTAATACCAGACACCAGATAACTAATACCTGACACCAGATAACTAATACCAGACACCAGAAACTAATACCAGATACCAGATAACTAATACCAGACACCAGATAACTAATACCAGACACCAGAAACTAATACCGGACACCAGATTCCTAATACCAGACACCAGATAACTAATACCAGACACCAGAAACTAATACCAGACACCAGATAATTAATACCAGACACCAGATAACTAATACCAGACACCAGATAACTAATACCAGACACCAGAAACTAATACCAGACAGCAGATAACTAATACCAGACACCAGATAACTAATACCAGACACCAGCAAACTAATACCAGACACCAGATAACTAATACCAGACACCAGATAACTAATACCACACATCAGATAACTAATACCAGACACCAGATAACTAATACCAGACACCAGATATCTAATACCAGACACCAGAAACTAAAACCAGACACCAGATAACTAATACCTGACACCAGATAACTAATACCAGACACCAGAAACTAATACTAGATACCAGATAACTAATACCAGACACCAGATAACTAAAACCAGACACCAGAAACTAATACCAGACACCAGATTCCTAATACCAGACACCAGATAACTAATACCAGACACCAGAAACTAATACCAGACACCAGATAACTAATACCAGACACCAGATAACTAATACCAGACACCACAAACTAATACCAGACACCAGATAACTAATACCAGACACCAGACTCCTAATACCAGACACCAGATAACTAATACCAGACACCAGAAACTAATACCAGACACCAGATAACTAATACCAGACACCAGATAACTAATACCAGACACCAGATAACTAATACCAGACACCAGAAACTAATACCAGACACCAGATAACTAATACCAGACACCAGATAACTAATACCAGACACCAGATAACTAATACCAGACACCAGAAACTAATACCAGACAGCAGATAACTAATACCAGACACCAGATAACTAATACCAGACACCAGAAACTAATACCAGACACCAGATTCCTAATACCAGACACCAGATAACTAATACTAGAAGTAGTAGGGAAATGGGGATGCTGCGGCAATTAAACTTTTGAAATTTTAAAATTTTAATTACCCAAATTTTAAAATTCTTGGAAATTTGTGAAATTTGATACCCTTGAGTTTTCGGCGGCACGCTTTGATGTTTTTTTGTTTACATAAGGAATTTTTTGTTTACATTAGGAGTTTTTTTTTTTTTTTGTTTACATTAACCCTTGTGGGAACGGGTGATTTTTTTTTGGGGGTTACATTAATTGTGTGAACGGGTGATTTTGTTTTTTGTGGGAATACGTTAAGTGGGTTCATAGGTTGGAGGTTTTTCTTTTTGTAATGTATGTATGTATATGACGACGGGAAAATCATGAATATGATTTTTCCTAGTACCAACGGGAAAATCATGAATATGATTTTTCCTATTACTAATGGGGGTGAAATAGTGAAAATTATTTTTTCCTAATGCCTACGGCAATGCATGAAAATTTTTCCTAATGCCTACGGCAATACATGAATATTTTTCCTAATGCCTACGGCAATATATGAATATTTTTCCTAAGGCCTACGGCAATATATGAATATTTTTCATAATGCCTACGGCAATACATGGTTATTATATTTTCCAAATGCCGACGGCAAAACATGATTATTATTTTCTAATACCAAAGGGAAAATTGTCAGTGTTGCCAGACTGTAGAAATTTGTTATCGTAATACTATATCAGTAATATCAGAGAAAATATTTATTTATGTGTTCACATGTATGTGAACACCCATACTTGTGTTCACATGTATGTGAACACCCATACTTGTGTGTGGGGGGTCCAGCTTGATAGTCGCGGGTAATTTAATATTTTGTGTATTTGTTTAAGAAATATGTATGTATGTATGTATGTGTATGTATGTGTATGTATGTATGTGTGTATGTGTATGTATGTATGTATGTATGTATGTGTGCATGTATGAATGTGTGATCGTGGGTACTTGTGCGTGGAATATTTTGTAGAATACATATATATTTTGCAAGGTAATCATTTTCTTTGTCTACGATTATTTTAAAGCAGCAAACTAAGTACAGTCAGCAGCAGAGAAACAAAATGTAAAATTTATGAATGCTGCAAGGATACTGCTTCCAATTTTAGTATAAATACACCAACTTTTCTAACCAACACATCAGTACGTTATTGTATTTACAAGAAGTGTCATCAGCAATTGTGTTAAAGTGAAATAATAAAAAAATAATTAAAAATGAGTTCATCAGGTTATCAGTGTAATACATGCAATAAGGTATACAAATACCAAAAGTCCTTTTTGGAGCATGTTAAAAACCATAGTGTGCAGGATCAAGTGGTCGTAAGCCGGGGCATAAATCAGGAGCTACCGCAGACATCTCTTCAAAATCACCAAAATCCATCATCATCATTTATTCATCAACAATATCCTTCTCTTCAGTATCCTCAATATCAGTTACCATTAAATTTTCAACAATACGGTATGCCATGGAATAATCAGTTTTTGGGATACAATTATAATCCCAATGTGATGCAATGGCAGCCTCTTAATTATCATCAACAAGAGTACCAGCATCAACAACAAGATCATCATCATCAAGCTCAACAACAACAACAACAAGCTCAACAACAGGGTGTGGGTATCCTTGGAGGTAATTTATTCGACGATGCTATGGACATAAGCTTACCGGAAAGTGATGGAGAAGTAGAAGAAAGAAGAGAAGAAACTCTGCCAACTCCAATGAATACTTCGAATGCTAGGACAGAAGAAGTCGAAGCGAATGTGCGATATTATAAAATATCGAAAGCATTCAAAAATCATATTGCCACATATGCAATTTTAAACAAAAAAGATCAACTTCTGTTGGAAGAATTTGTTGAAGAAAATAAAAATGTTTTTATGGAGAGACTTCAAGTGAATTTAAGTAAGCATTCAATAATTAAATTTCATGTGAGTATTGTGGCGGAGTATATCAAAATTGTTGGAGAAGAACTGGAGTTGTGCATAATATCACATGTAGCCAAAATGAGTTTGCTGACGAAGGCAGATAGCATTGAAGAGTTATTCCGTAAGCAGGTTGCCGAGATTTCAACCAAAATGTCCGAATTTGAAGAGCGAGATTCTGGTTGGACTTTGTCACGCATAGTCCGAGCAGAAATCAACATCAACAAATCTTCGCTCGTCAAAGGATCGAACTGGATATCCACACCTCAAAAATTAGCAAGAAGAAAAGCTTGCATCAATATACAAAATGATGACGACTACTGTTTCAAGTGGTGTATGATTGCTGCCATGGATATTACCCAATACAATCAAGAACGTTGCAGTTCTTATAATATTCAAGACATTGCTGCAGAGACGATTGTTACGCGAAATGGTGTAGCGTTAAATTTCAAAAATTTACGCTTCCCATTAGGATTAAACAAAATCAAAGAGTTCGAGGTGAACAATCCATCAATAAGTATTAACGTATTTGGCTATGATGAGGGGGCCAATCAGATTATTGGTCCTTACTATATCACCAAAGACGAGAAAATTAGTCATGTAAACTTGTTGCTTTTGGAAAATGGTGAAGTTCATCACTACATTTTGATAAAGAACATATCAAAGTAAGTTAAAAAATTATAGTACACTTTAATTTAATAATACATATACTTCTTTTATATATTTTATAATATATACGTTTTACTTATAAACTTTTATTTTACTTTTTATTATTTACAGACTTTTGACAAATCAGATAACCACCAATAGGCATAAGCTTCACTTCTGCAATAGCTGTCTCCAATATACTCATACGGACACCATCATGAATACTCATAAGGAGGAATGTGGGAAGATAGTCACAACTATGCCATCAGGTGAGGATGCCATTCTTAGTTTTAAGGGACATCAACGAAAAATGGATGTCCCTTTTGTTATTTACGCGGACTTTGAATGCGTATTAGAGGATATAAGTAATAGTGTAAGTAGTAAAACAAATTTAATAAAAAAGCACACACCTTGTGCCTTTAGTTATTTTATTAAGTGTCTCCATAGTAATAATTTAGATAAGCTTAGAATATATACGGGGGAAGATGCCTCCAAAAAATTTGTAGAATATTTAATTAAGGATTGTGAAGATATATATAATAACTATTTAGTTAACAATAGACAAATGGATACTTTATCCCCTTCAGATACTTATAATTTTTATAGTGCGGTGAATTGCCATATTTGCCAAAAATTTTTAGGCAAAGATCGTGTTAGAGATCACTGCCACATTAGTGGCAAATTTAGAGGCGCAGCCCACAATAAATGTAATTTAAATTACCAAATTCCCAAATTTATACCAGTTTACTTCCACAATTATTCAAATTATGACTCACATCTTTTCATTAAAGAATTAGGTGAAATTTCATTGCAACTGAAAGTACTCCCTCTCAATAAGGAACTTTATATATCCCTCTCCCAATTCACAGAAATGAGTGATGGCCATAAGCTTGAAATAAGATTTCTTGATACTATACGCTTTATGGCTGAGAGTTTGGAATCATTAGCCTGCAATTTGTCGGATAATGATTTCAGCACTATAAGGTCCTTATTTCAGTCAGAAAAAGAATTTCAGCTTATTAAGAAAAAAGGTATTTTCCCATATGAGTACCTAAATTCATTCCAAAAATTAGATGAATGCCAGCTGCCTTCACGCAGTGATTTTTTTAATAAGTTGAATAATAAAGAGTGTTCTTTAGAGGAATACTCACATGCTGTAGAGGTATGGAATACTTTTGGTTGTGAAACAATGAAAGATTACATGGAACTTTACTTAAAAACAGACGTCCTCTTACTGACAGATATTTTCGAGAACTTTAGAAAAGTTTGTAAGGGTATTTATGAGCTCGATCCTTGTCAGTATTATACAGCACCTGGCCTTTCCTGGGATGCAATGCTCAAATATACAAAAATTGAATTAGAATTATTGACAGACATAGACATGTACAATTTTATGAAAAAAGGTATACGTGGGGGGATAGTACAGTGTAGTCAAAGATATTCGAAAGCAAATAATAAATATTTGCAAGATTTCGACAAAGAAAAGCCCTCAGAATTTCTCGTCTATTTAGACGCTAACAATTTGTATGGATGGGCGATGTCGGAATATCTTCCTCATGGTGGGTTCAGATGGTTATCACAAGACGAGTTGAATCTGGATCCAAACAGCATAGCTGATAATGGAACAGACGGTTATGTATATGAGGTTACGTTGGATTATCCCTCTCATTTACACGACTTGCATAATGATCTTCCTTTTTGCGCTGAAAATAAGAAACCTATGCAAGCGAAGTATAGCAAGTTGATAACCGATTTCTCTACAAAGCAATCATATGTGATACACTTTAGAGTTCTAAAACAGTGCTTAGAATATGGCTTAGTTTTAAAGAAAACTCATCGTATTCTAGCATTTAAACAATCTCCATGGTTAAAAGGCTATATTGACCTAAATACCAGACATAGAGCCACTGCTAAAAATGCTTTTGAAAAAAATTTTTTCAAGCTACTTAATAATGCAGTGTATGGTAAAACCATGGAAAATGTGGATAAGAGGAGAGATGTTAAAATTGTTAATAATTGGGAGAGGACGAATTGCAATCATTTAGGTGCCCAAGATTGGATATCAAAACCAAATTTTCATAGTTTATCTATATTTTCTGAAGATCTTGTAGCAATCGAAATGACTAGAGTCAAAACCTGCTACAATAAACCAATTTACTTAGGATTTTGTGTACTCGAGCTGTCCAAATGGAAAATGTATAATTTCCATTACGGGTACATGCAACCTAAGTTTAAGACAAACCTCTCATTAAACTATATGGATACTGACTCTTTTATATATTCAATAAAGACTGACGACTTTTACGCTGACATAAAAAATGACATACATGAACAATTTGACACATCGGACTACCCTACAGACAATATTTATAATTTCCCAATAGTAAATAAAAAAGTAATTGGTATGATGAAGGATGAAAATTGCGGTAAGATAATGACAGAGTTTGTTGGGCTGCGCTCAAAAATGTATTCATTTAGCGTAGAAAACCAAGATGATATTAAAAAATCGAAGGGGGTAAAGAGAGCCATATTAGATAAATATAGTTTAGCTACATATAAGAATTGCCTATTTAATAAGATTAATGTGTATGATAGTATGTTAACATTTAAATCTAAACTACATCAATTATATACTAGTGAACTAAATAAGGTAGTATTAAGCTATGGAGATGATAAGAGAAAAATTAGATCAAATAATATAAACACTTATGCATGGTATCATTTTCGTATTAAGGAAACTAACCCTGAATACGAACTTGACATGTTGCTAGATGAGATTGCTAAAATGCAAGAAAATCTTAGTTAATTAGTTAATTTTTAAATTGTATATAAAATCCTATTTATTAAGAAAAATTGTTGTATATAAAATCCTATTTATTAAGAAAAAATATTGTATTTATATCAGAAAAATTGATGTATATAAAATCTTATTTATTAAGAAAAATTCTTTTATTGTTGTTAAAATGAATGTAAAAAAAGTCTAAGAAATATTATTGTATTTAAATCCTATTTATTAAGAAAAGTTATTGTAAATAAACTATTGAAAAAAGAATGGAAAATGTGAGTGGTTTTTTTATTTCTTTATTGGCTTTACTTCGTTGGATCAAAAAAATTTGTGTTTTTGCTTATTTGCAAATTCTTGTTTTCATGTCGCTTAAACATGCACAGTCTTGTTTTCAGGTTACTTAAACATACACAGTCTTGTTTTCAGGTTACTTAAACATGCACAGTCTTGTTTTCTTTGAGAGGTTCTGCACAAGAGAAATTGAATTTCACAATATTATGAAATTCAATTAGATATTTTCATAAAGAGAAATAATTTATATAATCGGATAAATCCTCATATTTTTCACTACATACAAGTTTATGTTATTTTATATTCGAGCAGATGATTCTTAGTTTTCCTTTAGAAAAAAATAATACAAATCAAGGAATATTTTTATAATTCAATTTTATTTTATTATTTATACAATTTTATTTCATTTTTATTTAATTTATTTATAATGATGGAAACATTTCGTAATAGCCAATTATTAGATGTTCTAGTATATTTTTTCTTAAAAAATATATGGTACATCTGCAAGTATCAGGTCCCTCCTCACACTCAGGATGATACCAAGGACAGCTGGGGAAGTGTCCTTCAGTGTTGTCTTCATCTTCCATGACACCATATTCTTCGTTCTCATCCAGCATATTTTGGAAACATCTTATCATCTCCCAATGATCAAAAAGCCTGAAGCTTTCAAAATCTCTTATAAATTGATTAAGAGTACGTCTAATTTGACTCATTTTATTTGCTGATGAATGAATGATGATGAATGTTGGAAGGTTCCTTTAAGACTAATTTGTTCTGTAAATTTTTAAAATATCTATATGTTCTTTAAAATATCTATACTATCATCTCTATGTCGTATTTCTTTTTAGCAGTCTATCTCTCTCTAACCCTTTTCTCTCTATTCCATATTTCTTTTTTACTACTCTATCTCTCTCTAACCGTTTTCTCTCTATAACTGTCTCTTTCTGTCTATCACTATCCCCCACTTATTTACTATTTCACCACACTTATTTTCGATTAGCCTTTTTGAAGTCATCATCGCTACTTTTAAGATCATTTCCAGTTAAACATTCAGAGTGACAAGAAGTATCTAAATAAAAAATAAAAAATGGACTCCACAACAAATCTAATTGCAAAATTTAATGCTCTAAATAACAAAACTTTAATCCACGTAAAGGAGCTTGATTCTTCAACGAAATATACTATTAGAAATGTGGTACGTGTAACAACTAAATATGGACCAACCCTAAAAGTTGAAATGAATAAACACATAATGTTCCTGCCGAAACGATATAATATTTTAACTGATGACGATATCAAAGATCTTTCGAGCGGATCATATTGCCTAAGTAGAGAAGGTGAAGAAAACCTAATTGTCGAGAGTGAGCTGAGTGAATTTCTAATTCAAAATTCCCAATTTCCTGTTTGGCAATAATATATTAATTATGTATTTTAAATTATGAATAAAAAGACATTAAAGAGTTTTGTAAAATATAAATTTTTGTGTTTTATTTAATATTTTCAGTTATTTCATAAAGAAATTTAAGACATAAATGTCCACAGGTAAATGTATTGAAATTCTGATGCTGATTATAGTTGTATTTTATATTTGCACCAAGATATTTAACTACTTCCCAAGGAGGTTGTAAGTTTCCAAAGCTATCGAAATATTCTTTTTCATTGTTGTTTTTATAGTATGCTACCCAATGTGTACCAGGTCCTGATGATACATCCAAGTTGATTATTCCACATTCAATTTTCTTTGTTCGTTTTGGTAGAGTATTCAACATGAAAACTCCTCTAAAATATGGAATTTTTATAGAGAAACGGTTTAGGTCCACATCAGATAGTGGTCTGTTGGGCAGCATCTTTAAGAGTTTTTTGATTTCTCTTTGTGAACTAAACCATAACCTTTTTTATATGGTTTTAAGTAAAGTCCTTTTCCCACTGCTATAGATTCCATCGCTTTATTATGTCTAGTTGCTTCATCAAGTTGATTTTTTGCATTCTTTGTTGCATTTACAGCTTTAGCTATGGCAGCACCCCCAGTTGTTAGACTACCAATTGCACCCAGAGCAGTTAAAATCGGTATTAGAGGTAAAAAACCACCGATTTTTGGAACACGTATTACACGTGGAACTACAATTTGAGACTTTCTTCCTTTTAATGATTTGTTAATAGTTTTTCGTGCAATTTTAATAGCTGAGTTAATATCTAATGGTTTTTCCTTCTTTAGTATTTTCGTTGCAGCTATAATTGATGTTCTAAACAGTTTTTTATCATTTGGCTTGTTCTTTTTAACATTTTTCTTTTTCTCCACACCCATACCAAATTTAGTTTTGGTTTTCATTGCGTTAGTAACCATATATGCAAATGATTTTTCTGCAAGACTACTGTCTTTTGCTAAAACTAATTCAATTATGATATTTGATGATGTTGCATGTGAAAAGCAGAATAATATACGTACATATTTTTGTATGGGGCGACATAGGGATGTCGATTCATTCTACTTGTGTCAAACTTATACTAGAATTCCCAAGCATTTAATAAGAGACAATGCCAATGTTATTATAATGTTTAAACAAGATGAGACAAATATGAAGCATGTTTATAGAGATCATGTTGGTGGCGATATGAGTTATGAAAAGTTTCATGAGATTTGTCGAGAGTGTTGGAAGGATAAATATGGATTTTTGGTGATTAGCAAAGATAATGAATTAAATGATGGACGCTACAGAAAGCAATTTGACTATTTCATAACTATATAAACTACTCTTCATAAACATTTACTTTAGTTATTAATCTAACTTTAAGCTTGATACATCTATTTGCTATAACCTCATCTGATACCTGATAAGCTGATCTGAAAACCAGACCAGCTACCTAATAAGCTGATTTGATACCTGATAACCTGATCTGAAAACCAGACCAGGTCCTGAAAAGCTGATCTGAAAACCAGACCAGGTCCTGAAAAGCTGATCTGAAAACCAGACTAGGTCCTGAAAAGCTGATCTGAAAACCAGACCAGGTCCTGAAAAGCTGATCTGAAAACCAGACCAGGTTCTGAAAAGCTGATCTGAAAACCAGACCAGGTCCTGAAAAGCTGATCTGAAAACCAGACCAGGTCCTGAAAAGCTGATCTGAAAACCAGACCAGCTCCTAAAAAGCTGATCTGAAAACCAGACCAGGTCCTGAAAAGCTGATCTGAAAACCAGACCAGGTCCTGAAAAGCTGATCTGAAAACCAGACCAGGTCCTAAAAAGCTGATCTGAAAACCAGACCAGGTGCTAATAAGCTGATCTAATAGCTGATACCTCATCTAATAGCTGATACCTTTTATTTATTAAACATGGATGAGAAAATTTTAAAACAGTTGGTGTTGACAAGAAATGTCTTGAAGAAAAAGCTTCGTAGTATAAAAACTGGTGAAATAGATACACGTGAACAACTAAGAGATACATTTAAACCTATAACAGAACCACTGAAAGAATTCATAAATAGTTCTAAAAAAATTAAAAGAATTCCCATTAAAGAAGAAAATAAAATGAAGACAGAATTTGAAAATAATACAAGTTTAAAGTCTGAAAAACCATCATTCAAGATAGAGACAAGTACACCAAAGAAACTAGCAGAAGGAACAATATCTGATAATACCATATTATTTAACGAAACTAATACTAAAAATGATTATGATGATGATGAAGATGATTTTTACTCACAAACTTCCAATACAGAAGATACTTATACTGATTTATCAGTCTTGGAAGGAAATAATGAATTAGATACAAACTATGCTCCACATAAAGATTTCAATAATGAATGGAAATTTGGTGATAGTAAACTTACACTTAGTGAACATAAAATACAAGTTGGTGGTCAAATATGGGCTCTAACACCTGGACTATTTTCTCTAATGTTTTATAAAATACCAAAAAATTATGATAAATTTGAACTCGAAATCTATAAAAAGATTTTAATTACTACTAATGCATATAGAAGAGACTATAAACCTGATGGTCAAATTAAGGGTACTAGAGGATATAAATATAAACATATTATTAAGAAATTTATTGACGAGAAAAACCAGGATAATTTACCCGAATCAACAGGATCTAAGCCAAAAGGTAGCTACTTAGGTGATGGAATGATGGAATTTAACATCCATAAGCCCAACTATATATACTGGGATGATCCAAATGAGCTAGTAGATCGACTTCGACTACTGCTCGCATCACAAGCTGCAGGTCATAATAATCACAATAACGAGATTATATCAATTATTGAAGAACTACGTGAAGCTAATATAATACATTAACTTTAATAAAGTATATAAAGCATGTCTGTTGATAAATTTGGACATTATTTAAACGATACTAGCAACATAGTTTCTTTGAAAAATGCACCTAAACTGCTGGGGTTCTTTGTGGATACGAACAACAACATTGATGTCCAAAACAAAAGGATCAAAAATGTTGCAAAAGCTGTGGAGGAAAACGATGTTATCAATAAATTGTTTCTGCAAACTCAAATCGAAAAACTAGAAGAGAAATTATTAGCATTCTTTAAGAGAGACAGTACTTTAATTCAAGAAAATATTCAAATACAAATTGAGGATCTACATCGCGAAACAAAATTAGATATAGAAGAAAATTATAAAATTGAAAAAGATATTCTAAAAATTAAAACATCCTTTGAAGAGCAAATTGAACAGCTTAATGAGAAAATTTATAGATTAGAAAATTACATGTTTGTATCAATAGCTGAAAGTGCTTCAACTAGATCACAACACTCTCCAAAAAATCTCTAAAAACAACTTAATGTCTTCAAAAAGAAATTTAGTAAACGAACTCCATAAGCAAGCACGAAAACATTTTGTGCGTCGCAGAGTTGTAATGAAAGGAATAGATGATCTTTGGCAAGCTGATTTAGTTGAAATGGGGAACTATTCAAAAGAAAATAGAAATGATCGATTTTTGCTGACTGTAATTGACACATTCTCAAAATTTGCATGGGCAGTACCACTAAAAACAAAAACTGCACTTGAAACAACTAACGCAATGGAAAATATTTTTGAATTGGGGCGAATACCAAAAAACATACAAACAGATGATGGTAAAGAATTTTTCAACAAACACTTTGAAAAATTAATGCATAAATACAACATTAATCACTACTCAACATATAGCATTATGAAAGCATCAATAGTAGAACGATTTAATAGAACACTAAAAGGAATGATGTGGAAAGAATTTAGCTATAATGGTTCCTATAAGTGGATTGATATATACAAAGATTTACTTAATACCTACAATAGAAAAATTCATCGTACCATTAAAATGCCTCCAATTAAAGTCAACTCAACAAATGAGGAAAAGCTGCTAAATACAGTATACAGTCATATGAAAATGTATAAAATGTCAAAATTTAATGTAGGAGATCATGTACGCATAAGCAAATATAAGCATACATTTGAAAAAGGTTATACTCCAAATTGGACTACAGAAATTTTCACAATTACAAGAGTTCAAAATACAAATCCTGCAACATACATATTAGAAGACTATCTTGGTAATCCTATTAAAGGTGGATTCTATACTGACGAACTTTCAAAAACCAGATTTCCAAATACATATCTAGTTGAAAAGGTGCTTAAAATTAAAGGGAAGGAGGTATATGTTAAATGGCTGGGATTTTCTAATCAACACAATTCTTGGATAAGTAAAGATGAAATATTATAGATGCAAGAAAAACTAAATCAACAAATAATAGCATTAATATTAAGAAACTAATGTTAATTTTAAAATAAGAAAATGAAATAAATATGTAAATTATGCTTATAAACCATACTGTCTACTAAACTTTATTTAATTGTAATCAGTCTGTTATAATGTCAATAACACTTACTCTGAGCTCTAACTCATCAGAATTATCTGCTAGTTACTTTCCTCCTATTGAATTACATGGTGCATATGAGTGTGCTCTAACTGATTTTCATTCATACAACAGTATTCCAAATGTAGACACCTACAACAATATGTTTCATATAGGAGAACATACAATAGAAATACCAATTGGATCTTACGAACTAAATGATATAGTTGATTTTATAGAAGAGCAATACAAACTACTCTGTCCAGCAAATAAGATTTTTATTGAAGCCAATAACAATACAATGCAAGTTAAAGTTAATAGTTCCAAGGATACTGTATATTTTAATAAAGACAATACAATTGGAAAACTTTTAGGATTCAATAGCAAAATCCTAACACCAAACAAATATTATTATTCAGATCTTCCAGTTAATATTTTTAAAGTAAATCTCTTGCGAGTTGAAAGTAGTATCGCTATTAACACATATATGAATAGCTCCAAATCGCATACACTTCATGAATTTCCGATTAATGTGCCTCCAGGCTATAAAATAGATGAGGTTCCAAGAAATCTTATCTATTTACCTGTGAACACCAGAGAGATAAGTTCACTAGCGCTGCGCGTAGTTGATCAACACGGTGATTTAATTAATTTCCGAGGAGAGGAAATTACAATACGAATACATTTAAGGCCAACTAAATAATGCTAATATACAACACAAATACCTTAAAAAATATAGCAACAAGAACAACATCAACATTAAAGCGATCAGTACAACAGAAAGCATTAACAACATCAAATAAAAATTTTCTAAAGTCCTTGAATTTTAAATTGAAGACAAAATGAGTTCAATAATAGATGTCTTAGATAAGCCCTTGTCTGATGAGAATATAATCAAAAAGGACTATCATACATATGTACCATACTTACAATCTTACAACAATAATGATGAAATTAGAATTTCAATACAAAATCAAGATTTGTACGTGCTACCCAGTGAAAGCTACATTTATGTAGAAGGTTTTGTTGCTGATGATAATAACTCTAAATCTTCTTCATCATCGGACAACTTTATATTAAAAAACAACTTTGTGGCATATCTATTTGATGAAATTCGCTATGAGCTCAATGGAATTGAAATTGATCATACAAGATATTTAGGAGCCACAAGCACCATAAAAAATTTGGTTTCTATGTCACCAACAGAAAGCAATGTGATGCAAAATGCTGGATGGAACAAAATTGACGATGTCACTCTTGTAAATGGCTTTTTCAATTTCTATGTACCTCTAAAAATGCTTCTAGGATTCGCTGAAGACTACAACAAAGTTATACTAAATGGAAAACATGAATTGATACTCTTGCGCAATAAGAACGATGAAGATCTTGTACGCTCGAGTATTTCTACTAAAAAAGCTAAACTTACAATTTCACTAATCTCATGGAGAATCCCACATGTACAATTATCCGACTTTAGCAAATTGAATATGATTAAAATTATTAACAATGGTGCTTCTATACCTATGGCATTTCGCAGTTGGGATTGTCATGTCAATCCACAATTAAATATGGGAACTAGCCATATTTGGAATGTTAAACTAGCTGCAAATAGAGAACGCCCTCGTTTTGTATTGATTGCTTTTCTTAAAATGCTAACAACAACTATTGATTTATAAAATAATATACATTCAGACGAGTATTTGCAAAACAAGGGTGCTTTTTTTTCGAGGTTAAAATCACAATGAACAAGTTTGTTCATTGTGATTTGACTAATTTAAAAGTACATTTAAATTCAGTCTCATATCCATATGATGACCTTAACATAAAGTTCAAAAATGAACGATATGCAATTCTATATGACATGTATCTAAGATTTCAACAAAGCTACTATATGAAAGAATCTCAACCGCTTCTAACTGCACCAGAGTTTAAGACAAAAGCTCCTATTATTGTAGTAGATGTCAGTCATCAGAATGAATCACTCAATAATGGACCGATTGATATAAAAATAGAGTTTGAAACAGCAACTAATATTGGAGCAAAAACATCAGCTTACTGCATTCTTATTCACGATCGTATAATAGAATATGTGCCCATAAAAGGACAAGTTCGAAAAGTCTTATAAATTGAGTAATATGGAAAACAACATAATTTTTATAGACGTACAAGGTTTCAAAAGTAATTCAAATGGTTTCATCGCAAAAGAAGTAGCAATTGTTTTCAACAATTATGAATATAACAATTTCATTATAAAACCCCCATTTGATATCAAATGCTTATCAATAGAAAAGCAAAGAGAAGCAAAGTGGCTAACAAAAAACTATCATCACCTAAGCTGGACTGCTGGATCAATTTCATTTCAAAGCGTTTGCAATTTTATAAAAGCCAACGCAAGATGTTCTATAATTTATGTAAAAGGTGAAGAAAAAAGACGATGGTTGGAAAAAATTTTATGCCGAAAAATTTCTAACATTGAGGATATAGGCTGCATCAACTTTAAACAAATGGAAATCAAGTATCCAGAATATTTTTATTGTAATTATCATAAATTTGGTGCTTGCGCACTAAAAAATGCTATTTTACTAACAAAAGAAATGTCTTGCATTAATTAAACTTTTTCACTTTTTAAAATATTAATGTATGTATCATTATAAAATTTTATAAAATTTTAAACAATAAATGTATCAAAAATAAAATGAAATACAAGTGTTTTCTTATTTCAAATACAAACTACATAAAGGAAAGAGAAGGAAGTGAGGGGAAGGAGAAATTAACTTTTTTGCTTACTTGCAAATGTTTGGTTTTTGTTTCTCTGCTGTTGAGTGTACTTAGTTTGCTGCTTTAATATAATCGTAGACAAAGAAAATGATTACCTTGCAAAATATATATGTATTCTACAAAATATTCCACGCACAAGTACCCACGATCACACATTCATACATGCACACATACATACATACATACATACATACACATACACACATACATACAAACACATACATACACATACATACATACATACATATTTCTTAAACAAATACACAAAATATTAAATTACCCGCGACTATCAAGCTGGACCCCCCACACACAAGTATGGGTGTTCACATACATGTGAACACAAGTATGGGTGTTCACATACATGTGAACACATAAATAAATATTTTCTCTGATATTACTGATATAGTATTACGATAACAAATTTCTACAGTCCTGGCAACACTGGCAATTTTCCCTTTGGTATTAGAAAATAATAATCATGTTTTGCCGTAGGCATTAGGAAAAATAAACATATATTGCCGTAGGCATTAGGAAAAATATTCATATATTGCCGTAGGCATTAGGAAAAATAAACATATATTGCCGTAGGCATTAGGAAAAATATTCATATATTGCCGTAGGCATTAGGAAAATCATGTATTGCCGTAGGCACTAAGAAAAATAAATTTTCACTATTTCACACCCATTAGTATTAGGAAAAATCATTGCATGATTTTCCCGTTGGTATTAAGAAAAATCATTTCATGATTTTCCCGTCGGCATATATACTTATGAAATCTTAATCTTATGAAACCCCTTAATCCAAACATACATATAAATTCCCACGGTCATAAAAACCCGGACTTATTGAGCCACCCTCGTATGTATTAAACAAACAAAACCCCTTATGTAAACAAAAAATTCCTTATGTAAACAAAAAGTTGGACGGACTTATTGATCCACCCTCGTAGGGTATCAAATTTCACAAATTTCCAAGAATTTTAAAATTTTAAAATTTTAATTACCCAAATTTAAAAATTTTGTACTGAAATTCTCAAATTTCAAATTTTAATTACCCAAATTTCACAATTTTAATCGGCGCCAGGAGTGGCAGTTCCCTACTACTACTAGACACCAGAAACTAATACCAGACACCAGATAACTAATACCAGACACCAGATAACTAATACCAGACACCAGATAACTAATACCAGACACCAGAAACTAATACCAGACAGCAGATAACTAATACCAGACACCAGATAACTAATACCAGACACCAGATAACTAATACCAGACACCAGAAACTAATACCAGACACCAGAAACTAATACCAGACACCAGATATCTAATACCAGACACCAAAAACTAATACCAGACACCAGATAACTAATACCAGACACCAGCAAACTAATACCAGACACCAGATATCTAATACCAGACACCAGCAACTAATACCAGACACCAGATAACTAATACCAGACACCAGAAACTAATACCAGACACCAGATAACTAATACCAGACACCAGAAACTAATACCAGACACCAGATAACTAATACCAGACACCAGATAACTAATACCAGACACCAGATAACTAATACCAGGCACCAGATAACTAATACCAGACACCAGATAACTAATACCAGACACCAGCTAACTAATACTAGACACCAGATAACTAAAACCAGACACCAGAAACTAATACCAGACACCAGATATCTAATACCAGACACCAGAAACTAATACCAGATACCAGATAACTAATACCAGACACCAAATATCTAATACCAGACACCAGAAACTAATACCAGACACCAGATTCCTAATACCAGACACCAGATAACTAATACCAGACACCAGATAACTAATACCAGACACCAGATAACTAATACCAGACACCAGATATCTAATACCAGACACCAGAAACTAATACCAGACACCAGATAACTAATACCAGGCACCAGATAACTAATACCAGACACCAGAAACTAATACCAGACACCAGATAACTAATACCAGACACCAGATAACTAATACCAGACACCAGATAACTAATACCAGACACCAGATAACTAATACCAGACACCAGAAACTAATACCAGACACCAGATAACTAATACCAGACACCAGATAACTAATACCAGACACCAGATAACTAACACCAGACACCAGAAACTAATACCAGACACCAGATAACTAATACCAGACACCAGATAACTAATACCAGACACCAGAAACTAATACCAGTTACCAGATAACTAATACCAGATAACTAATACCAGACACCAGAAACTAATACCAGACACCAAAAACTAATACCAGACACCAAATAACTAATACCAGATAACTAATACCAGACACCAGAAACTAATACCAGACACCAGATAACTAATACCAGACACCAGATAACTAAAACCAGACACCAGATAACTAATACCAGACACCAGATTCCTAATACCAGACACCAGATAACTAATACCAGACACCAGAAACTAATACCAGACATCAGATAACTAATACCAGACACCAGATATCTAATACCAGACACCAGATAACTAATACCAGACACCAGATAACTAATACCAGACACCAGAAACTAATACCAGACACCAGATAACTAATACCAGGCACCAGATAACTAATACCAGACACCAGAAACTAATACCAGACACCAGATAACTAATACCAGACACCAGATAACTAATACCAGACACCAGATAACTAATACCAGACACCAGATAACTAATACCAGACACCAGAAACTAATACCAGACACCAGATAACTAATACCAGACACCAGATAACTAATACCAGACACCAGATAACTAACACCAGACACCAGAAACTAATACCAGACACCAGATAACTAATACCAGACACCAGATAACTAATACCAGACACCAGAAACTAATACCAGTTACCAGATAACTAATACCAGATAACTAATACCAGACACCAGAAACTAATACCAGACACCAAAAACTAATACCAGACACCAAATAACTAATACCAGATAACTAATACCAGACACCAGAAACTAATACCAGACACCAGATAACTAATACCAGACACCAGATAACTAATACCAGACACCAGATAACTAACACCAGACACCAGAAACTAATACCAGACACCAGATAACTAATACCAGACACCAGATAACTAAAACCAGACACCAGATAACTAATACCAGACACCAGATTCCTAATACCAGACACCAGATAACTAATACCAGACACCAGATAACTAATACCAGACACCAGATAACTAATACCAGACACCAGAAACTAATACCAGTTACTAGATAACTAATACCAGATAACTAATGCCAGACACCAGAAACTAATACCAGACACCAAAAACTAATACCAGACACCAAATAACTAATACCAGATAACTAATACCAGACACCAGAAACTAATACCAGACACCAGATAACTAATACCAGACACCAGAAAACTAATACCAGACACCAGATATCTAATACCAGACACCAGAAACTAATACCAGACACCAGATTTCTAATACCAGACACCAGAAACTAATAGCAGACACCAGATAACTAATACCAGACACCAGATTCCTAATACCAGACACCAGATTCCTAATACCAGACACCAGATAACTAATACCAGACACCAGAAACTAATACCAGACATCAGATAACTAATACCAGACACCAGATATCTAATACCAGACACCAGAAACTAATACCACACACCAGATAACTAATACCAGACACCAGATATCTAATACCAGACAGCAGATAACTAATACCAGATACCAGATAACTAATACCAGACACCAGATAACTAATACCAGACACCAGATAACTAATACCGGACACCAGATAACTAATACCAGGTACCAGAAAGTAATACCAGACACCAGATTCCTAATACCAGACACCAGATAACTAATACCAGACACCAGAAACTAATACCAGACACCAGATAACTAATACCAGACACCAGATATCTAATACCAGACACCAGAAACTAATAACAGACACCAGATAACTAATACCAGACACCAGATATCTAATACCAGACACCAGATAACTAATACCAGACACCAGATATCTAATACCAGACACCAGATAACTAATACCAGACACCAGATAACTAATACCAGACACCAGATAACTAATACCAGACACCAGAAACTAATACCAGACACCAGATAACTAATACCAGACACCAGATAACTAATACCAGACACCAGATAACTAATACCAGAAACCAGAAACTAATACCAGACACCAGATTCCTAATACCAGACACCAGATAACTAATACCAGACACCAGAAACTAATACCAGACACCAGATAACTAATACCAGGCACCAGATATCTAATACCAGACACCAGAAACTAATACCAGACACCAGATAACTAATACCAGAGACCAGCTAACTAATACCAGACACCAGATAACTAATACCAGACACCAGATAGCTAATACCAGACACCAGAAACTAATACCAGACACCAGATTCCTAATACCAGACATCAGATAAATAATACCAGACACCAGATAACTAATACCAGACAGCAGATAACTAATACCAGACACCAGAAACTAATACCAGACACCAGATTCCTAATATCAGACACCAGATAACTAATACCAGACACCAGAAACTAATACCAGACACCAGATAACTAATACCAGACACCAGATATCTAATACCAGACACCAGAAACTAATACCAGACACCAGATAACTAATACCAGACACCAGCTAACTAATACCAGACACCAGAAACTAATACCAGACACCAGATAACTAATACCAGACACCAGATAACTAATACCAGACACCAGATAACTAATACCAGACACCAGATAACTAATACCAGACACCAGATAACTAATACCAGACATCAGATAACTAATACCAGACACCAGATAACTAATACCAGACACCAGATATCTAATACCAGACACCAGAAACTAATACAAGACACCAGATAACTAATACCAGACACCAGATAACTAATACCAGACACCAGAAACTAATACCAGATACCAGATAACTAATACCAGACACCAGATAACTAATACCAGACACCAGAAACTAATACCATACACCAGATTCCTAATACCAGACACCAGATAACTAATACCAGACACCACAAACTAATACCAGACACCAGATAACTAATACCAGACACCAGATAACTAATACCAGACACCAGAAACTAATACCAGACAGCAGAAAACTAATACCAGACACCAGATAACTAATACCAGACAGCAGATAACTAATAATAGACACCAGATATCTAATACCAGACACCAGAAACTAATACCAGACACCAGATAACTAATACCAGACACCAGAAACTAATACCAGACACCAGATAACTAATACCAGACGCCAGATATCTAATACCAGACACCAGAAACTAACACCAGACACCAGATAACTAATACCAGACACCAGATAACTAATACCAGACACCAGAAACTAATACCAGACACCAGATAACTAATACCAGACACCAGATAACTAATACCAGACACCAGATATTTAATACCAGACGCCAGATAACTAATACCAGACACCAGAAACTAATACCAGACACCAAAAACTAATACCAGACACCAGATATCTAATACCAGACACCAGAAACTAATACCAGACACCAGATAACTAATACCAGACACCAGCAAACTAATACCAGACACCAGATATCTAATACCAGACACCAGCAACTAATACTAGACACCAGATAACTAATACCAGACACCAGAAACTAATACCAGACACCAGATAACTAATACCAGACACCATAAACTAATACCAGATACCAGATAACTAATACCAGACACCAGATAACTAATACCAGACACCAGAAACTAATACCAGACGCCAGATTCCTAATACCAGACACCAGATAACTAAAACCAGACACCAGAAACTAATACCAGACACCAGATAACTAATACCAGACACCAGATATCTAATATCAGACACCAGAAACTAATACCAGACACCAGATAACTAATACCAGACACCAGCTTACTAATACCAGACACCAGATTCCTAATACCAGACACCAGATAACTAATACCAGACACCAGAAACTAATACCAGACACCAGATTCCTAATACCAGACACCAGATAACTAATACCAGACACCAGATATCTAATACCAGACACCAGAAACTAATACCAGACACCAGATAACTAATACCAGACACCAGCTAACTAATACCAGACACCAGATAACTAATACCAGACACCAGATAGCTAATACCAGACACCAGAAACTAATACCAGACACCAGATTCCTAATACCAGACATCGAATAAATAAAACCAGACACCAGATAACTAATACCAGACACCAGATAACTAATACCAGACACCAGAAACTAATACCAGACACCAGATTCCTAATACCGGACACCAGATAACTAATACCAGACACCAGAAACTAATACCAGACACCAGATAACTAATACCAGACACCAGATATCTAATACCAGACACCAGAAACTAATACCAGACACCAGATAACTAATACCAGACACCAGCTAACTAATACCAGACACCAGAAACTAATACCAGACACCAGATAACTAATACCAGACACCAGATAACTAATACCAGACACCAGATAACTAATACCAGACACCAGATAACTAATACCAGACACCAGATAACTAATACCAGACATCAGATAACTAATACCAGACACCAGATAACTAATACCAGACACCAGATATCTAATACCAGACACCAGAAACTAATACCAGACACCAGATAACTAATACCTGACACCAGATAACTAATACCAGACACCAGAAACTAATACCAGATACCAGATAACTAATACCAGACACCCGATAACTAATACCAGACACCAGAAACTAATACCAGACACCAGATTCCTAATACCAGACACCAGATAACTAATACCAGACACCAGAAACTAATATTAGACACCAGATAACTAATACCAGACACCAGAAACTAATACCAGACAGCAGATAAACTAATACCAGACACCAGATAACTAATACCAGACAGCAGATAACTAATATTAGACACCAGATATCTAATACCAGACACCAGAAACTAATACCAGACACCAGATAACTAATACTAGACACCAGATATCTAATACCAGACACCAGAAACTAATACCAGACACCAAATAACTAATACCAGACACCAGGAACCTAATACCAGACACCAGAAACTAATACCAGACACCAGATAACTAATACCAGACACCAGATAACTAATACCAGATACCAGATAACTAATACCAGACACCAGATAACTAATACAAGACACCAGAAACTAATACCAGACACCAGAAACTAATACCAGACACCAGATATCTAATACCAGACACCAGAAACTAATACCAGACACCAGATAACTAATACCAAACACCAGCAAACTAATACCAGACACCAGATATCTAATACCAGACACCAGCAACTAATACCAGACACCAGATAACTAATACCAGACACCAGATAACTAATACCAGACACCAGAAACTAATACCAGACACCAGATAACTAATACCAGACACCAGAAACTAATATCAGACACCAGATAACTAATACCAGACACCAGATAACTAATACCAGACACCAGATAACTAATACCAGACACCAGATAACTAATACCAGACACCAGATAACTAATACCAGACACCAGCTAACTAATACTAGACACCAGATAACTAAAACCAGACACCAGAAACTAACACCAGACACCAGATATCTAATACCAGACACAAGAAACTAATACCAGACACCAGATTCCTAATACCAGACACCAGATAACTAATACCAGACACCAGATAACTAATACCAGACACCAGATAACTAATACCAGACACCAGATAACTAATACCAGACACCAGATATCTAATACCAGACACCAGAAACTAATACCAGACACCAGATAACTTATACCAGGCACCAGATAACTAATACCAGACACCAGAAACTAATACCAGACACCAGATAACTAATACCAGACACCAGATAACTAATACCAGACACCAGATAACTAATACCAGACACCAGATAACTAATACCAGACACCAGAAACTAATACCAGACACCAGATAACTAATACCAGATACCAGATAACTAATACCAGACACCAGATAACTAACACCAGACACCAGAAACTAATACCAGACACCAGATAACTAATACCAGACACCAGACAACTAATACCAGACACCAGATAACTAATACCAGACACCAGAAACTAATACCAGATAACTAATACCAGACACCAGAAACTAATACCAGACACCAGATAACTAAAACCAGACACCAGATAACTAATACCAGACACCAAAAAACTAATACCAGACACCAGATATCTAATACCAGACACCAGAAACTAGTACCAGACACCAGATTCCTAATACCAGACACCAGAAACTAATAGCAGACACCAGATAACTAATACCAGACACCAGGAACCTAATACCAGACACCAGAAACTAATACCAGACACCAGATAACTAATACCAGACACTAGATAACTAATACCAGATACCAGATAACTAATACCAGACACCAGATAACTAATACAAGACACCAGAAACTAATACCAGACACCAGAAACTAATACCAGACACCAGATATCTAATACCAGACACCAGAAACTAATACCAGACACCAGATAACTAATACCAAACACCAGCAAACTAATACCAGACACCAGATATCTAATACCAGACACCAGCAACTAATACCAGACACCAGATAACTAATACCAGACACCAGATAACTAATACCAGACACCAGAAACTAATACCAGACACCAGATAACTAATACCAGACACCAGAAACTAATATCAGACACCAGATAACTAATACCAGACACCAGATAACTAATACCAGACACCAGATAACTAATACCAGACACCAGATAACTAATACCAGACACCAGATAACTAATACCAGACACCAGCTAACTAATACTAGACACCAGATAACTAAAACCAGACACCAGAAACTAACACCAGACACCAGATATCTAATACCAGACACAAGAAACTAATACCAGACACCAGATTCCTAATACCAGACACCAGATAACTAATACCAGACACCAGATAACTAATACCAGACACCAGATAACTAATACCAGACACCAGATAACTAATACCAGACACCAGATATCTAATACCAGACACCAGAAACTAATACCAGACACCAGATAACTTATACCAGGCACCAGATAACTAATACCAGACACCAGAAACTAATACCAGACACCAGATAACTAATACCAGACACCAGATAACTAATACCAGACACCAGATAACTAATACCAGACACCAGATAACTAATACCAGACACCAGAAACTAATACCAGACACCAGATAACTAATACCAGATACCAGATAACTAATACCAGACACCAGATAACTAACACCAGACACCAGAAACTAATACCAGACACCAGATAACTAATACCAGACACCAGACAACTAATACCAGACACCAGATAACTAATACCAGACACCAGAAACTAATACCAGATAACTAATACCAGACACCAGAAACTAATACCAGACACCAGATAACTAAAACCAGACACCAGATAACTAATACCAGACACCAAAAAACTAATACCAGACACCAGATATCTAATACCAGACACCAGAAACTAGTACCAGACACCAGATTCCTAATACCAGACACCAGAAACTAATAGCAGACACCAGATAACTAATACCAGACACCAGAAACTAATACCAGACACCAGATTCCTAATACCAGACACCAGATAACTAATACCAGACACCAGAAACTAATACCAGACATCAGATAACTAATACCAGACACCAGATATCTAATACCAGACACCAGAAACTAATACCACACACTAGATAACTAATACCAGACACCAGCTATCTAATACCAGACAGCAGATAACTAATACCAGACACCAGATAACTAATACCAGACACCAGATAACTAATACCAGACACCAGATAACTAATACTAGACACCAGAAAGTAATACCAGACACCAGATTCCTAATACCAGACACCAGATAACTAATACCAGACACCAGAAACTAATACCAGGCACCAGATAACTAATACCAGACACCAGATATCTAATACCAGACACCAGAAAATAATAACAGACACCAGATAACTAATACCAGACACCAGATATCTAATACCAGACACCAGAAAATAATAACAGACACCAGATAACTAATACCAGACACCAGATATCTAATACCAGACACCAGATAACTAATACCAGACACCAGATATCTAATACCAGACACCAGATAACTAATACCAGACACCAGATAACTAATACCAGACACCAGATAACTAATACCAGACACCAGATAACTAATACCAGACACCAGAAAGTAATTAAAAGCAGACACCAGATTCCTAATACCAGACACCAGATAACTAATACCAGACACCAGAAAGTAATACCAGACACCAGATTCCTAATACCAGACACCAGATAACTAATACCAGACACCAGAAACTAATACCAGACACCAGATAACTAATACCAGACACCAGATATCTAATACCAGACACCAGAAAATAATAACAGACACCAGATAACTAATACCAGACACCAGATATCTAATACCAGACACCAGATAACTAATACCAGACACCAGATATCTAATACCAGACACCAGATAACTAATACCAGACACCAGATAACTAATACCAGACACCAGATAACTAATACCAGACACCAGAAACTAATACCAGACACCAGATAACTAATACCAGACACCATAAACTAATACCAGACACCAGATAACTAATACCAGACACCAGATAACTAATACCAGACACCAGAAACTAATACCAGACACCAGATTCCTAATACCATACACCAGATAACTAATACCAGACACCAGAAACTAATACCAGACACCAGATATCTAATACCAGACACCAGAAACTAATACCAGACACCAGATTTCTAATACCAGACACCAGAAACTAATAGCAGACACCAGATAACTAATACCAGACACCAGAAACTAATACCAGACATCAGATAACTAATACCAGACACCAGATATCTAATACCAGACACCAGAAACTAATACCACACACCAGATAACTAATACCAGACACCAGATATCTAATACCAGACAGCAGATAACTAATACCAGACACCAGATAACTAATACCAGACACCAGATAACTAATACCAGACACCAGATAACTAATACCAGACACCAGATAACTAATACCAGACACCAGAAAGTAATACCAGACACCAGATTCCTAATACCAGACACCAGATAACTAATACCAGACACCAGAAACTAATACCAGACACCAGATAACTAATACCAGACATCAGATAAATAATACCAGACACCAGATAACTAATACCAGACAGCAGATAACTAATACCAGACACCAGATAACTAATACCAGACACCAGATATCTAATACCAGACACCAGATAACTAATACCAGACACCAGATAACTAATACCAGACACCAGATAACTAATACCAGACATCAGATAAATAATACCAGACACCAGATAACTAATACCAAACACCAGATATCTAATACCAGACACCAGATAACTAATACCAGACACCAGATATCTAATACCAGACACCAGATAACTAATACCAGACATCAGATAAATAATACCAGACATCAGATAAATAATACCAGACACCAGATAACTAATACCAAACACCAGATATCTAATACCAGACACCAGATAACTAATACCAGACACCAGATATCTAATACCAGACACCAGATAACTAATACCAGACACCAGAAACTAATACCAGACACCAGATAACTAATACCAGACATCAGATAAATAATACCAGACACCAGATAACTAATACCAAACACCAGATATCTAATACCAGACACCAGATAACTAATACCAGACACCAGATATCTAATACCAGACACCAGATATCTAATACCAGACACCAGAAACTAATACCAGACACCAGATAACTAATACCAGACATCAGATAAATAATACCAGACACCAGATAACTAATACCAAACACCAGATATCTAATACCAGACACCAGATAACTAATACCAGACACCAGATATCTAATACCAGACACCAGATAACTAATACCAGACACCAGATAACTAATACCAGACACCAGATAACTAATACCAGACACCAGAAACTAATACCAGACACCAGATAACTAATACCAGACACCAGATAACTAATACCAGACACCAGAAACTAATACCAGACACCAGATTCCTAATACCAGACACCAGATTACTAATACCAGACACCAGAAACTAATACCAGACACCAGATAACTAATACCAGGCACCATATATCTAATACCAGACACTAGAAACTAATACCAGACACCAGATAACTAATACCAGAGACCAGCTAACTAATACCAGACACCAGATAACTAATACCAGACACCAGATAGCTAATACCAGACACCAGAAACTAATACCAGACACCAGATTCCTAATACCAGACATCAGATAAATAATACCAGACACCAGATAACTAATACCAGACAGCAGATAACTAATACCAGACACCAGAAACTAATACCAGACACCAGATTCCTAATATCAGACACCAGATAACTAATACCAGACACCAGAAACTAATACCAGACACCAGATAACTAATACCAGACACCAGATATCTAATACCAGACACCAGAAACTAACACCAGACACCAGATAACTAATACCAGACACCAGCTAACTAATACCAGACACCAGAAACTAATACCAGACACCAGATAACTAATACCAGACACCAGATAACTAATACCAGACACCAGATAACTAATACCAGACACCAGATAACTAACACCAGACATCAGATAACTAATACCAGACACCAGATAACTAATACCAGACACCAGATATCTAATACCAGACACCAGAAACTAATACCAGACACCAGATAACTAATACCAGACACCAGAAACTAATACCAGATACCAGATAACTAATACCAGACACCAGATAACTAATACCAGACACCAGAAACTAATACCAGACACCAGATTCCTAATACCAGACACCAGATAACTAATACCAGACACCACAAACTAATACCAGACACCAGATAACTAATACCAGACACCAGATAACTAATACCAGACACCAGAAACTAATACCAGACACCAGAAACTAATACCAGACACCAGATAACTAATACCAGACAGCAGATAACTAATAATAGACACCAGATATCTAATACCAGACACCAGAAACTAATACCAGACACCAGATAACTAATACCAGACACCAGAAACTAATACCAGACACCAGATAACTAATACCAGACGCCAGATATCTAATACCAGACACCAGAAACTAACACCAGACACCAGATAACTAATACCAGACACCAGATAATTAATACCAGACACCAGAAACTAATACCAGACACCAGATAACTAATACCAGACACCAGATAACTAATACCAGACACCAGATAACTAATACCAGACACCAGAAACTAATACCAGACACCAGAAACTAATACCAGACACCAGATATCTAATACCAGACACCAGAAACTAATACCAGACACCAGATAACTAATACCAGACACCAGCAAACTAATACCAGACACCAGATATCTAATACCAGACACCAGCAACTAATACCAGACCCCAGATAACTAATACCAGACACCAGAAACTAATACCAGACACCAGATAACTAATACCAGACACCAGAAACTAATACCAGACACCAGATAACTAATACCAGACACCAGATAACTAATACCAGACACTAGAAACTAATACCAGACGCCAGATTCCTAATACCAGACACCAGATAACTAATACCAGACACCAGAAACTAATACCAGACACCAGATAACTAATACCAGACACCAGATATCTAATACCAGACACCAGAAACTAATACCAGACACCAGATAACTAATACCAGACACCAGCTAACTAATACCAGACACCAGATTCCTAATACCAGACACCAGATAACTAATACCAGATACCAGAAACTAATACCAGACACCAGATATCTAATACCAGACACCAGAAACTAATACCAGACACCAGATAACTAATACCAGACACCAGCTAACTAATACCAGACACCAGATAACTAATACCAGACACCAGAAACTAATACCAGACACCAGATTCCTAATACCAGACATCAGATAAATAATACCAGACACCAGATAACTAATACCAGACACCAGATAACTAATACCAGACACCAGAAACTAATACCAGACACCAGATTCCTAATACCAGACACCAGATAACTAAAACCAGACACCAGAAACTAATACCAGACACCAGATAACTAATACCAGACACCAGATATCTAATACCAGACACCAGAAACTAATACCAGACACCAGATAACTAATACCAGACACCAGCTAACTAATACCAGACACCAGAAACTAATATCAGACACCAGATAACTAATACCAGACACCAGATAACTAATACCAGACACCAGATAACTAATACCAGACACCAGATAACTAATACCAGACACCAGATAACTAATACCAGACATCAGATAACTAATACCAGACATCAGATAACTAATACCAGACACCAGATATCTAATACCAGACACCAGAAACTAATACCAGACACCAGATAACTAATACCTGACACCAGATAACTAATACGAGACACCAGAAACTAATACCAGATACCAGATAACTAATACCAGACACCAGATAACTAATACCAGACACCAGAAACTAATACCAGACACCAGATTCCTAATACCAGACACCAGATAACTAATACCAGACACCAGAAACTAATACCAGACACCAGATAACTAATACCAGACACCAGATAACTAATACCAGACACCAGAAACTAATACCAGACAGCAGATAACTAATACCAGACACCAGATAACTAATACCAGACAGCAGATAACTAATATTAGACACCAGATATCTAATACCAGACACCAGAAACTAATACCAGACACCAGATAACTAATACCAGACACCAGAAACTAATACCAGACACCAGATAACTAATACCAGACACCAGATATCTAATACCAGACACCAGAAACTAACACCAGACACCAGATAACTAATACCAGACAAAAGATAACTAATACCAGACACCAGAAACTAATACCAGACACCAGATAACTAATACCAGACACCAGATAACTAATACCAGACACCAGATAACTAATACCAGACACCAGATAACTAATACCAGACACCAGATAACTAATACCAGACACCAGAAACTAATACCAGACACCAGAAACTAATACCAGACACCAGATAACTATTACCAGACACCAGAAACTAATACCAGACAGCAGATAACTAATACCAGACACCAGATAACTAATACCAGACAGCAGATAACTAATATTAGACACCAGATATCTAATACCAGACACCAGAAACTAATACCAGACACCAGATAACTAATACCAGACACCAGAAACTAATACCAGACACCAGATAACTAATACCAGACACCAGATATCTAATACCAGACACCAGAAACTAACACCAGACACCAGATAACTAATACCAGACAAAAGATAACTAATACCAGACACCAGAAACTAATACCAGACACCAGATAACTAATACCAGACACCAGATAACTAATACCAGACACCAGATAACTAATACCAGACACCAGCAAACTAATTCCAGACACCAGATATCTAATACCAGACACCAGCAACTAATACCAGACACCAGATAACTAATACCAGACACCAAAAACTAATACCAGACACCAGATAACTAATACCAGACACCAGAAACTAATACCAGACACCAGATTACTAATACCAGACACCAGATAACTAATACCAGACACCAGATAACTAATACCAGACACCAGATAACTAATACCAGACACCAGATAACTAATACCAGACACCAGCTAACTAATACTAGACACCAGATAACTAAAACCAGACAACAGAAACTAATACCAGACACCAGATATCTAATACCAGACACCAGAAACTAATACCAGACACCAGATAACTAATACCAGACACCAGATATCTAATACCAGACACCAGAAACTAATACCAGACACCAGACACCAGATTCCTAATACCAGACACCAGATTCCTAATACCAGACACCAGATAACTAATACCAGACACCAGATAACTAATACCAGACACCAGATAACTAATACCAGACACCAGATATCTAATACCAGACACCAGAAACTAATACCAGACACCAGATAACTAATACCAGACACCAGAAACTAATACCAGACACCAGATAACTAATACCAGACACCAGATAACTAATACCAGACACCAGATAGCTAATACCAGACACCAGATAACTAATACCAGACACCAGATAACTAATACCAGACACCAGATAACTAATACCAGACACCAGAAACTAATACCAGACACCAGATAACTAATACCAGACACCAGATAACTAATACCAGACACCAGATAACTAACACCAGACACCAGAAACTAATACCAGACACCAGATAACTAATACCAGACACCAGATAACTAATACCAGACACCAGAAACTAATACCAGACACCAGATAACTAATACCAGACACCAGATAACTAATAACAGACACCAGAAACTAATACCAGACACCAAAAACTAATACCAGACACCAGATAACTAATACCAGATAACTAATACCAGACACCAGAAACTAATACCAGTTACCAGATAACTAAAACCAGACACCAGATAACTAATACCAGACACCAGAAAACTAATACCAGACACCAGATATCTAATACCAGACACCAGAAACTAATACCAGACACCAGATTCCTAATACCAGACACCAGAAACTAATAGCAGACACCAGATAACTAATATCAGACACCAGAAACTAATACCAGACATCAGATAACTAATACCAGACACCAGATAACTAATGCCAGACACCAGAAACTAATACCAGACACCAGATAACTAATACCAGACACCAGATAACTAATACCAGACACCAGAAACTAATACCAGACACCAGATAACTAATACCAGACACCAGATAACTAATACCAGACACCAGATAACTAATACCAGACACCAGATAACTAATACCAGACACCAGATAACTAATACCAGACATCAGATAACTAATACCAGGCACCAGATAACTAATACCAGACACCAGATAACTAATACCAGACACCAGATAACTAATGCCAGACACCAGAAACTAATACCAGACACCAGATAACTAATACCAGACACCAGATATCTAATGCCAGACACCAGAAACTAATACCAGACACCAGATATCTAATACCAGACACCAGAAACTAATACCAGACACCAGATAACTAATACCAGACACCAGATAACTAATACCAGACACCAGAAACTAATGCCAGACACCAGAAACTAATACCAGACACCAGATAACTAATACCAGACACCAGATATCTAATACCAGACACCAGAAACTAATACCAGACACCAGATAACTAATACCAGACACCAGCTAACTAATACCAGACACCAGAAACTAATACCAGACACCAGATAACTAATACCAGACACCAGATAACTAATACCAGACATCAGATAACTAATACCAGACACCAGATAACTAATACCAGACATCAGATAACTAATACCAGACACCAGATAACTAATACCAGACACCAGATATCTAATACCAGACACCAGAAACTAATACCAGACACCAGATAACTAATACCAGACACCAGATAACTAATACCAGACACCAGAAACTAATACCAGATACCAGATAACTAATACCAGACACCAGATAACTAATACCAGACACCAGAAACTAATACCAGACACCAGATTCCTAATACCAGACACCAGATAACTAATACCAGACACCAGAAACTAATACCAGACACCAGATAACTAATACCAGACACCAGATAACTAATATCAGACACCAGATAACTAATACCAGACACCAGAAACTAATACCAGACAGCAGATAACTAATACCAGACACCAGATAACTAATACCAGACAGCAGATAACTAATAGTAGACACCAGATATCTAATACCAGACACCAGAAACTAATACCAGACACCAGATAACTAATACCAGACACCAGAAACTAATACCAGACACCAGATAACTAATACCAGACACCAGATATCTAATACCAGACACCAGAAACTAACACCAGACACCAGATAACTAATACCAGACACCAGATAACTAATACCAGACACCAGATAACTAATACCAGACACCAGATAACTAATACCAGACACCAGATAACTAATACCAGACACCAGATAACTAATACCAGACACCAGATAACTAATACCAGACACCAGAAACTAATACCAGACACCAGATATCTAATACCAGACACCAGATATCTAATACCAGACACCAGATAACTAATACCAGACACCAGATAACTAATACCAGACACCAGCAAACTAATACCAGACACCAGATATCTAATACCAGACACCAGCAACTAATACCAGACACCAGATAACTAATACCAGACACCAGAAACTAATACCAGACACCAGATAACTGATACCAGACACCAGAAACTAATACCAGACACCAGATAACTAATACCAGACACCAGATAACTAATACCAGACACCAGATAACTAATACCAGACACCAGATAACTAATACCAGACACCAGATAACTAATACCAGACACCAGATAACTAATACTAGACACCAGATAACTAAAACCAGACACCAGAAACTAGTACCAGACACCAGATATCTAATACCAGACACCAGAAACTAATACCAGACACCAGATAACTAATACCAGACACCAGATATCTAATACCAGACACCAGAAACTAATACCAGACACCAGATTCCTAATACCAGACACCAGATAACTAATACTAGACACCAGATAACTAATACCAGACACCAGATAACTAATACCAGACACCAGATAACTAATACCAGACACCAGATATCTAATACCAGACACCAGAAACTAATACCAGACACCAGATAACTAATACCAGACACCAGCTAACTAATACCAGACACCAGATTCCTAATACCAGACACCAGATAACTAATACCAGACACCAGAAACTAATACCAGACACCAGATAACTAGTACCAGACAATAGATATCTAATACCAGACACCAGAAACTAATACCAGACACCAGAAACTAATACCAGACACCAGATAACTAATACCAGACACCAGAAACTAATACCAGACACCAGATAACTAATACCAGACACCAGATATCTAATACCAGACACCAGAAACTAACACCAGACACCAGATAACTAATACCAGACACCAGATAACTAATACCAGACACCAGAAACTAATACCAGACACCAGATAACTAATACCAGACACCAGATAACTAATACCAGACACCAGATAACTAATACCAGACACCAGATAACTAATACCAGACAACAGAAACTAATACCAGACACCAGAAACTAATACCAGACACCAGATTCCTAATACCAGACACCAGATAACTAATACCAGACACCAGATATCTAATACCAGACACCAGAAACTAATACCAGACACCAGATAACTAATACCAGACACCAGCTAACTAATACCAGACACCAGATTCCTAATACCAGACACCAGATAACTAATACCAGACACCAGAAACTAATACCAGACACCAGATAACTAGTACCAGACAATAGATATCTAATACCAGACACCAGAAACTAATACCAGACACCAGATAACTAATACCAGACACCAGCTAACTAATACCAGACACCAGATAACTAATACCAGACACCAGATAACTAATACCAGACACCAGAAACTAATACCAGACACCAGATTCCTAATACCAGACATAAGATAAATAATACCAGACACCAGATAACTAATACCAGACACCAGATAACTAATACCAGACAACAGAAACTAATATCAGACACCAGATTCCTAATACCAGACACCAGATAACTAATACCAGACACCAGAAACTAATACCAGACACCAGATAACTAATACCAGACACCAGATATCTAATACCAGACACCAGAAACTAATACCAGACACCAGATAACTAATACCAGACACCAGCTAACTAATACCAGACACCAGAAACTAATACCAGACACCAGATAACTAATACCAGACACCAGATAACTAATACCAGACACCAGATAACTAATACCAGACACCAGATAACTAATACCAGACACCAGATAACTAATACCAGACATCAGATAACTAATACCAGACACCAGATAACTAATACCAGCCACCAGATATCTAATACCAGACACCAGAAACTAATACCAGACACCAGATAACTAATACCTGACACCAGATAACTAATACCAGACACCAGAAACTAATACCAGATACCAGATAACTAATACCAGACACCAGATAACTAATACCAGACACCAGAAACTAATACCAGACAGCAGATAACTAATACCAGACACCAGATAACTAATACCAGACAGCAGATAACTAATATTAGACACCAGATATCTAATACCAGACACCAGAAACTAATACCAGACACCAGATAACTAATACCAGACACCAGAAACTAATACCAGACACCAGATAACTAATACCAGACACCAGATATCTAATACCAGACACCAGAAACTAACACCAGACACCAGATAACTAATACCAGACACCAGATAACTAATACCAGACACCAGAAACTAATACCAGACACCAGATAACTAATACCAGACACCAGATAACTAATACCAGACACCAGATAACTAATACCAGACACCAGATAACTAATACCAGACACCAGAAACTAATACCAGACACCAGATATCTAATACCAGACACCAGAAACTAATACCAGACACCAGATAACTAATACCAGACACCAGATAACTAATACCAGACACCAGGTAACTAATACCAGACACCAGAAACTAATACCAGACACCAGATAACTAATACCAGACACCAGATAACTAATACCAGACACCAGATAACTAACACCAGACACCAGAAACTAATACCAGACACCAGATTACTAATACCAGACACCAGATAACTAATACCAGACACCAGATAACTAATACCAGACACCAGATAACTAATACCAGACACCAGATATCTAATACCAGACATCAGAAACTAATACCAGACACCAGATTCCTAATACCAGACACCAGATAACTAATACCAGACACCAGATAACTAATACCAGACACCAGATAACTAATACCAGACACCAGATAACTAATACCAGACACCAGATATCTAATACCAGACACCAGAAACTTATACCAGACACCAGATAACTAATACCAGGCACCAGATAACTAATACCAGACACCAGAAACTAATACCAGACACCAGATAACTAATACCAAACACCAGATTCCTAATACCAGACACCAGAAACTAATACCAGACACCAGATAACTAATACCAGACACCAGAAACTAATACCAGACACCAGATAACTAATACCAGACACCAGATAACTAATACCAGACACCAGATAACTAATACCAGACACCAGATAACTAATACCAGACACCAGATAACTAATACCAGACACCAGATATCTAATACCAGACACCAGAAACTTATACCAGACACCAGATAACTAATACCAGGCACCAGATAACTAATACCAGACACCAGAAACTAATACCAGACACCAGATAACTAATACCAGACACCAGATAACTAATACCAGACACCAGATAACTAATACCAGACACCAGGTAACTAATACCAGACACCAGGTAACTAATACCAGACACCAGAAACTAATACCAGACACCAGATAACTAATACCAGACACCAGATAACTAATACCAGACACCAGATAACTAACACCAGACACCAGAAACTAATACCAGACACCAGATTACTAATACCAGACACCAGATAACTAATACCAGACACCAGATAACTAATACCAGAACCCAGATATCTAATACCAGACACCAGAAACTAATACCAGACACCAGATAACTAATACCAGACACCAGAAACTAATACCAGACACCAGATAACTAATACCAGACACCAGAAACTAATACCAGACACCAGATAACTAATACCAGACACCAGATAACTAATACCAGACACCAGATAACTAATACCAGACACCAGACAACTAATACCAGTTACCAGATAACTAATACCAGACACCAGATAACTAGTACCAGACACCAGAAACTAATACCAGACACCAGATATCTAATACCAGACACCAGAAACTAATACCAGACACCAGATTCCTAATACCAGTTACCAGATAACTAATACCAGACACCAGATAACTAATACCAGACACCAGATAACTAATACCAGACACCAGAAACTAATACCAGACATCAGAAACTAATACCAGACACCAGATAACTAATACCAGACACCAGATAACTAATGACAGACACCAGAAACTAATACCAGACACCAGATAACTAATACCAGACACCAGATAACTAATACCAGACACCAGCTAACTAATACCAGACACCAGAAACTAATACCAGACACCAGATATCTAATACCAGACACCAGAAACTAATACCAGACACCAGATTCCTAATACCAGATACCAGATAACTAATACCAGACACCAGATAACTAATACCAGACACCAGATATCTAATACCAGACACCAGATAACTAATACCAGACAACAGATAACTAATATCAGACACCAGAAACTAATACCAGACACCAGATAACTAATACCAGACACCAGATTCCTAATACCAGACACCAGATAACTAATACCAGACACCAGAAACTAATACCAGACACCAGATAACTAATGACAGACACCAGAAACTAATACCAGACACCAGATAACTAATACCAGACACCAGAAACTAATACCAGACACCAGATAACTAATACCAGACACCAGATAACTAATACCAGACACCAGATAACTAATACCAGATACCAGAAACTAATACCAGACACCAGAAACTAATACCAGACACCAGATAACTAATACCAGACACCAGATATCTAATACCAGACACCAGAAACTAATACCAGACACCAGATAACTAACACCAGACACCAGATAACTAATACAAGACACCAGATAACTAATACCAGACACCAGATATCTAATACCAGACACCAGATAACTAATACCAGACACCAGATAACTAATACCAGACACCAGATAACTAATACCAGACACCAGATAACTAATACCAGACACCAGATAACTAATACCAGACACCAGATAACTAATACCAGACACCAGAAACTAATACCAGACACCAGATAACTAATACCAGACACCAGATAACTAATACCAGACACCAGATATCTAATACCAGACACCAGAAACTAATACCAGACACCAGAAGCTAATACCAGACACCAGATAACTAATACGAGACACCAGATAACTAATACCAGACACCAGATATCTAATACCAGACACCAGATAAATAATACCAGACACCAGATAACTAATACCAGACACCAGATAACTAATATCAGACACCATAAACTAATACCAGACACCAGATAACTAATACCAGACACCAGATTCCTAATACCAGACACCAGATAACTAATACCAGACACCAGAAACTAATACCAGACACCAGATAACTAATACCAGACACCAGATAACTAATACCAGACACCAGAAACTAATACCAGACACCAGAAACTAATACCAGACACCAGATAACTAATACCAGACACCAGATAACTAATACCAGACACCAGATATCTAATACCAGACACCAGAAACTAATACCAGACACCAGAAGCTAATACCAGACACCAGATAACTAATACCAGACACCAGATAACTAATACCAGACACCAGATATCTAATACCAGACACCAGATAACTAATACCAGACACCAGATAACTAATATCAGACACCAGAAACTAATACCAGACACCAGATAACTAATACCAGACACCAGATTCCTAATACCAGACACCAGATAACTAATACCAGACACCAGAAGCTAATACCAGACACCAGATAACTAATACCAGACACCAGATAACTAATACCAGACACCATATTCCTAATACCAGACACCAGATAACTAATACCAGACACCAGAAACTAATACCAGACACCAGATAACTAATACCAGACACCAGATAACTAATACCAGACACCAGATAACTAATACCAGACACCAGATAACTAATACCAGACACCAGAAACTAATACCAGTCACCAGATAACTAATACCAGACACCAGATATCTAATACCAGACACCAGAAGCTAATACCAGACACCAGATAACTAATACCAGACACCAGATAACTAATACCAGACACCAGATATCTAATACCAGACACCAGATAAATAATACCAGACACCAGATAACTAATACCAGACACCAGATAACTAATATCAGACACCAGAAACTAATACCAGACACCAGATAACTAATACCAGACAGCAGATAACTAATACCAGACACCAGATTCCTAATACCAGACACCAGATAACTAATACCAGACACAAGATATCTAATACCAGACACCAGAAACTAATACCAGACACCAGATAACTAATACCAGACACCAGAAACTAATACCAGACACCAGATAACTAATACCAGACACCAGATAACAAATACCAGACACCAGAAACTAATACCAGACACCAGATAACTAATACCAGACACCAGATAACTAATACCAGACACCAGATAACTAATACCAGACACCAAATAACTAATACCAGACACCAGATAACTAATACCAGACACAAGATAACTAATAATAGACACCAGATAACTAATACCAGACACCAGAAACTAATACCAGACACCAGATATCTAATACCAGACACCAGAAACTAATACCAGACACCAGATAACTAATACCAGACACCAGAAACTAATACCAGACACCAGATAACTAATACCAGACACCAGATAACTAATACCAGACACCAGATAACTAATTTTAGACACCAGAAGCTAATACCAGACACCAGATAACTAATACCAGACACCAGATAACTAATACCAGACACCAGAAACTAATACCAGACACCAGATAACTAATACCAGACACCAGATAACTAATACCAGACACCAGATAACTAATACCAGACACCAGATAACTAATACCAGACACCAGAAACTAATACCAGACACCAGATAACTAATACCAGACACCAGATATCTAATACCAGACACCAGATATCTAATACCAGACAGCAGATAACTAATACCAGACACCAGATTACTAATACCAGACACCAGAAACTAATACCAGACACCAGATAACTAATACCAGACACCAGATAACTAATACCAGACACCAGATAACTAATACCAGACACCAGATAACTAATACCAGACACCAGAAACTAATACCAGACACCAGATTCCTAATACCAGACACCAGAAACTAATACCAGACACCAGATAACTAATACCAGACACCAGATAACTAATACCAGACACCAGATAACTAATACCAGACACCAGATAACTAATACCAGACACCAGAAACTAATACCAGACACCAGAAACTAATACCAGACACCAGATAACTAATACCAGACACCAGATAACTAATACCAGACACCAAAAACTAATACCAGACACCAGATAACTAATACCAGACACCAGATATCTAATACCAGACACCAGAAACTAATACCAGACACCAAATAACTAATACCAGATACCAGAAACTAATACCAGACACCAGATAACTAATACCAGACACCAGAAACTAATACCAGACACCAGATAACTAATACCAGACACCAGATAACTAATACCAGACACCAGATAACTAATACCAGACACCAGAAACTAATACCAGACACCAGAAACTAATACCAGACACCAGATTCCTAATACCAGACACCAGAAACTAATACCAGACACCAGAAACTAATACCAGACACCAGATAACTAATACCAGACACCAGATAACTAATACCAGACACCAGATAACTAATACCAGACACCAGAAACTAACACCAAACACCAGATAACTAATACCAGACACCAGATAACTAATACCAGACACCAGATATCTAATACCAGACACCAGAAACTAATACCAGACACCAGATTCCTAATACCAGACACCAGATAACTAATACGAGACACCAGAAACTAATTCCAGACACCAGATAACTAATACCAGACACCAGATACCTAATACCAGACACCAGAAACTAATACCAGACACCAGATAACTAATACCAGACACCAGATAACTAATACCAGACACCAGAAACTAATTTCAGACACCAGATAACTAATACCAGACACCAGATAACTAATACCAGACACCAGAAACTAATACCAGACACCAGATAACTAATACCAGACACCAGATAACTAATACCAGACACCAGAAACTAATACCAGACACCAGATAACTAATACCAGACACCAGATAACTAATACCAGACACCAGATATCTAATACCAGACACCAGAAACTAATACCAGACACCAGATAACTAATACCAGACACCAGAAACAAATACCAGACACCAGAAACTAATACCAGACACCAGAAACTAATACCAGACACCAGAAACTAATACCAGACACCAGATAACTAATACCAGACACCAGAAACTAATACCAGACACCAGAAACTAATACCAGACACCAGAAGCTAATACCAGACACCAGATAACTAATACCAGACACCAGATAACTAATACCAGACACCAGATATCTAATACCAGACACCAGATAACTAATACCAGGCACCAGATTCCTAATACCAGACACCAGATTCCTAATACCAGACACCAGATTCCTAATACCAGACACCAGATAACTAATACCAGACACCAGATATCTAATACCAGACACCAGATATCTAATACCAGACACCAGAAACTAATACCAGACACCAGATAACTAATACCAGACACCAGAAACTAATACCAGACACCAGAAACTAATACCAGACACCAGAAACTAATACCAGACACCAGAAACTAATACCAGACACCAGAAGCTAATACCAGACACCAGATAACTAATACCAGACACCAGATATCTAATACCAGACACCAGATAACTAATACCAGACACCAGAAACTAATACCAGACACCAGATAACTAATACCAGACACCAGATAACTAATACCAGACACCAGATAACTAATACCAGACACCAGATAACTAATACCAGGCACCAGATTCCTTTTACCAGACACCAGATAACTAATACCAGACACAAGATATCTAATACCAGACACCAGATAACTAATACCAGACACAAGATAACTAATACCAGACACCAGATAACTAATACCAGACACCAGATATCTAATACCAGACACCAGAAACTAATACCAGACACCAGATAACTAATACCAGACACCAAAAACTAATACCAGACACCAGATAACTAATACCAGACACCAGATATCTAATACCAGACACCAGAAACTAATACCAGACACCAGATAACTAATACCAGACACCAGAAACTAATACCAGACACCAGATAACTAATACCAGACACCAGAAACTAATACCAGACACCAGATAACTAATACCAGACACCAGATAACTAATACCAGACACCAGATAACTAATACCAGACACCAGATAACTAATACCAGACACCAGATAACTAATACCACACACCAGAAACTAATACCAGACACCAGAAACTAATACCAGACAGCAGATAACTAATACCAGACACCAGATAACTAATACCAGACACCAGATAACTAATACCAGACACCAGATAACTAATACCAGACACCAGAAACTAATACCAGACACCAGATATCTAATACCAGACACCAGAAACTAATACCAGACACCAGATAACTAATACCAGACACCAGATATCTAATACCAGACACCAGAAACTAATACCAGACACCAGATAACTAATACCAGACACCAGATATCTAATACCAGACACCAGAAACTAATACCAGACACCAGATAACTAATACCAGACACCAGATATCTAATACCAGACACCAGAAACTAATACCAGACACCAGATAACTAATACCAGACACCAGAAACTAATACCAGACACCAGATAACTAATACCAGACACCAGAAACTAATACCAGACACCAGATAACTAATACCAGACACCAGATAACTAATACCAGACACCAGATAACTAATACCAGACACCAGATAACTAATACCAGACACCAGATAACTAATACCAGACACCAGAAACTAATACCAGACACCAGAAACTAATACCAGACAGCAGATAACTAATACCAGACACCAGATAACTAATACCAGACACCAGATAACTAATACCAGACACCAGATAACTAATACCAGACACCAGAAACTAATACCAGACACCAGATATCTAATACCAGACACCAGAAACTAATACCAGACACCAGATAACTAATACCAGACACCAGATATCTAATACCAGACACCAGAAACTAATACCAGACACCAGATAACTAATACCAGACACCAGATAACTAATACCAGACACCAGAAACTAATACCAGACACCAGATTCCTAATACCAGACACCAGATAACTAATACCAGACACCAGAAACTAATACCAGACACCAGATAACTAATACCAGACACAAGATATCTAATACCAGACACCAGAAACTAATACCAGACACCAGATAACTAATACCAGACACCAGCTAACTAATACCAGACACCAGAAACTAATACCAGACACCAGATAACTAATACCAGACACCAGATAACTAATACCAGACACCAGATAACTAATACCAGACACCAGATAACTAATACCAGACACCAGATAACTAATACCAGACACCAGAAACTAATACCAGACACCAGAAACTAATACCAGACACCAGATAACTAATACCAGACATCAGATAACTAATACCAGACACCAGATATCTAATACCAGACACCAGAAACTAATACCAGACACCAGATAAATAATACCAGACACCAGATAACTAATACCAGACACCAGATATCTAATACCAGACACCAAAAACTAATACCAGACACCAGATTCCTAATACCAGACACAAGATAACTAATACCAGACACCAGAAACTAATACCAGACACTAGAAAACTAATACCAGACACCATATATCTAATACCAGACACCAGATAACTAATACCAGACACCAGAAACTAATACCAGACACCAGATATCTAATACCAGACACCAGAAACTAATACCAGACACCAGATAACTAATACCAGACACCAGATAACTAATACCAGACATCAGATAACTAATACCAGACACCAGATATCTAATACGAGACACCAGAAACTAATACCAGACACCAGATAACTAATACCAGACACCAGATAACTAATACCAGACACCAGATATCTAATACCAGACACCAGAAACTAATACCAGACACCAGATTCCTAATACCAGACACAAGATAACTAATACCAGACACCAGAAACTAATACCAGACACCAGATAACTAATACCAGACACCAGATATATATAACCAAACACCAGATAACTAATACCAGACACCAGAAACTAATACCAGACACCAGATAACTAATACCAGACACCAGATATCTAATACCAGACACCAGAAACTAATACCAGACACCAGATAACTAATACCAGACACCAGATAATTAATACCAGACACCAGAAACTAATACCAGACACCAGATAACTAATACCAGACACCAGAAACTAATACCAGACACCAGATAACTAATACCAGACACCAGATAACTAATACCAGACATCAGATAACTAATACCAGACACCAGAAACTAATACCAGACACCAGATAACTAATACCAGACACCAGATAACTAATACCAGACACCAGATAACTAATACCAGACACCAGAAACTAATACCAGACACCAGATAACTAATACCAGACACCAGAAACTAATACCAGACACCAGATAACTAATACCAGACACCAGATAACTAATACCAGACACCAGATAACTAATACCAGACACCAGAAACTAATACCAGACACCAGATAACTAATACCAGACACCAGATAACTAATACCAGACACCAGATAACTAATACCAGACACCAGATAACTAATACCAGACACTAGATAACTAATACCAGACACCAGAAACTAATACCAGACACCAGATAACTAAAACCAGACACCAGAAACTAATACCAGACACCAGATAACTAATACCAGACACCAGAAACTAATACCAGACACCAGATAACTAATACCAGACACCAGATAACTAATACCAGACACCAGATAACTAATACCAGAGACCAGAAACTAATACCTGACACCAGATAACTAATACCAGACACCAGAAACTAATACCAGACACCAGATAACTAATACCAGACACCAGATAACTAATACCAGACACCAGATAACTAATAACAGACACCAGATATCTAATACCAGACACCAGAAACTAATACCAGACACCAGATAACTAATACCAGACACCAGAAACTAATACCAGACACCAGATAACTAATACCAGACACCAGAAACTAATACCAGACACCAGATAACTAATACCAGACACCAGATAACTAATACCAGACATCAGATAACTAATACCAGACACCAGAAACTAATACCAGACACCAGATAACTAATACCAGACACCAGATAACTAATACCAGACACCAGATAACTAATACCAGACACCAGAAACTAATACCAGACACCAGATAGCTAATACCAGACACCAGAAACTAATACCAGACACCAGATAACTAATACCAGACACCAGATAACTAATACCAGACACCAGATAACTAATACCAGACACCAGAAACTAATACCTGACACCAGATAACTAATACCAGACACCAGAAACTAATACCAGACACCAGATAACTAATACCAGACACCAGATAACTAATACCAGACACCAGATAACTAATAACAGACACCAGATATCTAATACCAGACACCAGAAACTAATACCAGACACCAGTTTACTAATACCAGACACCAGAAACTAATACCAGACACCAGATAACTAATACCAGACACCAGAAACTAATACCAGACACCAGATAACTAATACCAGACACCAGATAACTAATACCAGACATCAGATAACTAATACCAGACACCAGAAACTAATACCAGACACCAGATAACTAATATCAGACACCAGATAACTAATACCAGACACCAGATAACTAATACCAGACACCAGATAACTAATACCAGACACCAGAAACTAATACCAGACACCAGATAACTAATACCAGACACCAGAAACTAATACCAGACACCAGAAACTAATACCAGACACCAGATAACTAATACCAGACACCAGATAACTAATACCAGACACCAGAAACTAATACCAGACACCAGATAACTAATACCAGACACCAGATAACTAATACTAGACACCAGATAACTAATACCAGACACCAGATAACTAATACCAGACACCAGATAACTAATACCAGACACTAGATAACTAATACCAGACACCAGAAACTAATACCAGACACCAGATAACTAAAACCAGACACCAGAAACTAATACCAGACACTAGATAACTAATACCAGACACCAGATAACTAATACCAGACACCAGATAACTAATACCAGACACCAGCTTAGTAATACCAGACACCAGATAAATAATACCAGACACCAGAAACTAATACCAGACACCAGATAACTAATACCAGACACCAGATGTCTAATAATAGACACCAGAAACTAATACCAGACACCAGATAACTAATACCAGACACCAGAAACTAATACCAGACACCAGATAACTAATACCAGACACCAGAAACTAATACCAGACACCAGATAACTAATACCAGACACCAGATAACTAATACCAGACACCAGATAACTAATACCAGACACCAGAAACTAATACCAGACACCAGATAACTAATACCAGACACCAGATAACTAATACCAGACACCAGATAACTAATACCAGACACCAGATAACTAATACCAGACACCAGATAACTAATACCAGACACAAGATAACTAATACCAGACACCAGAAACTAATACCAGACACCAGATAACTAAAACCAGACACCAGAAACTAATACCAGACACCAGATAACTAATACCAGACACCAGAAACTAATACCAGACACCAGATAACTAATACCAGACACCAGATAACTAATACCAGACACCAGATAACTAATACCAGAGACCAGAAACTAATACCTGACACCAGATAACTAATACCAGACACCAGAAACTAATACCAGACACCAGATAACTAATACCAGACACCAGATAACTAATACCAGACACCAGATAACTAATAACAGACACCAGATATCTAATACCAGACACCAGAAACTAATACCAGACACCAGATAACTAATACCAGACACCAGAAACTAATACCAGACACCAGATAACTAATACCAGACACCAGAAACTAATACCAGACACCAGATAACTAATACCAGACACCAGATAACTAATACCAGACATCAGATAACTAATACCAGACACCAGAAACTAATACCAGACACCAGATAACTAATACCAGACACCAGATAACTAATACCAGACACCAGATAACTAATACCAGACACCAGAAACTAATAACAGACACCAGATAACTAATACCAGACACCAGAAACTAATACCAGACACCAGATAACTAATACCAGACACCAGATAACTAATACCAGACACCAGATAACTAATACCAGACACCAGAAACTAATACCTGACACCAGATAACTAATACCAGACACCAGAAACTAATACCAGACACCAGATAACTAATACCAGACACCAGATAACTAATACCAGACACCAGATAACTAATAACAGACACCAGATATCTAATACCAGACACCAGAAACTAATACCAGACACCAGTTTACTAATACCAGACACCAGAAACTAATACCAGACACCAGATAACTAATACCAGACACCAGAAACTAATACCAGACACCAGATAACTAATACCAGACACCAGATAACTAATACCAGACATCAGATAACTAATACCAGACACCAGAAACTAATACCAGACACCAGATAACTAATATCAGACACCAGATAACTAATACCAGACACCAGATAACTAATACCAGACACCAGATAACTAATACCAGACACCAGAAACTAATACCAGACACCAGATAACTAATACCAGACACCAGAAACTAATACCAGACACCAGAAACTAATACCAGACACCAGATAACTAATACCAGACACCAGATAACTAATACCAGACACCAGAAACTAATACCAGACACCAGATAACTAATACCAGACACCAGATAACTAATACTAGACACCAGATAACTAATGCCAGACACCAGATAACTAATACCAGACACCAGATAACTAATACCAGACACTAGATAACTAATACCAGACACCAGAAACTAATACCAGACACCAGATAACTAAAACCAGACACCAGAAACTAATACCAGACACTAGATAACTAATACCAGACACCAGATAACTAATACCAGACACCAGATAACTAATACCAGACACCAGCTTAGTAATACCAGACACCAGATAAATAATACCAGACACCAGAAACTAATACCAGACACCAGATAACTAATACCAGACACCAGATGTCTAATAATAGACACCAGAAACTAATACCAGACACCAGATAACTAATACCAGACACCAGAAACTAATACCAGACACCAGATAACTAATACCAGACACCAGAAACTAATACCAGACACCAGATAACTAATACCAGACACCAGATAACTAATACCAGACACCAGATAACTAATACCAGACACCAGAAACTAATACCTGACACCAGATAATTAATACCAGACACCAGAAACTAATACCAGACACCAGATAACTAATACCAGACACCAGATAACTAATACCAGACACCAGATAACTAATAACAGACACCAGATATCTAATACCAGACACCAGAAACTAATACCAGACATCAGATAACTAATACCAGACACCAGATAACTAATACCAAACACCAGATATCTAATACCAGACACCAGAAACTAATACCAGACACCAGATAACTAATACCAGACACCAGATAACTAATACCAGACACCAGATATCTAATACTAGACACCAGATACCTAATACCAGACACCAGATAACTAATACCAGACACCTGATAACTAATACCAGACACCAGATATCAAATACCAGACACCAGATAACTAATACCAGACACCAGATAACTAATACCAGACACCAGATATCTAATACCAGACACCAGATAACTAATACCAGACACCAGATATGTAATACCAGACACCAGAAACTAATACCAGACACCAGATAACTAATACCAGACACCAGATAACTAATACCAGACACCAGAAACTAATACCAGACACCAGATAACTAATACCAGATAACTAATACCAGACACCAGATAACTAATACCAGACACCAGATAACTAATACCAGACACCAGAAACTAATACCAGACACCAGATAACTAGTACCAAACACCAGATATCTAATACCAGACACCAGAAACTAATACCAGACACCAGATAACTAATACCAGACACCAGATAACTAATACCAGACACCAGATATCTAATACCAGACACCAGATAACTAATACCAGACACCAGATAACTAATACAAGACACCAGATAACTAATACCAGACACCAGATATCTAATACCAGACACCAGATAACTAATACCAGACACCAGATAACTAATACCAGACACCAGATATCTAATACCAGACACCAGATAACTAATACCAGACACAAGATATGTAATACCAGACACCAGAAACTAATACCAGACACCAGATAACTAATACCAGACACCAGATATTTAATACCAGACACCAGAAACTAATACCAGACATCAGATAACTAATACCAGACACCAGATAACTAATACCAAACACCAGATATCTAATACCAGACACCAGAAACTAATACCAGACACCAGATAACTAATACCAGACACCAGATAACTAATACCAGACACCAGATTCCTAATACCAGACACAAGATAACTAATACCAGACACCAGAAACTAATACCAGACACCAGATAACTAATACCAGACACCAGAAACTAATACCAGACACCAGATAACTAATACCAGACACCAGAAACTAATACCAGACACCAGATAACTAATACCAGACACCAGAAACTAATACCAGACACCAGATAACTAATACCAGATACCAGATAACTAATACCAGACATCAGATAACTAATACCAGACACCAGAAACTAATACCAGACACCAGATAACTAATATCAGACACCAGATAACTAATACCAGACACCAGATAACTAATACCAGACACCAGATAACTAATACCAGACACCAGAAACTAATACCAGACACCAGATAACTAATACCAGACACCAGAAACTAATACCAGACACCAGAAACTAATACCAGACACCAGATAACTAATACCAGACACCAGATAACTAATACCAGACACCAGAAACTAATACCAGACACCAGATAACTAATACCAGACACCAGATAACTAATACTAGACACCAGATAACTAATGCCAGACACCAGATAACTAATACCAGACACCAGATAACTAATACCAGACACTAGATAACTAATACCAGACACCAGAAACTAATACCAGACACCAGATAACTAAAACCAGACACCAGAAACTAATACCAGACACTAGATAACTAATACCAGACACCAGATAACTAATACCAGACACCAGATAACTAATACCAGACACCAGCTTAGTAATACCAGACACCAGATAAATAATACCAGACACCAGAAACTAATACCAGACACCAGATAACTAATACCAGACACCAGATGTCTAATAATAGACACCAGAAACTAATACCAGACACCAGATAACTAATACCAGACACCAGAAACTAATACCAGACACCAGATAACTAATACCAGACACCAGAAACTAATACCAGACACCAGATAACTAATACCAGACACCAGATAACTAATACCAGACACCAGATAACTAATACCAGACACCAGAAACTAATACCTGACACCAGATAATTAATACCAGACACCAGAAACTAATACCAGACACCAGATAACTAATACCAGACACCAGATAACTAATACCAGACACCAGATAACTAATAACAGACACCAGATATCTAATACCAGACACCAGAAACTAATACCAGACATCAGATAACTAATACCAGACACCAGATAACTAATACCAAACACCAGATATCTAATACCAGACACCAGAAACTAATACCAGACACCAGATAACTAATACCAGACACCAGATAACTAATACCAGACACCAGATATCTAATACTAGACACCAGATACCTAATACCAGACACCAGATAACTAATACCAGACACCTGATAACTAATACCAGACACCAGATATCAAATACCAGACACCAGATAACTAATACCAGACACCAGATAACTAATACCAGACACCAGATATCTAATACCAGACACCAGATAACTAATACCAGACACCAGATATGTAATACCAGACACCAGAAACTAATACCAGACACCAGATAACTAATACCAGACACCAGATAACTAATACCAGACACCAGAAACTAATACCAGACACCAGATAACTAATACCAGATAACTAATACCAGACACCAGATAACTAATACCAGACACCAGATAACTAATACCAGACACCAGAAACTAATACCAGACACCAGATAACTAGTACCAAACACCAGATATCTAATACCAGACACCAGAAACTAATACCAGACACCAGATAACTAATACCAGACACCAGATAACTAATACCAGACACCAGATATCTAATACCAGACACCAGATAACTAATACCAGACACCAGATAACTAATACAAGACACCAGATAACTAATACCAGACACCAGATATCTAATACCAGACACCAGATAACTAATACCAGACACCAGATAACTAATACCAGACACCAGATATCTAATACCAGACACCAGATAACTAATACCAGACACAAGATATGTAATACCAGACACCAGAAACTAATACCAGACACCAGATAACTAATACCAGACACCAGATATTTAATACCAGACACCAGAAACTAATACCAGACATCAGATAACTAATACCAGACACCAGATAACTAATACCAAACACCAGATATCTAATACCAGACACCAGAAACTAATACCAGACACCAGATAACTAATACCAGACACCAGATAACTAATACCAGACACCAGATTCCTAATACCAGACACAAGATAACTAATACCAGACACCAGAAACTAATACCAGACACCAGATAACTAATACCAGACACCAGAAACTAATACCAGACACCAGATAACTAATACCAGACACCAGAAACTAATACCAGACACCAGATAACTAATACCAGGCACCAGATATCTAATACCAGACACCAGAAACTAATACCAGACACCAGATAACTAATACCAGACACCAGAAACTAATACCAGACACCAGATAACTAATACCAGACACCAGATAACTAATACCAGACACCAGAAATTAATACCAGACACCAGATATCTAATACCAGACACCAGAAACTAATACCAGACACCAAATAACTAATACCAGACCAGATAACTAATACCAGACACCAGAAACTAAACTAATACCAGACACCAGATTCCTAATACCAGACACCAGATAACTAATACCAGACACCAGAAACTAATACCAGACACCAGATAACTAATACCAGACACCAGATAACTAATACCAGACACCAGATAACTAATACCAGACACCAGAAACTAATACCAGACACCAGAAACTAATACCAGACACCAGATAACTAATACCAGACACCAGAAACTAATACCAGACACCAGATAACTAATACCAGACACCAGATAACTAATACCAGACACCAGAAATTAATACCAGACACCAGATATCTAATACCAGACACCAGAAACTAATACCAGACACCAAATAACTAATACCAGACCAGATAACTAATACCAGACACCAGAAACTAAACTAATACCAGACACCAGAAACTAATACCAGACACCAGATAACTAATACCAGACACCAGAAACTAATACCAGACACCAGATAACTAATACCAGACACCAGATAACTAATACCAGACACCAGATAACTAATACCAGACACCAGAAACTAATACCAGACACCAGAAACTAATACCAGACACCAGATAACTAATACCAGACACCAGAAACTAATACCAGACACCAGAAACTAATACCAGACACCAGATAACTAATACCAGACACCAGAAATTAATACCAGACACCAGATATCTAATACCAGACACCAGAAACTAATACCAGACACCAAATAACTAATACCAGACCAGATAACTAATACCAGACACCAGAAACTAAACTAATACCAGACACCAGATTCCTAATACCAGACACCAGATAACTAATACCAGACACCAGATAACTAATACCAGACACCAGATATCTAATACCAGACACCAGATAACTAATACCAGACACCAGATAACTAAAACCAGACACCAGATATCTAATACCAGACACCAGATAACTAATACCAGACACCAGATATGTAATACAAGAAACCAGAAACTAATACCAGACACCAGATAACTAATACCAGACTGTTGACGAACGAACTACTGTGCAGCACTACCAATGAATGCAGCTCTGTAATTCATACGCACGTGTACAACCGCGGTTTGGTGTCATCCCCTTTTGAGCTTGCTTTGTTAGTTAGTCTTTTACTTACCATACAGTCCACTTTGATTATAGCAAGAAACGTTTAACAATAATTCAAGAAAACTATACATACATGTATCATAAAATTAATACATAATAAACACAATACAAAATTCTTAAATTCAAAAACATATTTTGGTCCTCCTCGCCAAATTTGAAACAGTGTAAAAGATGCAAGTTTGTTGGTGAAGTGCAAGTGTTAAGATTCAATTCAAGGAAAAGTTGTGGGCAATCAGTGCAAGTGTTGTTCAACAGGAACAAAAGTCAGACGGTTATAGAAACCAAGTTAAAAAGAACAAAGTATACGTTTATTTAAATTACCACCAGTGATCGAATAATTCGTAAAAGTCCGTGGTATATATGTATATGCGTACATACATACATATATACAGACGAATAATCCGTTAAAAACCGTGGTATACTTACGTACATACATACAGTCGTGTATACATATAGCTACCGTACGCGTATTATATACAAAAGCTAGCGGTTCAAAAATTTGAGAGAGAGTTGTGCAAGTATATAGAAGAGAACAAAAGGAAAGAACAAATTCGTTCCAAGTAAAACAAGACAAAGCAAAAAGTGTTTAATGCTAAGAGCAAGTCAAAAAAGTATTTTGGAAAAAAAGAATTGGCAAGTATTGCAATTTATGCTTTGCTAATTCACTAATACATAAAGAATAGTTGTGTGTGGCACAAGGAAAATTACCAAATACAAACTAACAGTGCAAGTTATTACAAGAAGTTGGTTATATACATATGTATGTATATACATAACATAAAGTAGAAACATAAGACAATTGGAAATAAGCAAAAAGAGTTCGTTAGTAACTTAAGATCAATTATAAAACAGAGTATTTACGGCACGCGACAAGCGTCAAACTGTGTGAAAATAAATAGAAAATTCAGAAAATTGGCATATTACTAATTAAATTATCTATGTTGAAAAAACTACCTTTCCGTCTAATTATAAATATGAAATTAAGTTGACAACTATATATTTGAAATGAGAAATTTATGAAATTAGAATTTAATTAAAAATAAAAATAAAAGAAACGTAAATACAGTGAAAACTTAAATTAAATAAAATTTCTATAACAAGAAGATATTCAAACAAATGATAAAATCGTGAATAATAGATAGTTGCCAACATAACGAAAGAATAAGAATTGAAAGATCTTAATAAACAACTAACTACAGAATAGTAACTGGCAGAAAAAACTGTAAGTACAATACCTTTTTTTCTTATACAATGGCTAATATTTTTTTTTTTTTTTATTTTTTTATTTTTTTTTTTAATGCATGATTTTTATTTATTGTATCTTCATATATGAACTAACAATAAGTATTCAAATCTTAAATCTAAAAATATAATTAGGCCCGACCAGTGTCGGACATAAGCTTAGTAATAGTTATATATAATACATAAGTAGTGATAGTCAAAAGGAAAAAAATAAAGTATTTTCAAGAAGTCCCATCTGGAGTGCTATGAATAAGAGCCCATGTGTCCCTCTTTTTTAGGCGGATGTGTCCAGTAAAGTTCAAAATATTACGGGCAAGCGGATTAGGATGTGACTCGAGTTTTGTTAAATATTTGCCAGCGTATTTTGCAATTTCTTCAGTCACTAGTGGCATATTTAAATCACGATGTATATTTGAATTTTTTATATACCACGGAGCCAATGTTATTAAGCGTAAAATTTTGTTTTGCCTTCGTTGGATTCTCTCGACATTAGAAGCTGAAGCAGTGCCCCATAACTGTATTCCGTAGCACCATATTGGTTTCAAAATCGTCTTGTATATTAAAAGTTTACAATCTAGACTGAGTGTTGAATTTCTACCAATCAGCCAATGTATCTGAGTTAATTTCAGTTTCATTTGTGTTAGCTTTGAGTCAATATGGGGCTTCCATGTAAGCCGTCGATCAAGGTGTATACCAAGGTATTTTACGTGTGAATGTTGAAGAACAACTTGATTCTTGATTCGAATAGGGGAACAAGTATCTCTTCGCAGGGTAAATGTTACCTGGACACACTTTTGCTCGTTTACTTTGATTCTCCATAAATTTAACCATAGTTCCAGTTGTGTAATATGTTCTTGTAGATATCGGGAAGCCTCGTGAGGGTTTTCGTGCATACTAAGGCAGGCTGTATCATCGGCAAACGTAGATGTATGGATATTGCTGCTCAAAGGCATATCACAAGTGTAAATCAAATACAAAACTGGCCCCAGTATGCTCCCCTGTGGCACACCGGATGATATAGATTCGGGCACACTCATGAAGTCTCCTTCCACAACCGTAAACTTCCGGGTAGTAATATAACTTTCTAATAGCTTCAGAAAATTTATTGGTAAATATGATTTCAATTTTAAAATAAGACCTTCATGCCACACTTTATCAAATGCCTGAGAAACGTCGATAAACAGCGCAGAACAATACTTCTTTTCTTCAAATGTTCTTCTTATAAATTGAACCAATCTATGAGTTTGTTCGATGGTGCTATGCTGACTTCTAAAACCAAATTGATGGTCCGGTATGCACCCATTACTAACTAGAATTGGGGACAATTTTGTCATGAGCAGTTTTTCGAAAAGTTTTGACATTGTTGATAGCAGACTTATTGGCCTGTATGACTCAGCCTTGGTAAGGTCTTTGCCCGGCTTTGGAATCATTTTAACTTTGGCAAGCTTCCAGCTATTTGGATAATACTCCAGTCGTAAAATGGCGTTAAAAATAAATAACAGGATTCTAATTGCAATACGAGGCAACTTTATTAGCATCTGGTTACTAATTCCATCAATACCCGGAGCTTTCTTCGGGTTAAGTTCAGCAATTACTTTTTGTACATCACACGTTCTAAATTTTATGGGTCGAGGTGGTAGCGCCACACATTCGGCAAATCAATAACACCAGTACACGAGTTAGGGGTAAATACTGATTTTAAATGCTCAGCAAATAGTTTACCTTTTTCAGTATCGCTTCTTGCCCAACCCCCTGTAGATGTACGCAGAGGTGGTTTAAACGCAACAGGTGTTTTAAGCTTTCTAGCAGCGCGCCACAAGGAGTAATTAGATGCTGGTGTGGCATCAAGACCTTCCAGATAGTTTTTAAAAGATGCAGTTTTTTCAAATGCAAGCAAGTCTTGGAGTCGTTTAGTGCATTCTTTAAATCTGATTTTATGTTGGGGCGATCTGTGCTGTTGCCATTCCCTTCTAGCTCTTCTTTTTTCACTTACAAGACGTTCAATATCCGTAGAATAAATTCTATTATATCCAGTCTGCGGGTAGGAGGTAGTCGCATGTTCAGCAGCCTGTTTTATATTTTTGATAAGATTGCCAATGTTAAATTCAATATCTTCGGATGTTCTTAGCATAATGTTTTCCGTACAATGAGTACTGAGATATTTTCTGAACCCCAGCCAATTAACCCTCAAACAGCTGACTGTTTACTTTTACCTATTTCGGCGGACTGGTTTATATTTGTAAACCCATATGTAATACACGAATATGCGTGGAAAGATGCAATAATAGAATGCAAAAGTCATGTTTAAGAGCTCAGAGATACACGTGTTTATCGTTCTTAAAGTGAAAACAAACAAAAAATATAATAAAAATGTCAAAACGTGCGCGGAATGTTGTGGAGCCACCAGTTTTTGAACTCTAACGAGGAGTTCTTCCAGTCATTGCATCAGTAATTTTACCTGATCCCGAGGCAGGGCCCAGCAATGTTAAACAACGCAGGTATGCTTTTGATGTTTTTGTGTATACATTATGTCATTTATGTTTTTGTCTATTCATCTTTATAGTAATGAAGTCTTGCCTTGTGGCGGTAGCTCTATTCGGTATAACCGGTATGGCAAGATCGATGTAACCAAGTGTGTATCATGTCTATATATCATGTTCTTTATATGTGAAAGTGCATTTCAATTTTTATATAGAATGCCCGAAGCGGAATTAGAAGAACTTCTAGCAAGCGAGAGTGATGGTGGCAGCGATTGCAATGATGACATTGAAGATATTGATTGGGTTCCAAATGGATCATCGTCGGAAGAAGAATTGGAAGACGTACTTGAGCTTCATCAAAGCGACAATGACGATGACGATGAGAATGGGGAGAATGTTGATGCAGATATGATTGATCAGGTTGCAGAGGAACCTGTTTGGAATGCTACCGTAAGTCTTCTTGGGCCAGACATGACGTATACATCGAAGGATGGCACTACAGGGGCTAAAAATCCGATTCCCATTACTCGAACACGATTGCACAATATTATTCGAGAAAATTGTCAGTATTCGATAATTCAATATGTTTGGTTTACATTTTTTCATATCCATTCTAATTTGTTTTTCATTTTATTTTTGTATTCGGTAGGTGGCCCAACCAATATAAATATGCAAACTCGTTGTGACACAATGTGCAAGCGGAAATCGCGTCGGTGGCCATTAATTATGCTTTTCAACATGGTGGATTTGTCGGGATTGGGTGCATACGTGCTGTATTCTGAAATGCATGGGACCAGCAATCCTCGTCGTAGCTTCCTAATTGCATTGGCGAACGATATGGCCACTCCGAACATCACACGTCGAGCACAGATTAGCCACGTCAATCGTTGGCCTCATGTTCGGAATGCGATTCTGGATATGGTGGACATCAGGAGCCTTCCATCGGATCAGCCACAGCCAAAATTGCAAGCAGATAAAGGAACACCGGGCATCAAAGGAAAGTGCGTCTTCTGCGCAATGGAGAAAAGGTAACGCGTCACCCGAAAGTGTTGCTCTCTTTGCGGTAAGAAGGTATGTGATACACACTGTGTCACGATTACAAAGTGCCCGGATTGTCAATAATTATTTCTATTTTTTCTCTAATTATGCATAATTTTGATCTCATTCTAATTTAATTTTGAATAAAACTTGAATCTTCTTGAAAAACAACACATGTGCTCTTAATATTTAACTTTTTATATATCAAATTATACTGGTTTACAAATGTAAACCAGTCAGTCCTTCAGCAGGTAGTTTTGAAAAACTGGTAAAATGGTGAACAGAAAAGTGTTCCACCACTTCTACATTCTTGTATTCGATTTAAAAGTGAATTTGTAGTTCTCTTATGGAGTTTCAATAAATTCGGATAATTCTAAATAATAAAAAAAGCATTCCAAAGTCGAAAAGTTTACATTTGTAAACTGTCAGCTGTTTGAGGGTTAACACGGTTGATCGTCTTCACATACGGGTGAGGTAAGTCACTACTTAGTGGGCTACAAATTGTAACGATCGTGGGAGAGTGATCAGAGGAAAGATCTTGAGACGCTTCAACATGAACTAATTCCCTAGAAATATTTTTCATGACTCCAAAATCTATAACATCCGGAATTTTTTGTATGTCCGTAGGCCAGTAAGTGGGCTCCCCACTCGAAATGACGACCAAGCCCATTTTTGAAATTGTGTTGAACAATGCCCGACCTCTAGGAGTAATAAGACGCGAACCCCAGAACGTGTGTTTAGCATTATAGTCGCCAGCTGCTACGAAACAAGGACCCAGAGATTTGTAAAAATCCGCGTATTGATGCTCAGTAATTGCGAATCTAGGAGGAGAGTAAATTGATGATATGACAAAATTATTGGAAAAATTTTCAACACAAATATTCGTTGCTTGTAAATGTTCTTCGCAAATGTTATCAAGAACATAGTGCTTGAGTCTTGACTTTATTAGAATTGCTGATCCACCGCAAGCCCTTCCTCTAGGGTCCTTTGTATCATATAAGGTGTAGCCATAAATTTTAAAAAGGCTTCTCGAAGTCAAATGAGTCTCAGAGACCAAGATTATATCAATATTTTTTTCCGTGAGGAAGTGCTCAAGTTCATTTTTATGTTGGCGAATGCCGTTTGCATTCCAGAAACATATTGTTAACGTGTTCATGGTTTGTTGACTAATGCTTGAAGCAGAGTATTCTGCATTCGCAGCATTTCTTGCATCATGCTAGTCATACTTGTTGTAAAATTGTTTATAGTTTGCACCAGATTTTCAATAGTAGCTTCAAGGCGATTAAAATTAAAGCCTGAGTTTGTATTTGTTGAAGTATTTGGCCGTGAAACATTTTGTGTGGGAATAGAGCTTGTTTTTGCAGCATCGGCATACGATATACGTGAATTAACTGGTTGGCTCACTTGGGCAAGAGTGGCGGAGTAAGTGTTTGCTGTTTGTGCTGGAGCTACTTTAGGTTTTTGCCCCATAGTCTTTTTAACGAAAGAATATACACGACAACCTCTGTAGTTAGCAGTGTGATTTTCTCCACAATTACTGCATTTTTTGTTACTTTGATCTTTCGGTTTATTGCAACTAGCAGTACCGTGCAATTCACCGCAAATAACACAAACTGTAGGTAATTTGCAGTAAGTTTTTGTGTGGCCATATTCTTGACAATTATGGCACTGTACGGGTCCAGAACGCTTGTGTGGTTCTTCAACTGTTATTTTTCGGTATAAAAGATATTTTAAATTATAAATTGGGTGCGTCTCATTTTTTCTCAATTTTATATCATTCGGCTCTAGTTCAACTCGAAATAGAGGCTGGGGGATCTTCTCCCTATTTATTATATTTGAAACATTTTTTACCTTGAATCCCTGGAGGACGAGTGCGTCTTTTATTTCTTCGGGAACAACATAAGAATCTATGCCCTTCAATACGATCTGCAGGCCTTTAGCACTCTTGAGCTGGTATGTGTAGAAACTTGTTTTATTTTTTTCAAATTCAGAAACCATTTTACGGTAATCTGTTTCGTCATAAATTTGAATTTTCGTTTCATCGATATTGCCACGTTTTATTGGAACAATGTGAAATTTTTTCTCACCAATGACCGAAATTAATTTCTTAATAAGAGCGTTTGAATTTTTTTCTCTCAAATATATTGGTGGCGGCTTGGAGGTTTTTTTCTCAGATATATCAGGTGTGTCGTTGTCATCTTGCAATATTTGAAAACGATTAGTGGAGGATGCGCTGTTATCCCTAGATACCTTTGAAGCAGATGCAATTTTAGTAGAATTTGGGCTTCGCCCGCGCTTTCCCACAAATATATATCGGTCCATTCCGACTTGGACCTTGGGTTTTGGGCTACTCTTATTTATATTGACAATTTGGGTAAGTGATGAACACGAGCCTGAATCGGATGATATCGCTGATTTAAATGACGAAGTAGTAGGCAACTGTAATGTTAACAAATCACTAGTTGGCATTGGACAAAGCGAAGTTGATCGCTGACGAAAAATTGGCTTAGCCGTTAAAAAAAGTCTGTCATCAGGTTTTTTATTTATTTTGTTTATATTAAGAGCATCAGAACTCGCAGTAAGTTTATCATCAGATTTTTTATTGTTATCGTTAAGATCATCAGAGCTCACAGTAAGATAGGCATTTCTGCCGTTATCACTCACTTCACAATTATTTGTTTTTGAGGTACTCATATAGAGTATTCCTCAAGGGCACTTTGTTAGTGTATTCCTCAAGGGCACTTTGAGTTATTTTGTTTACGGTTGTTTTTGTTTTATTTTTGTTTTAGTTATTACTGTCTATGTAAAAAAAATATTAGCAAAGCAAAAAAAGCTTATTTATCAAAGTTACTGTACAACGAATATTATGTTCTACAAATATTTTTTTTTGTATGGTTTTTTTTATTTAGTAAGTATGTAAAAAAAAAATTCCGCTAATACGTCTGTTCACTATGAAGGTACAACGAGAACTCCTGATATGAAAACAATAAATTCGAAACGCCGCGTCGAGAAGGCTTCGATATCTCGCGCTTTAACGTTTGTACATAATCTTCCCGCCGAAATTAGTGGTCCGCAAATACAAGCGCGTCTCAGTCGTTTAGATGCTGCGTATCAAGAACTTAAAGAGCTTACCGCACAATTGTATGATTTTGAATCAGATGCGAATTTTGTCGATCCCGGTGAAGAGTTGGCAGATTACGAAGGGAAATATTTTGTGGCTAAGGGAGTTTTTGGCGAATTATTAGATTCTCTTAGACCTCGTGCCGAAAGTGTAGAACCGCAGAATGAAACGCTTAATAGGTTGGCTGAACAACATTCAACGCTTTTAAATCGACTCGAATCCCCATTTCACGCTCGCAGCAATGACAACGATTTGCCGAAAATAAAGATTGAACCGTTTGATGGCAAATATAAGGATTGGCCAGCTTTTAAAGACCTGTTTACAAGTACGATTGACTCTAAGGCTAATTTAACAAATACGCTAAATCCGTTTTAAAAGATGACGCCGCGAAGCTCATAAAACATTTGCAAATTTCAGATGCATCGTATATCACCGCTCGGGAACGGCTCAAAGAACGTTTTGACCGTCCATGGCATATTGTGAATTCGTACATCGATACCTTTATGGCTCTTTTACCAGTCAAAGAGGAAAGTTCCATAGGGCTACGCAGAATATCGGATATTTCTAACAAAGTTATTAGAGGTTTAGAGGCAATAGGTTTCAATGAACGTGATCATTGGCTAGTTTATATCCTGCAGTCGAAAATAGACGCAGATTCCCGCAGAAAATGGATTGAGAAATCGCGCGAAGAAGTTAAACCTACCATAACTCAATTTTTAACATTTCTAGATCAACGATGTGAGGAGATTGAACTGGGCAAGAATGCAGAGAAGAAAAATCACAACAAAACGCTTATTTCAAGACATAACTCGTCTACGGCATTGGTAGCAGTCAACAATGATAAATCATGTTCAAATTGTTGTAATTGTAGTTCTAGTGAACACCATATACATAAGTGTCAACATTTCCTATCTGTATCTATAGATCAGCGTCGTACGTTAGTAAAAAACAAGAATCTGTGCTTTAATTGCCTTCGTCCTGGGCACACAGTATACAATTGCAAATCAAAAAATAAGTGTCGTTTTTGCCAACGTAGTCACAATAGCCTTCTGCACATGGTACAGGATTTTAAAAATAGTCAACGAAATAAGCCGTGTGCTGGTACCGGTGGTAAGTCGGAAGCTGTTCAGCAAGTATCACTTAATACTCTGATTAGACATCCTCGCGATGAATCGGCTGGCAAAGTCAATGTCAAACACATCTTGCCAACTGCAATTGTCAAGGTACGCAATATGACCGGAAATTTCATCACTTGTCGTGTTTTGCTTGACATCGCGTCGGAGTATTCGTACATCACTGAAGACTGTATCAAACGTTTAGGCCTGTCACGTAACCCATCGCGTATGCCTCTTGCTGGAATTCAGTCGGTGAAGGCAGACCCAACTCGTTATCACACGTGTGTTCATATTGAATCTAGAATCTCACAATATTCCATTGATGCTGTCGTGCACGTATTGGGACATATTACAGCGTCCTTACCAAGAGCTACAATAAACTCTTTTGACTCAGATATGCTTACGAATCTGCAACTTGCTGATCCATATTGGAATCGCTCATCACCAATTGACATTCTGTTGGGAGCTGATGAAGTTTGGAAAATTCTTTGCAACGAAAAATTGAAGAATGATCAAGGCAAGGTCATTGCTGTTTCAACACTATTTGGCTGGGTTGTTACGTCAGGCATTTTCGCAGGGGAAACGCAAGTACACACAACATTACATACCCTGGGTGACCTTGATCAATCGATCCGTGCATTTTGGGAAATTGAAGAGTGCTCCAATATTCCAACAAAGCTGCAAGATGAGGCCGAAGTAGTGGAACAAAATTTTAAGACTACTCACGCAAGACATACTGATGAAAAATATATCGTAGAACTTCCATTCAAAGAACAACCTACATTTTCCAATACGTATAAGGGTGCGCTCACACGTTTTATTGCAACCGAACGCAGATTATCTCGGGACTCAGCACTCAGGGCAAATTACATAAAATTTATGCAGGAATATCAGAATTTAGGCCACATGAGAGAGCTTAAACCAAACGAAGTTGATGTGGGTGACAACCAGGTATATTATTTACCTCATCATCCAGTTATTGGCGCAAAGCTGAGAGTCGTCTTTGATGGATCGTTTAAGGACTCCTCTGGCATTTCTCTTAATGACAGATTACACATTGGACCTTCCATTCAGCGCAATTTGTTTGCTGTTTGTCTCAGATTTCGACTTCACGAATATGTTTTCACTGCTGATATCGTAAAAATGTTTCGACAGATATGGTTAGCCGAAAAGCATCGCAACTTTCAAAGGATCTTTTGGAGAGAAAGCTCAAATCAACCACTCAAGCAGTTTCAGCTCTGCACGGTAACATATGGAACCGCCTCCGCACCATTCCTGGCCGTGGGAGTGCTTGAGCAACTAGCTATGGATTACAAGGAATCACATCCCAACGCATCAAGAATATTACTCAATGATTTTTATGTGGACGATGTATTGACGGGAGCAACATCTGAACAACAGTTGATTCAAAATCGGAACGAACTAGTAAACTTACTTTCACAAGCTGGAATTCAATTAAGCAAATGGATATCAAATAGTAAAGCACTGTCAACTAACGCAAGTCAAAATGCACCAAGTTTTTTAAAAACGAGTGATGGTGATTCCTCCAAAGTGCTTGGCATCCACTGGTATTCCAGCGAAGACCGCATTGGATACAAGATCTGCCTAGGAAATATACAATTTTCCAAAGAGATCTGTCTTGTCTGACGTATCCCGAATTTTTGATCCATTGGGGTTGGTGTCTCCGGTGATTATCAAATTTAAAATTCTATTTCAAGAGCTGTGGCTCATGAATCTAAAGTGGGACGATGTGTTGCCACCGCATATTAGTACAATATGGTTGAAATACAGACAAGATTTGTATAACCTGGAAAAATTAAAATTATCACGTTTTGTGCCTAATGAGAGTTCGGAAATCATATTGCATGGGTTTAGCGACGCATCGCTGAAAGCTTACTCCGCGGTCGTATACTGTGTCATGAAAAATAAACATGGCCATGTTCACACGTCATTACTAGCCTCAAAAACTCGTGTCTCACCTCTGAAACAAATCTCCTTACCCAGATTGGAGCTATGTGGAGCGTTGTTGCTGACTAGGTTGATGAAATCTATCAGTTCATCATTGCCTCATAAGAACATCAAGATACAGGCCTGGTCTGACTCAACAGTCGTATTATCGTGGTTATCCGTGCAGCCGATCACTTTGAAGACTTTTTTAGGTAATCGTACGTCAGAAATATTGGAAACTCTCCCTCGAAGTCATTGGGGGCATGTGAGTACTAAAGAAAATTCTGCGGACTGCGCTTCAAGGGGTATGATGACTGATCAGTTGCTGAATTACAAACTATGGTGGAGAGGCCCCCCTTTCTTGCGAGACGGAAATGGGGAAAACGAAAAACATACGCTGCCGCCTGTCAACTTGCCCGATGTAGAAGCGGAACTCAAGAAGATGGCTTTCAGTTTTACTACGCAAAAAACTACAACAGAACATCCACTTGAAATGATACTTGAAAAGACGTCCAGCTGGTGGAAATTGCTACGCATTACAGCATATGTGAAAAGGTTTATCAATTAACGTGTATACAAGGTTAAAAACCCAAGCAGCTTTCTATCCTTTGACGAAATTGCGAATGCAAAAATTACCAGTCTAAAATTAGCACAAGATTACTTTGCGTCAGACCGAGATAGACTTCATCGTGGGTTAGAGGTCATCAAGAATTCTCAACTGATGAAACTGTCACCTTATATAGACGGGCAAGGCCTTCTTAGAGTAGGAGGTCGTCTACAGAATTCAGAGCTCGCAAGCACAGTTCAAAATCCTATTATCCTACCAAAGGGGCATAAGATTACAGCACTAATAATTGAAGAGCAGCATCGTAAGAATTTGCATCCTGGTGTTTCAGCCTTATTTGTAATCATCCGTCAGCAGTACTGGGTAATTGGTGCTAGGAATTTAATTCGTTACATCACACATAAATGCTTGAAATGTTATAGACAAGCACAACACAAAACTCAGCAGCGAATGGCGGACCTTCCCGCGGTGCGGGTGCGACAAGCATTTCCGTTCGAGAATACCGGCTGTGATTACGCCGGTCCGTTTACACTGAAGATTCACCATGGCCGAAATCCTAAAACTACAAAGGGCTACATCTGTTTATTCGTGTGCATGGTGACTTCCGCAATACACCTAGAGTTATCAACAGACTTAAGCACCGAATGTTTTCTAGCTGCATTGCGATGCTTCATGGCACGTCGTGGCAAATGTTCGGCAATTTATAGTGATAACGGTAGGAACTTCGTTGGCGCCAAGCGGGTTCTAAATGAATTATACAACCATCTCCAAGATGAAAAACACAACGAAGTCGTAACATCAACACTCGCTCAAGAGGGAATAAAATGGACGTTTACGCCACCGTATTCACCACATTGGGGTGGTATCTGGGAATCATGCATCCGCTCGTTTAAACTACATCTCCGCCGTGTCATCGGAAATTCCATATTGACATATGATCAAATGCACACGCTTCTTGCACAAGTAGAAGCAGTCGTTAATTCCAGACCGTTGGGCTATGCCCCGGACACGGAGTCCTCCTACCTTTCGCCATCACATTTTTTGATTGGTAGGCCAACAACAATGGTACCTGAAGGCGACTTGAGCAACATTCAACCGAACCGACTTTCATATTGGCAAAATGTACTGTGTATGTACCAGGGGTTTTGGAAACAATGGAGCAATGAATACTTGACCTCACTTCAGCATCGCCCGAAATGGTGCAAAATTCACCCGAATATCAACACTAATGATCTCGTACTAGTGAAAGAAGACAGACTACCTCCCGCTACCTGGATGATGGGCCGAGTAATTGAGACGTTTCCAGGGCCTGATGGTTTAGTTCAAGTAGTACGATTGAAGACATCCTCAGGGACGATGACCAGGAACATTTCCAGAATTGTTAAACTTCCAGTATGCTGAAACTGTCTTTCAGGGTCGGCCGGGATGTTGACGAACGAACTACTGTGCAGCACTACCAATGAATGCAGCTCTGTAATTCATACGCACGTGTACAACCGCGGTTTGGTGTCATCCCCTTTTGAGCTTGCTTTGTTAGTTAGTCTTTTACTTACCATACAGTCCACTTTGATTATAGCAAGAAACGTTTAACAATAATTCAAGAAAACTATACATACATGTATCATAAAATTAATACATAATAAACACAATACAAAATTCTTAAATTCAAAAACACCAGACACCAGATAACTAATACCAGACACCAGAAACTAACACCAGACACCAGATAACTAATACCAGATAACTAATACCAGACACCAGATAACTAATACCAGACACCAGATAACTAATACCAGACACCAGAAACTAATACCAGACACCAGATTCCTAATACCAGACACCAGATAACTAATACCAGACACCAGATATCTAATACCAGACACCAGATAACTAATACCGGACACCAGATATCTAATACCAGACACCAGAAACTAATACCAGACACCAGATAACTAATACCAGACACCAGAAACTAATACCAAACACCAGATAACTAATACCAGACACCAGATAACTAATACCAGACACCAGATAACTAATACCAGACACCAGATATCTAATACCAGACACCAGATATCTAATACCAGACACCAGAAACTAATACCAGACACCAGATAACTAATACCAGACACCAGAAACTAATACCAGACACCAGATAACTAATACCAGACACCAGAAACTAATACCAGACACCAGATAACTAATACCAGACACCAGAAACTAATACCAGACACCAGTAAACTAATACCAGACACCAGAAACTAATACCAGACACCAGATAACTAATACCAGACACCAGATATCTAATACCAGACACCAGAAACTAATACCAGATACCAGATAACTAATACCAGACACCAGATAACTAATACCAGACACCAGAAACTAATACCAGACACCAGATAACTAATACCAGACACCAGATAACTAATACCAGACACCAGATAACTAATACCAGACACCAGATATCTAATACCAGACACCAGAAACTAATACCAGACACCAGATTCCTAATACCAGACACCAGATAACTAATACCAGACACCAGATATCTAATACCAGACACCATAAACTAATACCAGACACCAGATAACTAATACCAGACACCAGAAACTAATACCAGACACCAGATTCCTAATACCAGACACCAGAAACTAATACCAAACACCAGATAACTAATACCAGACACCAGATAACTAATACCAGACACCAGAAACTAATACCAGACACCAGATAACTAATACCAGACACCAGATAACTAATACCAGACACCAGATATCTAATACTAGACACCAGATAACTAATACCAGACACTAGATATCTAATATAAGACACCATAAACTAATACCAGACACCAGAAACTAATACCAGACACCAGATATCTAATACCAGACACCAGATAACTAATACCAGACAACAGATAACTAATACCAGACACCAGATACCTAATACCAGACACCAGATATCTAATACCAGACAGCAGATACCTAATACCAGACACCAAAAACTAATACCAGACACCAGATAACTAATACCAGACACCAGATTCCTAATACCAGACACCAGATAACTAATACCAGACACCAGATAACTAATACCAGACACCAGAAACTAATACCAGACACCAGATAACTAATACCAGACACCAGAAACTAATACCAGACACCAGTAAACTAATACCAGACACCAGAAACTAATACCAGACACCAGATAACTAATACCAGACAACAGATAACTAATACCAGATACCAGATACCTAATACCAGACACCAGATAACTAATACCAGACACCAGAAACTAATACCAGACACCAGTAAACTAATACCAGACACCAAAAACTAATACCAGACACCAGATAACTAATACCAGACACCAGATTCCTAATACCAGACACCAGATAACTAATACCAGACACCAGATAACTGATACCAGACACCAGAAACTAATACCAGACACCAGTAAACTAATACCAGACACCAGAAACTAATACCAGACACCAGATAACTAATACCAGACAACAGATAACTAATACCAGATACCAGATACCTAATACCAGACACCAGATAACTAATACCAGACACCAGATTCCTAATACCAGACACCAGAAACTAATACCAGACACCAGATAACTAATACCAGACACCATTTTCCTAATACCAGACACCAGATATCTAATACCAGACAGCAGATACCTGATACCAGACACCCAAAACTAATACCAGACACCAGATAACTAATACCAGACACCAGATTCCTAATACCAGACACCAGAAACTAATACCAGACTCCAGATACCTAATACCAGACACCAGATATCTAATACCAGACAGCAGATACCTAATACCAGACACCAAAAACTAATACCAGACACCAGATAACTAATACCAGACACCAGATTCCTAATACCAGACACCAGAAACTAATACCAGACACCAGATATCTAATACCAGACACCAGATAACTAATACCAGACAACAGATAACTAATACCAGACACCAGATACCTAATACCAGACACCAGATATCTAATACCAGACAGCAGATACCTAATACCAGACACCAAAAACTAATACCAGACACCAGATAACTAATACCAGACACCAGATTCCTAATACCAGACACCAGAAACTAATACCAGACACCAGATAACTAATACCAGACACCAGAATCCTAATACCAGACACCAGATAACTAATACCAGACACCAGATAACTAATACCAGACACCAGATAACTAATACCAGACACCAGATAACTAATACCAGACACCAGATAACTAATACCAGACACCAGATTCCTAATACCAGACACCAGGTAACTAATACCAGACATCAGAAACTAATACCAGACACCAGATAACTAATACCAGACACCAGATATCTAATACCAGACACCAGAAACTAATAGCAGACACCAGATAACTAATACCAGACACCAGATAACTAATAACAGACACCAGATATCTAATACCAGACACCAGAAACTAATACCAGACACCAGATAACTAATACCAGACACCAGATAACTAATATTAGACACCAGATTCCTAATACCAGACACAAGATAACTAATACTAGACACCAGAAACTAATACCAGACATCAGATAACTAATACCAGACACCAGAAACTAATACCTGACACCAGATAACTAATACCAGACACCAGAAACTAATACCAGACACCAGATAACTAATACCAGACACCAAATAACTAATACCAGATACCAAATATCTAATACCAGACACCACAAACTAATACCAGACATCAGATAACTAATACCAGACACCAGATAACTAATACCAAACACCAGATATCTAATACCAGACACCAGAAACTAATATTAGACACCAGATAACTAATACCAGACACCAGATAACTAATACCAGACACCAGATATCTAATACCAGACACCAGAAACTAATACCAGACACCAGATTCCTAATACCAGACACAAGAAACTAATACCAGACACCAGATAACTAATACCAGACACCAGATAACTAATACCAGACACCAGATAACTAATACCAGACACCAGAAACTAAACTAATACCAGACACCAGATATCTAATACCAGACACCACAAACTAATACCAGACATCAGATAACTAATACCAGACACCAAATAACTAATACCAGACACCAGATATCTAATACCAGACACCACAAGCTAATACCAGACATCAGATAACTAATACCAGACACCAGATAACTAATACCAAACACCAGATATCTAATACCAGACACCAGAAACTAATACCATACACCAGATAACTAATACCAGACACCAGATAACTAATACCAGACACCAGATATCTAATACCAGACACCAGAAACTAATACCAGACACCAGATATCTAATACCAGACACCAGAAACTAATACCAGACACCAGATAACTAATACCAGACACCAGAAACTAAACTAATACCAGACACCAGATTCCTATAACCAGACACCAGATAACTAATACCAGACACCAGATAACTAATACCAGACACCAGATAACTAATACCAGACACCAGATATCTAATACCAGACACCAGATAACTAATACCAGACACCAGATAACTAATACCAGACACCAGATATCTAATACCAGACACCAGATAACTAATACCAGACACCAGATATGTAATACCAGACACCAGAAACTAATAAAAGACACCAGATAACTAATACCAGACACCAGATAACTAATACCAGACACCAGAAACTAATACCAGACACCAGATAACTAATACCAGATAACTAATACCAGACACCAGATAACTAATACCAGACACCAGATAACTAATACCAGACACCAGAAACTAATACCAGACACCAGATTCCTAATACCAGACACCAGATAACTAATACCAGACACCAGATATCTAATACCAGACACCAGATAACTAATACCAAACACCAGATATCTAATACCAGACACCAGAAAATAGTACCAGACACCAGATAACTAATACCAGACACCAGAAACTAATACCAGACACCAAATAACTAATACCAGACACCAGATAACTAATACCAGACACCAGATAACTAATACCAGACACCGGATATCTAATACCAGACACCAGATAACTAATACCAGACACCAGATATCTAATATTAGACACCAGAAACTAATACCAGACACCAGATTCCTAATACCAGACACCAGATAACTAATACCAGACACCAGATATCTAATACCAGACACCAGAAACTAATACCAGACACCAGATAACTAATACCAGGCACCAGAAACTAATACCAGACACCAGATAACTAATACCAGACACCAGATTCCTAATACCAGACACCAGATAACTAATTCCAGACACCAGATATCTAATACCAGACACGAGAAACTAATACCAGACACCAGATATCTAATAGCAGACACCAGAAACTAATACCAGACACCAGATTCCTAATACCAGACACCAGATAACTAATACCAGACACCAGATATCTAATACCAGACACCAGAAACTAATACCAGACACCAGATAACTAATACCAGACACCAGAAACTAATACCAGACACCAGATAACTAATACCAGACACCAGATAACTAATACCAGACACCAGATTACTAATACCAAACACCAGATATCTAATACCAGACACCAGAAACTAATACCAGACACCAGATTCCTAATACCAGACACCAGATAACTAATACCAGACACCAGATATCTAATACCAGACACCAGATAACTAATACCAGACACCAGAAACTAATACCAGACACCAGTAAACTAATACCAGACACCAGAAACTAATACCAGACACCAGATAACTAATACCAGACACCAGATATCTAATACCAGACACCAGAAACTAATACCAGATACCAGATAACTAATACCAGACACCAGATAACTAATACCAGACACCAGAAACTAATACCAGACACCAGATAACTAATACCAGACACCAGATAACTAATACCAGACACCAGATAACTAATACCAGACACCAGATATCTAATACCAGACACCAGAAACTAATACCAGACACCAGATTCCTAATACCAGACACCAGATAACTAATACCAGACACCAGATATCTAATACCAGACACCATAAACTAATACCAGACACCAGATAACTAATACCAGACACCAGAAACTAATACCAGACACCAGATTCCTAATACCAGACACCAGAAACTAATACCAAACACCAGATAACTAATACCAGACACCAGATAACTAATACCAGACACCAGAAACTAATACCAGACACCAGATAACTAATACCAGACACCAGATAACTAATACCAGACACCAGATATCTAATACTAGACACCAGATAACTAATACCAGACACTAGATATCTAATATAAGACACCATAAACTAATACCAGACACCAGAAACTAATACCAGACACCAGATATCTAATACCAGACACCAGATAACTAATACCAGACAACAGATAACTAATACCAGACACCAGATACCTAATACCAGACACCAGATATCTAATACCAGACAGCAGATACCTAATACCAGACACCAAAAACTAATACCAGACACCAGATAACTAATACCAGACACCAGATTCCTAATACCAGACACCAGATAACTAATACCAGACACCAGATAACTAATACCAGACACCAGAAACTAATACCAGACACCAGATAACTAATACCAGACACCAGAAACTAATACCAGACACCAGTAAACTAATACCAGACACCAGAAACTAATACCAGACACCAGATAACTAATACCAGACAACAGATAACTAATACCAGATACCAGATACCTAATACCAGACACCAGATAACTAATACCAGACACCAGAAACTAATACCAGACACCAGTAAACTAATACCAGACACCAAAAACTAATACCAGACACCAGATAACTAATACCAGACACCAGATTCCTAATACCAGACACCAGATAACTAATACCAGACACCAGATAACTAATACCAGACACCAGAAACTAATACCAGACACCAGATAACTAATACCAGACACCAGAAACTAATACCAGACACCAGTAAACTAATACCAGACACCAGAAACTAATACCAGACACCAGATAACTAATACCAGACACCAGAAACTAATACCAGACACCAGATAACTGATACCAGACACCAGAAACTAATACCAGACACCAGTAAACTAATACCAGACACCAGAAACTAATACCAGACACCAGATAACTAATACCAGACAACAGATAACTAATACCAGATACCAGATACCTCATACCAGACACCAGATAACTAATACCAGACACCAGATTCCTAATACCAGACACCAGAAACTAATACCAGACACCAGATAACTAATACCAGACACCATTTTCCTAATACCAGACACCAGATATCTAATACCAGACAGCAGATACCTGATACCAGACACCCAAAACTAATACCAGACACCAGATAACTAATACCAGACACCAGATTCCTAATACCAGACACCAGAAACTAATACCAGACTCCAGATACCTAATACCAGACACCAGATATCTAATACCAGACAGCAGATACCTAATACCAGACACCAAAAACTAATACCAGACACCAGATAACTAATACCAGACACCAGATTCCTAATACCAGACACCAGAAACTAATACCAGACACCAGATATCTAATACCAGACACCAGATAACTAATACCAGACAACAGATAACTAATACCAGACACCAGATACCTAATACCAGACACCAGATATCTAATACCAGACAGCAGATACCTAATACCAGACACCAAAAACTAATACCAGACACCAGATAACTAATACCAGACACCAGATTCCTAATACCAGACACCAGAAACTAATACCAGACACCAGATAACTAATACCAGACACCAGAATCCTAATACCAGACACCAGATAACTAATACCAGACACCAGATAACTAATACCAGACACCAGATAACTAATACCAGACACCAGATAACTAATACCAGACACCAGATAACTAATACCAGACACCAGATTCCTAATACCAGACACCAGGTAACTAATACCAGACATCAGAAACTAATACCAGACACCAGATAACTAATACCAGACACCAGATATCTAATACCAGACACCAGAAACTAATAGCAGACACCAGATAACTAATACCAGACACCAGATAACTAATAACAGACACCAGATATCTAATACCAGACACCAGAAACTAATACCAGACACCAGATAACTAATACCAGACACCAGATAACTAATATTAGACACCAGATTCCTAATACCAGACACAAGATAACTAATACTAGACACCAGAAACTAATACCAGACACCAGATAACTAATACCAGACACCAGAAACTAATACCTGACACCAGATAACTAATACCAGACACCAGAAACTAATACCAGACACCAGATAACTAATACCAGACACCAAATAACTAATACCAGATACCAAATATCTAATACCAGACACCACAAACTAATACCAGACATCAGATAACTAATACCAGACACCAGATAACTAATACCAAACACCAGATATCTAATACCAGACACCAGAAACTAATATTAGACACCAGATAACTAATACCAGACACCAGATAACTAATACCAGACACCAGATATCTAATACCAGACACCAGAAACTAATACCAGACACCAGATTCCTAATACCAGACACAAGAAACTAATACCAGACACCAGATAACTAATACCAGACACCAGATAACTAATACCAGACACCAGATAACTAATACCAGACACCAGAAACTAAACTAATACCAGACACCAGATATCTAATACCAGACACCACAAACTAATACCAGACATCAGATAACTAATACCAGACACCAAATAACTAATACCAGACACCAGATATCTAATACCAGACACCACAAGCTAATACCAGACATCAGATAACTAATACCAGACACCAGATAACTAATACCAAACACCAGATATCTAATACCAGACACCAGAAACTAATACCATACACCAGATAACTAATACCAGACACCAGATAACTAATACCAGACACCAGATATCTAATACCAGACACCAGAAACTAATACCAGACACCAGATATCTAATACCAGACACCAGAAACTAATACCAGACACCAGATAACTAATACCAGACACCAGAAACTAAACTAATACCAGACACCAGATTCCTATAACCAGACACCAGATAACTAATACCAGACACCAGATAACTAATACCAGACACCAGATAACTAATACCAGACACCAGATATCTAATACCAGACACCAGATAACTAATACCAGACACCAGATAACTAATACCAGACACCAGATATCTAATACCAGACACCAGATAACTAATACCAGACACCAGATATGTAATACCAGACACCAGAAACTAATAAAAGACACCAGATAACTAATACCAGACACCAGATAACTAATACCAGACACCAGAAACTAATACCAGACACCAGATAACTAATACCAGATAACTAATACCAGACACCAGATAACTAATACCAGACACCAGATAACTAATACCAGACACCAGAAACTAATACCAGACACCAGATTCCTAATACCAGACACCAGATAACTAATACCAGACACCAGATATCTAATACCAGACACCAGATAACTAATACCAAACACCAGATATCTAATACCAGACACCAGAAAATAGTACCAGACACCAGATAACTAATACCAGACACCAGAAACTAATACCAGACACCAAATAACTAATACCAGACACCAGATAACTAATACCAGACACCAGATAACTAATACCAGACACCGGATATCTAATACCAGACACCAGATAACTAATACCAGACACCAGATATCTAATATTAGACACCAGAAACTAATACCAGACACCAGATTCCTAATACCAGACACCAGATAACTAATACCAGACACCAGATATCTAATACCAGACACCAGAAACTAATACCAGACACCAGATAACTAATACCAGGCACCAGAAACTAATACCAGACACCAGATAACTAATACCAGACACCAGATTCCTAATACCAGACACCAGATAACTAATTCCAGACACCAGATATCTAATACCAGACACGAGAAACTAATACCAGACACCAGATATCTAATAGCAGACACCAGAAACTAATACCAGACACCAGATTCCTAATACCAGACACCAGATAACTAATACCAGACACCAGATATCTAATACCAGACACCAGAAACTAATACCAGACACCAGATAACTAATACCAGACACCAGAAACTAATACCAGACACCAGATAACTAATACCAGACACCAGATAACTAATACCAGACACCAGATTACTAATACCAGACACCAGATATCTAATACCAGACACCAGAAACTAATACCAGACACCAGATTCCTAATACCAGACACCAGATAACTAATACCAGACACCAGATATCTAATACCAGACACCAGATAACTAATACCAGACACCAGAAACTAATACAAGACACCAGATAACTAATACCAGACACCAGATAACTAATACCAGACACCAGATAACTAATACCAGACACCAGATATCTAATACCAGACACCAGAAACTAATACCAGACACCAGATTCCTAATACCAGACACCAGATAACTAATACCAGACACCAGATATCTAATACCAGACACCAGAAACTAATACCAGACACCAGATAACTAATACCAGACACCAACTAACTAATACCAGACACCAGAAACTAATACCAGACACCAGATTCCTAATACCAGACACCATAAACTAATACCAGACACCAGATAACTAATACCAGACACCAGATAACTAATACCAGACACCAGATAACTAATACCAGACACCAGATAACTAATACCAGACACCAGATATCTAATACTAGACACCAGATAACTAATACCAGACACCAGATATCTAATACCAGACACCAGAAACTAATACCAGACACCAGAAACTAATACCAGACACCAGATAACTAATACCAGACATCAGAAACTAATACCAGACACCAGATATCTAATACCAGACACCAGATAACTAATACCAGACACCAGATAACTAATACGAGACACCAGATACCTAATACCAGACACCAGATATCTAATACCAGACAGCAGATACCTAATACCAGACACCAAAAACTAATACCAGACACCAAATAACTAATACCAGACACCAGATTCCTAATACCAGACACCAGATAACTAATACCAGACACCAGATAACTAATACCAGACAACAGATAACTAATACCAGACACAAGATACCTAATACCAGACACCAAATATCTAATACCAGACAGCAGATACCTAATACCAGACACCAAAAACTAATACCAGACACCAGATAACTGATACCAGACACCAGATTTCTAATACCAGACACCAGAAACTAATACCAGACACCAGATAACTAAAACCAGACACCAGATTCCTAATACCAGACACCAGATATCTAATACCAGACAGCAGATACCTAATACCAGACACCAAAAACTAATACCAGACACCAGATAACTAATACCAGACACCAGATTCCTAATACCAGACACCAGAAACTAATACCAGACACCAGATACCTAATACCAGACACCAGATATTTAATACCAGACAGCAGATACCTAATACCAGACACCAGATAACTAATACCAGACACCAGAAACTAATACCAGACACCAGATTCCTAATACCAGACACAAGATAACTAATACCAGACACCAGAAACTAATACCAGACACCAGATAACTAATACCAGACAACAGAAACTAATACCTGACACCAGATAACTAATACCAGACACCAGAAACTAACACTAGACACCAGATAACTAATACCAGACACCAGATAACTAATACCAGACACCAGATAACTAATACCAGACACCAGATATCTAATACCAGACACCAGATAACTAATACCAGACACCAGATATGTAATACCAGACACCAGAAACTAATACCAGACACCAGATAACTAATACCAGACACCAGATAACTAATACCAGACACCAGAAACTAATACCAGACACCAGAAACTAATACCAGACACCAGATAACTAATACCAGACACCAGATACCTAATACCAGACACCAGATAACTAATACCAGACACCAGAAACTAATACCGGACACCAGATTCCCTATACCAGACACCAGATAACTAATACCAGACACCAGAAACTAAACTAATACCAGACACCAGATATCTAATACCAGACACCACAAACTAATACCAGACATCAGATAACTAATACCAGACACCAAATAACTAATACCAGACACCAGATATCTAATACCAGACACCACAAGCTAATACCAGACATCAGATAACTAATACCAGACACCAGATAACTAATACCAAACACCAGATATCTAATACCAGACACCAGAAACTAATACCATACACCAGATAACTAATACCAGACACCAGATAACTAATACCAGACACCAGATATCTAATACCAGACACCAGAAACTAATACCAGACACCAGATTCCTAATACCAGACACAAGAAACTAATACCAGACACCAGATATCTAATTCCAGACACCAGAAACTAATACCAGACACCAGATAACTAATACCAGACACCAGAAACTAAACTAATACCAGACACCAGATTCCTATAACCAGACACCAGATAACTAATACCAGACACCAGATAACTAATACCAGACACCAGATAACTAATACCAGACACCAGATATCTAATACCAGACACCAGATAACTAATACCAGACACCAGATAACTAATACCAGACACCAGATATCTAATACCAGACACCAGATAACTAATACCAGACACCAGATATGTAATACCAGACACCAGAAACTAATAAAAGACACCAGATAACTAATACCAGACACCAGATAACTAATACCAGACACCAGAAACTAATACCAGACACCAGATAACTAATACCAGATAACTAATACCAGACACCAGATAACTAATACCAGACACCAGATAACTAATACCAGACACCAGATAACTAATACCAGACACCAGAAACTAATACCAGACACCAGATTCCTAATACCAGACACCAGATAACTAATACCAGACACCAGATATCTAATACCAGACACCAGATAACTAATACCAAACACCAGATATCTAATACCAGACACCAGAAAATAGTACCAGACACCAGATAACTAATACCAGACACCAGAAACTAATACCAGACACCAAATAACTAATACCAGACACCAGATAACTAATACCAGACACCAGATATCTAATACCAGACACCGGATATCTAATACCAGACACCAGATAACGAATACCAGACACCAGATATCTAATATTAGACACCAGAAACTAATACCAGACACCAGATTCCTAATACCAGACACCAGATAACTAATTATAGACACCAGATATCTAATACCAGACACCAGAAACTAATACCAGACACCAGATAACTAATACCAGACACCAGAAACTAATACCAGACACCAGATAACTAATACCAGACACCAGATTCCTAATACCAGACACCAGATAACTAATTCCAGACACCAGATATCTAATACCAGACACCAGAAACTAATACCAGACACCAGATATCTAATAGCAGACACCAGAAACTAATACCAGACACCAGATTCCTAATACCAGACACCAGATAACTAATACCAGACACCAGATATCTAATACCAGACACCAGAAACTAATACCAGACACCAGATAACTAATACCAGACACCAGAAACTAATACCAGACACCAGATAACTAATACCAGACACCAGATAACTAATACCAGACACCAGATTACTAATACCAGACACCAGATATCTAATACCAGACACCAGAAACTAATACCAGACACCAGATTCCTAATACCAGACATCAGATAACTAATACCAGACACCAGATATCTAATACCAGACACCAGATTACTAATACCAGACACCAGAAACTAATACAAGACACCAGATAACTAATACCAGACACCAGATAACTAATACCAGACACCAGATAACTAATACCAGACACCAGATATCTAATACCAGACACCAGAAACTAATACCAGACACCAGATTCCTAATACCAGACACCAGATAACTAATACCAGACACCAGATATCTAATACCAGACACCAGAAACTAATACCAGACACCAGATAACTAATACCAGACACCAACTAACTAATACCAGACACCAGAAACTAATACCAGACACCAGATTCCTAATACCAGACACCATAAACTAATACGAGACACCAGATAACTAATACCAGACACCAGATAACTAATACCAGACACCAGATAACTAATACCAGACACCAGATAACTAATACCAGACACCCGATATCTAATACTAGACACCAGATAACTAATACCAGACACCAGATATCTAATACCAGACACCAGAAACTAATACCTGACACCAGAAACTAATACCAGACACCAGATAACTAATACCAGACATCAGAAACTAATACCAGACACCAGATATCTAATACCAGACACCAGATAACTAATACCAGACAACAGATAACTAATACCAGACACCAGATACCTAATACCAGACACCAGATATCTAATACCAGACAGCAGATACCTAATATCAGACACCAAAAACTAATACCAGACACCAAATAACTAATACCAGACACCAGATTCCTAATACCAGACACCAGATAACTAATACCAGACACCAGATAACTAATACCAGACAACAGATAACTAATACCAGACACCAGATACCTAATACCAGACACCAAATATCTAATACCAGACAGCAGATACCTAATACCAGACACCAAAAACTAATACCAGACACCAGATAACTGATACCAGACACCAGATTTCTAATACCAGACACCAGAAACTAATACCAGACACCAGATAACTAATACCAGACACCAGATTCCTAATACCAGACACCAGATATCTAATACCAGACAGCAGATACCTAATACCAGACACCAAAAACTAATAAAAGACACCAGATAACTAATACCAGACACCAGATTCCTAATACCAGACACCAGAAACTAATACCAGACACCAGATACCTAATACCAGACACCAGATATTTAATACCAGACAGCAGATACCTAATACCAGACACCAGATAACTAATACCAGACACCAGAAACTAATACCAGACACCAGATTCCTAATACCAGACACAAGATAACTAATACCAGACACCAGAAACTAATACCAGACACCAGATAACTAATACCAGACAACAGAAACTAATACCTGACACCAGATAACTAATACCAGACACCAGAAACTAATACCAGACACCAGATAACTAATACCAGACACCAGATAACTAATACCAGACACCAGATAACTAATACCAGACACCAGATATCTAATACCAGACACCAGATAACTAATACCAGACACCAGATATGTAATACCAGACACCAGAAACTAATACCAGACACCAGATAACTAATACCAGACACCAGATAACTAATACCAGACACCAGAAACTAATACCAGACACCAGATAACTAATACCAGATAACTAATACCAGACACCAGATAACTAATACCAGACACCAGATACCTAATACCAGACACCAGATAACTAATACCAGACACCAGAAACTAATACCAGACACCAGATTCCTAATACCAGACACCAGATAACTAATACCAGACACCAGATATCTAATACCAGACACCAGATAACTAATACCAGACACCAGATATCTAATACCAGACACCAAAAAACTAATACCAGACACCAGATAACTAATACCAGACACCAGAAACTAATACCAGACACCATACAACTAATACCAGACACCAGATAACTAATACCAGACACCAGATAACTAATACGAGACACCAGATATCTAATACCAGACACCAGAAACTAATACCAGACACCAGATAACTAATACCAGACACCAGATAACTAATACCAGACACCAGAAACTAATACCAGACACCAGATAACTAATACCAGACACCAGATAACTAATACCAGACACCACATAACTAATACCAGACACCAGATATCTAATACCAGACACCAGAAACTAATACCAGACACCAGATTTCTAATACCAGACACCAGATAACTAATACCAGACAACAGATATCTAATACCAGACACCAGAAACTAATACCAGACACCAGATAACTAATACCAGACACCAGATAACTAATACCAGACACCAGATAACTAATACCAGACACCAGAAACTAATACCAGACACCAGATTCCTAATACCAGACACCAGATAACTAATACCAGACACCAGATAACTAATACCAGACACCAGATAACTAATACCAGACACCAGAAACTAATACCAGACATCAGATAACTAATACCAGACACCAGATAACTAATACCAGACACCAGGTATCTAATACTAGACACCAAATAATTAATACCAGACACCAGATATCTAATACCAGACACCAGAAACTAATACCAGACACCAGAAACTAATACCAGACACCAGATAACTAATACCAGACACCAGAAACTAATACCAGACACCAGATATCTAATACCAGACACCAGATAACTAATACCAGACAACAGATAACTAATACCAGACACCAGATACCTAATACCAGACACCAGATATCTAATACCAGACAGCAGATACCTAATACGAGACACCAAAAACTAATACCAGACACCAGATAACTAATACCAGACACCAGATTCCTAATACCAGACACCAGATAACTAATACCAGACACCAGATAACTAATACCAGACACCAGAAACTAATACCAGACACCAGATAACTAATACCAAACACCAGAAACTAATACCAGACACCAGAAACTAATACCAGACACCAGATAACTAATACCAGACACCAGATAACTAATACCAGACACCAGATATCTAATACCAGACACCCGATATCTAATACTAGACACCAGATAACTAATACCAGACACCAGATATCTAATACCAGACACCAGAAACTAATACCAGACACCAGAAACTAATACCAGACACCAGATAACTAATACCAGACATCAGAAACTAATACCAGACACCAGATATCTAATACCAGACACCAGATAACTAATACCAGACAACAGATAACTAATACCAGACACCAGATACCTAATACCAGACACCAGATATCTAATACCAGACAGCAGATACCTAATATCAGACACCAAAAACTAATACCAGACACCAAATAACTAATACCAGACACCAGATTCCTAATACCAGACACCAGATAACTAATACCAGACACCAGATAACTAATACCAGACAACAGATAACTAATACCAGACACCAGATACCTAATACCAGACACCAAATATCTAATACCAGACAGCAGATACCTAATACCAGACACCAAAAACTAATACCAGACACCAGATAACTGATACCAGACACCAGATTTCTAATACCAGACACCAGAAACTAATACCAGACACCAGATAACTAATACCAGACACCAGATTCCTAATACCAGACACCAGATATCTAATACCAGACAGCAGATACCTAATACCAGACACCAAAAACTAATAAAAGACACCAGATAACTAATACCAGACACCAGATTCCTAATACCAGACACCAGAAACTAATACCAGACACCAGATACCTAATACCAGACACCAGATATTTAATACCAGACAGCAGATACCTAATACCAGACACCAGATAACTAATACCAGACACCAGAAACTAATACCAGACACCAGATTCCTAATACCAGACACAAGATAACTAATACCAGACACCAGAAACTAATACCAGACACCAGATAACTAATACCAGACAACAGAAACTAATACCTGACACCAGATAACTAATACCAGACACCAGAAACTAATACCAGACACCAGATAACTAATACCAGACACCAGATAACTAATACCAGACACCAGATAACTAATACCAGACACCAGATATCTAATACCAGACACCAGATAACTAATACCAGACACCAGATATGTAATACCAGACACCAGAAACTAATACCAGACACCAGATAACTAATACCAGACACCAGATAACTAATACCAGACACCAGAAACTAATACCAGACACCAGATAACTAATACCAGATAACTAATACCAGACACCAGATAACTAATACCAGACACCAGATACCTAATACCAGACACCAGATAACTAATACCAGACACCAGAAACTAATACCAGACACCAGATTCCTAATACCAGACACCAGATAACTAATACCAGACACCAGATATCTAATACCAGACACCAGATAACTAATACCAGACACCAGATATCTAATACCAGACACCAAAAAACTAATACCAGACACCAGATAACTAATACCAGACACCAGAAACTAATACCAGACACCATACAACTAATACTAGACACCAGATAACTAATACCAGACACCAGATAACTAATACCAGACACCAGATATCTAATACCAGACACCAGAAACTAATACCAGACACCAGATAACTAATACCAGACACCAGATAACTAATACCAGACACCAGAAACTAATACCAGACACCAGATAACTAATACCAGACACCAGATAACTAATACCAGACACCACATAACTAATACCAGACACCAGATATCTAATACCAGACACCAGAAACTAATACCAGACACCAGATTTCTAATACCAGACACCAGATAACTAATACCAGACAACAGATATCTAATACCAGACACCAGAAACTAATACCAGACACCAGATAACTAATACCAGACACCAGATAACTAATACCAGACACCAGATAACTAATACCAGACACCAGAAACTAATACCAGACACCAGATTCCTAATACCAGACACCAGATAACTAATACCAGACACCAGATAACTAATACCAGACACCAGATAACTAATACCAGACACCAGAAACTAATACCAGACATCAGATAACTAATACCAGACACCAGATAACTAATACCAGACACCAGGTATCTAATACTAGACACCAAATAACTAATACCAGACACCAGATATCTAATACCAGACACCAGAAACTAATACCAGACACCAGAAAATAATACCAGACACCAGATAACTAATACCAGACACCAGAAACTAATACCAGACACCAGATATCTAATACCAGACACCAGATAACTAATACCAGACAACAGATAACTAATACCAGACACCAGATACCTAATACCAGACACCAGATATCTAATACCAGACAGCAGATACCTAATACCAGACACCAAAAACTAATACCAGACACCAGATAACTAATACCAGACACCAGATTCCTAATACCAGACACCAGATAACTAATACCAGACACCAGATAACTAATACCAGACACCAGAAACTAATACCAGACACCAGATAACTAATACCAAACACCAGAAACTAATACCAGTCACCAGAAACTAATACCAGACACCAGATAACTAATACCAGACACCAGATAACTAATACCAGACACCAGATATCTAATACCAGACACCAGAAACTAATACCAGACACCAGATAACTAATACCAGACACCAGAAACTAATACCAGACACCAGATAACTAATACAAGACACCAGAAACTAATACCAGACACCAAAAACTAATACCAGACACCAGATAACTAATACCAGACAGCAGATACCTAATACCAGCACCAGATAACTAATACCAGACACCAGATATCTAATAATGGACAGCAGATAACTAATACCAGACACCAGATAACTAATACCAGACACCAGATAACTAATACCAGACACCAGATAACTAATACCAGACACCAGATAACTAATACCAGACACCAGAAACTTATACCAGACACCAGATTCCTAATACCAGACAGCAGATACCTAATACCAGACACCACAAACTAATACCAGACACCAGATTACTAATACCAGACAGCAGATACCTAATACCAGACACCAGATAACTAATACCAGTCACCAGATATCTAATACCAGACAGCAGATAACTAATACCAGACACCAGATAACTAATAAAAGTAGACACCAGATAACTAATACCAGACACCAGAAACAAATACCAGACACCAGATATCTAATACCAGACAGCAGATAACTAATACCAGACAACAGATAACTAATACCAGACACCAGATAACTAGTACCAGACACCAGATAACTAATACCAGACACCAGAAACTAATACCAGACACCAGAAACTAGTACCAGACAGCAGATACCTAATACCAGACACCAGAAACTAATACCAGACACCAGATAACTAATACCAGACACCAGATTTCTAATACCACACAGCAGATACCTAATACCAGACACCAGATAACTAATACCAGACACCAGATATCTAATACCAGACACCAGAAACTAATACCAGACACCAGAAAACTAATACCAGACACCAGAAACTAATACCAGACACCAGAGTGCTAATACCAGACAGCAGATACCTAATACCAGACACCAGAAACTAATACCAGACACCAGATAACTAATACCAGACACCAGATATCTAATACCAGACACCAGATAACTAATACCAGACACCAGATAACTAACACCAGATTCCAAATAACAGACACCAGAAACTAATACCAGACACCAGATAACTAATACCAGACACCAGAAACTAATACCAGACACCAGAAACTAATACCAGACACCAGATAACTAATACCAGACACCAGAAATTAATACCAGACACCAGATTACTAATACCAGACACCAGATAACTAAGACCAGACACCAGAAACTAATACCAGACACCAGATAACTAATACCAGACACCAGATATCTAATACCAGACACCAGATATCTAATACCAGACACCAGATAACTAATACCAGACACCAGATAACTAATAATAGACACCAGATAACTAATACCATACACCAGATAACTAATACCAGACACCAGAAACTAATACCAGACACCAGATAACTAATACCAGACACCAGATTCCTAATACCATACACCAGATAACTAATACCAGACACCAGATAACTAATACCAGACACCAGATATATAATACCAGACACCAGATTCCTAATACCAGACACCAGAAACTAATACCAGACACCAGATAACTAATACCAGACACCAGATATCTAATACCAGACACCAGAAACTAATACCAGACACCAGATAACTAATACCAGACACCAGATAACTAATACCAGACACCAGATAACTAATACCAGACACCAGATTCCTAATACCAGACACCAGATAACTAATACCAGATACCAGAAACTAATACCAGACACCAGATAACTAATACCAGACACCAGAAACTAATACCAGACACCAGATAACTAATACCAGACACCAGAAACTAATACCAGACACCAGATATCTAATACCAGACACCAGATATCTAATACCAGACACCAGATAACTAATACCAGACACCAGATAACTAATACCAGACACCAGATAACTAATACCAGACACCAGAAACTAATACCAGACACCAGATAACTAATACCAGACACCAGAAACTAATACCAGACACCAGATATCTAATACCAGACACCATAAACTAATACCAGATACCAGATAACTAATACGAGACACCAAATAACTTATACCAGACACCAGATAACTAATACCAGACACCAGATATCTAATACCAGACACCAGAAACTAATACCAGACACCAGATAACTAATACCAGACAGCAGATAACTAATACCAGACACCAGATATCTAATACCAGACACCAGAAACTAATACCAGACACCAGATAACGAATACCAGACACCAGATATCTAATACGAGACAGCAGATAACTAATACCAGACACCAGATACCTAATACCAGACACCAGATACCTAATACCAGACACCATATATCTAATACCAGACACCAGATTCCTAATACCAGACACCAGATAACTAATACCAGACACCAGGAACTAATACCAGACACCAGATAACTAATACCAGACACCAGATATCTAATACCAGACACCAGAAACTAATACAAGACACCAGATAACTAATACCAGACACCAGATAACTAAAGCTATGTACACACGGTTGTCAGATCTTACAATATTGTTAGATCTGGCAATGTGCTGACATTGTACTGACAATCAAAAATTGCAAGTGTATGGCAGATTGAAAGTTCACACGGTTGTATCTAATTTGTCAGGAAATCTTACAATTTATTGCTAGATGATTGTATGACAATAAAATCAGCTGGCAAAATCGTCAGCAAAAAAATTTTAAGTTCACACGGTTGTCATATGCAAAAATTGCCAGACATTATTATGCGTTGCCAGACTCAAAGCGCTTGTTAGAAATTGTTAAATATCAATCGTTTGTGGTGGTGTTAAATGTAAAAAGTGAAAATATTAATTATTATGGACCATAAAGAAGCAACTGCAGTGATTTTGGCTGCATATATTTTATTAAATATATTTTCTTTAAAATCAAGCGTGTACAGTGTTGCCCATAGAAATAATTCTCTTACAATGACGCCATTGTCAGATGCACGAACTTCGCGCATCTGACAATATTAAAATGTCTGACAAATAGCTGGCAATAATTTTACAATGTGTTCACACGATTGTAAGATGTCTGACAATTTGTTGTCAGCTGCTAGTCTTGCAATGGACTGACAATGATTTTTCTGGCAACGACGTCTGATAAAAATTGCCAGTTCACACGGTTGTAAGAAATTTTGAGCACATTTTACTGGCAATATTGTAAGATCTGACAACCGTCTGTACATAGCTTAATACCAGACACCAGAAACTAATACTAGACACCAGATAACTAATACCAGACACCAGAAACTAATACCAGACACCAGATAACTAATACCAGACAACAGATAACTAATATCAGACACCAGAAACTATTACCAGACACCAGAAACTATTACCAAACAGCAGATTCCTAATACCAGACACCAGAAACTAATACCAAACACCAGATAACTAATACCAGACACCAGAAACTAATACCAGACACCAGATAACTAATACCAGACACCAGAAACTAAAACCAGACACCAGATTCCTAAGACCAGACACCAGATAACTAATACCAGACACCAGAAACTAATATCAGACACCAGATTCCTAATACCAGACACCAGAAACTAATACCAGTCACCAGATAACTAATACCAGACACCAGAAACTAATACCAGACACCAGATAACTAATACCAGACACCAGAAACTAATACCAGACACCAGATTCCTAATACCAGACACCAGATAACTAATATTAGACACCAGATAACTAATACCAGACACCAGATATCTAATACCAGACACCAGATATCTAATACCAGACAGCAGATACCTAATACCAGACACCAGATAACTAATACCAGACACCAGATATCTAATACCAGACAGCAGATACCTAATACGAGACACCAGATAACTAATACCAGACACCAGATAACTAATACCAGACACCAGATATCTAATACCAGACACCAGAAACTAATACCAGACACCAGATAACTAATACCAGACACCAGATAACTAATACCAGACACCAGATAACTAATACCAGACACCAGAAACTAATACCAGACACCAGATAACTAATACCAGACACCAGATAACTAATACCAGACACCAGATAACTAATATCAGACACCAGATAACTAATACCAGACAACAGATAACTAATACCAGACACCAGAAACTAATACCAGACACCAGATAACTAATACCAGACACCAGAAACTAATACCAGACACCAGATTCCTAATACCAGACACCAGATAACTAATACCAGACACCAGAAGCTAATACCAGACACCAAATAACTAATACCAGACACCAGAAACTAATACCAGACACCAGATAACTAATACCAGACACCAGATAACTAATACCAGACACCAGATATCTAATACCAGACACCAGAAACTAATAACAGACACCAGATAACTAATACCAGACACCAGATATATAATACCAGACACCAGAAACTAATACCAGACACCAGATAACTAATACCAGACACCAGATAACTAATAACCAGACACCAGATATCTAATACCAGACACCAGATATCTAATACCAGACACCAGAAACTAATACCAGACACCAGATAACTAATACCAGACACCAAATAACTAATACCAGACACCAGATAACTAATACCAGACACCAGATATCTAATATAAGACACCAGAAACTAATACCAGACACCAGATAACTAATACCAGACACCAGATAACTAATACCAGACACCAGATATCTAATACCAGACACCAGAAACTAATACCAGACACCAGATAACTAATACCAGACAGCAGCTAACTAATACCAGACACCAGATACCTTATAATAGACACCAGATACCTAATACCAGACACCAGATAACTAATACCAGACACCAGATAACTAATACCAGACAGCAGATAACTAATACCAGACACCAGATATCTAATACCAGACACCAGAAACTAATACCAGACACCAGATTCCTAATACCAGACACCAGATAACTAATACCAGACACCAGATAACTAATACCAGACACCAGAAACTAATACCAGACACCAGATAACTAATACCAGACAACAGATAACTAATACCAGACACCAGAAACTATTACCAGACACCAGAAACTATTACCAAACAGCAGATTCCTAATACCAGACACCAGAAACTAATACCAAACACCAGATAACTAACACCAGACACCAGAAACTAATACCAGACACCAGATAACTAATACCAGACACCAGAAACTAATACCAGACACCAGATTCCTAATACCAGACACCAGATAACTAATACCAGACACCAGAAACTAATATCAGACACCAGATTCCTAATACCAGACACCAGAAACTAATACCAGTCACCAGATAACTAATACCAGACACCAGAAACTAATACCAGACACCAGATAACTAATACCAGACACCAGAAACTAATACTAGACACCAGATTCCTAATACCAGACACCAGATAACTAATACCAGACACCAGATAACTAATACCAGACACCAGATATCTAATACCAGACACCAGATATCTAATACTAGACAGCAGATACCTAATACCAGACATCAGATAACTAATACCAGACACCAGATATCTAATACCAGACAGCAGATACCTAATACGAGACACCAGATAACTAATACCAGACACCAGATAACTAATACGAGACACCAGTTTTCTAATACCAGACACCAGAAACTAATACCAGACACCAGATAACTAATATCACACCAGATAACTAATACCAGACACCAGATAACTAATACCAGACACCAGAAACTAATACCAGACACCAGATAACTAATACCAGACACCAGATAACTAATACCAGACACCACATAACTAATACCAGACACCAGAAACTAATACCAGACACCAGATTCCTAATACCAGACACCAGATAACTAATACCAGACACCAGATAACTAATACCAGACACCAGATAACTAATACCAGACACCAGATAACTAATACCAGACACCAGAAACTAATACCAGACACCAGATAACTAATACCAGACACCAGATAACTAATACCAGACACCAGAAACGAATACCAGACACCAGATAACTAATACCAGACACCAGATAACTAATACCAGACACCAGATATTTAATACCAGACACCAGATAACTAATACCAGACACCAGATAACTAATACCAGACACCAGATAACTAATACCAGACACCAGAAACTAATATCAGACACCAGATAACTAATACCAGACACCAGATAACTAATACCAGACACCAGAAACTAATACCAGACACCAGATAACTAATACCAGACACCAGATAACTAATACCAGACACCAGATAACTAATACCAGACACCAGAAACTAATACCAGACACCAGATTCCTAATACCAGACACCAGATAACTAATACCAGACACCAGATAACTAATACCAGACACCAGATATCTAATACCAGACACCAGAAACTAATATCAGACACCAGATAACTAATACCAGACACCAAATAACTAATACCAGACACCAGATAACTAATACCAGACACCAGATATCTAATATAAGACACCAGAAACTAATACCAGACACCAGATAACTAATACCAGACACCAGATAACTAATACCAGACACCAGATATCTAATACCAGACACCAGAAACTAATACCAGACACCAGATAACTAATACCAGACACCAGATATCTAATACCAGACACCAGATAACTAATACCAGACACCAAATAACTAATACCAGACACCAGATAACTAATACCAGACACCAGATATCTAATATAAGACACCAGAAACTAATACCAGACACCAGATAACTAATACCAGACACCAGATAACTAATACCAGACTCCAGATATCTAATACCAGACACCAGAAACTAATACCAGACACCAGATAACTAATACCAGACACCAAATAACTAATACCAGACACCAGATAACTAATACCAGACACCAGATATCTAATATAAGACACCAGAAACTAATACCAGACACCAGATAACTAATACCAGACACCAGATAACTAATACCAGACACCAGATATCTAATACCAGACACCAGAAACTAATACCAGACACCAGATAACTAATACCAGACACCAGATAACTAATACCAGACACCAGAAACGAATACCAGACACCAGATAACTAATACCAGACACCAGATAACTAATACCAGACACCAGATATTTAATACCAGACACCAGATAACTAATACCAGACACCAGATAACTAATACCAGACACCAGATAACTAATACCAGACACCAGAAACTAATATCAGACACCAGATAACTAATACCAGACACCAGATTCCTAATACCAGACACCAGATAACTAATACCAGACACCAGATAACTAATACCAGACACCAGATACCTAATACCAGACACCAGATAACTAATACCAGACAGCAGATAACTAATACCAGACACCAGATATCTAATACCAGACACCAGAAACTAATACCAGACACCAGATTCCTAATACCAGACACCAGATAACTAATACCAGACACCAGATAACTAATACCAGACATTAGATAACTAATACCAGACACCAGAAACTAATACCAGACACCAGATAACTAATACCAGACACCAGAAACTAATACCAGATACCAGATAACTAATACCAGACACCAGATAACTAAAACCAGACACCAGATAACTAATACTAGACACCAGAAACTAATACCAGACAACAGATAACTAATACAAGACACCAGATAACTAATACCAGACACCAGATATCTAATACCAGACACCAGAAACTAATACCAGACACCAGATAACTAATACCAGACACCAGAAACTAATACCAGACACCAGATAACTAATAGTAGACACCAGAAACTAATACCAGACACCAGAAACTAATACGAGACACCAAATAACTAACACCAGACACCAGATAACTAATACCAGACACCAGAAACTATTATCAGACACCAGATAACTAATACCAGACATCAGATAACTAATACCAGACACCAGATAACTAATACCAGACACCAGATAACTAATACCAGACACCAGATAACTAACACCAGACACCAGATAACTAATACCAGACACCAGATAACTAATACCAGACACCAGAAACTAATACCAGACACCAGATAACTAATACCAGACACCAGATAACTAATACCAGACACCAGGAACTAATACCAGACACCAGAAACTAATACCAGACACCAGATAACTAATACCAGACACCAGATTTCTAATACCAGACACCAGAAACTAATACCAGACACCAGATAACTAATACCAGACACCAGATAACTAATACCAGACACCAGATAACTAATACCAGACACCAGAAACTAATACCATACACCAGATAACTAATACCAGACACTAGATATCTAATACCAGACACCAGAAACTAATACCAGACACCAGATAACTAATACCAGACACCAAATAACTAATACCAGACACCAGATAACTAATACCAGACACCAGAAACTAATACCAGACACCACATAGCTAATACCAGACACCAGATATATAACACTAGACACCAGATAACTAATACCAGACACCAGATAACTAATACCAGACACCAGATAACTAATACCAGACACCAGATAACTAATACCAGACACCAGATAACTAATACCAGACACCAGAAACTAATACCAGACACCAGATAACTAATACCAGACACCAGATAACTAATACCAGACACCAGATTCCTAATACCAGACACCAGATTCCTAATACCAGACACCAGATATCTAATACCAGACACCAGAAACTAATACCAGACACCAGATTCCTAATACCAGACACCAGATAATTAATACCACACACCAGATTCCTAATACCAGACACCAGATAACTAATACCAGACACCAGAAACTAATACCAGACACCAGATACCAGACACCAGATAACTAATACCAGACACCAGAAACTAACACCAGATAACTAATACCAGACACCAAATAACTAATACCAGACACCAGATACCTAATACCAGACACCAGATAACTAATACCAGACACCAGATAACTAATACCAGACACCAATATCTATTACCAGACACCAGATAACTAATATTAGACACCAGATAACTAATACCAGACACCAGATAACTAATACCAGACACCAGATAACTAATACCAGACACCAGAAACTAATACCAGACACCAGATTCCTAATACCAGACACCAGATACCTAATACCAGACACCAGATAACTAATACCAGACACCAGATTCCTAATACCAGACACCAGATATCTAATACCAGACACCAGAAACTAATACCAGACAGCAGATACCTATTACCAGATACCAGATTCCTAATTTTAGACACCAGAAACTAATACCAGACACCAGATAACTAATACCAGACACCAGATATCTAATACCAGACACCAGATAACTAATACCAGACACCAGATACCTAATACCAGACACCAGATAACTAATACCAGACACCAGATAACTAATACCAGACACCAGAAACTAATACCAGACACCAGATAACTAATACCAGACACCAGAAACTAATACCAGACACCAGATAACTAATACCAGACACCAGATAACTAATACCAGACACCAGATAACTAATACCAGACACCAGATAACTAATACCAGACACCAGATATCTAATACCAGACACCAGAAACTAATACCAGACACCAGAAACTAATACCAGACACCAGATAACTAATACCAGACACCAGATATCTAATACCAGACACCAGATAACTAATACCAGACACCAGATAACTAATACCAGACACCAGATAACTAATACCAGACACCAGATAACTAATATTAGTCACCAGATAACTAATACCAGACACCAGATAACTAATACCAGACACCAGAAACTAATACCAGACACCAGATAACTAATACCAGATACCAGATTCCTAATTTTAGACACCAGAAACTAATACCAGACACCAGATAACTAATACCAGACACCAGATAACTAATACCAGACACCAGATAACTAATACCAGATACCAGATTCCTAATTTTAGACACCAGAAACTAATACCAGACACCAGATAACTAATACCAGACACCAGATATCTAATACCAGACACCAGATAACTAATACCAGACACCAGATACCTAATAATAGACACCAGATAACTAATACCAGACACCAGATAACTAATACCAGACACCAGAAACTAATACCAGACACCAGATAACTAATACCAGACACCAGAAACTAATACCAGACACCAGATAACTAATACCAGACACCAGATAACTAATACCAGACACCAGATAACTAATACCAGACACCAGATAACTAATACCAGACACCAGATATCTAATACCAGACACCAGAAACTAATACCAGACACCAGAAACTAATACCAGACACCAGATAACTAATACCAGACACCAGATATCTAATACCAGACACCAGATAACTAATACCAGACACCAGATAACTAATACCAGACACCAGATATCTAATACCAGACACCAGATAACTCCAGATAACTAATACCAGACACCAAAAACTAATACCAGACACCAGATAACTAATACCAGACACCAGATTCCTAATACCAGACACCAGATATCTAATACCAGTTACCAGAAACTAATACCAGACAGCAGATACCTAATACCAGACACCAGATAAATCCAGATAACTAATACCAGACACCAAAAACTAATACCAGACACCAGATAACTAATACCAGACACCAGATACCTAATACCAGACACCAGATAACTAATACCAGACACCAGATAACTAATACCAGACACCAGAAACTAATACCAGACACCAGATAAATAATACCAGACACCATAAACTAATACCAGACACCAGATTCCTAATACCAGACACCAGATAACTAATACCAGACACCAGAAACTAATACCAGACACCAGATAACTAATACCAGACACCAGAAACTAATACCAGACACCAGATAACTAATACCAGACACCAGATAACTAATACCAGACACCAGATAACTAATACCAGACACCAGATAACTAATACCAGACACCAAATAACTAATACCAGACACCAAATAACTAATACCAGACACCAGATAACTAATACCAGACACCAGATAACTAATACCAGACACTAGATATCTAATACCAGACACCAGAAACTAATACCAGACACCAGATAGCTAATACCAGACACCAGATATCTAATACCAGACACCAGAAACTAATACCAGACACCAGATATCTAATACCAGACAGCAGATAACTAATACCAGACACCAGATAACTAATACCAGACACCAGATAACTAATACCAGTCACCAGATAACTAATACCAGACACCAGATACCTAATACCAGACACCAGATAACTAATACCAGACACCAGATAACTAATACCAGACACCAGATTCCTAATACCAGACACCAGAAACTAATACCAGACACCAGATAACTAATACCAGACACCAGATATATAATACTAGACACCAGATAACTAATACCAGACACCAGAAACTAATACCAGACACCAGATAACTAATACCAGACACCAGATATCTAATACCAGACACCAGATAACTAATACCAGACACCAGATAACTAATACTAGACACCAGATAACTAATACCAGACACCAGATAACTAATACCAGACACCAGAAACTAATACCAGACACCAGATAACTAATACCAGACACCAGATATCTAATACCAGACACCAGATAAATAATACCAGACACCAGAAACTAATACCAGACACCAGATATATAATACCAGACACCAGATAACTAATACCAGACACCAGATAACTAATACCAGACACCAGATTCCTAATACCAGACACCAGAAACTAATACCAGACACCCGATAACTAATACCAGACACCAGATATATAATACCAGACACCAGAAACTAATACCAGACACCAGATAACTAATACCAGACACCAGATTCCTAATATCAGACACCAGAAACTAATACCAGACACCAGATAACTAATACCAGACACCAGATATATAGTACCAGACACCAGATAACTAATAGCAGACACCAGAAACTAATACCAGACACCAGATAACTAATACCAGACACCAGATATCTAATACCAGACACCAGAAACTAATACCAGACACCAGATAACTAATACCAGACACCAGATTCCTAATACCAGACATCAAATTCCTAATACCAGACACCAGATAACTAATACCAGACACCAGAAACTAATACCAGACACCAGATAACTAATACCAGACACCAGATATCTAATACCAGACACCAGATAACTAATACCAGACACCAGATAACTAATACCAGACACCAGAAAATAATACCAGACACCAGATAACTAATACCAGACACCAGATAACTAATACCAGACACCAGATAACTAATACCAGACACCAGAAACTAATACCAGACACCAGATTCCTAATACCAGACACCAGATATCTAATACCAGACACCAGAAACTAATACCAGACACCAGATTCCTAATACCAGACACCAGATAACTAATACCAGACACCAGATTCCTATTACCAGACACCAGATAACTAATACCAGGCACCAGAAACTAATAGAAGACACCAGATACCTAATACCAGACACCAGATAACTAATACCAGACACCAAAAACTAACACCAGACACCAGATAACTAATACCAGACACCAGATAACTAATACCAGACACCAGATACCTAATACCAGACACCAGATAACTAATACCAGACACCAGATAACTAATACCAGACACCAGATAACTAATACCAGACACCAGATAACTAATACCAGACACCAGAAACTAATACCAGACACCAGATTCCTAATACCAGACACCAGATAACTAATACCAGACACCAGATAACTAATACCAGACACCAGATTCCTAATACCAGACACCAGATATCTAATACCAGACACCAGAAACTAATACCAGACAGCAGATACCTAATACCAGACACCAGATAACTCCAGATAACTAATACCAGACACCAGAAACTAATACCAGACACCAGATAACTAATACCAGACACCAGATAACTAATACCAGACACCAGAAACTAATACCAGACACCAGATTCCTAATACCAGACACCAGATAACTAATACCAGACACCAGATAACTAATACCAGACACCAGATTCCTAATACCAGACACCAGATATCTAATACCAGACACCAGAAACTAATACCAGACAGCAGATACCTAATACCAGACACCAGATAACTCCAGATAACTAATACCAGACACCAGAAACTAATACCAGACACCAGATAACTAATACCAGACACCAGATAACTAATACCAGACACCAGATAACTAATACCAGACACCAGATAACTAATACCAGACACCAGAAACTAATACCAGACACCAGATAACTAATACCAGACACCAGATAACTAATACCAGTCACCAGATAACTAATACCAGACACCAGATACCTAATACCAGACACCAGATAACTAATACCAGACACCAGATAACTAATACCAGACACCAGATTCCTAATACCAGACACCAGAAACTAGTACCAGACACCAGATAACTAATACCAGACACCAGATATATAATACTAGACACCAGATAACTAATACCAGACACCAGAAACTAATACCAGACACCAGATAACTAATACCAGACACCAGATAACTAATACCAGTCACCAGATAACTAATACCAGACACCAGATACCTAATACCAGACACCAGATAACTAATACCAGACACCAGATAACTAATACTAGACACCAGATAACTAATACCAGACACCAGATAACTAATACCAGACACCAGAAACTAATACCAGACACCAGATAACTAATACCAGACACCAGATATCTAATACCAGACACCAGATAAATAATACCAGACACCAGAAACTAATACCAGACACCAGATATATAATACCAGACACCAGATAACTAATACCAGACACCAGATAACTAATACCAGACACCAGATTCCTAATACCAGACACCAGAAACTAATACCAGACACAAGATAACTAATACCAGACACCAGATATATAATACCAGACACCAGAAACTAATACCAGACACCAGATTCCTAATACCAGACACCAGATATCTAATACCAGACACCAGAAACTAATACCAGACACCAGATTCCTAATACCAGACACCAGATAACTAATACCAGACACCAGATAACTAATACCAGACACCAGATTCCTAATTCCAGACACCAGATACCTAATACCAGACACCAGATAACTAATACCAGACACCAGATTCCTAATACCAGACACCAGATATCTAATACCAGACACCAGAAACTAATACCAGACAGCAGATACCTAATACCAGACACCAGATAACTCCAGATAACTAATACCAGACACCAAAAACTAATACCAGACACCAGATAACTAATACCAGACACCAGATTCCTAATACCAGACACCAGATATCTAATACCAGACACCAGAAACTAATACCAGACAGCAGATACCTAATACCAGACACCAGATAACTCCAGATAACTAATACCAGACACCAAAAACTAATACCAGACACCAGATAACTAATACCAGACACCAGATTCCTAATACCAGACACCAGATATCTAATAGCAGACACCAGAAACTAATACCAGACACCAGATAACTAATACCAGACACCAGATAACTAATACCAGACACCAGATAACTAATACCAGACACCAGATAACTAATACCAGACACCAGAAACTAATACCAGACACCAGATTCCTAATACCAGACACCAGATATCTAATACCAGACACCAGAAACTAATACCAGACACCAGATTCCTAATACCAGACACCAGATAACTAATACCAGACACCAGATATCTAATACCAGACACCAGATAACTAATACCAGACACCAGATAACTAAGACCAGACACCAGATAACTAATACCAGTCACCAGATAACTAATACCAGACACCAGATTCCTAATTCCAGACACCAGATACCTAATACCAGACACCAGATAACTAATACCAGACACCAGATTCCTAATACCAGACACCAGATATCTAATACCAGACACCAGAAACTAATACCAGACAGCAGATACCTAATACCAGACACCAGATAACTCCAGATAACTAATACCAGACACCAAAAACTAATACCAGACACCAGATAACTAATACCAGACACCAGATTCCTAATACCAGACACCAGATATCTAATACCAGACACCAGAAACTAATACCAGACAGCAGATACCTAATACCAGACACCAGATAACTCCAGATAACTAATACCAGACACCAAAAACTAATACCAGACACCAGATAACTAATACCAGACACCAGATACCTAATACCAGACACCAGATAACTAATACCAGACACCAGATAACTAATACCAGACACCAGAAACTAATACCAGACACCAGATAACTAATACCAGACACCAGAAACTAATACCAGACACCAGATTCCTAATACCAGACACCAGATAACTAATACCAGACACCAGAAACTAATACCAGACACCAGATAACTAATACCAGACACCAGAAACTAATACCAGACACCAGATAACTAATACCAGACAACAGATAACTAATACCAGACACCAGATAACTAATACCAGACACCAAATAACTAATACCAGACACCAAATAACTAATACCAGACACCAGATAACTAATACCAGACACCAGATAACTAATACCAGACACTAGATATCTAATACCAGACACCAGAAACTAATACCAGACACCAGATTGCTAATACCAGACACCAGATATCTAATACCAGACACCAGAAACTAATACCAGACACCAGATATCTAGTACCAGACAGCAGATAACTAATACCAGACACCAGATAACTAATACCAGACACCAGATAACTAATACCAGACACCAGATAACTAATACCAGTCACCAGATAACTAATACCAGACACCAGATACCTAATACCAGACACCAGATAACTAATACCAGACACCAGATAACTAATACCAGACACCAGATTCCTAATACCAGACACCAGAAACTAATACCAGACACCAGATAACTAATACCAGACACCAGATATATAATACTAGACACCAGATAACTAATACCAGACACCATAAACTAATACCAGACACCAGATAACTAATACCAGACACCAGATATCTAATACCAGACACCAGATAACTAATACCAGACACCAGATAACTAATACTTGACACCAGATAATTAATACCAGACACCAGATAACTAATACCAGACACCAGAAACTAATACCAGACACCAGATAACTAATACCAGACACCAGATATCTAATACCAGACACCAGATAAATAATACCAGACACCAGAAACTAATACCAGACACCAGATATATAATACCAGACACCAGATAACTAATACCAGACACCAGATAACTAATACCAGACACCAGATTCCTAATACCAGACACCAGAAACTAATACCAGACACCAGATAACTAATACCAGACACCAGATATATAATACCAGACACCAGAAACTAATACCAGACACCAGATAACTAATACCAGACACCAGATTCCTAATATCAGACACCAGAAACTAATACCAGACACCAGATAACTAATACCAGACACCAGATATATAGTACCAGACACCAGATAACTAATACCAGACACCAGAAACTAATACCAGACACCAGATGACTAATACCAGACACCAGATATCTAATACCAGACACCAGAAACTAATACCAGACACCAGATAACTAATACCAGACACCAGATTCCTAATACCAGACATCAAATTCCTAATACCAGACACCAGATAACTAATACCAGACACCAGAAACTAATACCAGACACCAGATAACTAATACCAGACACCAGATATCTAATACCAGACACCAGATAACTAATACCAGACACCAGATAACTAATACCAGACACCAGAAAATAATACCAGACACCAGATAACTAATACCAGACACCAGATAACTAATACCAGACACCAGATAACTAATACCAGACACCAGAAACTAATACCAGACACCAGATTCCTAATACCAGACACCAGATATCTAATACCAGACACCAGAAACTAATACCAGACACCAGATTCCTAATACCAGACACCAGATAACTAATACCAGACACCAGATTCCTATTACCAGACACCAGATAACTAATACCTGGCACCAGAAACTAATACCAGACACCAGATACCTAATACCAGACACCAGATAACTAATACCAGACACCAAAAACTAACACCAGACACCAGATAACTAATACCAGACACCAGATAACTAATACCAGACACCAGATACCTAATACCAGACACCAGATAACTAATACCAGACACCAGATAACTAATACCAGACACCAGATACCTAATACCAGACACCAGATAACTAATACCAGACACCAGATAACTAATACCAGACACCAATATCTAATACCAGACACCAGATAACTAATATAATACACCAGATAACTAATACCAGACACCAGATAACTAATACCAGACACCAGATAACTAATACCAGACACCAGAAACTAATACCAGACACCAGATTCCTAATACCAGACACCAGATAACTAATACCAGACACCAGATAACTAATACCAGACACCAGATTCCTAATACCAGACACCAGATATCTAATACCAGACACCAGAAACTAATACCAGACAGCAGATACCTAATACCAGACACCAGATAACTCCAGATAACTAATACCAGACACCAGAAACTAATACCAGACAACAGATAACTAATACCAGACACCAGATAACTAATACCAGACACCAGATAACTAATACCAGACACCAGATAACTAATACCAGACACCAGTGCCCATGTTCTGTAACTTTGGCGAGAACTTCTTGCGTCGAAAAGATGTGAAACAAAATATTCCATCGTTTCTCGCAAAGTGAGAAAAAAGTGTGTCTGTAAGTCATGTCGAAAACCATCAAAAGTGATTACGTTATTACGTTACAAATGCCATAATATACAACTCAAAGCCGACTTAAAACCGCAGACTAGGTGAACGCTTATCAAAAATGTCTTTGACGGCGACCATAATTCACTAAGAGTAATAGCCTTTTTACACTTACTCACATCTTTCATCTTTCATCAATTCGCCAAGATGATAACATCTTCCCATAAGAATTATACAGGGATGAATGTTCAACATCTTTCAACATCTTCAAAAGATGTTCCTATCTCACTTTGTTCCATTCAACATCTTTCGATTATTTTAGTGTCATCACTAAAATAAACATAAACAAATGTATACATGCATGTATACATACTATAAAATTACATACATATATACATACATGTATATTTACATACGAATGGGCTAACTTTTGGAATATTCTTCCCGCAGAAAGTTCCGTAACTACTCCAAGATTTCCATATAAGTATATATGTATGTACATGAATTTTTCCAAATCAAAATAAATTATAAAAAAGTAGTTGCAAATGTCTACAAGATGCGCTGACGCGAAATCCTTGCGCATAAAGTATGTATGTATGTAACATTTCTTCATCATCATCGTCTGATAGCATAATTTCTACTAATTCTGCATATTGTAGCATTAACTGTTTCTGCTCTTTAAGAGGAGCAATTAAATCAATTGCTGAATTTCTAAATTCAATTTTATTATTTAATTTTTAGTTGCTCACACCTGTAAAAATAATATTATAATACATAACAGATGAAAGATGAAAGATGTTGTAATGTGAATAGGTTTTTTCAATTTTCAACATATTCCACGCATTCCTCTAAGATGTGAGTAAGTGTAAAAACGCTATAAAAAACTTTCAACGACGGCAGCGAAAATACAATCGGCGGCTATACCAAATAATGTATAGTGCGACTTTGATGATTGTTGTTTACAAAATTGTTGGAAAAAATAAATAAAATATGTTGTTAAAATAATTTAACAGTGCGAGTATCACTTCAGAGCAAAATTCTTAAGTTTTTTGCATTATCATTCATTGCATTTTGCATTTTTAACATGTTTTTTTTTCGTTAAAGTTCTATCTCACCCCGTTTTTATTTGTGAGTATATTTGACAGTACAAAGCAGAAACTTTTCTCACCAAAATTTTACAGACACACTTTTTCTGTAGAATGTCGAATAATTTCCTTACCTGACAGCTTTTAATCGCCAAAAAAAGTTACAGACACAGTTTAGTGAGAAAAACAGCTGTTTGTTTCAATTTATGGCATTTTTGTTTCATTTCACACAATTCCATCGAAAACTTTCTCGACGCGGGAGTTACAGAACATGGGCACAAATAACTAATACCAGACACCAGAAACTAATACCAGACACCAGATAACTAATACCAGACACCAGATAACTAATACCAGACACCAGATAACTAATACCAGACACCAGATAACTAATACAAGACACCAGATAACTAATACCAGACACCAGATTCCTAATTTTAGACACCAGAAAGTAATATCAGACACCAGATAACTAATACCAGACACCAGAAACTTATACCAGACACCAGATAACTAATACCAGACACCAGATAACTAATACCAGACACCAGAAACTAATACCAGACACCAGATAACTAATACCAGACACCAGAAACTAATACCAGACACCAGATAACTAATACCAGTCACCAGATAACTAATACCAGACACCAGATACCTCATACCAGACACTAGATAACTAATACCAGACACCAGATTCCTAATACTAGACACCAGAAACTAATACCAGACACCAGATAACTAATACCAGACACCAGTTATATAATACTAGACACCAGATAACTAATACCAGACACCAGAAACTAATACCAGACACCAGATAACTAATACCAGACACCAGATATCTAATACCAGACACCAGAAACTAATACCAGACACCAGATAACTAATACCAGACACCAGATAACTAATACCAGACACCAGATAACTAATACCAGACACCAGATTCCTAATACCAGACATCAAATTCCTAATACCAGACACCAGATAAATAATACCAGACACCAGAAACTAATACCAGACACCAGATAACTAATACGAGACACCAGATATCTAATACCAGACACCAGATAACTAATACCAGACACCAGATAACTAATACCAGACACCAGATTCCTAATACCAGACACCAGATATCTAATACCAGACACCAGAAACTAATACCAGACACCAGATAACTAATACCAGACACCAGAAACTAATACCAGACACCAGATTCCTAATACCAGACACCAGATATCTAATACCAGACACCAGAAACTAATACCAGACACCAGATTCCTAATACCAGACACCAGATAACTAATACCAGACACCAAATTCCTATTACCAGACACCAGATAACTAATACCACACACCAGAAACTAATACCAGACACCAGATACCTAATACCAGACACCAGATAACTAATACCAGACACCAGAAACTAACACCAGACACCAGATAACTAATACCAGACACCAGATAACTAATACCAGACACCAGATACCTAATACCAGACACCAGATAACTAATACCAGACACCAATATCTAATACCAGACACCAGATAAGTAATATAAGACACCAGTTAACTAATACCAGACACCAGATAACTAATACCAGACACCAGATAACTAATACCAGACACCAGAAACTAATACCAGACACCAGATTCCTAATACCAGACACCAGATAACTAATACCAGACACCAGATAACTAATAATAGACACCAGATTCCTAATACCAGACACCAGATATCTAATACCAGACACCAGAAACTAATACCAGACAGCAGATACCTAATACCAGACACCAGATTACTCCAGATAACTAATACCAGACACCAGAAACTAATACCAGACACCAGATAACTAATACCAGACACCATATAACTAATACCAGACACCAGATAACTAATACCAGACACCAGATAACTAATACCAGACACCAGAGTCCTAATTTTAGACACCAGAAAGTAATACCAGACACCAGATAACTAATACCAGACACCAGATATCTAATACCAGACACCAGTGTCCATGTTCTGTAACTTTGTCGAGAACTTCTTGCGTCGAAAAGATGTGAAACAAAATATTCCATCGTTTCTCGCAAAGTGAGAAAAAAGTGTGTCTGTAAGTCATGTCGAAAACCATCAAAAGTGATTACGTTATTACGTTAGAAATGCCATAATATACAACTCAAAGCCGACTTAAAACCGCAGATTAGGTGAACGCTTATCAAAAATGTCTTTGACGGCGACCATAATTCACTAAGAGTAAAAAACTTTCAACGACGGCAGCGAAAATACAATCGTCGGCTATACCAAATAATGTATAGTGCGACTTTGATGATTGTTGTTTACAAAATTGTTGGAAAAAATAAATAAAATATGTTGTTAAAATAATTTAACAGTGCGAGTATCACTTCAGAGCAAAATTCTTAAATTTTTTGCATTATCATTCATTGCATTTTGCATTTTTAACATGTTTTTTTTTCGTTAAAGTTCTATCTCATCCCGTTTTTATTTGTGAGTATATTTGACAGTACAAAGCGGAAACTTTTCTCACCAAAATTTTACAGACACACTTTTTCTGTAGAATGTCGAATAATTTCCTTACGTGACAGCTTTTACTCGCCAAAAAAAGTTACAGACAAGACACCAGATAACTAATACCAGACACCAGATTCCTAATTTTAGACACCAGAAAGTAATACCAGACACCAGATAACTAATACCAGACACCAGAAACTAATACCAGACACCAGATAACTAATACCAGACACCAGATAACTAATACCAGACACCAGAAACTAATACCAGACACCAGATAACTAATATCAGACACCAGAAACTAATACCAGACACCAGATAACTAATACCAGTCACCAGATAACTAATACCAGACACCAGATACCTCATACCAGACACTAGATAACTAATACCAGACACCAGATTCCTAATATTAGACACCAGAAACTAATACCAGACACCAGATAACTAATACCAGACACCAGATATATAATACTAGACACCAGATAACTAATACCAGACACCAGAAACTAATACCAGACACCAGATAACTAATACCAGATACCAGATATCTAATACCAGACACCAGAAACTAATACCAGACACCAGATAACTAATACCAGACACCAGATAACTAATACCAGACACCAGATAACTAATACCAGACACCAGATTCCTAATACCAGACATCAAATTCCTAATACCAGACACCAGATAAATAATACCAGACACCAGAAACTAATACCAGACACCAGATAACTAATACGAGACACCAGATATCTAATACCAGACACCAGATAACTAATACCAGACACCAGATAACTAATACCAGACACCAGAAAATAATACCAGACACCAGATAACTAATACCAGACACCAGATAACTAATACCAGACACCAGATAACTAATACCAGACACCAGAAACTAATACCAGACACCAGATTCCTAATACGAGACACCAGATATCTAATACCAGACACCAGAAACTAATACCAGACACCAGATTCCTAATACCAGACACCAGATAACTAATACCAGACACCAATTTCCTATTACCAGACACCAGATAACTAATACCACACACCAGAAACTAATACCAGACACCAGATACCTAATACCAGACACCAGATAACTAATACCAGACACCAGAAACTAACACCAGACACCAGATAACTAATACCAGACACCAGATAACTAATACCAGACACCAGATACCTAATACCAGACACCAGATAACTAATACCAGACACCAGATAACTAATACCAGACACCAGATACCTAATACCAGACACCAGATACCTAATACCAGACACCAGATAACTAATACCAGACACCAATATCTAATACCAGACACCAGATAAGTAATATAAGACACCAGTTAACTAATACCAGACACCAGATAACTAATACCAGACACCAGATAACTAATACCAGACACCAGAAACTAATACCAGACACCAGATTTCTAATACCAGACACCAGATAACTAATACCAGACACCAGATAACTAATACCAGACACCAGATTCCTAATACCAGACACCAGATATCTAATACCAGACACCAGAAACTAATACCAGACAGCAGATACCTAATACCAGACACCAGATAACTCCAGATAACTAATACCAGACACCAGAAACTAATACCAGACACCAGATTCCTAATACCAGACACCAGATAACTAATACCAGACACCAGATAACTAATACCAGACACCAGATAACTAATACCAGACACCAGATAACTAATACCAGACACCAGATACCTAATACCAGACACCAGATAACTAATACCAGACACCAGATAACTAATACCAGACACCAGATAACTAATACCAGACACCAGATAACTAATACCAGACACCAGATAACTAATACCAGACACCAGATAACTAATACCAGACACCAGATAACTAATACCAGACACCAGATACCTAATACCAGACACCAGATACCTAATACCAGACACCAGATAACTAATACCAGACACCAGATAACTAATACCAGACACCAGATAACTAATACCAGACACCAGATAACTAATACCAGACACCAATATCTAATACCAGACACCAGATCAGTAATATAAGACACCAGTTAACTAATACCAGACACCAGATAACTAATACCAGACACCAGAAACTAATACCAGACACCAGATAACTAATACCAGATACCAGATATCTAATACCAGACACCAGAAACTAATACCAGACACCAGATAACTAATACCAGACACCAGATAACTAATACCAGACACCAGATAACTAATACCAGACACCAGATTCCTAATACCAGACATCAAATTCCTAATACCAGACACCAGATAAATAATACCAGACACCAGAAACTAATACCAGACACCAGATAACTAATACGAGACACCAGATATCTAATACCAGACACCAGATAACTAATACCAGACACCAGATAACTAATACCAGACACCAGAAAATAATACCAGACACCAGATAACTAATACCAGACACCAGATAACTAATACCAGACACCAGATAACTAATACCAGACACCAGAAACTAATACCAGACACCAGATTCCTAATACGAGACACCAGATATCTAATACCAGACACCAGAAACTAATACCAGACACCAGATTCCTAATAAGAGACACCAGATAACTAATACCAGACACCAATTTCCTATTACCAGACACCAGATAACTAATACCACACACCAGAAACTAATACCAGACACCAGATACCTAATACCAGACACCAGATAACTAATACCAGACACCAGAAACTAACACCAGACACCAGATAACTAATACCAGACACCAGATAACTAATACCAGACACCAGATACCTAATACCAGACACCAGATAACTAATACCAGACACCAGATAACTAATACCAGACACCAGATAACTAATACCAGACACCAGATACCTAATACCAGACACCAGATAACTAATACCAGACACCAGATAACTAATACCAGACACCAATATCTAATACCAGACACCAGATCAGTAATATAAGACACCAGTTAACTAATACCAGACACCAGATAACTAATACCAGACACCAGATAACTAATACCAGACACCAGAAACTAATACCAGACACCAGATTCCTAATACCAGACACCAGATAACTAATACCAGACACCAGATAACTAATACCAGACACCAGATTCCTAATACCAGACACAAGATATCTAATACCAGACACCAGAAACTAATACCAGACAGCAGATACCTAATACCAGACACCAGATAACTCCAGATAACTAATACCAGACACCAGAAACTAATACCAGACACCAGATAACTAATACCAGACACCATATAACTAATACCAGACACCAGATAACTAATACCAGACACCAGATAACTAATACCAGACACCAGAGTCCTAATTTTAGACACCAGAAAGTAATACCAGACACCAGATAACTAATACCAGACACCAGATATCTAATACCAGACACCAGTGTCCATGTTCTGTAACTTTGTCGAGAACTTCTTGCGTCGAAAAGATGTGAAACAAAATATTCCATCGTTTCTCGCAAAGTGAGAAAAAAGTGTGTCTGTAAGTCATGTCGAAAACCATCAAAAGTGATTACGTTATTACGTTAGAAATGCCATAATATACAACTCAAAGCCGACTTAAAACCGCAGATTAGGTGAACGCTTATCAAAAATGTCTTTGACGGCGACCATAATTCACTAAGAGTAAAAAACTTTCAACGACGGCAGCGAAAATACAATCGTCGGCTATACCAAATAATGTATAGTGCGACTTTGATGATTGTTGTTTACAAAATTGTTGGAAAAAATAAATAAAATATGTTGTTAAAATAATTTAACAGTGCGAGTATCACTTCAGAGCAAAATTCTTAAATTTTTTGCATTATCATTCATTGCATTTTGCATTTTTAACATGTTTTTTTTTCGTTAAAGTTCTATCTCACCCCGTTTTTATTTGTGAGTATATTTGACAGTACAAAGCGGAAACTTTTCTCACCAAAATTTTACAGACACACTTTTTCTGTAGAATGTCGAATAATTTCCTTACGTGACAGCTTTTACTCACCAAAAAAAGTTACAGACACAGTTTAGTGAGAAAAACAGCTGTTTGTTTCAATTTATGGCATTTTTGTTTCATTTCACACAATTCCATCGAAAACTTTCTCGACGCGGGAGTTACAGAACATGGGCACAGATAACTAATACCAGACACCAGAAACTAATACCAGACACCAAATAACTAATACCAGACACCAGAAACTAATACCAGACACCAGATAACTAATACCAGACACCACATAACTAATACCAGACACCAGATAACTAATACCAGACACCAGATAACTAATACCAGACACCAGATAACTAATACCAGACACCAGATTCCTAATTTTAAACACCAGAAAGTAATACCAGACACCAGATAACTAATACCAGACACCAGATATCTAATACCAGACACCAGATAACTAATACCAGACACCAGAAACTAATACCAGACACCAGATAACTAATACCAGACACCAGATAACTAATACCAGACACCAGAAACTAATACCAGACACCAGATAACTAATACCAGACACCAGAAACTAATACCAGACACCAGATAACTAATACCAGTCACCAGATAACTAATACCAGTCACCAGATAACTAATACCAGACACCAGATACCTAATACCAGACACTAGATAACTAATACCAGACACCAGATTCCTAATTTTAAACACCAGAAAGTAATACCAGACACCAGAAAATAATACCAGACACCAGATAACTAATACCAGACACCAGATAACTAATACCAGACACCAGATAACTAATACCAGACACCAAAAACTAATACCAGACACCAGATTCCTAATACCAGACACCAGATATCTAATACCAGACACCAGAAACTAATACCAGACACCAGATTCCTAATACCAGACACCAGATAACTAATACCAGACACCAAATTCCTATTACCAGACACCAGATAACTAATACCACACACCAGAAACTAATACCAGACACCAGATACCTAATACCAGACACCAGATAACTAATACCAGACACCAGAAACTAACACCAGACACCAGATAACTAATACCAGACACCAGATAACTAATACCAGACACCAGATACCTAATACCAGACACCAGATAACTAATACCAGACACCAGATAACTAATACCAGACACCAATATCTAATACCAGACACCAGATAAGTAATATAAGACACCAGTTAACTAATACCAGACACCAGATAACTAATACCAGACACCAGATAACTAATACCAGACACCAGAAACTAATACCAGACACCAGATTCCTAATACCAGACACCAGATAACTAATACCAGACACCAGATAACTAATACCAGACACCAGATTCCTAATACCAGACACCAGATATCTAATACCAGACACCAGAAACTAATACCAGACAGCAGATACCTAATACCAGACACCAGATAACTCCAGATAACTAATACCAGACACCAGAAACTAATACCAGACACCAGATAACTAATACCAGACACCATATAACTAATACCAGACACCAGATAACTAATACCAGACACCAGAAACTAATACCAGACACCAGATAACTAATACCAGTCACCAGATAACTAATACCAGTCACCAGATAACTAATACCAGACACCAGATACCTAATACCAGACACTAGATAACTAATACCAGACACCAGATTCCTAATTTTAAACACCAGAAAGTAATACCAGACACCAGATAACTAATACCAGACACCAGATATCTAATACCAGACACCAGATAACTAATACCAGACACCAGAAACTAATACCAGACACCAGATAACTAATACCAGACACCAGAAACTAATACCAGACACCAGATAACTAATACCAGACACCAGATATATAATACTAGACACCAGATAACTAATACCAGACACCAGAAACTAATACCAGACACCAGATAACTAATACCAGACACCAGATATCTAATACCAGACACCAGAAACTAATACCAGACAACAGATAACTAATACCAGACACCAGATAACTAATACCAGACACCAGAAACTAATACCAGACACCAGAAACTAATACCAGACACCAGATAACTAATACCAGACACCAGATATCTAATACCAGACACCAGAAACTAATACCAGACACCAGATATATAATACTAGACACCAGATAACTAATACCAGACACCAGAAACTAATACCAGACACCAGATAACTAATACCAGACACCAGATATATAATACTAGACACCAGATAACTAATACCAGACACCAGAAACTAATACCAGACACCAGATAACTAATACCAGACACCAGATATCTAATACCAGACACCAGAAACTAATACCAGACAACAGATAACTAATACCAGACACCAGATAACTAATACCAGACACCAGAAACTAATACCAGACACCAGATTCCTAAAACCAGACACCAGCTAAATAATACCAGACACCAGAAACTAATACCAGACACCAAAAAACTAATACCAGACACCAGAAACTAATACCAGACAGCAGATTCTTAATACCAGACACCAGAAACTAATACCAGACACCAGATATATAATACTAGACACCAGATAACTAATACCAGACACCAGAAACTAATACCAGACACCAGATAACTAATACCAGACACCAGATATATAATACTAGACACCAGATAACTAATACCAGACACCAGAAACTAATACCAGACACCAGATAACTAATACCAGACACCAGATAACTAATACCAGACACCAGAAACTAATACCAGACACCAGATAACTAATACCAGACACCAGATATATAATACTAGACACCAGATAACTAATACCAGACACCAGAAACTAATACCAGACGCCAGATAACTAATACCAGACACCAGATATATAATACCAGACACCAGAAACTAATACCAGACAACAGATAACTAATACCAGACACCAGATAACTAATACCAGACACCAGATAACTAATACCAGACACCAGATATCTAATACCAGACACCAGAAACTAATACCAGACACCAGATAACTAATACCAGACACCAGAAACTAATACCAGACACCAGATAACTAATACCAGTCACCAGATAACTAATACCAGTCACCAGATAACTAATACCAGACACCAGATATCTAATACCAGACACCAGAAACTAATACCAGACAACAGATAACTAATACCAGACACCAGATAACTAATACCAGACACCAGAAACTAATACCAGACACCAGATTCCTAAAACCAGACACCAGCTAAATAATACCAGACACCAGAAACTAATACCAGACACCAGATAACTAATACCAGACACCAGATAACTAATACCAGACACCAGAAACTAATACCAGACACCAGATAACTAATACCAGACACCAGAAACTAATACCAGACACCAGATAACTCATACCAGTCACCAGATAACTAATACCAGTCACCAGATAACTAATACCAGACACCAGATACCTAATACCAGACACTAGATAACTAATACCAGACACCAGATTCCTAATTTTAAACACCAGAAAGTAATACCAGACACCAGATAACTAATACCAGACACCAGATATCTAATACCAGACACCAGATAACTAATACCAGACACCAGAAACTAATACCAGACACCAGATAACTAATACCAGACACCAGATAACTAATACCAGACACCAGAAACTAATACCAGACACCAGATAACTAATACCAGACACCAGATATATAATACTAGACACCAGATAACTAATACCAGACACCAGAAACTAATACCAGACACCAGATAACTAATACCAGACACCAGATATCTAATACCAGACACCAGAAACTAATACCAGACAACAGATAACTAATACCAGACACCAGATAACTAATACCAGACACCAGAAACTAATACCCGACACCAGAAACTAATACCAGACACCAGATAACTAATACCAGACACCAGATATCTAATACCAGACACCAGAAACTAATAGCAGACACCAGATATATAATACTAGACACCAGATAACTAATACCAGACACCAGAAACTAATACCAGACACCAGATAACTAATACCAGACACCAGATATATAATACTAGACACCAGATAACTAATACCAGACACCAGAAACTAATACCAGACACCAGATAACTAATACCAGACACCAGATATCTAATACCAGACACCAGAAACTAATACCAGACAACAGATAACTAATACCAGACACCAGATAACTAATACCAGACACCAGAAACTAATACCAGACACCAGATTCCTAAAACCAGACACCAGCTAAATAATACCAGACACCAGAAACTAATACCAGACACCAGATAACTAATACCAGACACCAGAAACTAATACCAGACAGCAGATTCTTAATACCAGACACCAGAAACTAATACCAGACACCAGATATATAATACTAGACACCAGATAACTAATACCAGACACCAGAAACTAATACCAGACACCAGATAACTAATACCAGACACCAGATATATAATACTAGACACCAGATAACTAATACCAGACACCAGAAACTAATACCAGACACCAGATAACTAATACCAGACACCAGATAACTAATACCAGACACCAGAAACTAATACCAGACACCAGATAACTAATACCAGACACCAGATATATAATACTAGACACCAGATAACTAATACCAGACACCAGAAACTAATACCAGACACCAGATAACTAATACCACACACCAGATATATAATACCAGACACCAGAAACTAATACCAGACAACAGATAACTAATACCAGACACCAGATAACTAATACCAGACACCAGATAACTAATACCAGACACCAGATATCTAATACCAGACACCAGAAACTAATACCAGACACCAGATAACTAATACCAGACACCAGAAACTAATACCAGACACCAGATAACTAATACCAGTCACCAGATAACTAATACCAGTCACCAGATAACTAATACCAGACACCAGATACCTAATACCAGACACTAGATAACTAATACCAGACACCAGATTCCGAATTTTAAACACCAGAAAGTAATACCAGACACCAGATAACTAATACCAGACACCAGATATCTAATACCAGACACCAGATAACTAATACCAGACACCAGAAACTAATACCAGACACCAGATAACTAATACCAGACACCAGATAACTAATACCAGACACCAGAAACTAATACCAGACACCAGATAACTAATACCAGACACCAGATATATAATACTAGACACCAGATAACTCATACCAGACACCAGAAACTAATACCAGACACCAGATAACTAATACCAGACACCAGATATCTAATACCAGACACCAGAAACTAATACCAGACAACAGATAACTAATACCAGACACCAGATAACTAATACCAGACACCAGAAACTAATACCAGACACCAGAAACTAATACCAGACACCAGATAACTAATACCAGACACCAGATATCTAATACCAGACACCAGAAACTAATACCAGACACCAGATATCTAATACCAGACACCAGAAACTAATACCAGACAACAGATAACTAATACCAGACACCAGATAACTAATACCAGACACCAGAAACTAATACCAGACACCAGAAACTAATACCAGACACCAGATAACTAATACCAGACACCAGATATCTAATACCAGACACCAGAAACTAATACCAGACACCAGATATATAATACTAGACACCAGATAACTAATACCAGACACCAGAAACTAATACCAGACACCAGATAACTAATACCAGACACCAGAAACTAATACCAGACACCAGATAACTAATACCAGACACCAGATATCTAATACCAGACACCAGAAACTAATACCAGACAACAGATAACTAATATCAGACACCAGATATCTAATACCAGACACCAGATAACTAATACCAGACACCAGATATCTAATACCAGACACCAGATAAGTAATACCAGACACCAGATAACTAATACCAGACACCAGATAACTAATACCAGACACCAGATAACTAATACCAGACACCAGAAACTAATACCAGACACCAGATTCCTAAAACCAGACACCAGATAACTAATACCAGACACCAGACAACTAATACCAGACACCAGATTCCTAATACCAGACACCAGATATCTAATACCAGACACCAGAAACTAATACCAGACAGCAGATACCTAATACCAGACACCAGATAACTCCAGATAACTAATACCAGACACCAGAAACTAATACCAGACACCAGATAACTAATACCAGACACCAGATTACTATAACCCGACCCCAGATAACTAATACCAGACACCAGATTCCTAATTTTAGACACCAGAAGCTAATACCAGACACCAGATAACTAATACCAGACACCAGATATCTAATACCAGACACCAGATAACTAATACCAGACACCAGAAACTAATACCAGACACCAGAAAACTAATACCAGACACCAGATACCTAATACCAGACACCAAATAACTAATACCAGACACCAGATAACTAATACCAGACACCAGATAACTAATACCAGACACCAGAAACTAATACCAGACACCAGATTCCTAATACCAGACACCAGATAACTAATACCAGACACCAGAAACTAATACCAGACACCAGATAACTAATACCAGACACCAGAAACTAATACCAGACACCAGATAACTAATACCAGACACCAGATAACTAATACCAGACACCAGATAACTAATACCAGACACCAGATAACTAATACCAGACACTAGATAACTAATACCAGACACCAGATATCTAATACCAGACACCAGAAACTAATACCAGACACCAGATAACTAATACCAGACACCAGATATCTAATACCAGACACCAGATATCTAATACCAGACAGCAGATAACTTATACCAGACACCAGATAACTAATACCAGACACCAGATAACTAATACCAGACACCAGATAACTAATACCAGCCACCAGATAACTAATACCAGACACCAGATACCTATTACCAGGCACCAGATATTTAATACCAGACACCAGATAACTAATACCAGACACCAGATTCCTAATACCAGACACCAGAAACTAATACCAGACACCAGATAACTAATACCAGACACCAGATATATAATACCAGACACCAGATAACTAATACCAGACACCAGAAACTAATACCAGACACCAGATAACTAAAACCAGACACCAGATATCTAATACCAGACACCAGATAACTAATACCAGACACCAGATAACTAATACCAGACACCAGATAACTAATACCAGACACCAGAAACTAATACCAGACACCAGATAACTAATACCAGACACCAGATATCTAATACCAGACACCAGATAACTAATACCAGACACCAAAAACTAATACCAGACACCAGATAACTAGTACCAGACACCAGAAACTATTACCAGACACCAGATAACTAATACCAGACACCAGAAACTAATACCAAACACCAGATAACTAATACCAGACACCAGCTAAATAATACCAGACACCAGAAACTAATACCAGACACCAGATAACTAATACCAGACACCAGAAACTAATACCAGACAGCAGATTCTTAATACCAGACACCAGAAACTAATACCAGACACCAGATAACTAATACCAGACACCAGATAACTAATACCAGACACCAGATAACTAATACCAGACACCAGAAACTAATACCAGACACCAGATAACTAATACCAGACACCAGATTCCTAAAACCAGACACCAGCTAAATAATACCAGACACCAGAAACTAATACCAGACACCAGATAACTAATACCAGACACCAGAAACTAATACCAGACAGCAGATTCTTAATACCAGACACCAGAAACTAATACCAGACACCAGATATATAATACTAGACACCAGATAACTAATACCAGACACCAGAAACTAATACCAGACACCAGATAACTAATACCAGACACCAGATATATAATACTAGACACCAGATAACTAATACCAGACACCAGAAACTAATACCAGACACCAGATAACTAATACCAGACACCAGATAACTAATACCAGACACCAGAAACTAATACCAGACACCAGATAACTAATACCAGACACAAGATATATAATACTAGACACTAGATAACTAATACCAGACACCAGATTCCGAATTTTAAACACCAGAAAGTAATACCAGACACCAGATAACTAATACCAGACACCAGATATCTAATACCAGACACCAGATAACTAATACCAGACACCAGAAACTAATACCAGACACCAGATAACTAATACCAGACACCAGATAACTAATACCAGACACCAGAAACTAATACCAGACACCAGATAACTAATACCAGACACCAGATATATAATACTAGACACCAGATAACTCATACCAGACACCAGAAACTAATACCAGACACCAGATAACTAATACCAGACACCAGATATCTAATACCAGACACCAGAAACTAATACCAGACAACAGATAACTAATACCAGACACCAGATAACTAATACCAGACACCAGAAACTAATACCAGACACCAGATTCCTAAAACCAGACACCAGCTAAATAATACCAGACACCAGAAACTAATACCAGACACCAGATAACTAATACCAGACACCAGAAACTAATACCAGACAGCAGATTCTTAATACCAGACACCAGAAACTAATACCAGACACCAGATATATAATACTAGACACCAGATAACTAATACCAGACACCAGAAACTAATACCAGACACCAGATAACTAATACCAGACACCAGATATATAATACTAGACACCAGATAACTAATACCAGACACCAGAAACTAATACCAGACACCAGATAACTAATACCAGACACCAGATAACTAATACCAGACACCAGAAACTAATACCAGACACCAGATAACTAATACCAGACACCAGATATATAATACTAGACACCAGATAACTAATACCAGACACCAGAAACTAATACCAGACACCAGATAACTAATACCAGACACCAGATATATAATACCAGACACCAGAAACTAATACCAGACAACAGATAACTAATACCAGACACCAGATAACTAATACCAGACACCAGATAACTAATACCAGACACCAGATATCTAATACCAGACACAAGAAACTAATACCAGACACCAGATAACTAATACCAGACACCAGAAACTAATACCAGACACCAGATAACTAATACCAGTCACCAGATAACTAATACCAGTCACCAGATAACTAATACCAGACACCAGATACCTAATACCAGACACTAGATAACTAATACCAGACACCAGATTCCGAATTTTAAACACCAGAAAGTAATACCAGACACCAGATAACTAATACCAGACACCAGATATCTAATACCAGACACCAGATAACTAATACCAGACACCAGAAACTAATACCAGACACCAGATAACTAATACCAGACACCAGATAACTAATACCAGACACCAGAAACTAATACCAGACACCAGATAACTAATACCAGACACCAGATATATAATACTAGACACCAGATAACTCATACCAGACACCAGAAACTAATACCAGACACCAGATAACTAATACCAGACACCAGATATCTAATACCAGACACCAGAAACTAATACCAGACAACAGATAACTAATACCAGACACCAGATAACTAATACCAGACACCAGAAACTAATACCAGACACCAGAAACTAATACCAGACACCAGATAATTAATACCAGACACCAGATATCTAATACCAGACACCAGAAACTAATACCAGACACCAGATATCTAATACCAGACACCAGAAACTAATACCAGACAACAGATAACTAATACCAGACACCAGATAACTAATACCAGACACCAGAAACTAATACCAGACACCAGAAACTAATACCAGACACCAGATAACTAATACCAGACACCAGATATCTAATACCAGACACCAGAAACTAATACCAGACACCAGATATATAATACTAGACACCAGATAACTAATACCAGACACCAGAAACTAATACCAGACACCAGATAACTAATACCAGACACCAGAAACTAATACCAGACACCAGATAACTAATACCAGACACCAGATATCTAATACCAGACACCAGAAACTAATACCAGACAACAGATAACTAATATCAGACACCAGATATCTAATACCAGACACCAGATAACTAATACCAGACACCAGATATCTAATACCAGACACCAGATAAGTAATACCAGACACCAGATAACTAATACCAGACACCAGATAACTAATACCAGACACCAGATAACTAATACCAGACACCAGAAACTAATACCAGACACCAGATTCCTAAAACCAGACACCAGATAACTAATACCAGACACCAGACAACTAATACCAGACACCAGATTCCTAATACCAGACACCAGATATCTAATACCAGACACCAGAAACTAATACCAGACAGCAGATACCTAATACCAGACACCAGATAACTCCAGATAACTAATACCAGACACCAGAAACTAATACCAGACACCAGATAACTAATACCAGACACCAGATTACTATAACCCGACCCCACATAACTAATACCAGACACCAGATTCCTAATTTTAGACACCAGAAGCTAATACCAGACACCAGATAACTAATACCAGACACCAGATATCTAATACCAGACACCAGATAACTAATACCAGACACCAGAAACTAATACCAGACACCAGAAAACTAATACCAGACACCAGATACCTAATACCAGACACCAAATAACTAATACCAGACACCAGATAACTAATACCAGACACCAGATAACTAATACCAGACACCAGAAACTAATACCAGACACCAGATTCCTAATACCAGACACCAGATAACTAATACCAGACACCAGAAACTAATAAAAGACACCAGATAACTAATACCAGACACCAGAAACTAATACCAGACACCAGATAACTAATACCAGACACCAGATAACTAATACCAGACACCAGATAACTAATACCAGACACCAGATAACTAATACCAGACACTAGATAACTAATACCAGACACCAGATATCTAATACCAGACACCAGAAACTAATACCAGACACCAGATAACTAATACCAGACACCAGATATCTAATACCAGACACCAGAAACTAATACCAGACACCAGATATCTAATACCAGACAGCAGATAACTTATACCAGACACCAGATAACTAATACCAGACACCAGATAACTAATACCAGACACCAGATAACTAATACCAGCCACCAGATAACTAATACCAGACACCAGATACCTATTACCAGGCACCAGATATTTAATACCAGACACCAGATAACTAATACCAGACACCAGATTCCTAATACCAGACACCAGAAACTAATACCAGACACCAGATAACTAATACCAGACACCAGATATATAATACCAGACACCAGATAACTAATACCAGACACCAGAAACTAATACCAGACACCAGATAACTAAAACCAGACACCAGATATCTAATACCAGACACCAGAAACTAATACCAGACACCAGATAACTAATACCAGACACCAGATAACTAATACCAGACACCAGATAACTAATACCAGACACCAGAAACTAATACCAGACACCAGATAACTAATACCAGACACCAGATATCTAATACCAGACACCAGATAACTAATACCAGACACCAAAAACTAATACCAGACACCAGATAACTAGTACCAGACACCAGAAACTATTACCAGACACCAGATAACTAATACCAGACACCAGAAACTAATACCAAACACCAGATAACTAATACCAGACACCAGCTAAATAATACCAGACACCAGAAACTAATACCAGACACCAGATAACTAATACCAGACACCAGAAACTAATACCAGACAGCAGATTCTTAATACCAGACACCAGAAACTAATACCAGACACCAGATAACTAATACCAGACACCAGATAACTAATACCAGACACCAGAAACTAATACCAGACACCAGATAACTAATACCAGACACCAGATTCCTAATACCAGACACCAGATATCTAATACCAGACACCAGGTAACTAATACCAGACACCAGATAACTAATACCAGACACCAGATAACTAATACCAGACACCAGATAACTAATACCAGACACCAGAAACTAATACCAGACACCAGATAACTAATACCAGACACCAGATAACTAATACCAGACACCAGATATCTAATACCAGACACCAGATAACTAATAATAGACACCAGATAACTAATACCATACACTAGAAACTAATACCAGACACCAGATAACTAATACCAGACACCAGGTAACTAATACCAGACACCAGGAACTAATAGCAGACACCAAAAACTAATACCAGACACCAGATAACTAATACCAGACACCAGATTTCTAATACCAGACACCAGAAACTAATACCAGACACCAAATAACTAATACCAGACACCAGATAACTAATACCAGACACCAGATAACTAATACCAGACACCAGAAACTAATACCAGACACCAGATATTTAATACCAGACACTAGATATCTAATACCAGACACCAGAAACTAATACCAGATAACTAATACCAGACACCAAATAACTAATACCAGACACCAGATAACTAATACCAGACACCAGAAACTAATACCAGACACCACATAACTAATACCAGACACCAGATATATAACACTAGACACCAGATATATAATACTAGACACCAGATAACTAATACCAGACACCAGATAACTAATACCAGACACCAGATAACTAATACCAGACACCAGATAACTAATACCAGACACCAGAAACTAATACCAGACACCAGATAACTAATACCAGGCACCAGATAACTAATACCAGACACCAGATAACTAATACCAGACACCAGAAACTAATACCAGACACCAGATTCCTAATACCAGACACCAGATATCTAATACCAGACACCAGAAACTAATACCAGACACCAGATTCCTAATACCAGACACCAGATAATTAATACCAGACACCAGATTCCTAATACCAGACACCAGACAACTAATACCAGACACCAGAAACTAATACCAGACACCAGATACCAGACACCAGATAACTAATACCAGACACCAGAAACTAACACCAGACACCAGATAACTAATACCAGACACCAAATAACTAATACCAGACACCAGATACCTAATACCAGACACCAGATAACTAATACCAGACACCAGATAACTAATACCAGACACCAATATCTAATACCAGACACCAGATAACTAATATTAGACACCAGATAACTAATACCAGACACCAGATAACTAATACCAGACACCAGATAACTAATACCAGACACCAGAAACTAATACCAGACACCAGATTCCTAATACCAGACACCAGATACCTAATACCAGACACCAGATAACTAATACCAGACACCAGATTCCTAATACCAGACACCAGATATCTAATACCAGACACCAGAAACTAATACCAGACAGCAGATACCTAATACCAGACACAAGATAACTCCAGATAACTAATACCAGACACAAAAAACTAATACCAGACACCAGATAACTAATACCAGACACCAGATAACTAATACCAGACACCAGATAACTAATACCAGACACCAGATTTCTAATTTTATACACCAGAAACTAATACCAGACACCAGATAACTAATACCAGACACCAGATATCTAATACCAGACACCAGATAACTAATACCAGACACCAGAAACTAATACCAGACCCCAGATAACTAATACCAGACACCAGATACCTAATACCAGACACCAGATAACTAATACCAGACACCAGATAACTAATACCAGACACCAGAAACTAATACCAGACACCAGATAACTAATACCAGACACCAGAAACTAATACCAGACACCAGATTCCTAATACCAGACACCAGATAACTAATACTAGACACCAGAAACTAATACCAGACACCAGATAACTAATACCAGACACCAGAAACTAATACCAGACACCAGATAACTAATACCAGACACCAGATAACTAATACCAGACACCAGATAACTAATACCAGACACCAAATAACTAATACCAGACACCAAATAACTAATACCAGACACCAGATAACTAATACCAGACACCAGATAACTAATACCAGACACCAGATATCTAATACCAGACACCAGAAACTAATACCAGACACCAGATAGCTAATACCAGACACCAGATATCTAATACCAGACACCAGAAACTAATACCAGACACCAGATATCTAATACCAGGCAGCAGATAACTAATACCAGACACCAGATAACTAATACCAGACACCAGATAACTAATACCAGTCACCAGATAACTAATACCAGACACCAGATACCTAATACCAGACACCAGATAACTAATACCAGACACCAGATAACTAATACCAGACACCAGATACCTAATACCAGACACCAGATAACTAATACCAGACACCAGATAACTAATATTAGACACCAGATATCTAATACCAGACACCAGAAACTAATACCAGACACCAGATAACTAATACCAGACACCAGATAACTAATACCAGACACCAGATAAATAATATCAGACACCAGAAACTAATACCAGACACCAGATAACTAATACCAGACACCAGAAACTAATACCAGACACCAGATTCCTAGTACCAGACACCAGATAACTAATACCAGACACCAGATAACTAATACCAGACACCAGAAACTAATAATAGACACCAGAAAACTAATACCAGACACCAGATAACTAATACTAGACACCAGATAACTAATACCAGACACCAGATAACTAATACCAGACACCAGAAACTAATACCAGACACCTGATAACTAATACCAGACACGAGAAACTAATACCAGACACCAGATTCCTAATACCAGACACCAGATAACTAATACCAGACACCAGATAACTAATACCAGACACCAGATATCTAATACCAGACACCAGAAACTAATACCAGACACCAGATACCTAATACCAGACACCAGATAACTAATACCAGATACTAGATAACTAATACCAGACACCAGAAACTAATACCAGACACCAGATAACTAATACCAGACACCAGATAACTAATACCAGACACCATAAACTAATACCAGACACCAGATAACTAATACCAGACACCAGAAACTAATACCAGACACCAGATAACTAATACCAGACACCAGATAACTAGTACCAGACACCAGATAACTAGTACCAGACACCAGATTCCTAATACCAGACACCAGATAACTAATACCAGACACCAGAAACTAATACCAGACACCAGATAACTAATACCAGACACCAGATATCTAATACCAGACACAAGAAACTAATACCAGACACCAGATAACTAATACCAGACACAAGATAACTAATACCAGACACCAGAAACTAATACCAGACACCAGATTCCTAATACCAGACACCAGATATATAATACCAGACAGCATTTAACTAATACCAGACACCAGATAACTAATACCAGACACCAGATAACTAATACCAGACACCAGAAACTAATACCAGACACCAGATAACTAATACCAGACACCAGATATATAATACCAGACACCAGATACCTAATACCAGACAGCAGATAACTAATACCAGACACTAGATAACTAATACCAGACACCAGAAACTAATACCAGACACCAGATAACTAATACCACACACCAGATAACTAATACCACACACCAGATAACTAATACCAGACACCAGATATCTAATACCAGACACCAGAAACTAATACCAGACACCAGATAACTAATACCAAACACCAGATAACTAATACCAGACACCAGAAACTAATACCAGACACCAGATAACTAATACCACACACCAGATAACTAATACCACACACCAGATAACTAATACCAGACACCAGATATCTAATACCAGACACCAGAAACTAATACCAGACACCAGATAACTAATACCAAACACCAGATAACTAATACCAGATACTAGATAACTAATACCAGACACCAGAAACTAATACCAGACACCAGATAACTAATACCAGACACCAGATAACTAATACCAGACACCATAAACTAATACCAGACACCAGATAACTAATACCAGACACCAGAAACTAATACCAGACACCAGATAACTAATACCAGACACCAGATAACTAGTACCAGACACCAGATAACTAGTACCAGACACCAGATTCCTAATACCAGACACCAGATAACTAATACCAGACACCAGAAACTAATACCAGACACCAGATAACTAATACCAGACACCAGATATCTAATACCAGACACAAGAAACTAATACCAGACACCAGATAACTAATACCAGACACCAGATAACTAATACCAGACACCAGAAACTAATACCAGACACCAGATTCCTAATACCAGACACCAGATATATAATACCAGACAGCAGATAACTAATACCAGACACCAGATAACTAGTACCAGACACCAGATAACTAGTACCAGACACCAGATATCTAATACCAGACACCAGAAACTAATACCAGACACCAGACACCAGATATCTAATACCAGACATCAGAAACTAATACCAGACACCAGATAACTAATACCAGACACCAGATATCTAATACCAGACACCAGATATCTAATACCAGACACCAGAAACTAATACCAGACACCAGATATCTAATACCAGACACCAGATTCCTAATACCAGACACCAGATAACTAATACCAGACACCATAAACTAATACCAGACACCAGATAACTAATACCAGACACCAGAAACTAATACCAGACACCAGATAACTAATACCAGACATCAGATAACTATTACCAGACACCAGATAACTAATACCAGACACCAGATAACTAATACCAGACACCAGATATATAATACCAGACACCAGAAACTAATACCAGACACCAGATAACTAATACCAGACACCAGATAACTAATACCAGACACCAGATATCTGATACCAGACACCAGAAACTAATACCAGACACCAGATTCCTAATACCAGACACAAGATAACTAATACCAGACACCAGAAACTAATACCAGACACCAGAAACTAATACCAGACACCAGATAACTAATACCAGACACCAGATAACTAATACCAGACACCAGATATATAATACCAGACACCAGAAACTAATACCAGACACCAGATAACTAATACCAGACACCAGATAACTAATACCAGACACCAGATATCTGATACCAGACACCAGAAACTAATACCAGACACCAGATTCCTAATACCAGACACAAGATAACTAATACCAGACACCAGAAACTAATACCAGACACCAGATATCTAATACCAGACACCAGATTCCTAATACCAGACACCAGATAACTAATACCAGACACCATAAACTAATACCAGACACCAGATAACTAATACCAGACACCAGATAACTAATACCAGACACCAGAAACTAATACCAGACACCAGATTCCTAATACCAGACACCAGATATATAATACCAGACAGCATTTAACTAATACCAGACACCAGATAACTAATACCAGACACCAGATAACTAATACCAGACACCAGAAACTAATACCAGACACCAGATAACTAATACCAGACACCAGATATATAATACCAGACACCAGATACCTAATACCAGACAGCAGATAACTAATACCAGACACTAGATAACTAATACCAGACACCAGAAACTAATACCAGACACCAGATAACTAATACCACACACCAGATAACTAATACCACACACCAGATAACTAATACCAGACACCAGAAACTAATACCAGACACCAGATAACTAATACCAGACACCAGATAACTAATACCAGACACCAGATAACTAATACCAGACACCAGATATCTAATACCAGACACCAGATATCTAATACCAGACACCAGAAACTAATACCAGACACCAGATAACTAATACCAGACACCAGATATCTAATACCAGACATCAGAAACTAATACCAGACACCAGATAACTAATACCAGACACCAGATAACTAATACCAGACACCAGATTCCTAATATCAGACACCAGATAACTAGTACCAGACACCAGATAACTAGTACCAGACACCAGATTCCTAATACCAGACACCAGATAACTAATACCAGACACCAGAAACTAATACCAGACACCAGATTCCTAATATCAGACACCAGATAACTAATACCAGACACCAGAAACTAAAACCAGACACCAGATAACTAATACCAGACACCAGAAACTAATACCAGACACCAGAAACTAATACCAGACACCAGAAACTAATACCAGACACCAGATAACTAATACCAGACACCAGATAACTAATACCAGACACCAGATAACTAATACCAGACACCATAAACTAATACCAGACACCAGATAACTAATACCAGACACCAGAAACTAATACCAGACACCAGATAACTAATACCAGACACCAGATAACTAGTACCAGACACCAGATAACTAGTACCAGACACCAGATTCCTAATACCAGACACCATAAAACAAATACCACACACCAGAAACTAATACCAGACACCAGATAACTAATACCAGACACCAGATATCTAATACCAGACACAAGAAACTAATACCAGACACCAGATAACTAATACCAGACACAAGATAACTAATACCAGACACCAGAAACTAATACCAGACACCAGATAACTAATACCAGACACCAGATAACTAATACCAGACACCAGATATCTAATACCAGACACCAGAAACTAATACCAGACACCAGATAACTAATACCAGACACCAGAAACTAATACCAGACACCAGATAACTAATACCAGACACCAGATAACTAATACCAGACACCAGATATCTAATACCAGACACCAGATAACTAATACCAGACACCAGATAACTAATACCAGACACCAGATAACTAATACCAGACACCAGATATCTAATACCAGACACCAGATAACTAATACCAGACACCAGATAACTAGTACCAGACACCAGATAACTAGTACCAGACACCAGATTCCTAATACCAGACACCAGATAACTAATACCAGACACCAGAAACTAATACCAGACACCAGATATCTAATACCAGACACAAGAAACTAATACCAGACACCAGATAACTAATATTAGACACCAGAAGCTAATACTAGACACCAGATAACTAATACCAGACACCAGATAACTAATACCAGACACCAGATATCTAATACCAGACACCAGAAACTAATACCAGACACCAGATAACTAATACCAGACACCAGAAACTAATACCAGACACCAGATAACTAATACCAGACACCAGATAACTAATACCAGACACCAGATATCTAATACCAGACACCAGATAACTAATACCAGACACCAGATAACTAATACCAGACACCAGATTCCTAATACCAGACACCAGATAACTAATACCAGACACCAGATATCTAATACCAGACACCAGATAACTAATACCAGACACCAGATAACTAGTACCAGACACCAGATAACTAGTACCAGACACCAGATTCCTAATACCAGACACCAGATAACTAATACCAGACACCAGATATCTAATACCAGACACAAGAAACTAATACCAGACACCAGATAACTAATATTAGACACCAGAAGCTAATACTAGACACCAGATAACTAATACCAGACACCAGATAACTAATACCAGACACCAGATATCTAATACCAGACACCAGAAACTAATACCAGACACCAGATAACTAATACCAGACACCAGAAACTAATACCAGACACCATAAACTAATACCAGACACCAGATAACTAATACCAGACACCAGAAACTAATACCAGACACCAGATAACTAATACCAGACACCAGATAACTAGTACCAGACACCAGATAACTAGTACCAGACACCAGATTCCTAATACCAGACACCAGATAACTAATACCAGACACCAGAAACTAATACCAGACACCAGATAACTAATACCAGACACCAGATATCTAATACCAGACACAAGAAACTAATACCAGACACCAGATAACTAATACCAGACACCAGATAACTAATACCAGACACCAGAAACTAATACCAGACACCAGATTCCTAATACCAGACACCAGATATATAATACCAGACAGCAGATAACTAATACCAGACACCAGATAACTAGTACCAGACACCAGATAACTAGTACCAGACACCAGATAACTAGTACCAGACACCAGATTCCTAATACCAGACACCAGATAACTAATACCAGACACCAGAAACTAATACCAGACACCAGATATCTAATACCAGACACAAGAAACTAATACCAGACACCAGATAACTAATACCACACACCAGATAACTAATACCAGACACCAGATAACTAACACCAGACACCAGATATCTAATACCAGACACCAGAAACTAATACCAGACACCAGATAACTAATACCAGACACCAGATAACTAATACCAGACACCAGATATATAATACCAGACACCAGAAACTAATACCAGACACCAAAAACTAATACCAGACACCAGATAACTAATGCCAGACACCAGATAACTAATACCAGACACCAGATAACTAATACCACACACCAGATAACTAATACCACACACCAGATAACTAATACCAGACACCAGATATCTAATACCAGACACCAGAAACTAATACCAGACACCAGATAACTAATACCAAACACCAGATAACTAATACCAGACACCAGAAAACTAATACCAGACACCAGATAACTAATGCCAGACACCATAAACTAATACCAGACACCAGATAACTAATACCAGACACCAGATAACTAATACCAGACACCATAAACTAATACCAGACACCAGATAACTAATACCAGACACCAGAAACTAATACCAGACACCAGATAACTAATACCAGACACCAGATAACTAGTACCAGACACCAGATAACTAGTACCAGACACCAGATTCCTAATACCAGACACCAGATAACTAATACCAGACACCAGAAACTAATACCAGACACCAGATAACTAATACCAGACACCAGATATCTAATACCAGACACCAGATATCTGATACCAGACACCAGAAACTAATACCAGACACCAGATTCCTAATACCAGACACAAGATAACTAATACCAGACACCAGAAACTAATACCAGACACCAGATAACTAGTACCAGACACCAGATAACTAGTACCAGACACCAGATTCCTAATACCAGACACCAGATAACTAATACCAGACACCAGAAACTAATACCAGACACCAGATAACTAATACCAGACACCAGATAACTAATACCAGACACCATAAACTAATACCAGACACCAGATAACTAATACCAGACACCAGAAACTAATACCAGACACCAGATAACTAATACCAGACACCAGATAACTAGTACCAGACACCAGATAACTAGTACCAGACACCAGATTCCTAATACCAGACACCAGATAACTAATACCAGACACCAGAAACTAATACCAGACACCAGATAACTAATACCAGACACCAGATATCTAATACCAGACACAAGAAACTAATACCAGACACCAGATAACTAATACCAGACACAAGATAACTAATACCAGACACCAGAAACTAATACCAGACACCAGATTCCTAATATCAGACACCAGATAACTAATACCAGACACCAGAAACTAAAACCAGACACCAGATAACTAGTACCAGACACCAGATAACTAGTACCAGACACCAGATTCCTAATACCAGACACCAGATAAATAATATCAGACACCAGAAACTAATACCAGACACCAGATAACTAATACCAGACACCAGAAACTAATACCAGACACCAGATATCTGATACCAGACACCAGAAACTAATACCAGACACCAGATTCCTAATACCAGACACAAGATAACTAATACCAGACACCAGAAACTAATACCAGACACCAGATAACTAGTACCAGACACCAGATAACTAGTACCAGACACCAGATTCCTAATACCAGACACCAGATAACTAATACCAGACACCAGAAACTAATACCAGACACCAGATAACTAGTACCAGACACCAGATAACTAGTACCAGACACCAGATTCCTAATACCAGACACCAGATAACTAATACCAGACACCAGAAACTAATACCAGACACCAGATAACTAATACCAGACACCAGATATCTAATACCAGACACAAGAAACTAATACCAGACACCAGATAACTAATACCAGACACAAGATAACTAATACCAGACACCAGAAAACTAATACCAGACACCAGATAACTAATACCAGACACCAGATAACTAATACCAGACACCAGATTCCTAATATCAGACACCAGATAACTAATACCAGACACCAGAAACTAAAACCAGACACCAGATAACTAATACCAGACACCAGAAACTAATACCAGACACCAGATAACTAATACCAGACACCAGAAACTAATACCAGACACCAGATAACTAATACCAGACACCAGATAACTAATACCAGACACCATAAACTAATACCAGACACCAGATAACTAATACCAGACACCAGAAACTAATACCAGACACCAGATAACTAATACCAGACACCAGATAACTAGTACCAGACACCAGATAACTAGTACCAGACACCAGATTCCTAATACCAGACACCAGATAACTAATACCAGACACCAGAAACTAATACCAGACACCAGATAACTAATACCAGACACCAGATATCTAATACCAGACACAAGAAACTAATACCAGACACCAGATAACTAATACCAGACACAAGATAACTAATACCAGACACCAGAAACTAATACCAGACACCAGATTCCTAATATCAGACACCAGATAACTAATACCAGACACCAGAAACTAAAACCAGACACCAGATAACTAGTACCAGACACCAGATAACTAGTACCAGACACCAGATTCCTAATACCAGACACCAGATAAATAATATCAGACACCAGAAACTAATACCAGACACCAGATAACTAATACCAGACACCAGAAACTAATACCAGACACCAGATATCTGATACCAGACACCAGAAACTAATACCAGACACCAGATTCCTAATACCAGACACAAGATAACTAATACCAGACACCAGAAACTAATACCAGACACCAGATAACTAGTACCAGACACCAGATAACTAGTACCAGACACCAGATTCCTAATACCAGACACCAGATAACTAATACCAGACACCAGAAACTAATACCAGACACCAGATAACTAGTACCAGACACCAGATAACTAGTACCAGACACCAGATTCCTAATACCAGACACCAGATAACTAATACCAGACACCAGAAACTAATACCAGACACCAGATAACTAATACCAGACACCAGATATCTAATACCAGACACAAGAAACTAATACCAGACACCAGATAACTAATACCAGACACAAGATAACTAATACCAGACACCAGAAAACTAATACCAGACACCAGATAACTAATACCAGACACCAGATAACTAATACCAGACACCAGATTCCTAATATCAGACACCAGATAACTAATACCAGACACCAGAAACTAAAACCAGACACCAGATAACTAATACCAGACACCAGAAACTAATACCAGACACCAGAAACTAATACCAGACACCAGAAACTAATACCAGACACCTGATAAATAATACCAGACACCAGATAACTAATACCAGACACCAGATATCTAATACCAGACACCAGATAACTAATACCAGACACCAGATAACTAATACCAGACACCAGATAACTAATACCAGACACCAGATATCTAATACCAGACACCAGAAACTAATACCAGACACCAGATAACTAATACCAGACACCAGATAACTAATACCAGACACCAGAAACTAATACCAGACACCAGATATCTAATACCAGACACCAGAAACTAATACCAGACACCAGATAACTAATACCAGACACCAGATATCTAATACCAGACACCAGATATCTAATACCAGACACCAGATAACTAATACCAGACACCAGATAACTAATACCAGACACCAGATATCTAATACCAGACACCAGAAACTAATACCAGACACCAGATATCTAATACCAGACACCAGATAACTAATACCAGACACCAGATAACTAATACGAGACACCAGATAACTAATACCAGACACCAGATATCTAATACCAGACACCAGATAACTAATACCAGACACCAGATATCTAATACCAGACATCAGAAACTAATACCAGACACCAGATAACTAATACCAGACACCAGATAACTAATACCAGACACCAGATTCCTAATATCAGACACCAGATAACTAATACCAGACACCAGATATCTAATACCAGACACCAGATAACTAATACCAGACACCAGATAACTAATACCAGACACCAGATAACTAATACCAGACACCAGATTCCTAATATCAGACACCAGATAACTAATACCAGACACCAGAAACTAAAACCAGACACCAGATAACTAATACCAGACACCAGAAACTAATACCAGACACCAGAAACTAATACCAGACACCAGAAACTAATACCAGACACCTGATAAATAATACCAGACACCAGATAACTAATACCAGACACCAGATATCTAATACCAGACACCAGATAACTAATACCAGACACCAGATAACTAATACCAGACACCAGATAACTAATACCAGACACCAGATATCTAATACCAGACACCAGAAACTAATACCAGACACCAGATAACTAATACCAGACACCAGATAACTAATACCAGACACCAGAAACTAATACCAGACACCAGATAACTAATACCAGACATCAGAAACTAATACCAGACACCAGATAACTAATACCAGACACCAGAAACTAATACCAGACACCAGATAACTAATACCAGACACCAGATACCTAATACCAGACACCAGATATCTAATACCAGACACCAGAAACTAATACCAGACACCAGATATCTAATACCAGACACCAGATAACTAATACCAGACACCAGATATCTAATACCAGACACCAGAAACTAATACCAGACACCAGATAACTAGTACCAGACACCAGATTCCTAATACCAGACACCAGATAACTAATACCAGACACCAGAAACTAATACCAGACACCAGATATCTAATACCAGACACAAGAAACTAATACCAGACACCAGATAACTAATACCAGACACCAGATATATAATACCAGACATCAGATAACTAATACCAGACACCAGATAACTAATACCAGACACCAGATAACTAATACCAGACACTAGATAACTAATACCAGACACCAGATAACTAATACCAGACACCAGATAACTAATACCAGACAACAGATAACTAATACCAGACACCAGATATCTAATACTAGACACCAGATTCCTAATACCAGACACCAGAAACTAATACCAGACACCAGAAACTAATACCAGACACCAGATAACTAATACCAGACACCAGATAACTAATACCAGACACCAGAAACTAATACCTGACACCAGAAAATAATACCTGACACCAGAAACTAATACCAGACACTAGAAACTAATACCAGACACCAGATAACTAATACCAGACACCAAAAACTAATACCAGACACCAGATAACTAATGCCAGACACCAGATAACTAATACCAGACACCAGATAACTAATACCACACACCAGATAACTAATACCACACACCAGATAACTAATACCAGACACCAGATATCTAATACCAGACACCAGAAACTAATACCAGACACCAGATAACTAATACCAAACACCAGATAACTAATACCAGACACCAGAAAACTAATACCAGACACCAGATAACTAATGCCAGACACCAGATAACTAATACCAGACACCAGAAACTAATACCAGACACCAGATAACTAATACCAGACACCAGATATCTAATACCAGACACAAGAAACTAATACCAGACACCAGATAACTAATACCAGACACAAGATAACTAATACCAGACACCAGATAACTAGTACCAGACACCAGATAACTAGTACCAGACACCAGATTCCTAATACCAGACACCAGATAACTAATACCAGACACCAGAAACTAATACCAGACACCAGATAACTAATACCAGACACCAGAAACTAATACCAGACACCAGATAACTAATACCAGACACCAGATAACTAGTACCAGACACCAGATAACTAGTACCAGACACCAGATAACTAGTACCAGACACCAGATTCCTAATACCAGACACCAGATAACTAATACCAGACACCAGAAACTAATACCAGACACCAGATAACTAGTACCAGACACCAGATAACTAGTACCAGACACCAGATTCCTAATACCAGACACCAGATAACTAATACCAGACACCAGAAACTAATACCAGACACCAGATATCTAATACCAGACACAAGAAACTAATACCAGACACCAGATAACTAATACCAGACACCAGATATATAATACCAGACATCAGAAACTAATACCAGACACCAGATAACTAATACCAGACACCAGATAACTAATACCAGACACCAGATTCCTAATATCAGACACCAGATAACTAATACCAGACACCAGAAACTAAAACCAGACACCAGATAACTAATACCAGACACCAGATAACTAATACCAGACACCAGAAACTAATACCAGACACCAGGAACTAATACCAGACACCAGATAACTAATACCAGACACCAGATAACTAATACCAGACACCAGATAACTAACACCAGACACCAGATATCTAATACCAGACACCAGAAACTAATACCAGACACCAGATAACTAATACCAGACACCAGATAACTAATACCAGACACCAGATATATAATACCAGACACCAGAAACTAATACCAGACACCAGATAACTAATACCAGACACCAGATAACTAATACCAGACACCAGATATCTGATACCAGACACCAGAAACTAATACCAGACACCAGATTCCTAATACCAGACACAAGATAACTAATACCAGACACCAGAAACTAATACCAGACACCAGATAACTAATACCAGACACCAGAAACTAATACCAGACACCAGATAACTAATACCAGACACCAGATAACTAATACCAGACACCAGATATCTAATACCAGACACCAGATAACTAATACCAGACACCAGATATCTAATACCAGACAGCAGATACCTAATACCAGACACCAGATATCTAATACCAGACACCAGATTCCTAATACCAGACACCAGATAACTAATACCAGACACCAGATAACTAATACCAGACACCAGAAACTAATACCAGACACCAGAAACTAATACCAGACACCAGAAACTAATACCAGACACCTGATAAATAATACCAGACACCAGATAACTAATACCAGACACCAGATATCTAATACCAGACACCAGATAACTAATACCAGACACCAGATAACTAATACCAGACACCAGATAACTAATACCAGACACCAGATATCTAATACCAGACACCAGAAACTAATACCAGACACCAGATAACTAATACCAGACACCAGATAACTAATACCAGACACCAGAAACTAATACCAGACACCAGATATCTAATACCAGACACCAGAAACTAATACCAGACACCAGATAACTAATACCAGACACCAGATATCTAATACCAGACACCAGATATCTAATACCAGACACCAGATAACTAATACCAGACACCAGATAACTAATACCAGACACCAGATATCTAATACCAGACACCAGAAACTAATACCAGACACCAGATATCTAATACCAGACACCAGATAACTAATACCAGACACCAGATAACTAATACGAGACACCAGATAACTAATACCAGACACCAGATATCTAATACCAGACACCAGATAACTAATACCAGACACCAGATAACTAATACCAGACACCAGATAACTAATACCAGACACCAGATAACTAATACCAGACACCAGATATCTAATACCAGACACCAGATATCTAATACCAGACACCAGAAACTAATACCAGACACCAGATAACTAATACCAGACACCAGATATCTAATACCAGACATCAGAAACTAATACCAGACACCAGATAACTAATACCAGACACCAGATAACTAATACCAGACACCAGATTCCTAATATCAGACACCAGATAACTAATACCAGACACCAGAAACTAAAACCAGACACCAGATAACTAATACCAGACACCAGATAACTAATACCAGACACCAGAAACTAATACCAGACACCAGGAACTAATACCAGACACCAGATAACTAATACCAGACACCAGAAACTATTACCACACACCAGATAACTAATACCAGACACCAGATATCTAATACCAGACACCAGAAACTAATACCAGACACCAGATAACTAATACCAAACACCAGATAACTAATACCAGACACCAGAAAACTAATACCAGACACCAGATAACTAATGCCAGACACCAGATAACTAATACCAGACACCAGATAACTAATACCAGACACCAAAAACTAATACCAGACACCAGATTCCTAATACCAGACACCAGATAACTAATACCAGACACCAGATATCTAATACCAGACACCAGAAACTAATACCAGACACCAGATAACTAATACCAAACACCAGATAACTAATACCAGACACCAGAAACTAATACCAGACACCAGATAACTAATACCAGACACCAGATATCTAATACCAGACACCAGAAACTAATACCAGACACCAGATAACTAATACCAGACACCAGATAACTAATACCAGACACCAGATATATAATACCAGACACCAGAAACTAATACCAGACACCAGATAACTAATACCAGACACCAGATAACTAATACCAGACACCAGATATCTAATACCAGACACCAGAAACTAATACCAGACACCAGATAACTAATACCAAACACCAGATAACTAATACCAGACACCAGAAAACTAATACCAGACACCAGATAACTAATGCCAGACACCAGATAACTAATACCAGACACCAGAAACTAATACCAGACACCAGATAACTAATACCAGACACCAGATATCTAATACCAGACACAAGAAACTAATACCAGACACCAGATAACTAATACCAGACACAAGATAACTAATACCAGACACCAGATAACTAGTACCAGACACCAGATAACTAGTACCAGACACCAGATTCCTAATACCAGACACCAGATAACTAATACCAGACACCAGAAACTAATACCAGACACCAGATAACTAATACCAGACACCAGAAACTAATACCAGACACCAGATAACTAATACCAGACACCAGATAACTAGTACCAGACACCAGATAACTAGTACCAGACACCAGATAACTAGTACCAGACACCAGATTCCTAATACCAGACACCAGATAACTAATACCAGACACCAGAAACTAATACCAGACACCAGATAACTAGTACCAGACACCAGATAACTAGTACCAGACACCAGATTCCTAATACCAGACACCAGATAACTAATACCAGACACCAGAAACTAATACCAGACACCAGATATCTAATACCAGACACAAGAAACTAATACCAGACACCAGATAACTAATACCAGACACCAGATATATAATACCAGACATCAGAAACTAATACCAGACACCAGATAACTAATACCAGACACCAGATAACTAATACCAGACACCAGATTCCTAATATCAGACACCAGATAACTAATACCAGACACCAGAAACTAAAACCAGACACCAGATAACTAATACCAGACACCAGATAACTAATACCAGACACCAGAAACTAATACCAGACACCAGGAACTAATACCAGACACCAGATAACTAATACCAGACACCAGATAACTAATACCAGACACCAGATAACTAACACCAGACACCAGATATCTAATACCAGACACCAGAAACTAATACCAGACACCAGATAACTAATACCAGACACCAGATAACTAATACCAGACACCAGATATATAATACCAGACACCAGAAACTAATACCAGACACCAGATAACTAATACCAGACACCAGATAACTAATACCAGACACCAGATATCTGATACCAGACACCAGAAACTAATACCAGACACCAGATTCCTAATACCAGACACAAGATAACTAATACCAGACACCAGAAACTAATACCAGACACCAGATAACTAATACCAGACACCAGAAACTAATACCAGACACCAGATAACTAATACCAGACACCAGATAACTAATACCAGACACCAGATATCTAATACCAGACACCAGATAACTAATACCAGACACCAGATATCTAATACCAGACAGCAGATACCTAATACCAGACACCAGATATCTAATACCAGACACCAGATTCCTAATACCAGACACCAGATAACTAATACCAGACACCAGATAACTAATACCAGACACCAGAAACTAATACCAGACACCAGAAACTAATACCAGACACCAGAAACTAATACCAGACACCTGATAAATAATACCAGACACCAGATAACTAATACCAGACACCAGATATCTAATACCAGACACCAGATAACTAATACCAGACACCAGATAACTAATACCAGACACCAGATAACTAATACCAGACACCAGATATCTAATACCAGACACCAGAAACTAATACCAGACACCAGATAACTAATACCAGACACCAGATAACTAATACCAGACACCAGAAACTAATACCAGACACCAGATATCTAATACCAGACACCAGAAACTAATACCAGACACCAGATAACTAATACCAGACACCAGATATCTAATACCAGACACCAGATATCTAATACCAGACACCAGATAACTAATACCAGACACCAGATAACTAATACCAGACACCAGATATCTAATACCAGACACCAGAAACTAATACCAGACACCAGATATCTAATACCAGACACCAGATAACTAATACCAGACACCAGATAACTAATACGAGACACCAGATAACTAATACCAGACACCAGATATCTAATACCAGACACCAGATAACTAATACCAGACACCAGATAACTAATACCAGACACCAGATAACTAATACCAGACACCAGATAACTAATACCAGACACCAGATATCTAATACCAGACACCAGATATCTAATACCAGACACCAGAAACTAATACCAGACACCAGATAACTAATACCAGACACCAGATATCTAATACCAGACATCAGAAACTAATACCAGACACCAGATAACTAATACCAGACACCAGATAACTAATACCAGACACCAGATTCCTAATATCAGACACCAGATAACTAATACCAGACACCAGAAACTAAAACCAGACACCAGATAACTAATACCAGACACCAGATAACTAATACCAGACACCAGAAACTAATACCAGACACCAGGAACTAATACCAGACACCAGATAACTAATACCAGACACCAGAAACTATTACCAGACACCAGATAACTAATATTAGACACCAGATACCTAATACCAGACACCAGATATCTAATACCAGACACCAGAAACTAATACCAGACACCAGATAACTAATACCTGACACCAGATAACTAATACCAGACAGCAGATAACTAATACCAGACAACAGAAACTTATACCAGACACCAGATATCTAATACCAGACATCAGAAACTAATACCAGACACCAGATTCCTAATATCAGACACCAGATAACTAATACCAGACACCAGAAACTAAAACCAGACACCAGATAACTAATACCAGACACCAGATAACTAATACCAGACACCAGAAACTAATACCAGACACCAGGAACTAATACCAGACACCAGATATCTAATACCAGACACCAGAAACTAATACCAGACACCAGATATCTAATACCAGACACCAAAAACTAATACCAGACACCAGATTCCTAATACCAGACACCAGATAACTAATACCAGACACCAGATAACTAATACCAGACACCAGATAACTAATACCAGACACCAGATAACTAATACCAGACACCAGATAACTAATACCAGACACTAGATAACTAATACCAGACACCAGATAACTAATACCAGACACCAGATAACTAATACCAGACAACAGATAACTAATACCAGACACCAGATATCTAATACTAGACACCAGATTCCTAATACCAGACACCAGAAACTAATACCAGACACCAGAAACTAATACCAGACACCAGATAACTAATACCAGACACCAGATAACTAATACCAGACACCAGAAACTAATACCTGACACCAGAAAATAATACCTGACACCAGAAACTAATACCAGACACCAGAAACTAATACCAGACACCAGATAACTAATACCAGACACCAAAAACTAATACCAGACACCAGATAACTAATGCCAGACACCAGATAACTAATACCAGACACCAGATAACTAATACCACACACCAGATAACTAATACCACACACCAGATAACTAATACCAGACACCAGATATCTAATACCAGACACCAGAAACTAATACCAGACACCAGATAACTAATACCAAACACCAGATAACTAATACCAGACACCAGAAAACTAATACCAGACACCAGATAACTAATGCCAGACACCAGATAACTAATACCAGACACCAGAAACTAATACCAGACACCAGATAACTAATACCAGACACCAGATATCTAATACCAGACACAAGAAACTAATACCAGACACCAGATAACTAATACCAGACACAAGATAACTAATACCAGACACCAGATAACTAGTACCAGACACCAGATAACTAGTACCAGACACCAGATTCCTAATACCAGACACCAGATAACTAATACCAGACACCAGAAACTAATACCAGACACCAGATAACTAATACCAGACACCAGAAACTAATACCAGACACCAGATAACTAATACCAGACACCAGATAACTAGTACCAGACACCAGATAACTAGTACCAGACACCAGATAACTAGTACCAGACACCAGATTCCTAATACCAGACACCAGATAACTAATACCAGACACCAGATAACTAATACCAGACACCAGATAACTAGTACCAGACACCAGATAACTAGTACCAGACACCAGATTCCTAATACCAGACACCAGATAACTAATACCAGACACCAGAAACTAATACCAGACACCAGATATCTAATACCAGACACAAGAAACTAATACCAGACACCAGATAACTAATACCAGACACCAGATATATAATACCAGACATCAGAAACTAATACCAGACACCAGATAACTAATACCAGACACCAGATAACTAATACCAGACACCAGATTCCTAATATCAGACACCAGATAACTAATACCAGACACCAGAAACTAAAACCAGACACCAGATAACTAATACCAGACACCAGATAACTAATACCAGACACCAGAAACTAATACCAGACACCAGGAACTAATACCAGACACCAGATAACTAATACCAGACACCAGATAACTAATACCAGACACCAGATAACTAACACCAGACACCAGATATCTAATACCAGACACCAGAAACTAATACCAGACACCAGATAACTAATACCAGACACCAGATAACTAATACCAGACACCAGATATCTAATACCAGACACCAGAAACTAATACCAGACACCAGATAACTAATACCAGACACCAGATAACTAATACCAGACACCAGAAACTAATACCAGACACCAGATATCTAATACCAGACACCAGAAACTAATACCAGACACCAGATTCCTAATACCAGACACCAGATAACTAATACCAGACACCAGAAACTAATACCAGACACCAGAAACTATTACCAGACACCAGATAACTAATATTAGACACCAGATACCTAATACCAGACACCAGATATCTAATACCAGACACCAGAAACTAATACCAGACACCAGATAACTAATACCTGACACCAGATAACTAATACCTGACACCAGATAACTAATACCAGGCACCAGAAACTAATACCAGACACCAGACACCAGATATCTAATACCAGACATCAGAAACTAATACCAGACACCAGATAACTAATACCAGACACCAGATAACTAATACCAGACACCAGATTCCTAATATCAGACACCAGATAACTAATACCAGACACCAGAAACTAAAACCAGACACCAGATAACTAATACCAGACACCAGAAACTAATACCAGACACCAGAAACTAATACCAGACACCAGATATCTGATACCAGACACCAGAAACTAATACCAGACACCAGATTCCTAATACCAGACACAAGATAACTAATACCAGACACCAGAAACTAATACCAGACACCAGATAACTAATACCAGACACCTGATAAATAATACCAGACACAAGAAACTAATACCAGACACCAGAAACTAATACCAGACACCAGATAACTAATACCAGACATCAGAAACTAATACCAGACACCAGATAACTAATACCAGACACCAGATAACTAATACCAGACACCAGATTCCTAATATCAGACACCAGATAACTAATACCAGACACCAGAAACTAAAACCAGACACCAGATAACTAATACCAGACACCAGATAACTAATACCAGACACCAGAAACTAATACCAGACACCAGATAACTAATACCAGACACCAGATAACTAATACCAGACACCAGATATCTAATACCAGACATCAGAAACTAATACCAGACACCAGATAACTAATGCCAGACACCAGAAACTAATACCAGACACCAGATAACTAATACCAGACACCAGATATCTAATACCAGACACCAGATATCTAATACCAGACACCAGATTCCTAATACCAGACACCAGATAACTAGTACCAGACACCAGATTCCTAATACCAGACACCAGATAACTAATACCAGACACCAGATAACTAATACCAGACACCAGATAACTAATACCAGACACCAGATTCCTAATATCAGACACCAGATAACTAATACCAGACACCAGAAACTAAAACCAGACACCAGATAACTAATACCAGACACCAGATAACTAATACCAGACACCAGAAACTAATACCAGACACCAGATAACTAATACCAGACACCAGATAACTAATACCAGACACCAGATATCTAATACCAGACACAAGATAACTAATACCAGACATCAGAAACTAATACCAGACACCAGATAACTAATACCAGACACCAGATAACTAATACCAGACACCAGATTCCTAATATCAGACACCAGATAACTAATACCAGACACCAGAAACTAAAACCAGACACCAGATAACTAATACCAGACACCAGATAACTAATACCAGACACCAGAAACTAATACCAGACACCAGATATCTAATACCAGACATCAGAAACTAATACCAGACACCAGATTCCTAATACCAGACACCAGATAACTAATACCAGACACCAGATAACTAATACCAGACACCAGAAACTAATACCAGACACCAGAAACTAATACCAGACACCAGAAACTAATACCAGACACCTGATAAATAATACCAGACACCAGATAACTAATACCAGACACCAGATATCTAATACCAGACACCAGATAACTAATACCAGACACCAGATAACTAATACCAGACACCAGATAACTAATACCAGACACCAGATATCTAATACCAGACACCAGATAACTAATACCAGACACCAGATAACTAATACCAGACACCAGATATCTAATACCAGACACCAGAAACTAATACCAGACACCAGAAACTAATACCAGACACCAGATATCTGATACCAGACACCAGATAACTAATACCAGACACCAGATTCCTAATATCAGACACCAGATAACTAATACCAGACACCAGAAACTAAAACCAGACACCAGATAACTAATACCAGACACCAGATAACTAATACCAGACACCAGAAACTAATACCAGACACCAGATAACTAATACCAGACACCAGATAACTAATACCAGACACCAGATATCTAATACCAGACATCAGAAACTAATACCAGACACCAGATAACTAATACCAGACACCAGATAACTAATACCAGACACCAGAAACTAATACCAGACACCAGATTCCTAATACCAGACACCAGATATATAATACCAGACAGCAGATAACTAATACCAGACACCAGATAACTAGTACCAGACACCAGATAACTAGTACCAGACACCAGATAACTAGTACCAGACACCAGATTCCTAATACCAGACACCAGATAACTAATACCAGACACCAGATAACTAATACCAGACACCAGATAACTAATACCAGACACCAGAAACTAATACCTGACACCAGATAACTAATACCAGACATCAGATAACTATTACCAGACACCAAAAACTAATACCAGACACCAGATAACTAATGCCAGACACCAGATAACTAATACCAGACACCAGATAACTAATACCAGACACCAGAAACTAATACCAGACACCAGAAACTAATACCAGACACCAAAAACTAATACCAGACACCAGATAACTAATGCCAGACACCAGAAACTAATACCAGACACCATAAACTAATACCAGACACCAGATAACTAATACCAGACACCAGAAACTAATACCAGACACCAGATAACTAATACCAGACACCAGATTCCTAATATCAGACACCAGATAACTAATACCAGACACCAGATAACTAATACCAGACACCAGATATCTAATACCAGACACCAGAAACTAATACCAGACACCAGAAACTAATACCAGACACCAGATTCCTAATACCAGACACCAGATAACTAATACCAGACACCAGATAACTAATACCAGACACCAGATAACTAATACCAGACACCAGAAACTAATACCAGACACCAGATATCTAATACCAGACACCAGAAACTAATACCAGACACCAGATTCCTAATACCAGACACCAGAAACTAATACCAGACACCAGATTCCTAATACCAGACACAAGATAACTAATACCAGACACCAGAAACTAATACCAGACACCAGATAACTAATACCAGACACCTGATAAATAATACCAGACACAAGAAACTAATACCAGACACCAGAAACTAATACCAGACACCAGATAACTAATACCAGACATCAGAAACTAATACCAGACACCAGATAACTAATACCAGACACCAGATAACTAATACCAGACACCAGATTCCTAATATCAGACACCAGATAACTAATACCAGACACCAGAAACTAAAACCAGACACCAGATAACTAATACCAGACACCAGATAACTAATACCAGACACCAGAAACTAATACCAGACACCAGATAACTAATACCAGACACCAGATAACTAATACCAGACACCAGATATCTAATACCAGACACAAGATAACTAATACCAGACATCAGAAACTAATACCAGACACCAGATAACTAATACCAGACACCAGATATCTAATACCAGACACCAGATATCTAATACCAGACACCAGAAACTAATACCAGACACCAGATAACTAATACCAGACACCAGATATCTAATACCAGACACCTGATAAATAATACCAGACACCAGATAACTAATACCAGACACCAGATAACTAATACCAGACACCAGATATATAATACCAGACATCAGAAACTAATACCAGACACCAGATAACTAATACCAGACACCAGATAACTAATACCAGACACCAGATTCCTAATATCAGACACCAGATAACTAATACCAGACACCAGAAACTAAAACCAGACACCAGATAACTAATACCAGACACCAGATAACTAATACCAGACACCAGAAACTAATACCAGACACCAGGAACTAATACCAGACACCAGATAACTAATACCAGACACCAGATAACTAATACCAGACACCAGATAACTAACACCAGACACCAGATATCTAATACCAGACACCAGAAACTAATACCAGACACCAGATAACTAATACCAGACACCAGATAACTAATACCAGACACCAGATATCTAATACCAGACACCAGAAACTAATACCAGACACCAGATAACTAATACCAGACACCAGATAACTAATACCAGACACCAGAAACTAATACCAGACACCAGAAACTAATACCAGACACCAGAAACTAATACCAGACACCAGATTCCTAATACCAGACACCAGATAACTAATACCAGACACCAGATAACTAATACCAGACACCAGATAACTAATACCAGACACCAGAAACTAATACCAGACACCAGATATCTAATACCAGACACCAGAAACTAATACCAGACACCAGATTCCTAATACCAGACACCAGAAACTAATACCAGACACCAGATTCCTAATACCAGACACAAGATAACTAATACCAGACACCAGAAACTAATACCAGACACCAGATAACTAATACCAGACACCTGATAAATAATACCAGACACAAGAAACTAATACCAGACACCAGAAACTAATACCAGACACCAGATAACTAATACCAGACATCAGAAACTAATACCAGACACCAGATAACTAATACCAGACACCAGATAACTAATACCAGACACCAGATTCCTAATATCAGACACCAGATAACTAATACCAGACACCAGAAACTAAAACCAGACACCAGATAACTAATACCAGACACCAGATAACTAATACCAGACACCAGAAACTAATACCAGACACCAGATAACTAATACCAGACACCAGATAACTAATACCAGACACCAGATATCTAATACCAGACACAAGATAACTAATACCAGACATCAGAAACTAATACCAGACACCAGATAACTAATACCAGACACCAGATATCTAATACCAGACACCAGATATCTAATACCAGACACCAGAAACTAATACCAGACACCAGATAACTAATACCAGACACCAGATATCTAATACCAGACACCTGATAAATAATACCAGACACCAGATAACTAATACCAGACACCAGATAACTAATACCAGACACCAGATATATAATACCAGACATCAGAAACTAATACCAGACACCAGATAACTAATACCAGACACCAGATAACTAATACCAGACACCAGATTCCTAATATCAGACACCAGATAACTAATACCAGACACCAGAAACTAAAACCAGACACCAGATAACTAATACCAGACACCAGATAACTAATACCAGACACCAGAAACTAATACCAGACACCAGGAACTAATACCAGACACCAGATAACTAATACCAGACACCAGATAACTAATACCAGACACCAGATAACTAACACCAGACACCAGATATCTAATACCAGACACCAGAAACTAATACCAGACACCAGATAACTAATACCAGACACCAGATAACTAATACCAGACACCAGATATCTAATACCAGACACCAGAAACTAATACCAGACACCAGATAACTAATACCAGACACCAGATAACTAATACCAGACACCAGAAACTAATACCAGACACCAGATATCTAATACCAGACACCAGAAACTAATACCAGACACCAGATTCCTAATACCAGACACCAGATAACTAATACCAGACACCAGAAACTAATACCAGACACCAGAAACTATTACCAGACACCAGATAACTAATATTAGACACCAGATACCTAATACCAGACACCAGATATCTAATACCAGACACCAGAAACTAATACCAGACACCAGATAACTAATACCTGACACCAGATAACTAATACCTGACACCAGATAACTAATACCAGGCACCAGAAACTAATACCAGACACCAGACACCAGATATCTAATACCAGACATCAGAAACTAATACCAGACACCAGATAACTAATACCAGACACCAGATAACTAATACCAGACACCAGATTCCTAATATCAGACACCAGATAACTAATACCAGACACCAGAAACTAAAACCAGACACCAGATAACTAATACCAGACACCAGAAACTAATACCAGACACCAGAAAACTAATACCAGACACCAGAAACTAATACCAGACACCAGATAACTAATACCACACACCAGATAACTAATACCACACACCAGATAACTAATACCAGACACCAGATATCTAATACCAGACACCAGAAACTAATACCAGACACCAGATAACTAATACCAAACACCAGATAACTAATACCAGATACTAGATAACTAATACCAGACACCAGAAACTAATACCAGACACCAGATAACTAATACCAGACACCAGATAACTAATACCAGACACCATAAACTAATACCAGACACCAGATAACTAATACCAGACACCAGAAACTAATACCAGACACCAGATAACTAATACCAGACACCAGATAACTAGTACCAGACACCAGATAACTAGTACCAGACACCAGATTCCTAATACCAGACACCAGATAACTAATACCAGACACCAGAAACTAATACCAGACACCAGATAACTAATACCAGACACCAGATATCTAATACCAGACACAAGAAACTAATACCAGACACCAGATAACTAATACCAGACACCAGATAACTAATACCAGACACCAGAAACTAATACCAAACACCAGATAACTAATACCAGATACTAGATAACTAATACCAGACACCAGAAACTAATACCAGACACCAGATAACTAATACCAGACACCAGATAACTAATACCAGACACCAGATAACTAATACCAGACACCAGATATCTAATACCAGACACCAGATATCTAATACCAGACACCAGAAACTAATACCAGACACCAGATAACTAATACCAGACACCAGATATCTAATACCAGACATCAGAAACTAATACCAGACACCAGATAACTAATACCAGACACCAGATAACTAATACCAGACACCAAAAACTAATACCAGACACCAGATTCCTAATACCAGACACCAGATAACTAATACCAGACACCAGAAACTAATACCAGACACCAGAAACTATTACCAGACACCAGATAACTAATATTAGACACCAGATACCTAATACCAGACACCAGATATCTAATACCAGACACCAGAAACTAATACCAGACACCAGATAACTAATACCTGACACCAGATAACTAATACCAGACATCAGATAACTATTACCAGGCACCAGAAACTAATACCAGACACCAGACACCAGATATCTAATACCAGACATCAGAAACTAATACCAGACACCAGATAACTAATACCAGACACCAGATAACTAATACCAGACACCAGATTCCTAATATCAGACACCAGATAACTAATACCAGACACCAGAAACTAAAACCAGACACCAGATAACTAATACCAGACACCAGAAACTAATACCAGACACCAGAAACTAATACCAGACACCAGAAACTAATACCAGACACCTGATAAATAATACCAGACACCAGATAACTAATACCAGACACCAGATATCTAATACCAGACACCAGATAACTAATACCAGACACCAGATAACTAATACCAGACACCAGATAACTAATACCAGACACCAGATAACTAGTACCAGACACCAGATAACTAGTACCAGACACCAGATTCCTAATACCAGACACCAGATAACTAATACCAGACACCAGAAACTAATACCAGACACCAGATATCTAATACCAGACACAAGAAACTAATACCAGACACCAGATAACTAATACCAGACACCAGATATATAATACCAGACATCAGAAACTAATACCAGACACCAGATAACTAATACCAGACACCAGATAACTAATACCAGACACCAGATTCCTAATATCAGACACCAGATAACTAATACCAGACACCAGAAACTAAAACCAGACACCAGATAACTAATACCAGACACCAGATAACTAATACCAGACACCAGAAACTAATACCAGACACCAGGAACTAATACCAGACACCAGATAACTAATACCAGACACCAGATAACTAATACCAGACACCAGATAACTAACACCAGACACCAGATATCTAATACCAGACACCAGAAACTAATACCAGACACCAGATAACTAATACCAGACACCAGATAACTAATACCAGACACCAGATATCTAATACCAGACACCAGAAACTAATACCAGACACCAGATAACTAATACCAGACACCAGATAACTAATACCAGACACCAGAAACTAATACCAGACACCAGATATCTAATACCAGACACCAGAAACTAATACCAGACACCAGATTCCTAATACCAGACACCAGATAACTAATACCAGACACCAGAAACTAATACCAGACACCAGAAACTATTACCAGACACCAGATAACTAATATTAGACACCAGATACCTAATACCAGACACCAGATATCTAATACCAGACACCAGAAACTAATACCAGACACCAGATAACTAATACCTGACACCAGATAACTAATACCTGACACCAGATAACTAATACCAGGCACCAGAAACTAATACCAGACACCAGACACCAGATATCTAATACCAGACATCAGAAACTAATACCAGACACCAGATAACTAATACCAGACACCAGATAACTAATACCAGACACCAGATTCCTAATATCAGACACCAGATAACTAATACCAGACACCAGAAACTAAAACCAGACACCAGATAACTAATACCAGACACCAGAAACTAATACCAGACACCAGAAACTAATACCAGACACCAGAAACTAATACCAGACACCTGATAAATAATACCAGACACCAGATAACTAATACCAGACACCAGATATCTAATACCAGACACCAGATAACTAATACCAGACACCAGATAACTAATACCAGACACCAGATAACTAATACCAGACACCAGATATCTAATACCAGACACCAGAAACTAATACCAGACACCAGATAACTAATACCAGACACCAGATAACTAATACCAGACACCAGAAACTAATACCAGACACCAGATATCTAATACCAGACACCAGAAACTAATACCAGACACCAGATAACTAATACCAGACACCAGAAACTAATACCAGACACCAGATAACTAATACCAGACACCTGATAAATAATACCAGACACAAGAAACTAATACCAGACACCAGAAACTAATACCAGACACCAGATTACTAATACCAGACACCAGATAACTAATACCAGACACCAGATAACTAATACCAGACACCAGAAACTAATACCAGACACCAGATTCCTAATACCAGACACCAGATAACTAATACTAGACACCAGAAACTAATACCAGACACCAGATAACTAATACCACACACCAGATAACTAATACCACACACCAGATAACTAATACCAGACACCAGATATCTAATACCAGACACCAGATATCTAATACCAGACACCAGATATCTAATACCAGACACCAGAAACTAATACCAGACACCAGATAACTAATACCAGACACCAGATAACTAGTACCAGACACCAGATTCCTAATACCAGACACCAGATAACTAATACCAGACACCAGAAACTAATACCAGACACCAGATAACTAATACCAGACACCAGATATCTAATACCAGACACAAGAAACTAATACCAGACACCAGATAACTAATACCAGACACCAGATAACTAATACCAGACACCAGAAACTAATACCAGACACCAGATTCCTAATACCAGACACCAGATATCTAATACCAGACACAAGATAACTAATACCAGGCACCAGAAACTAATACCAGACACCAGATAACTAATACCAGACACAAGAAACTAATACCAGACACCAGATAACTAATACGAGACACCAGATAACTAATACCAGACACCAGATATCTAATACGAGACACCAGAAACTAATACCAGACACCAGGTATCTAATACCAGACACCAAAAACTAATACCAGACACCAGATTCCTAATACCAGACACCAGATACCTAATACCAGACACCAGATATCTAATACCAGACACCAGAAACTAATACCAGACACCAGATAACTAATACCTGACACCAGATAACTAATACCTGACACCAGATAACTAATACCAGGCACCAGAAACTAATACCAGACACCAGATAACTAATACCAGACACCAGATAACTAATACCAGACACCAGATATCTAATACCAGACACCAGATAACTAATACCAGACACCAGATATCTAATACCAGACACCAGATAACTAATACCAGACACCAGATAACTAATACCAGACACCAGAAACTAATACCAGATACTAGATTCCTAATACCAGACACCAGATAACTAATACCAGACACCAGAAACTAATACCAGACACCAGATATCTAATACCAGACACAAGATAACTAATACCAGACACCAGAAACTAATACCAGACACCAGATAACTAATACCAGACACAAGAAACTAATACCAGACACCAGATAACTAATACGAGACACCAGATAACTAATACCAGACACCAGATATCTAATACCAGACACCAGATAACTAATACCAGACACCAGATAACTAATACCAGACACCATAAACTAATACCAGACACCAGATAACTAATACCAGACACCAGATATCTAATACCAGACACCAGATAACTAATACCAGACACCAGATAACTAATACCAGACACCAGATATCTAATACCAGACACCAGAAACTAATACCAGACACCAGATATCTAATACCAGACACAAGATAACTAATACCAGACACCAGAAACTAATACCAGACACCAGATAACTAATACCAGACACCAGATAACTAATACCAGACACCAGATATCTAATACCAGACACCAGAAACTAATACCAGACACCAGAAACTAATACCAGACACCATAAAACAAATACCACACACCAGATAACTAATACCAGACACCAGATAACTAATACCAAACACCAGATAACTAATACCAGACACCAGATAACTAATACCAGACACCAGATAACTAGTACCAGACACCAGATAACTAGTACCAGACACCAGATTCCTAATACCAGACACCAGATAACTAATACCAGACACCAGAAACTAATACCAGACACCTGATAAATAATACCAGACACCAGATAACTAATACCAGACACCAGATATCTAATACCAGACACCAGATAACTAATACCAGACACCAGAAACTAATACCAGACACCAGATAACTAATACCAGACACCTGATAAATAATACCAGACACAAGAAACTAATACCAGACACCAGAAACTAATACCAGACACCAGATAACTAATACCAGACATCAGAAACTAATACCAGACACCAGATAACTAATACCAGACACCAGATAACTAATACCAGACACCAGATTCCTAATATCAGACACCAGATAACTAATACCAGACACCAGAAACTAAAACCAGACACCAGATAACTAATACCAGACACCAGATAACTAATACCAGACACCAGAAACTAATACCAGACACCAGATAACTAATACCAGACACCAGATAACTAATACCAGACACCAGATATCTAATACCAGACATCAGAAACTAATACCAGACACCAGATAACTAATACCAGACACCAGATAACTAATACCAGACACCAGAAACTAATACCAGACACCAGATTCCTAATACCAGACACCAGATATATAATACCAGACAGCAGATAACTAATACCAGACACCAGATAACTAGTACCAGACACCAGATAACTAGTACCAGACACCAGATAACTAGTACCAGACACCAGATTCCTAATACCAGACACCAGATAACTAATACCAGACACCAGATAACTAATACCAGACACCAGATAACTAATACCAGACACCAGAAACTAATACCTGACACCAGATAACTAATACCAGACATCAGATAACTATTACCAGACACCAAAAACTAATACCAGACACCAGATAACTAATGCCAGACACCAGATAACTAATACCAGACACCAGATAACTAATACCAGACACCAGAAACTAATACCAGACACCAGAAACTAATACCAGACACCAGATTCCTAATACCAGACACAAGATAACTAATACCAGACACCAGAAACTAATACCAGACACCAGATAACTAGTACCAGACACCAGATAACTAGTACCAGACACCAGATTCCTAATACCAGACACCAGATAACTAATACCAGACACCAGAAACTAATACCAGACACCTGATAAATAATACCAGACACCAGATAACTAATACCAGACACCAGATATCTAATACCAGACACCAGATAACTAATACCAGACACCAGATAACTAATACCAGACACCAGATAACTAATACCAGACATCAGATAACTAATACCAGACACCAGAAAATAATACCAGACACCAGATTCCTAATACCAGACACCAGATAAATAATACCAGACACCAGATAACTAATACCAGACATCAGATAACTATTACCAGACACCAAAAACTAATACCAGACACCAGATATCTAATACCAGACACCAGATAACTAATACCAGACACCAGATATCTAATACCAGATACTAGATTCCTAATACCAGACACCAGATAACTAATACCAGACACCAGAAACTAATACCAGACACCAGATATCTAATACCAGACACAAGAAACTAATACCAGACACCAGAAACTAATACCAGACACCAGAAACTAATACCAGACACCATAAACTAATACCAGACACCAGATAACTAATACCAGACACCAGAAACTAATACCAGACACCAGATAACTAATACCAGACACCAGATTCCTAATATCAGACACCAGATAACTAATACCAGACACCAGAAACTAAAACCAGACACCAGATAACTAATACCAGACACCAGATAACTAATACCAGACACCAGATTCCTAATATCAGACACCAGATAACTAATACCAGACACCAGAAACTAAAACCAGACACCAGATAACTAATACCAGACACCAGAAACTAATACCAGACACCAGAAACTAATACCAGACACCAGATAACTAATACCAGACACCAGATAACTAATACCAGACACCAGATATATAATACCAGACACCAGAAACTAATACCAGACACCAGATAACTAATACCAGACACCAGATAACTAATACCAGACACCAGATATCTGATACCAGACACCAGAAACTAATACCAGACACCAGATTCCTAATACCAGACACAAGATAACTAATACCAGACACCAGAAACTAATACCAGACACCAGATAACTAATACCAGACACCAGATTCCTAATACCAGACACAAGATAACTAATACCAGACACCAGATAACTAATACCAGACACCAGATATCTAATACCAGACACCAGATAACTAATACCACACACCAGATAACTAATACCACACACCAGATAACTAATACCAGACACCAGATAACTAATACCAGACATCAGATAACTAATACCAGACACCAGAAAATAATACCAGACACCAGATTACTAATACCAGACACCAGATATCTAATACCAGACAGCAGATAACTAATACCAGACACCAGATAACTAATACCAAACACCAGATAACTAATACCAGACACCAGAAGCTAATACTAGACACCAGATAACTAATACCAGACACCAGATACCTAATACCAGACACCAGATAACTAATACCAGACACCAGATAACTAATACCAGACACCAGAAACTAATGCCAGACACCAGATAACTAATACCAGACACCAGATAACTAATACCAGACACCAGATAACTAATACCAGACAACAGAGACTAATACCAGACACCAGATAACTAATACCAGACACCAGATAACTAATACCAGACACCAGATATCTAATACCAGACAGCAGATAACTAATACCAGACACCAGATAACTAATACCAGACACCAGATAACTAATACCAGACACCAGATAACTAATACCAGACACCAGAAACTAATACCAGACACCAGATTCCTAATACCAGACACCAGATAACTAATACCAGACACCAGATACCTAATACCTGACACCAGATAACTAATACCAGACACCAGATAACTAATACCAGACACCAGATAACTAATACCAGACAACAGATAACTAATACCAGACACCAGATATCTAATACTAGACACCAGATTCCTAATACCAGACACCAGATAACTAATACCAGACACCAGATAACTAATACCTGACAACAGATAACTAATACCAGACACCAGATAACTAATACCAGACACCAGATAACTAATACCAGACACCAGATATCTAATACCAGACACCAGAAACTAATACCAGACACCAGATATCTAATACCAGACACCAAAAACTAATACCAGACACCAGATTCCTAATACCAGACACCAGATAACTAATACCAGACACCAGATAACTAATACCAGACACCAGATAACTAATACCAGACACCAGATAACTAATACCTGACACCAGATAACTAATACCAGACATCAGATAACTATTACGAGACACCAGAAACTAATACCAGACACCAGATATCTAATACCAGACACCAGATATCTGATACCAGACACCAGAAACTAATACCAGACACCAGATAACTAATACCAGACACCAGAAACTAATACCAGACACCAGATTCCTAATACCAGACACAAGATAACTAATACCAGACACCAGAAACTAATACCAGACACCAGAAACTAATACCAGACACCAGATAACTAATACCAGACACCAGATAACTAATACCAGACACCAGAAACTAGTACCAGACACCAGATTCCTAATACCAGACACCAGATAACTAATACCAGACACCAGATAACTAATACCAGACACCAGATAACTAATACCAGACACCAGAAACTAATACCAGACACCAGATAACTAATACCTGACACCAGATAACTAATACCAGACATCAGATAACTATTACGAGACACCAGAAACTAATACCAGACACCAGATATCTAATACCAGACACCAGAAACTAATACCAGACACCAGATAACTAATACCAGACACCAGATAACTAATACCAGACACCAGAAACTAATACCAGACACCAGATATCTAATACCAGACACCAGAAACTAATACCAGACACCAGATAACTAATACCAGACACCAGAAACTAATACCAGACACCAGAAACTAATACCAGACACCAGATAACTAATACCAGACACCAGATAACTAATACCAGACACCAGAAACTAGTACCAGACACCAGATTCCTAATACCAGACACCAGATAACTAATACCAGACACCAGATAACTAATACCAGACACCAGAAACTAGTACCAGACACCAGATTCCTAATACCAGACACCAGATAACTAATACCAGACACCAGAAACTAATACCAGACACCAGATAACTAATACCAGACACCAGATAACTAATACCAGACACCAGAAACTAATACCAGACACCAGATATCTAATACCAGACACCAGAAACTAATACCAGACACCAGATAACTAATACCAGACACCAGATATCTAATACCAGACACCAGATATCTAATACCAGACACCAGATAACTAATACCAGACACCAGAAACTAATACCAGACACCAGATATCTAATACCAGACACAAGAAACTAATACCAGACACCAGAAACTAATACCAGACACCAGAAACTAATACCAGACACCATAAACTAATACCAGACACCAGATAACTAATACCAGACACCAGAAACTAATACCAGACACCAGATAACTAATACCAGACACCAGATTCCTAATATCAGACACCAGATAACTAATACCAGACACCAGAAACTAATACCAGACACCAGAAACTAGTACCAGACACCAGATTCCTAATACCAGACACCAGATTCCTAATACCAGACACCAGATAACTAATACCAGACACCAGAAACTAATACCAGACACCAGATAACTAATACCAGACACCAGATATCTAATACCAGACACAAGAAACTAATACCAGACACCAGATAACTAATACCAGACACCAGATAACTAATACCAGACACCAGAAACTAATACCAGACACCAGATTCCTAATACCAGACACCAGATATATAATACCAGACAGCAGATAACTAATACCAGACACCAGATAACTAATACCAGACACCAGATTCCTAATATCAGACACCAGATAACTAATACCAGACACCAGATAACTAATACCAGACACCAGATAACTAATACCAGACACCAGATATCTAATACCAGACACCAGAAACTAATACCAGACACCAGATATCTAATACCAGACACCAGATAACTAATACCAGACACCAGATAACTAATACCAGACACCAGATAACTAATACCAGACACCATAAACTAATACCAGACACCAGAAACTAATACCAGACACCAGAAACTAATACCAGACACCAGAAACTAATACCAGACACCTGATAAATAATACCAGACACCAGATAACTAATACCAGACACCAGATATCTAATACCAGACACCAGATAACTAATACCAGACACCAGATAACTAATACCAGACACCAGATAACTAATACCAGACACCAGATAACTAGTACCAGACACCAGATAACTAGTACCAGACACCAGATTCCTAATACCAGACACCAGATAACTAATACCAGACACCAGAAACTAATACCACACACCAGATAACTAATACCAGACACCAGATAACTAATGCCAGACACCAGAAACTAATACCAGACACCAGATAACTAATGCCAGACACCAGATAACTAATACCAGACACCAGATAACTAATACCAGGCACCAGAAACTAATACCAGACACCAGACACCAGATATCTAATACCAGACATCAGAAACTAATACCAGACACCAGATAACTAATACCAGACACCAGATAACTAATACCAGACACCAGATAACTAATACCAGACACCATAAACTAATACCAGACACCAGATAACTAATACCAGACACCAGATAACTAATACCAGACACCATAAACTAATACCAGACACCAGATAACTAATACCAGACACCAGAAACTAATACCAGACACCAGATAACTAATACCAGACACCAGATAACTAGTACCAGACACCAGATAACTAGTACCAGACACCAGATTCCTAATACCAGACACCAGATAACTAATACCAGACACCAGAAACTAATACCAGACACCAGATATCTAATACCAGACACCAGAAACTAATACCAGACACCAGATATCTAATACCAGACACCAGATTCCTAATACCAGACACCAGATAACTAATACCAGACACCATAAACTAATACCAGACACCAGATAACTAATACCAGACACCAGAAACTAATACCAGACACCAGATAACTAATACCAGACATCAGATAACTATTACCAGGCACCAGATAACTAATACCAGACACCAGATTCCTAATATCAGACACCAGATAACTAATACCAGACACCAGAAACTAAAACCAGACACCAGATAACTAATACCAGACACCAGATAACTAATACCAGACACCAGAAACTAATACCAGACACCAGAAACTAATACCAGACACCAGGAACTAATACCAGACACCAGATAACTAATACCAGACACCAGATAACTAATACCAGACACCAGAAACTAATACCAGACACCAGAAACTAATACCAGACACCAGGAACTAATACCAGACACCAGATAACTAATACCAGACACCAGATAACTAATACCAGACACCAGATAACTAATACCAGACACCAGATAACTAATACCAGACACCATAAACTAATACCAGACACCAGATAACTAATACCAGACACCAGAAACTAATACCAGACACCAGATAACTAATACCAGACACCAGATAACTAGTACCAGACACCAGATAACTAGTACCAGACACCAGATTCCTAATACCAGACACCAGATAACTAATACCAGACACCAGAAACTAATACCAGACACCAGATAACTAATACCAGACACCAGATATCTAATACCAGACACAAGAAACTAATACCAGACACCAGATAACTAATACCAGACACCAGATAACTAATACCAGACACCAGAAACTAATACCAGACACCAGATTCCTAATACCAGACACCAGATATATAATACCAGACAGCAGATAACTAATACCAGACACCAGATAACTAATACCAGACACCAGATTCCTAATATCAGACACCAGATAACTAATACCAGACACCAGAAACTAAAACCAGACACCAGATAACTAATACCAGACACCAGAAACTAATACCAGACACCAGAAACTAATACCAGACACCAGAAACTAGTACCAGACACCAGATTCCTAATACCAGACACCAGATAACTAATACCAGACACCAGATAACTAATACCAGACACCAGAAACTAGTACCAGACACCAGATTCCTAATACCAGACACCAGATAACTAATACCAGACACCAGAAACTAATACCAGACACCAGACACCAGATATCTAATACCAGACATCAGAAACTAATACCAGACACCAGATAACTAATACCAGACACCAGATAACTAATACCAGACACCAGATATCTAATACCAGACACCAGATATCTAATACCAGACATCAGAAACTAATACCAGACACCAGATAACTAATACCAGACACCAGATAACTAATACCAGACACCAGATTCCTAATATCAGACACCAGATAACTAATACCAGACACCAGATATCTAATACCAGACACCAGATATCTAATACCAGACACCAGATAACTAATACCAGACACCAGATTCCTAATATCAGACACCAGATAACTAATACCAGACACCAGATAACTAATACCAGACACCAGAAACTAATACCAGACACCAGAAACTAATACCAGACACCAGGAACTAATACCAGACACCAGATAACTAACACCAGACACCAGATAACTAATACCACACACCAGATAACTAATACCAGACACCAGATATCTAATACCAGACACCAGAAACTAATACCAGACACCAGATAACTAATACCAGACACCAAAAACTAATACCAGACACCAGATAACTAATGCCAGACACCAGAAACTAATACCAGACACCAGATAACTAATGCCAGACACCAGATAACTAATACCAGACACCAGATATCTAATACCAGACACCAGAAACTAATACCAGACACCAGATAACTAGTACCAGACACCAGATAACTAGTACCAGACACCAGATTCCTAATACCAGACACCAGAAACTAATACCAGACACCATAAAACAAATACCACACACCAGATAACTAATACCAGACACCAAATATCTAATACCAGACACCAGATAACTAATACCAGACACCAGATATCTAATACCAGACACCAGAAACTAATACCAGACACCAGATAACTAGTACCAGACACCAGATAACTAGTACCAGACACCAGATTCCTAATACCAGACACCAGAAACTAATACCAGACACCATAAAACAAATACCACACACCAGATAACTAATACCAGACACCAAATATCTAATACCAGACACCAGATAACTAATACCAGACACCAGAAACTAATACCAGACACCAGATAACTAATACCACACACCAGATAACTAATACCAGACACCAGATAACTAATACCAGACACCAAAAACTAATACCAGACACCAGAAACTAATACCAGACACCAGATAACTAATACCAGACACCAAAAACTAATACCAGACACCAGATAACTAATGCCAGACACCAGAAACTAATACCAGACACCAGATAACTAATGCCAGACACCAGATAACTAATACCAGACACCAGATAACTAATACCAGGCACCAGAAACTAATACCAGACACCAGACACCAGATATCTAATACCAGACATCAGAAACTAATACCAGACACCAGATAACTAATACCAGACACCAGATAACTAATACCAGACACCAGATAACTAATACCAGACACCATAAACTAATACCAGACACCAGATAACTAATACCAGACACCAGATAACTAATACCAGACACCATAAACTAATACCAGACACCAGATAACTAATACCAGACACCAGAAACTAATACCAGACACCAGATAACTAATACCAGACACCAGATAACTAGTACCAGACACCAGATAACTAGTACCAGACACCAGATTCCTAATACCAGACACCAGATAACTAATACCAGACACCAGAAACTAATACCAGACACCAGATATCTAATACCAGACACCAGAAACTAATACCAGACACCAGATATCTAATACCAGACACCAGATTCCTAATACCAGACACCAGATAACTAATACCAGACACCATAAACTAATACCAGACACCAGATAACTAATACCAGACACCAGAAACTAATACCAGACACCAGATAACTAATACCAGACATCAGATAACTATTACCAGGCACCAGAAACTAATACCAGACACCAGACACCAGATATCTAATACCAGACATCAGAAACTAATACCAGACACCAGATAACTAATACCAGACACCAGATAACTAATACCAGACACCAGATTCCTAATATCAGACACCAGATAACTAATACCAGACACCAGATATCTAATACCAGACACCAGATATCTAATACCAGACACCAGATAACTAATACCAGACACCAGATTCCTAATATCAGACACCAGATAACTAATACCAGACACCAGATAACTAATACCAGACACCAGAAACTAATACCAGACACCAGAAACTAATACCAGACACCAGGAACTAATACCAGACACCAGATAACTAATACCAGACACCAGATAACTAATACCAGACACCAGATAACTAACACCAGACACCAGATATCTAATACCAGACACCAGAAACTAATACCAGACACCAGATAACTAATACCAGACACCAGATAACTAATACCAGACACCAGATATCTAATACCAGACACCAGAAACTAATACCAGACACCAGATAACTAATACCAGACACCAGATAACTAATACCAGACACCAGAAACTAATACCAGACACCAGATATCTAATACCAGACACCAGAAACTAATACCAGACACCAGATTCCTAATACCAGACACCAGATAACTAATACCAGACACCAGAAACTAATACCAGACACCAGATAACTAATACCAGACACCAGAAAATAATACCTGACACCAGAAACTAATACCAGACACCAGAAACTAATACCAGACACCAGAAACTAATACCAGACACCAGATAACTAGTACCAGACACCAGATAACTAGTACCAGACACCAGATTCCTAATACCAGACACCAGATAACTAATACCAGACACCAGATATCTAATACCAGACATCAGAAACTAATACCAGACACCAGATATCTAATACCAGACACCAGATAACTAATACCAGACACCAGATAACTAATACCAGACACAAGATATCTAATACCAGACACCAGATTCCTAATACCAGACACCAGATAACTAACACCAGACACCAGATATCTAATACCAGACACCAGAAACTAATACCAGACACCAGACACCAGATATCTAATACCAGACATCAGAAACTAATACCAGACACCAGATAACTAATACCAGACACCAGATATCTAATACCAGACACCAGATATCTAATACCAGACACCAGAAACTAATACCAGACACCAGATAACTAATACCAGACACCAGATATCTAATACCAGACACCTGATAAATAATACCAGACACCAGATAACTAATACCAGACACCAGATATCTAATACCAGACACCAGATAACTAATGCCAGACACCAGAAACTAATACCAGACACCAGATAACTAATACCAGACACCAGATATCTAATACCAGACACCAGATATCTAATACCAGACACCAGATAACTAATACCAGACACCAGATTCCTAATATCAGACACCAGATAACTAATACCAGACACCAGAAACTAAAACCAGACACCAGATAACTAATACCAGACACCAGAAACTAATACCAGACACCAGAAACTAATACCAGACACCAGAAACTAATACCAGACACCTGATAAATAATACCAGACACCAGATAACTAATACCAGACACCAGATATCTAATACCAGACACCAGATATCTAATACCAGACACCAGATAACTAATACCAGACACCAGATAACTAATACCAGACACCAGATATCTAATACCAGACACCAGAAACTAATACCAGACACCAGATATCTAATACCAGACACCAGATAACTAATACCAGACACCAGATAACTAATACCAGACACCAGAAACTAATACCAGACACCAGATATCTAATACCAGACACCAGAAACTAATACCAGACACCAGATAACTAGTACCAGACACCAGATAACTAGTACCAGACACCAGATTCCTAATACCAGACACCAGATAACTAGTACCAGACACCAGATTCCTAATACCAGACACCAGATAACTAATACCAGACACAAGATAACTAATACGAGACACCAGATATCTAATACCAGACACCAGATAACTAATACCAGACACCAGATAACTAATACCAGACACCAGATAACTAATACCAGACACCAGATATCTAATACCAGACACCAGATTCCTAATACCAGACACCAGATAACTAATACCAGACACAAGATAACTAATACCAGACACCAGAAACTAATACCAGACACCAGATAACTAGTACCAGACACCAGATAACTAGTACCAGACACCAGATTCCTAATACCAGACACCAGATAACTAATACCAGACACCAGATAACTAATACCACACACCAGATAACTAATACCACACACCAGATAACTAATACCAGACACCAGATATCTAATACCAGACACCAGATAACTAATACCAGACACCAGATATCTGATACCAGACACCAGAAACTAATACCAGACACCAGATAACTAATACCAGACACCTGATAAATAATACCAGACACAAGAAACTAATACCAGACACCAGAAACTAATACCAGACACCAGATAACTAATACCAGACATCAGAAACTAATACCAGACACCAGATAACTAATACCAGACACCAGATAACTAATACCAGACACCAGATTCCTAATATCAGACACCAGATAACTAATACCAGACACCAGAAACTAAAACCAGACACCAGATAACTAATACCAGACACCAGATAACTAATACCAGACACCAGAAACTAATACCAGACACCAGATAACTAATACCAGACACCAGATAACTAATACCAGACACCAGATATCTAATACCAGACATCAGAAACTAATACCAGACACCAGATAACTAATACCAGACACCAGATAACTAATACCAGACACCAGAAACTAATACCAGACACCAGATTCCTAATACCAGACACCAGATATATAATACCAGACAGCAGATAACTAATACCAGACACCAGATAACTAGTACCAGACACCAGATAACTAGTACCAGACACCAGATAACTAGTACCAGACACCAGATTCCTAATACCAGACACCAGATAACTAATACCAGACACCAGATAACTAATACCAGACACCAGATAACTAATACCAGACACCAGAAACTAATACCTGACACCAGATAACTAATACCAGACATCAGATAACTATTACCAGACACCAAAAACTAATACCAGACACCAGATAACTAATGCCAGACACCAGATAACTAATACCAGACACCAGATAACTAATACCAGACACCAGAAACTAATACCAGACACCAGAAACTAATACCAGACACCAGATTCCTAATACCAGACACAAGATAACTAATACCAGACACCAGAAACTAATACCAGACACCAGATAACTAGTACCAGACACCAGATAACTAGTACCAGACACCAGATTCCTAATACCAGACACCAGATAACTAATACCAGACACCAGAAACTAATACCAGACACCAGATAACTAGTACCAGACACCAGATAACTAGTACCAGACACCAGATTCCTAATACCAGACACCAGATAACTAATACCAGACACCAGAAACTAATACCAGACACCAGAAACTAATACCTGACACCAGATAACTAATACCAGACATCAGATAACTATTACCAGACACCAAAAACTAATACCAGACACCAGATAACTAATGCCAGACACCAGATAACTAATACCAGACACCAGATATCTAATACCAGACACCAGAAACTAATACCAGACACCAGATTCCTAATACCAGACACCAGATAACTAATACCAGACACCAGAAACTAATACCAGACACCAGAAACTAATACCAGACACCAGAAACTAATACCAGACACCTGATAAATAATACCAGACACCAGATAACTAATACCAGACACCAGATAACTAATGCCAGACACCAGATAACTAATACCAGACACCAGATAACTAATACCAGGCACCAGAAACTAATACCAGACACCAGACACCAGATATCTAATACCAGACATCAGAAACTAATACCAGACACCAGATAACTAATACCAGACACCAGATAACTAATACCAGACACCAGATTCCTAATATCAGACACCAGATAACTAATACCAGACACCAGATAACTAATACCAGACACCAGAAACTAATACCAGACACCAGATTCCTAATACCAGACACCAGATAACTAATACTAGACACCAGAAACTAAAACCAGACACCAGATAACTAATACCACACACCAGATAACTAATACCACACACCAGATAACTAATACCAGACACCAGATAACTAATACCAGACACCAGATAACTAATACCAGACACCAGAAAATAATACCTGACACCAGAAACTAATACCAGACACCAAAAACTAATACCAGACACCAGATAACTAATGCCAGACACCAGAAACTAATACCAGACACCAGATAACTAATACCAGACACCAGAAACTAATACCAGACACCAGACACCAGATATCTAATACCAGACATCAGAAACTAATACCAGACACCAGATAACTAATACCAGACACCAGATAACTAATACCAGACACCAGATTCCTAATATCAGACACCAGATAACTAATACCAGACACCAGATAACTAATACCAGACACCAGAAACTAATACCAGACACCAGATTCCTAATACCAGACACCAGATAACTAATACTAGACACCAGAAACTAATACCAGACACCAGATATCTAATACCAGACACCAGATTCCTAATACCAGACACAAGATAACTAATACCAGACACCAGATAACTAATACCAGACACCAGATAACTAATACCAGACACCAGAAAATAATACCTGACACCAGAAACTAATACCAGACACCAAAAACTAATACCAGACACCAGATAACTAATGCCAGACACCAGAAACTAATACCAGACACCAGATAACTAATACCAGACACCAGATATCTAATACCAGACACCAGATATCTAATACCAGACACCAGATATCTAATACCAGACACCAGAAACTAATACCAGACACCAGATATCTAATACCAGACACCAGATTCCTAATACCAGACACAAGATAACTAATACCAGACACCAGAAACTAATACCAGACACCAGTAAACTAATACCAGACACCTGATAAATAATACCAGACACAAGAAACTAATACCAGACACCAGAAACTAATACCAGACACCAGATAACTAATACCAGACATCAGAAACTAATACCAGACACCAGATAACTAATACCAGACACCAGATAACTAATACCAGACACCAGATTCCTAATATCAGACACCAGATAACTAATACCAGACACCAGAAACTAAAACCAGACACCAGATAACTAATACCAGACACCAGATAACTAATACCAGACACCAGATAACTAATACCAGACACCAGATAACTAATACCAGACACCAGATATCTAATACCAGACACCAGAAACTAATACCAGACACCAGATAACTAATACCAGACACCAGATAACTAATACCAGACACCAGAAACTAATACCAGACACCAGATAACTAATACCAGACACCAGATAACTAATACCAGACACCAGATAACTAATACCAGACACCAGATAACTAATACCAGACACCAGAAAATAATACCTGACACCAGAAACTAATACCAGACACCAAAAACTAATACCAGACACCAGATAACTAATGCCAGACACCAGAAACTAATACCAGACACCAGATAACTAGTACCAGACACCAGATAACTAGTACCAGACACCAGATAACTAGTACCAGACACCAGATATATAATACCAGACAGCAGATAACTAATACCAGACACCAGATAACTAGTACCAGACACCAGATATATAATACCAGACAGCAGATAACTAATACCAGACACCAGATAACTAATACCAGACACCAGATTCCTAATATCAGACACCAGATAACTAATACCAGACACCAGAAACTAAAACCAGACACCAGATAACTAATACCAGACACCAGAAACTAATACCAGACACCAGAAACTAATACCAGACACCAGAAACTAATACCAGACACCAGATAACTAATACCACACACCAGATAACTAATACCACACACCAGATAACTAGTACCAGACACCAGATAACTAGTACCAGACACCAGATAACTAGTACCAGACACCAGATATATAATACCAGACAGCAGATAACTAATACCAGACACCAGATAACTAATACCAGACACCAGATTCCTAATATCAGACACCAGATAACTAATACCAGACACCAGAAACTAAAACCAGACACCAGATAACTAATACCAGACACCAGAAACTAATACCAGACACCAGAAACTAATACCAGACACCAGAAACTAATACCAGACACCTGATAAATAATACCAGACACCAGATAACTAATACCAGACACCAGATATCTAATACCAGACACCAGATAACTAATACCAGACACCAGATAACTAATACCAGACACCAGATAACTAATACCAGACACCAGATATCTAATACCAGACACCAGAAACTAATACCAGACACCAGATAACTAATACCAGACACCAGATAACTAATACCAGACACCAGAAACTAATACCAGACACCAGAAACTAATACCAGACACCAGATAACTAATGCCAGACACCAGATAACTAATACCAGACACCAGATATCTAATACCAGACACCAGAAACTAATACCAGACACCAGATATCTAATACCAGACACCAGATTCCTAATACCAGACACCAGAAACTAATACCAGACACCAGATATCTAATACCAGACACAAGAAACTAATACCAGACACCAGAAACTAATACCAGACACCAGATAACTAATACCAGACACCAAAAACTAATACCAGACACCAGATAACTAATGCCAGACACCAGATAACTAATACCAGACACCAGATAACTAATACCACACACCAGATAACTAATACCAAACACCAGATAACTAATACCAGACACCAGATAACTAATACCAGACACCAGATATCTAATACCAGACACCAGAAACTAATACCAGACACCAGATAACTAATACCAGACACCAGATAACTAATACCAGACACCAGAAACTAATACCAGACACCAGATAACTAATACCAGACACCAGATAACTAATACCAGACACCAGATAACTAATACCAGACACCAGATAACTAATACCAGACACCAGAAAATAATACCTGACACCAGAAACTAATACCAGACACCAAAAACTAATACCAGACACCAGATAACTAATGCCAGACACCAGAAACTAATACCAGACACCAGATAACTAATACCAGACACCAGATTCCTAATACCAGACACCAGATAACTAATACCAGACACCAGAAACTAATACCAGACACCAGAAACTAATACCAGACACCAGATATCTGATACCAGACACCAGAAACTAATACCAGACACCAGATAACTAATACCAGACACCAGATAACTAATACCAGACACCAGATATCTGATACCAGACACCAGAAACTAATACCACACACCAGATAACTAATACCAGACACCAGAAACTAATACCAGACACCATAAACTAATACCAGACACCAGATAACTAATACCAGACACCAGAAACTAATACCAGACACCAGATAACTAATACCAGACACCAGATAACTAATACCAGACACCAGAAACTAATACCAGACACCAGATATCTAATACCAGACACCAGAAACTAATACCAGACACAAGAAACTAATACCAGACACCAGAAACTAATACCAGACACCAGAAACTAATACCAGACACCAGAAACTAATACCAGACACCAGATAACTAATACCAGACACCAGATAACTAATACCAGACACCAGAAACTAATACCAGACACCAGAAACTAATACCAGACACCAGATATCTAATACCAGACACCAGATTCCTAATACCAGACACCAGAAACTAATACCAGACACCTGACACCAGAAACTAATACCAGACACCAAAAACTAATACCAGACACCAGATAACTAATGCCAGACACCAGAAACTAATACCAGACACCAGATAACTAATACCAGACACCAGATATCTAATACCAGACACCAGATATCTAATACCAGACACCAGATATCTAATACCAGACACCAGAAACTAATACCAGACACCAGATATCTAATACCAGACACCAGATTTCTAATACCAGACACAAGATAACTAATACCAGACACCAGAAACTAATACCAGACACCAGATAACTAATACCAGACACCTGATAAATAATACCAGACACAAGAAACTAATACCAGACACCAGAAACTAATACCAGACACCAGATAACTAATACCAGACATCAGAAACTAATACCAGACACCAGATAACTAATACCAGACACCAGATAACTAATACCAGACACCAGATTCCTAATACCAGACACCAGATAACTAATACCAGACACCAGATATCTAATACCAGACACCAGAAACTAATACCAGACACCAGATAACTAATACCAGACACCAGATAACTAATACCAGACACCAGAAACTAATACCAGACACCAGATAACTAATACCAGACACCAGATAACTAATACCAGACACCAGATAACTAATACCACACACCAGATAACTAATACCAAACACCAGATAACTAATACCAGACACCAGATAACTAATACCAGACACCAGATATCTAATACCAGACACCAGAAACTAATACCAGACACCAGATAACTAATACCAGACACCAGATAACTAATACCAGACACCAGAAACTAATACCAGACACCAGATAACTAATACCAGACACCAGATAACTAATACCAGACACCAGAAACTAATACCAGACACCAGATATCTAATACCAGACACCAGAAACTAATACCAGACACAAGAAACTAATACCAGACACCAGAAACTAATACCAGACACCAGAAACTAATACCAGACACCAGAAACTAATACCAGACACCAGATAACTAATACCAGACACCAGATAACTAATACCAGACACCAGAAACTAATACCAGACACCAGAAACTAATACCAGACACCAGATATCTAATACCAGACACCAGATTCCTAATACCAGACACCAGAAACTAATACCAGACACCTGACACCAGAAACTAATACCAGACACCAAAAACTAATACCAGACACCAGATAACTAATGCCAGACACCAGAAACTAATACCAGACACCAGATAACTAATACCAGACACCAGATATCTAATACCAGACACCAGATATCTAATACCAGACACCAGATATCTAATACCAGACACCAGAAACTAATACCAGACACCAGAAAATAATACCTGACACCAGAAACTAATACCAGACACCAAAAACTAATACCAGACACCAGATAACTAATGCCAGACACCAGAAACTAATACCAGACACCAGATAACTAATACCAGACACCAGATATCTAATACCAGACACCAGATATCTAATACCAGACACCAGATATCTAATACCAGACACCAGAAACTAATACCAGACACCAGATATCTAATACCAGACACCAGATTCCTAATACCAGACACAAGATAACTAATACCAGACACCAGAAACTAATACCAGACACCAGATAACTAATACCAGACACCTGATAAATAATACCAGACACAAGAAACTAATACCAGACACCAGAAACTAATACCAGACACCAGATAACTAATACCAGACATCAGAAACTAATACCAGACACCAGATAACTAATACCAGACACCAGATAACTAATACCAGACACCAGATAACTAATACCAGACACCAGATAACTAGTACCAGACACCAGATAGCTAGTACCAGACACCAGATAACTAGTACCAGACACCAGATTCCTAATACCAGACACCAGATAACTAATACCAGACACCAGATAACTAATACCAGACACCAGATAACTAATACCAGACACCAGATAACTAATACCAGACACAAGATATCTAATACCAGACACCAGATTCCTAATACCAGACACCAGAAACTAACACCAGACACCAGAAACTAATACCAGACACCAGAAACTAATACCAGACACCAGATATCTAATACCAGACACCAGATAACTAATACCAGACACCAGATAACTAATACGAGACACCAGATATCTAATACCAGACACCAGATAACTAATACCAGACACCAGATAACTAATACCAGACACCAGATAACTAATACCAGACACCAGATATCTAATACCAGACACCAGATTCCTAATACCAGACACCAGATAACTAATACCAGACACAAGATAACTAATACCAGACACCAGAAACTAATACCAGACACCAGATAACTAGTACCAGACACCAGATAACTAGTACCAGACACCAGATTCCTAATACCAGACACCAGATAACTAATACCAGACACCAGAAACTAATACCAGACACCAGATAACTAGTACCAGACACCAGATAACTAGTACCAGACACCAGATTCCTAATACCAGACACCAGATTCCTAATACCAGACACCAGATAACTAATACCAGACACCAGAAACTAATACCAGACACCAGATAACTAATACCAGACACCAGATAACTAATACCAGACACCAGAAACTAATACCAGACACCAGAAACTAATACCAGACACCATAAAACAAATACCACACACCAGATAACTAATACCAGACACCAGATATCTAATACCACACACCAGATAACTAATACCAGACACCAGAAAATAATACCTGACACCAGAAACTAATACCAGACACCAAAAACTAATACCAGACACCAGATAACTAATGCCAGACACCAGAAACTAATACCAGACACCAGATAACTAATACCAGACACCAGATATCTAATACCAGACACCATAAACTAATACCAGACACCAGATAACTAATACCAGACACCAGATAACTAATACCAGACACCATAAACTAATACCAGACACCAGATAACTAATACCAGACACCAGAAACTAATACCAGACACCAGATAACTAATACCAGACACCAGATTCCTAATATCAGACACCAGATATCTAATACCAGACACCAGAAACTAATACCAGACACCAGAAACTAATACCAGACACCAGATATCTGATACCAGACACCAGAAACTAATACCAGACACCAGATAACTAATACCAGACACCAGATAACTAATACCAGACACCAGATATCTGATACCAGACACCAGAAACTAATACCACACACCAGATAACTAATACCAGACACCAGATATCTAATACCAGACACCAGATATCTAATACCAGACACCAGATAACTAATACCAGACACCAGAAACTAATACCAGACACCAGATAACTAATACCACACACCAGATAACTAATACCAGACACCAGAAACTAATACCAGACACCAGATAACTAATACCAGACACCAGATAACTAGTACCAGACACCAGATAACTAGTACCAGACACCAGATTCCTAATACCAGACACCAGATAACTAATACCAGACACCAGAAACTAATACCAGACACCAGATAACTAATACCAGACACCAGATAACTAATACCAGACACCAGAAACTAATACCAGACACCAGATAACTAATACCAGACACCAGATAACTAGTACCAGACACCAGATAACTAGTACCAGACACCAGATTCCTAATACCAGACACCAGATAACTAATACCAGACACCAGAAACTAATACCAGACACCAGATAACTAATACCAGACACCAGATATCTAATACCAGACACAAGAAACTAATACCAGACACCAGATAACTAATACCAGACACCAGATATCTAATACCAGACACCAGAAACTAATACCAGACACCAGAAACTAATACCAGACACCATAAAACAAATACCACACACCAGATAACTAATACCAGACACCAGATAACTAATACCAAACACCAGATAACTAATACCAGACACCAGAAAACTAATACCAGACACCAGATAACTAATGCCAGACACCAGATAACTAATACCAGACACCAGATAACTAATACCAGGCACCAGAAACTAATACCAGACACCAGACACCAGATATCTAATACCAGACATCAGAAACTAATACCAGACACCAGATAACTAATACCAGACACCAGATAACTAATACCAGACACCAGATAACTAATACCAGACACCATAAACTAATACCAGACACCAGATAACTAATACCAGACACCAGATTCCTAATACCAGACACCAGAAACTAATACCAGACACCAGATTCCTAATACCAGACACCAGATAACTAATACCAGACACCAGATATCTAATACCAGACACCAGAAACTAATACCAGACACCAGAAACTAATACCAGACACCATAAAACAAATACCACACACCAGATAACTAATACCAGACACCAGATAACTAATACCAAACACCAGATAACTAATACCAGACACCAGAAAACTAATACCAGACACCAGAAACTAATACCAGACACCAGATAACTAATACCAGACACCAGATAACTAATACCAGACACCAGATATCTAATACCAGACACCAAAAACTAATACCAGACACCAGATATCTAATACCAGACACCAGATTCCTAATACCAGACACCAGATAACTAATACCAGACACCAGATAACCAATACCAGACACCAGAAACTAATACCAGACACCAGATTCCTAATACCAGACACCAGATATATAATACCAGACAGCATTTAACTAATACCAGACACCAGATAACTAATACCAGACACCAGATAACTAATACCAGACACCAGAAACTAATACCAGACACCAGATAACTAATACCAGACACCAGATATATAATACCAGACACCAGATACCTAATACCAGACAGCAGATAACTAATACCAGACACTAGATAACTAATACCAGACACCAGAAACTAATACCAGACACCAGATAACTAATACCACACACCAGATAACTAATACCACACACCAGATAACTAATACCAGACACCAGATATCTAATACCAGACACCAGAAACTAATACCAGACACCAGATAACTAATACCAAACACCAGATAACTAATACCAGACACCAGAAACTAATACCAGACACCAGATAACTAATACCACACACCAGATAACTAATACCACACACCAGATAACTAATACCAGACACCAGATATCTAATACCAGACACCAGAAACTAATACCAGACACCAGAAACTAATACCAGACACCAGATAACTAGTACCAGACACCAGATAACTAATACCAGACACAAGATAACTAATACCAGACACCAGAAACTAATACCAGACACCAGATAACTAGTACCAGACACCAGATAACTAGTACCAGACACCAGATTCCTAATACCAGACACCAGATAACTAATACCAGACACCAGAAACTAATACCAGACACCAGATAACTAGTACCAGACACCAGATAACTAGTACCAGACACCAGATTCCTAATACCAGACACCAGATAACTAATACCAGACACCAGAAACTAATACCAGACACCAGATAACTAATACCAGACACCAGATAACTAATACCAGACACCAGAAACTAATACCAGACACCAGAAACTAATACCAGACACCATAAAACAAATACCACACACCAGATAACTAATACCAGACACCAGATATCTAATACCACACACCAGATAACTAATACCAGACACCAGAAACTAATACCAGACACCATAAAACAAATACCACACACCAGATAACTAATACCAGACACCAGATATCTAATACCACACACCAGATAACTAATACCAGACACCAGAAAATAATACCTGACACCAGAAACTAATACCAGACACCAAAAACTAATACCAGACACCAGATAACTAATGCCAGACACCAGAAACTAATACCAGACACCAGATAACTAATACCAGACACCAGATATCTAATACCAGACACCATAAACTAATACCAGACACCAGATAACTAATACCAGACACCAGATAACTAATACCAGACACCATAAACTAATACCAGACACCAGATAACTAATACCAGACACCAGAAACTAATACCAGACACCAGATAACTAATACCAGACACCAGATTCCTAATATCAGACACCAGATATCTAATACCAGACACCAGAAACTAATACCACACACCAGATAACTAATACCAGACACCAGAAAATAATACCTGACACCAGAAACTAATACCAGACACCAAAAACTAATACCAGACACCAGATAACTAATGCCAGACACCAGAAACTAATACCAGACACCAGATAACTAGTACCAGACACCAGATAACTAGTACCAGACACCAGATTCCTAATACCAGACACCAGATAACTAATACCAGACACCAGAAACTAATACCAGACACCAGATAACTAGTACCAGACACCAGATAACTAATACCAGACACAAGATAACTAATACCAGACACCAGAAACAAATACCACACACCAGATAACTAATACCAGACACCAGATAACTAATACCAGACACCAGAAACTAATACCAGACACCAGAAACTGATACCAGACACCAGAAACTAATACCAGACACCTGATAAATAATACCAGACACCAGATAACTAATACCAGACACCAGATATCTAATACCAGACACCAGATAACTAATACCAGACACCAGATAACTAATACCAGACACCAGAAACTAATACCAGACACCAGATTCCTAATACCAGACACCAGATATATAATACCAGACAGCATTTAACTAATACCAGACACCAGATAACTAATACCAGACACCAGATAACTAATACCAGACACCAGAAACTAATACCAGACACCAGATAACTAATACCAGACACCAGATATATAATACCAGACACCAGATACCTAATACCAGACAGCAGATAACTAATACCAGACACTAGATAACTAATACCAGACACCAGAAACTAATACCAGACACCAGATAACTAATACCACACACCAGATAACTAATACCAGACACCAGATAACTAATACCAGACACCAGAAACTAATACCAGACACCAGATAACTAATACCACACACCAGATAACTAATACCAGACACCAGATAACTAATACCAGACACCAGATAACTAATACCAGACACCAGATATCTAATACCAGACACCAGAAACTAATACCAGACACCAGATAACTAATACCAGACACCAGATAACTAATACCAGACACCAGAAACTAATACCAGACACCAGATAACTAATACCAGACACCAGAAACTAATACCAGACACCAGATAACTAATACCACACACCAGATAACTAATACCAGACACCAGATAACTAATACCAGACACCAGATAACTAATACCAGACACCAGATATCTAATACCAGACACCAGAAACTAATACCAGACACCAGATAACTAATACCAGACACCAGATAACTAATACCAGACACCAGAAACTAATACCAGACACCATAAACTAATACCAGACACCAGATAACTAATACCAGACACCAGATAACTAATACCAGACACCAGATATCTAATACCAGACACCAAAAACTAATACCAGACACCAGATTCCTAATACCAGACACCAGATAACTAATACCAGACACCAGATAACTAATACCAGACACCAGATAACTAATACCAGACACCAGATAACTAATACCAGACACCAGATAACTAATACCAGACACCAGAAAATAATACCTGACACCAGAAACTAATACCAGACACCAAAAACTAATACCAGACACCAGATAACTAATGCCAGACACCAGAAACTAATACCAGACACCAGATAACTAATACCAGACACCAGATATCTAATACCAGACACCAGATATCTAATACCAGACACCAGATATCTAATACCAGACACCAGAAACTAATACCAGACACCAGATATCTAATACCAGACACCAGATTCCTAATACCAGACACAAGATAACTAATACCAGACACCAGAAACTAATACCAGACACCAGATAACTAATACCAGACACCTGATAAATAATACCAGACACAAGAAACTAATACCAGACACCAGAAACTAATACCAGACACCAGATAACTAATACCAGACATCAGAAACTAATACCAGACACCAGATAACTAATACCAGACACCAGATAACTAATACCAGACACCAGATTCCTAATATCAGACACCAGATAACTAATACCAGACACCAGAAACTAAAACCAGACACCAGATAACTAATACCAGACACCAGATAACTAATACCAGACACCAAATATCTAATACCAGACACCAGATAACTAATACCAGACACCAGAAACTAATACCAGACACCAGATAACTAATACCACACACCAGATAACTAATACCACACACCAGATAACTAGTACCAGACACCAGATAACTAGTACCAGACACCAGATAACTAATACCAGACACCAAAAACTAATACCAGACACCAGATAACTAATACCAGACACCAGAAACTAATACCAGACACCAGATAACTAATACGAGACACCAGATAACTAATACCAGACACCAGATATCTAATACCAGACACCAGATAACTAGTACCAGACACCAGATTCCTAATACCAGACACCAGATAACTAATACCAGACACAAGATAACTAATACGAGACACCAGATATCTAATACCAGACACCAGATAGCTAATACCAGACACCAGATAACAAATACCAGACACCAGAAACTAATACCAGACACCAGATTCCTAATACCAGACACCAGATAACTAATACTAGACACCAGAAACTAATACCAGACACCAGAAACTAATACCAGACACCAGAAACTAATACCAGACACCAGATAACTAATACCAAACACCAGATAACTAATACCAGACACCAGAAACTAATACCAGACACCAGATAACTAATACCACACACCAGATAACTAATACCACACACCATAAACTAATACCAGACACCAGATAACTAATACCAGACACCAGATATCTAATACCAGACACCAGATAACTAATACCAGACACCAGATAACTAATACCAGACACCAGATAACTAATACCAGACACCAGATTCCTAATATCAGACACCAGATAACTAATACCAGACACCAGATAACTAATACCAGACACCAGAAACTAATACCAGACACCAGATTCCTAATACCAGACACCAGATAACTAATACTAGACACCAGAAACTAATACCAGACACCAGATAACTAATACCACACACCAGATAACTAATACCACACACCAGATAACTAATACCAGACACCAGATAACTAATACCAGACACCAGATAACTAATACCAGACACCAGAAAATAATACCTGACACCAGAAACTAATACCAGACACCAAAAACTAATACCAGACACCAGATAACTAATGCCAGACACCAGAAACTAATACCAGACACCAGATAACTAATACCAGACACCAGAAACTAATACCAGACACCAGACACCAGATATCTAATACCAGACATCAGAAACTAATACCAGACACCAGATAACTAATACCAGACACCAGATAACTAATACCAGACACCAGATTCCTAATATCAGACACCAGATAACTAATACCAGACACCAGATAACTAATACCAGACACCAGAAACTAATACCAGACACCAGATTCCTAATACCAGACACCAGATAACTAATACTAGACACCAGAAACTAATACCAGACACCAGATATCTAATACCAGACACCAGATTCCTAATACCAGACACAAGATAACTAATACCAGACACCAGATAACTAATACCAGACACCAGATAACTAATACCAGACACCAGAAAATAATACCTGACACCAGAAACTAATACCAGACACCAAAAACTAATACCAGACACCAGATAACTAATGCCAGACACCAGAAACTAATACCAGACACCAGATAACTAATACCAGACACCAGATATCTAATACCAGACACCAGATATCTAATACCAGACACCAGATATCTAATACCAGACACCAGAAACTAATACCAGACACCAGATATCTAATACCAGACACCAGATTCCTAATACCAGACACAAGATAACTAATACCAGACACCAGAAACTAATACCAGACACCAGATAACTAATACCAGACACCTGATAAATAATACCAGACACAAGAAACTAATACCAGACACCAGAAACTAATACCAGACACCAGATAACTAATACCAGACATCAGAAACTAATACCAGACACCAGATAACTAATACCAGACACCAGATAACTAATACCAGACACCAGATTCCTAATATCAGACACCAGATAACTAATACCAGACACCAGAAACTAAAACCAGACACCAGATAACTAATACCAGACACCAGATAACTAATACCAGACACCAGAAACTAATACCAGACACCAGATAACTAATACCAGACACCAGATAACTAATACCAGACACCAGATATCTAATACCAGACACCAGAAACTAATACCAGACACCAGATATCTAATACCAGACACCAGATTCCTAATACCAGACACAAGATAACTAATACCAGACACCAGAAACTAATACCAGACACCAGATAACTAATACCAGACACCTGATAAATAATACCAGACACAAGAAACTAATACCAGACACCAGAAACTAATACCAGACACCAGATAACTAATACCAGACATCAGAAACTAATACCAGACACCAGATAACTAATACCAGACACCAGATTCCTAATATCAGACACCAGATAACTAATACCAGACACCAGATAACTAATACCAGACACCAGAAACTAATACCAGACACCAGATTCCTAATACCAGACACCAGATAACTAATACTAGACACCAGAAACTAATACCAGACACCAGATAACTAATACCAGACACCTGATAAATAATACCAGACACAAGAAACTAATACCAGACACCAGATATCTAATACCAGACACCAGATATCTAATACCAGACACCAGATAACTAATACCAGACACCAGATAACTAATACCAGACACCAGAAACTAATACCAGACACCAGATAACTAATACCAGACACCAGATAACTAATACCAGACACCAGATAACTAATACCAGACACCAGAAACTAATACCAGACACCAGATATATAATACCAGACAGCAGATAACTAATACCAGACACCAGATTCCTAATACCAGACACCAGATAACTAGTACCAGACACCAGATAACTAATACCAGACACCAGATTCCTAATATCAGACACCAGATAACTAATACCAGACACCAGAAACTAAAACCAGACACCAGATAACTAATACCAGACACCAGATAACTAATACCAGACACCAGAAACTAATACCAGACACCAGATAACTAATACCAGACACCAGATAACTAATACCAGACACCAGATAACTAGTACCAGACACCAGATTCCTAATACCAGACACCAGATAACTAATACCAGACACCAGATAACTAATACCAGACACCAGAAACTAATACCAGACACCAGATTCCTAATACCAGACACCAGATATATAATACCAGACAGCAGATAACTAATACCAGACACCAGATATCTAATACCAGACACCAGAAACTAATACCAGACACCAGATATCTAATACCAGACACCAGATTCCTAATACCAGACACCAGATAACTAATACCACACACCAGAAAACTAATACCAGACACCAGATTCCTAATACCAGACACCAGATAACCAATACCAGACACCAGAAACTAATACCAGACACCAGATAACTAATACCAGACACCAGAAAATAATACCTGACACCAGAAACTAATACCAGACACCAGATAACTAATACCAGACACCTGATAAATAATACCAGACACAAGAAACTAATACCAGACACCAGAAACTAATACCAGACACCAGATAACTAACACCAGACACCAGATTCCTAATATCAGACACCAGATAACTAATACCAGACACCAGATAACTAATACCAGACACCAGATATCTAATACCAGACACCAGAAACTAATACCAGACACCAGAAACTAATACCAGACACCAGATTCCTAATACCAGACACAAGATAACTAATACCAGACACCAGAAACTAATACCAGACACCAGATAACTAGTACCAGACACCAGATAACTAGTACCAGACACCAGATTCCTAATACCAGACACCAGATAACTAATACCAGACACCAGATAACTAATACCACACACCAGATAACTAATACCACACACCAGATAACTAATACCAGACACCAGATATCTAATACCAGACACCAGATAACTAATACCAGACACCAGATAACTAATACCAGACACCAGATAACTAATACCAGACACCAGATATCTAATACCAGACACCAGATTCCTAATACCAGACACGAGATAACTAATACCAGACACAAGATAACTAATACCAGACACCAGAAACTAATACCAGACACCAGATAACTAGTACCAGACACCAGATAACTAGTACCAGACACCAGATTCCTAATACCAGACACCAGATAACTAATACCAGACACCAGATAACTAATACCACACACCAGATAACTAATACCACACACCAGATAACTAATACCAGACACCAGATATCTAATACCAGACACCAGATAACTAATACCAGACACCAGATATCTGATACCAGACACCAGAAACTAATACCAGACACCAGATTCCTAATACCAGACACAAGATAACTAATACCAGACACCAGAAACTAATACCAGACACCAGATAACTAATACCAGACACCTGATAAATAATACCAGACACAAGAAACTAATACCAGACACCAGAAACTAATACCAGACACCAGATAACTAATACCAGACATCAGAAACTAATACCAGACACCAGATAACTAATACCAGACACCTGATAAATAATACCAGACACAAGAAACTAATACCAGACACCAGAAACTAATACCAGACACCAGATAACTAATACCAGACATCAGAAACTAATACCAGACACCAGATAACTAATACCAGACACCAGATAACTAATACCAGACACCAGATTCCTAATATCAGACACCAGATAACTAATACCAGACACCAGAAACTAAAACCAGACACCAGATAACTAATACCAGACACCAGATAACTAATACCAGACACCAGAAACTAATACCAGACACCAGATAACTAATACCAGACACCAGATAACTAATACCAGACACCAGATATCTAATACCAGACATCAGAAACTAATACCAGACACCAGATAACTAATACCAGACACCAGATAACTAATACCAGACACCAGAAACTAATACCAGACACCAGATTCCTAATACCAGACACCAGATATATAATACCAGACAGCAGATAACTAATACCAGACACCAGATAACTAGTACCAGACACCAGATAACTAGTACCAGACACCAGATAACTAGTACCAGACACCAGATTCCTAATACCAGACACCAGATAACTAATACCAGACACCAGATAACTAATACCAGACACCAGATAACTAATACCAGACACCAGAAACTAATACCTGACACCAGATAACTAATACCAGACATCAGATAACTATTACCAGACACCAAAAACTAATACCAGACACCAGATAACTAATGCCAGACACCAGATAACTAATACCAGACACCAGATAACTAATACCAGACACCAGAAAATAATACCTGACACCAGAAACTAATACCAGACACCAGATAACTAATACCAGACACCAGATATCTAATACCAGACACCAGATATCTAATACCAGACACCAGATAACTAATACCAGACACCAGATATCTAATACCAGACACCAGATAACTAATACCAGACACCAGATAACTAATACCAGACACCAGAAACTAATACCTGACACCAGATAACTAATACCAGACATCAGATAACTATTACCAGACACCAAAAACTAATACCAGACACCAGATAACTAATGCCAGACACCAGATAACTAATACCAGACACCAGATAACTAATACCAGACACCAGAAAATAATACCTGACACCAGAAACTAATACCAGACACCAGATAACTAATACCAGACACCAGATATCTAATACCAGACACCAGAAACTAATACCAGACACCAGATAACTAATACCAGACACCTGATAAATAATACCAGACACAAGAAACTAATACCAGACACCAGAAACTAATACCAGACACCAGATAACTAATACCAGACATCAGAAACTAATACCAGACACCAGATAACTAATACCAGACACCAGATAACTAATACCAGACACCAGATTCCTAATATCAGACACCAGATAACTAATACCAGACACCAGAAACTAAAACCAGACACCAGATATCTAATACCAGACACAAGATAACTAATACCAGACACCAGAAACTAATACCAGACACCAGATAACTAATACCAGACACCAGATATCTAATACCAGACACCAGATAACTAATACCAGACACCAGATATCTGATACCAGACACCAGAAACTAATACCAGACACCAGATTCCTAATACCAGACACAAGATAACTAATACCAGACACCAGAAACTAATACCAGACACCAGATAACTAATACCAGACACAAGAAACTAATACCAGACACCAGATAACTAATACGAGACACCAGATAACTAATACCAGACACCAGATATCTAATACCAGACACCAGATAACTAATACCAGACACCAGATAACTAATACCAGACACCATAAACTAATACCAGACACCAGATAACTAATACCAGACACCAGATATCTAATACCAGACACCAGATAACTAATACCAGACACCAGATAACTAATACCAGACACCAGATATCTAATACCAGACACCAGAAACTAATACCAGACACCAGATATCTAATACCAGACACAAGATAACTAATACCAGACACCAGAAACTAATACCAGACACCAGATAACTAATACCAGACACAAGAAACTAATACCAGACACCAGATAACTAATACGAGACACCAGATAACTAATACCAGACACCAGATATCTAATACCAGACACCAGATAACTAATACCAGACACCAGATAACTAATACCAGACACCAGATAACTAATACCAGACACCAGAAACTAATACCAGACACCAGATATCTAATACCAGACACCAGATAACTAATACCAGACACCAGATTCCTAATACCAGACACCAGATAACTAATACCAGACACCAGATAACTAATACCAGACACCAGATAACTAATACCAGACACCAGATAACTAATACCAGACACCAGAAACTAATACCAGACACCAGATAACTAATACCAGACACCAGATAACTAATGCCAGACACCAGAAACTAATACCAGACACCATAAACTAATACCAGACACCAGATAACTAATACCAGACACCAGAAACTAATACCAGACACCAGATAACTAATACCAGACACCAGATAACTAATACCAGACACCAGATATCTAATACCAGACACCAGAAACTAATACCAGACACCAGATATCTAATACCAGACACAAGATAACTAATACCAGACACCAGAAACTAATACCAGACACCAGAAACTAATACCAGACACCAGAAACTAATACCAGACACCTGATAAATAATACCAGACACCAGATAACTAATACCAGACACCAGATAACTAATGCCAGACACCAGATAACTAATACCAGACACCAGATAACTAATACCAGACACCAGATATCTAATACCAGACACCAGAAACTAATACCAGACACCAGATATCTAATACCAGACACAAGATAACTAATACCAGACACCAGAAACTAATACCAGACACCAGATAACTAATACCAGACACAAGAAACTAATACCAGACACCAGATAACTAATACGAGACACCAGATAACTAATACCAGACACCAGATATCTAATACCAGACACCAGATAACTAATACCACACACCAGATAACTAATACCAGACACCAGAAACTAATACCAGACACCATAAACTAATACCAGACACCAGATTCCTAATACCAGACACAAGATAACTAATACCAGACACCAGAAACTAATACCAGACACCAGATAACTAGTACCAGACACCAGATAACTAGTACCAGACACCAGATAACTAGTACCAGACACCAGATTCCTAATACCAGACACCAGATAACTAATACCAGACACCAGATAACTAATACCAGACACCAGATAACTAATACCAGACACCAGATAACTAGTACCAGACACCAGATTCCTAATACCAGACACCAGATAACTAATACCAGACACCAGATAACTAATACCACACACCAGATAACTAATACCACACACCAGATAACTAATACCAGACACCAGATATCTAATACCAGACACCAGATAACTAATACCAGACACAAGATAACTAATACGAGACACCAGATATCTAATACCAGACACCAGATAGCTAATACCAGACACCAGATTCCTAATACCAGACACAAGATAACTAATACCAGACACCAGAAACTAATACCAGACACCAGATAACTAATACCAGACACCATAAACTAATACCAGACACCAGATAACTAATACCAGACACCAGAAACTAATACCAGACACCAGAAACTAATACCAGGCACCAGAAACTAATACCAGACACCAGACACCAGATATCTAATACCAGACACCAGATATCTAATACCAGACACCAGATAACTAATACCAGACACCAGAAACTAATACCAGACACCAGATAACTAATACCAGACACCAGATAACTAATACCAGACACCAGATATCTAATACCAGACACCAGAAACTAATACCAGACACCAGATAACTAATACCAGACACCAGATAACTAATACCAGACACCAGATATCTAATACCAGACATCAGAAACTAATACCAGACACCAGATAACTAATGCCAGACACCAGAAACTAATACCAGACACCAGATAACTAATACCAGACACCAGATATCTAATACCAGACACCAGATATCTAATACCAGACACCAGAAACTAATACCAGACACCAGATAACTAGTACCAGACACCAGATAACTAGTACCAGACACCAGATTCCTAATACCAGACACCAGATAACTAATACCAGACACCAGATAACTAATACCAGACACCAGAAACTAATACCAGACACCAGATAACTAATGCCAGACACCAGAAACTAATACCAGACACCAGATTCCTAATACCAGACACCAGATATATAATACCAGACAGCAGATAACTAATACCAGACACCAGATATCTAATACCAGACACCAGAAACTAATACCAGACACCAGATATCTAATACCAGACACCAGATTCCTAATACCAGACACCAAAAACTAATACCAGACACCAGATAACTAATGCCAGACACCAGAAACTAATACCAGACACCAGATAACTAATACCAGACACCAGATATCTAATACCAGACACCAGATATCTAATACCAGACACCAGATAACTAATACCAGACACCAGATTCCTAATATCAGACACCAGATAACTAATACCAGACACCAGAAACTAAAACCAGACACCAGATAACTAATACCAGACACCAGAAACTAATACCAGACACCAGAAACTAATACCAGACACCAGATATCTAATACCAGACACAAGAAACTAATACCAGACACCAGATAACTAATACCAGACACCAGATAACTAATGCCAGACACCAGAAACTAATACCAGACACCAGATAACTAATACCAGACACCAGATATCTAATACCAGACACCAGATATCTAATACCAGACACCAGATAACTAATACCAGACACCAGATATCTAATACCAGACACCAGATATCTAATACCAGACACCAGATAACTAATACCAGACACCAGATAACTAATACCAGACACCAGATAACTAGTACCAGACACCATAAACTAATACCAGACACCAGATAACTAATACCAGACACCAGATAACTAATACCAGACACCAGAAAATAATACCAGACACCAGATAACTAATACCAGACACCAGATAACTAATGCCAGACACCAGATAACTAATACCAGACACCAGATAACTAATACCAGACACCAGATATCTAATACCAGACACCAGAAACTAATACCAGACACCAGATATCTAATACCAGACACAAGATAACTAATACCAGACACCAGAAACTAATACCAGACACCAGATAACTAATACCAGACACAAGAAACTAATACCAGACACCAGATAACTAATACGAGACACCAGATAACTAATACCAGACACCAGATATCTAATACCAGACACCAGATAACTAATACCACACACCAGATAACTAATACCAGACACCAGAAACTAATACCAGACACCATAAACTAATACCAGACACCAGATAACTAATACCAGACACCAGAAACTAATACCAGACACCAGATAACTAATACGAGACACCAGATAACTAATACCAGACACCAGATATCTAATACCAGACACCAGATAACTAGTACCAGACACCAGATTCCTAATACCAGACACCAGATAACTAATACCAGACACAAGATAACTAATACGAGACACCAGATATCTAATACCAGACACCAGATAGCTAATACCAGACACCAGATTCCTAATACCAGACACAAGATAACTAATACCAGACACCAGATAACTAATGCCAGACACCAGAAACTAATACCAGACACCAGATAACTAGTACCAGACACCAGATAACTAGTACCAGACACCAGATTCCTAATACCAGACACCAGATAACTAATACCAGACACCAGAAACTAATACCAGACACCAGATAACTAGTACCAGACACCAGATAACTAATACCAGACACAAGATAACTAATACCAGACACCAGAAACTAATACCAGACACCAGATAACTAGTACCAGACACCAGATAACTAGTACCAGACACCAGATTCCTAATACCAGACACCAGATAACTAATACCAGACACCAGAAACTAATACCAGACACCAGATAACTAGTACCAGACACCAGATAACTAGTACCAGACACCAGATTCCTAATACCAGACACCAGATAACTAATACCAGACACCAGAAACTAATACCAGACACCAGATAACTAATACCAGACACCAGATAACTAATACCAGACACCAGAAACTAATACCAGACACCAGAAACTAATACCAGACACCATAAAACAAATACCACACACCAGATAACTAATACCAGACACCAGATATCTAATACCACACACCAGATAACTAATACCAGACACCAGAAAATAATACCTGACACCAGAAACTAATACCAGACACCAAAAACTAATACCAGACACCAGATAACTAATGCCAGACACCAGAAACTAATACCAGACACCAGATAACTAATACCAGACACCAGATATCTAATACCAGACACCATAAACTAATACCAGACACCAGATAACTAATACCAGACACCAGATAACTAATACCAGACACCATAAACTAATACCAGACACCAGATAACTAATACCAGACACCAGAAACTAATACCAGACACCAGATAACTAATACCAGACACCAGATTCCTAATATCAGACACCAGATATCTAATACCAGACACCAGAAACTAATACCACACACCAGATAACTAATACCAGACACCAGAAAATAATACCTGACACCAGAAACTAATACCAGACACCATAAAACAAATACCACACACCAGATAACTAATACCAGACACCAGATATCTAATACCACACACCAGATAACTAATACCAGACACCAGAAAATAATACCTGACACCAGAAACTAATACCAGACACCAGATTCCTAATACCAGACACCAGATAACTAATACCAGACACCAGATAACTAATACCAGACACCAGATTCCTAATACCAGACACCAGATATCTAATACCAGACACCAGATATCTAATACCAGACACCAGAAACTAATACCAGACACCAGATAACTAATACCAGACACCAGATATATAATACCAGACATCAGATAACTAATACCAGACACCAGAAAATAATACCTGACACCAGAAACTAATACCAGACACCAGAAACTAATACCAGACACCAGAAACTAATACCAGACACCAGAAACTAATACCAGACACCAGATAACTAATACCAGACACCAGATAACTAATACCAGACACCAGATATCTGATACCAGACACCAGAAACTAATACCAGACACCAGATTCCTAATACCAGACACAAGATAACTAATACCAGACACCAGAAACTAATACCAGACACCAGATAACTAGTACCAGACACCAGATAACTAGTACCAGACACCAGATAACTAGTACCAGACACCAGATAACTAATACCAGACACCAGATTCCTAATATCAGACACCAGATAACTAATACCAGACACCAGATAACTAATACCAGACACCAGATAACTAATACCAGACACCAGATAACTAGTACCAGACACCAGATAACTAGTACCAGACACCAGATTCCTAATACCAGACACCAGATAACTAATACCAGACACCAGAAACTAATACCACACACCAGATAACTAATACCAGACACCAGAAAATAATACCTGACACCAGAAACTAATACCAGACACCAAAAACTAATACCAGACACCAGATAACTAATGCCAGACACCAGAAACTAATACCAGACACCAGATAACTAGTACCAGACACCAGATAACTAGTACCAGACACCAGATTCCTAATACCAGACACCAGATAACTAATACCAGACACCAGAAACTAATACCAGACACCAGATAACTAGTACCAGACACCAGATAACTAGTACCAGACACCAGATTCCTAATACCAGACACCAGATAACTAATACCAGACACCAGAAACTAATACCAGACACCAGATAACTAATACCAGACACCAGATAACTAATACCAGACACCAGAAACTAATACCAGACACCAGAAACTAATACCAGACACCATAAAACAAATACCACACACCAGATAACTAATACCAGACACCAGATATCTAATACCAGACACCAGATAACTAGTACCAGACACCAGATAACTAGTACCAGACACCAGATTCCTAATACCAGACACCAGATAACTAATACCAGACACCAGAAACTAATACCAGACACCAGATAACTAATACCAGACACCAGATATCTAATACCAGACACAAGAAACTAATACCAGACACCAGATAACTAATACCAGACACAAGATAACTAATACCAGACACCAGAAAACTAATACCAGACACCAGATAACTAATACCAGACACCAGATAACTAATACCAGACACCAGATATCTAATACCAGACACCAGATATCTAATACCAGACACCAGATATCTAATACCAGACACCAGAAACTAATACCAGACACCAGATAACTAATACCAGACACCAGATATATAATACCAGACATCAGATAACTAATACCAGACACCAGAAAATAATACCTGACACCAGAAACTAATACCAGACACCAGAAACTAATACCAGACACCAGAAACTAATACCAGACACCAGAAACTAATACCAGACACCAGATAACTAATACCAGACACCAGATAACTAATACCAGACACCAGATATCTGATACCAGACACCAGAAACTAATACCAGACACCAGATTCCTAATACCAGACACAAGATAACTAATACCAGACACCAGAAACTAATACCAGACACCAGATAACTAGTACCAGACACCAGATAACTAGTACCAGACACCAGATAACTAGTACCAGACACCAGATAACTAATACCAGACACCAGATTCCTAATATCAGACACCAGATAACTAATACCAGACACCAGATAACTAATACCAGACACCAGATAACTAATACCAGACACCAGATAACTAGTACCAGACACCAGATAACTAGTACCAGACACCAGATTCCTAATACCAGACACCAGATAACTAATACCAGACACCAGAAACTAATACCACACACCAGATAACTAATACCAGACACCAGAAAATAATACCTGACACCAGAAACTAATACCAGACACCAAAAACTAATACCAGTTACCAGATAACTAATGCCAGACACCAGAAACTAATACCAGACACCAGATAACTAATACCAGACACCAGAAACTAATACCAGACACCAGATAACTAATACCAGACACCAGAAAATAATACCTGACACCAGAAACTAATACCAGACACCAGATAACTAATACCAGACACCTGATAAATAATACCAGACACAAGAAACTAATACCAGACACCAGAAACTAATACCAGACACCAGATAACTAACACCAGACACCAGATAACTAATACCTGACACCAGATAACTAATACCAGGCACCAGAAACTAATACCAGACACCAGACACCAGATATCTAATACCAGACATCAGAAACTAATACCAGACACCAGATAACTAATACCAGACACCAGATAACTAATACCAGACACCAGATATCTAATACCAGACACCAGATAACTAATACCAGACACCAGATAACTAATACCAGACACCAGATAACTAATACCAGACACCAAAAACTAATACCAGACACCAGATTCCTAATACCAGACACCAGATAACTAATACCAGACACCAGATAACTAATACCAGACACCAGAAACTAATACCAGACACCAGATTCCTAATACCACACACCAGATATCTAATACCAGACACCAGATAACTAATACCAGACACCAGATAACTAATACCAGACACCAGATAACTAATACCAGACACCAGAAACTAATACCAGACACCAGATATATAATACCAGACAGCAGATAACTAATACCAGACACCAGATAACTAATACCAGACACCAGAAAACTAATACCAGACACCAGATTCCTAATACCAGACACCAGATAACTAATACCAGACACCAGAAACTAATACCAGACACCAGATAACTAGTACCAGACACCAGATAACTAGTACCAGACACCAGATATCTAATACCAGACACCAGATATCTAATACCAGACACCAGATATCTAATACCAGACACCAGAAACTAATACCAGACACCAGATTCCTAATACCAGACACCAGATATATAATACCAGACAGCAGATAACTAATACCAGACACCAGATAACTAGTACCAGACACCAGATAACTAGTACCAGACACCAGATAACTAGTACCAGACACCAGATTCCTAATACCAGACACCAGATAACTAATACCAGACACCAGATAACTAATACCAGACACCAGATAACTAATACCAGACACCAGATAACTAATACCAGACACCAGATATCTAATACCAGACACCAGATAACTAATACCAGACACCAGATAACTAATACCAGACACCAGATAACTAATACCAGACACCAAAAACTAATACCAGACACCAGATTCCTAATACCAGACACCAGATAACTAATACCAGACACCAGATAACTAATACCAGACACCAGAAACTAATACCAGACACCAGATTCCTAATACCACACACCAGATATCTAATACCAGACACCAGATAACTAATACCAGACACCAAAAACTAATACCAGACACCAGATTCCTAATACCAGACACCAGATAACTAATACCAGACACCAGATAACTAATACCAGACACCAGAAACTAATACCAGACACCAGATTCCTAATACCAGACACCAGATTCCTAATACCAGACACCAGATAACTAGTACCAGACACCAGATAACTAATACCAGACACCAGATTCCTAATATCAGACACCAGATAACTAATACCAGACACCAGATAACTAATACCAGACACCAGATAACTAATACCAGACACCAGATAACTAGTACCAGACACCAGATAACTAGTACCAGACACCAGATTCCTAATACCAGACACCAGATAACTAATACCAGACACCAGAAACTAATACCACACACCAGATAACTAATACCAGACACCAGAAAATAATACCTGACACCAGAAACTAATACCAGACACCAAAAACTAATACCAGACACCAGATAACTAATGCCAGACACCAGAAACTAATACCAGACACCAGATAACTAATACCAGACACCAGAAACTAATACCAGACACCAGAAACTATTACCAGACACCAGATAACTAATATTAGACACCAGATACCTAATACCAGACACCAGATATCTAATACCAGACACCAGAAACTAATACCAGACACCAGAAACTAATACCAGACACCTGGTGTCTGGTATTAGTTATCTGGTGTCTGGTATTAGTTTCTGGTGTCTGGTATTAGTTATCTGGTGTCTGGTATTGAATATCTGGTGTCTGGTATTAGTTATCTGGTGTCTGGTACTAGTTATCTGGTGTCTGGTACTAGTTATCTGGTGTCTGGTATTAGTTATCTGGTGTCTGGTATTAGTTTCTGGTGTCTGGTATTAGTTATCTGGTGTCTGGTATTATTTATCAGGTGTCTGGTATTAGTTATCTGGTGTCTGGTATTAGTTATCTGGTGTCTGGTATTAGTTTCTGGTGTCTGGTATTAGTTATCTGGTGTGTGGTATTAGTTATCTAGTATCTGGTATTAGTTTCTGGTGTCTGGTATTAGTTATCTGCTGTCTGGTATTATATATCTGGTGTCTGGTATTAGGAATCTGGTGTCTGGTATTAGTTTCTGGTGTCTGGTATTAGTTATCTGGTGTCTGGTATTAGTTATCTGGTGTCTGGTATTATTTATCAGGTGTCTGGTATTAGTTTCTGGTGTCTGGTATTAGTTTCTGGTGTCTGGTATTAGTTTCTGGTGTCTGGTATTAGTTTATGGTGTCTGGTATTAGTTATCTGGTGTCTGGTATTAGTTATCTGGTGTCTGGTATTAGTTTCTGGTGTCTGGTATTAGATATCTGGTGTCTGGTATTAGTTATCTGGTGTCTGGTATTAGTTATCTGGTGTCTGGTATTAGTTTCTGGTGTCTGGTATTAGATATCTGGTGTCTGGTATTAGTTATCTGGTGTCTGGTATTAGATATCTGGTGTCTGGTATTAGTTATCTGGTGTCTGGTATTATTTATCAGGTGTCTGGTATTAGTTTCTGGTGTCTGGTATTAGTTTCTGGTGTCTGGTATTAGTTATCTGGTGTCTGGTATTAGTTATCTGGTGTCTGGTATTAGTTATCTGGTGTCTGGTATTAGTTATCTGGTGTCTGGTATTAGATATCTGGTGTCTGGTATTAGATATCTGGTGTCTGGTATTAGTTATCTGGTAACTAATACCAGACACCAGATAACTAATACCAGACACCAGATATCTAATACCAGACACCAGAAACTAATACCAGACACCAGATAACTAATACCAGACACCAGATAACTAATACCAGACACCAGATAACTAGTACCAGACACCAGATAACTAGTACCAGACACCAGATTCCTAATACCAGACACCAGATAACTAATACCAGACACCAGAAACTAATACCAGACACCAGATAACTAATACCAGACACCAGATATCTAATACCAGACACAAGAAACTAATACCAGACACCAGATATCTAATACCAGACACCAGAAACTAATACCAGACACCAGATAACTAATACCAGACACCAGATTCCTAATACCAGACACCAGATAACTAATACCAGACACCAGATAACTAATACCAGACATCAGATAACTAATACCAGACACCAGATAACTAATACCAGACACCAGATAACTAATACCAGACACCAGATATCTAATACCAGACACCAGATAACTAATACCAGACACCAGATATCTAATACCAGACACCAGATAACTAATACCAGACACCAGATAACTAATACCAGACACCAGAAACTAATACCAGATACTAGATTCCTAATACCAGACACCAGATAACTAATACCAGACACCAGAAACTAATACCAGACACCAGATATCTAATACCAGACACAAGAAACTAATACCAGACACCAGAAACTAATACCAGACACCAGAAACTAATACCAGACACCAGATAACTAATACCAGACACCAGATTCCTAATACCAGACACAAGATAACTAATACCAGACACCAGATAACTAATACCAGACACCAGATATCTAATACCAGACACCAGATAACTAATACCAGACACCAGATATCTAATACCAGACACCAGATAACTAATACCAGACACCAGATAACTAATACCAGACACCAGAAACTAATACCAGATACTAGATTCCTAATACCAGACACCAGATAACTAATACCAGACACCAGAAACTAATACCAGACACCAGATATCTAATACCAGACACAAGAAACTAATACCAGACACCAGAAACTAATACCAGACACCAGAAACTAATACCAGACACCAGAAACTAATACCAGACACCTGATAAACAATACCAGACACCAGATAACTAATACCAGACACCAGATATCTAATACCAGACACCAGATATCTAATACCAGACACAAGAAACTAATACCAGACACCAGATAACTAATACCAGACACCAGATAACTAATACCAGACACCAGAAACTAATACCAGACACCAGATTCCTAATACCAGACACCAGATATATAATACCAGACAGCAGATAACTAATACCAGACACCAGATTCCTAATATCAGACACCAGATAACTAATACCAGACACCAGAAACTAAAACCAGACACCAGATATCTAATACCAGACACCAGATAACTAATACCAGACACCAGATAACTAATACCAGACACCAGATAACTAATACCAGACACCAGATAACTAATACCAGACACCAGATATCTAATACCAGACACCAGATAACTAATACCAGACACCAGATATCTAATACCAGACACCAGATAACTAATACCAGACACCAGATAACTAATACCAGACACCAGAAACTAATACCAGATACTAGATTCCTAATACCAGACACCAGATAACTAATACCAGACACCAGAAACTAATACCAGACACCAGATATCTAATACCAGACACAAGAAACTAATACCAGACACCAGAAACTAATACCAGACACCAGAAACTAATACCAGACACCAGAAACTAATACCAGACACCTGATAAATAATACCAGACACCAGATAACTAATACCAGACACCAGATATCTAATACCAGACACCAGATATCTAATACCAGACACAAGAAACTAATACCAGACACCAGATAACTAATACCAGACACCAGATAACTAATACCAGACAGCAGATAACTAATACCAGACACCAGATTCCTAATATCAGACACCAGATAACTAGTACCTGACACCAGATAACTAATACCTGACACCAGATAACTAATACCAGGCACCAGAAACTAATACCAGACACCAGACACCAGATATCTAATACCAGACATCAGAAACTAATACCAGACACCAGATAACTAATACCAGACACCAGATAACTAATACCAGACACCAGATTCCTAATATCAGACACCAGATAACTAATACCAGACACCAGAAACTAAAACCAGACACCAGATATATAATACCAGACACCAGAAACTAATACCAGACACCAGATAACTAATACCAGACACCAGATAACTAATACCAGACACCAGATATCTAATACGAGACACCAGAAACTAATACCAGACAACAGATAACTAATACCAGACACCAGATATCTAATACTAGACACCAGATTCCTAATACCAGACACCAGAAACTAATACCAGACACTAGAAACTAATACCAGACACCAGAAACTAATACCAGACACCAGATAACTAATACCAGACACCAGATAACTAATACCAGACACCAGATATATAATACCAGACACCAGAAACTAATACCAGACACCAGATAACTAATACCAGACACCAGATAACTAATACCAGACACCAGAAACTAATACCAGACACCAGATATCTAATACCAGACACCAGAAACTAATACCAGACACCAGATAACTAATACCAGACACCAGATATCTAATACCAGACACCAGATAACTAATACCAGACACCAGATATCTAATACCAGACACCAGATAACTAATACCAGACACCAGATAACTAATACCAGACACCAGATATATAATACCAGACACCAGAAACTAATACCAGACACCAGATAACTAATACCAGACACCAGATAACTAATACCAGACACCAGATAACTAATACCAGACACCAGAAACTAATACCAGACACCTGATAAATAATACCAGACACCAGATAACTAATACCAGACACCAGATATCTAATACCAGACACCAGATAACTAATACCAGACACCAGATAACTAATACCAGACACCAGATAACTAATACCAGACACCAGATATCTAATACCAGACACCAGATATCTAATACCAGACACCAGAAACTAATACCAGACACCAGATAACTAATACCAAACACCAGATAACTAATACCAGACACCAGAAAACTAATACCAGACACCAGATAACTAATGCCAGACACCAGATAACTAATACCAGACACCAGAAACTAATACCTGACACCAGAAAATAATACCTGACACCAGAAACTAATACCAGACACCAGATAACTAATACCAGACACCAGATATCTAATACCAGACACCAGATATCTAATACCACACACCAGATAACTAATACCACACACCAGATAACTAATACCAGACACCAGATATCTAATACCAGACACCAGAAACTAATACCAGACACCAGATATATAATACCAGACACCAGATTCCTAATATCAGACACCAGATATCTAATACCAGACACCAGAAACTAATACCAGACACCAGATAACTAATACCAGACACCAGATATCTAATACCAGACACCAGATATCTAATACCAGACACCAGATAACTAATACCAGACACCAGATAACTAATACCAGACACCAGATATCTAATACCAGACACCAGAAACTAATACCAGACACCAGATAACTAGTACCAGACACCAGATTCCTAATACCAGACACCAGATAACTAATACCAGACACCAGAAACTAATACCAGACACCAGATATCTAATACCAGACACCATAAAACAAATACCACACACCAGATAACTAATACCAGACACCAAATATCTAATACCAGACACCAGATAACTAATACCAGACACCAGAAACTAATACCAGACACCAGATAACTAATAACAGACACCAGATATCTAATACCACACACCAGAAACTAATACCAGACACCAGATATCTAATACCAGACACCAGAAACTAATACCAGACACCAGAAACTAATACCAGACACCAGATAACTAATACCAAACACCAGATATCTAATACCAGACACCAGAAACTAATACCAGACACCAGATATATAATACCAGACACCAGATTCCTAATATCAGACACCAGATATCTAATACCAGACACCAGAAACTAATACCAGACACCAGATAACTAATACCAGACACCAGAAACTAATACCAGACACCAGATAACTAATACCACACACCAGATAACTAATACCACACACCAGATAACTAATACCAGACACCAGATAACTAATACCAGACACCAGATAACTAATACCAGACACCAGATATCTAATACCAGACACCAGATTCCTAATACCAGACACCAGATAACTAATACCAGACACCAGATAACTAATACCAGACACCAGAAACTAATACCAGACACCAGAAACTAATACCAGACACCAGAAACTAATACCAGACACCTGATAAATAATACCAGACACCAGTTAACTAATACCAGACACCAGATATCTAATACCAGACACCAGATAACTAATACCAGACACCAGATAACTAATACCAGACACCAGATAACTAATACCAGACACCAGATATCTAATACCAGACACCAGATAACTAATACCAGACACCAGATAACTAATACCACACACCAGATAACTAATACCAAACACCAGATATCTAATACCAGACACCAGAAACTAATACCAGACACCAGATATATAATACCAGACACCAGATTCCTAATATCAGACACCAGATATCTAATACCAGACACCAGAAACTAATACCAGACACCAGATAACTAATACCAGACACCAGAAACTAATACCAGACACCAGATAACTAATACCACACACCAGATAACTAATACCACACACCAGATAACTAATACCAGACACCAGATAACTAATAACAGACACCAGATATCTAATACCACACACCAGAAACTAATACCAGACACCAGATATCTAATACCAGACACCAGAAACTAATACCAGACACCAGAAACTAATACCAGACACCAGATAACTAATACCAAACACCAGATATCTAATACCAGACACCAGAAACTAATACCAGACACCAGATATATAATACCAGACACCAGATTCCTAATATCAGACACCAGATATCTAATACCAGACACCAGAAACTAATACCAGACACCAGATAACTAATACCAGACACCAGAAACTAATACCAGACACCAGATATCTAATACCAGACACCAGATAACTAATACCAGACACCAGATAACTAATACCAGACACCAGATAACTAATACCAGACACCAGATATCTAATACCAGACACCAGATAACTAATACCAGACACCAGAAACTAATACCAGACACCAGATAACTAATACTAGACACCAGAAACTAATACCAGACACCAGAAACTAATACCAGACACCAGATATCTAATACCAGACACCAGATAACTAATACCAGACACCAGAAACTAATACCAGACACCAGATAACTAATACCACACACCAGATAACTAATACCACACACCAGATAACTAATACCAGACACCAGATAACTAATACCAGACACCAGATAACTAATACCAGACACCAGATATCTAATACCAGACACCAGATTCCTAATACCAGACACCAGATAACTAATACCAGACACCAGATAACTAATACCAGACACCAGAAACTAATACCAGACACCAGAAACTAATACCAGACACCAGAAACTAATACCAGACACCTGATAAATAATACCAGACACCAGATAACTAATACCAGACACCAGATATCTAATACCAGACACCAGATAACTAATACCAGACACCAGATAACTAATACCAGACACCAGGTAACTAATACCAGACACCAGATAACTAATACTAGACACCAGAAACTAATACCAGACACCAGATAACTAATACCACACACCAGATAACTAATACCTGACACCAGATAACTAATACCAGGCACCAGAAACTAATACCAGACACCAGACACCAGATATCTAATACCAGACATCAGAAACTAATACCAGACACCAGATAACTAATACCAGACACCAGATAACTAATACCAGACACCAGATTCCTAATATCAGACACCAGATAACTAATACCAGACACCAGAAACTAAAACCAGACACCAGATAACTAATACCAGACACCAGAAACTAATACCAGACACCAGAAACTAATACCAGACACCAGAAACTAATACCAGACACCTGATAAATAATACCAGACACCAGATAACTAATACCAGACACCAGATATCTAATACCAGACACCAGATAACTAATACCAGACACCAGATAACTAATACCAGACACCAGATAACTAATGCCAGACACCAGATAACTAATACCAGACACCAGATAACTAATACCACACACCAGATAACTAATACCACACACCAGATAACTAATACCAGACACCAGAAACTAATACCAGACACCAGATAACTAATACCAGACACCAGATATCTAATACCAGACACCAGATATCTAATACCAGACACCAGATAACTAATACCAGACACCAGATAACTAATACCAGACACCAGATAACTAATACCTGACACCAGATAACTAATACCAGACATCAGATAACTATTACCAGACACCAAAAACTAATACCAGACACCAGATAACTAATGCCAGACACCAGATAACTAATACCAGACACCAGATAACTAATACCAGACACCAGAAACTAATACCAGACACCAGATATCTAATACCAGACACCAGATAACTAATACCAGACACCAGATTCCTAATATCAGACACCAGATAACTAATACCAGACACCAGATAACTAATACCAGACACCAGATATCTAATACCAGACACCAGATATCTAATACCAGACACCAGATAACTAATACCAGACACCAGATAACTAATACCAGACACCAGATAACTAATACCAGACACCAAAAACTAATACCAGACACCAGATTCCTAATACCAGACACCAGATAACTAATACCAGACACCAGATAACTAATACCAGACACCAGAAACTAATACCAGACACCAGATTCCTAATACCAGACACCAAAAACTAATACCAGACACCAGATTCCTAATACCAGACACCAGATAACTAATACCAGACACCAGATAACTAATACCTGACACCAGATAACTAATACCAGACACCAGATAACTAATACCAGACACCAGATAACTAATGCCAGACACCAGATAACTAATACCAGACACCAGAAACTAATACCTGACACCAGAAAATAATACCAGACACCAGATAACTAATACCAGACACCAGAAACTAATACCAGACACCAGAAACTAATACCAGACACCAGAAACTAATACCAGACACCTGATAAATAATACCAGACACCAGATAACTAATACCAGACACCAGATATCTAATACCAGACACCAGATAACTAATACCAGACACCAGATAACTAATACCAGACACCAGATAACTAATACCAGACACCAGATATCTAATACCAGACACCAGATAACTAATACCAGACACAAGAAACTAATACCAGACACCAGATAACTAGTACCAGACACCAGATAACTAGTACCAGACACCAGATTCCTAATACCAGACACCAGAAACTAATACCAGACACCATAAAACAAATACCACACACCAGATAACTAATACCAGACACCAAATATCTAATACCAGACACCAGATAACTAATACCAGACACCAGAAACTAATACCAGACACCAGATAACTAATACCAGACACCAGATAACTAATACCAGACACCAGAAACTAATACCAGACACCAGAAACTAATACCAGACACCAGAAACTAATACCAGACACCTGATAAATAATACCAGACACCAGATAACTAATACCAGACACCAGATATCTAATACCAGACACCAGATAACTAATACCAGACACCAGATAACTAATACCAGACACCAGATAACTAATACCAGACACCAGATATCTAATACCAGACACCAGATAACTAATACCAGACACCAGATAACTAATACCACACACCAGATAACTAATACCAAACACCAGATATCTAATACCAGACACCAGATAACTAATACCAGACACCAGATAACTAATACCAGACACCAGATAACTAATACCAGACACCAGATATCTAATACGAGACACCAGAAACTAATACCAGACACCAGGTATCTAATACCAGACACCAAAAACTAATACCAGACACCAGATTCCTAATACCAGACACCAGATAACTAATACCAGACACCAGATAACTAATACCTGACACCAGATAACTAATACCAGACACCAGATAACTAATACCAGACACCAGATATCTAATACCAGACACCAGATATCTAATACCAGACACCAGATAACTAATACCAGACACCAGATTCCTAATATCAGACACCAGATAACTAATACCAGACACCAGATAACTAATACCAGACACCAGATATCTAATACCAGACACCAGATATCTAATACGAGACACCAGAAACTAATACCAGACACCAGGTATCTAATACCAGACACCAAAAACTAATACCAGACACCAGATTCCTAATACCAGACACCAGATAACTAATACCAGACACCAGATAACTAATACCTGACACCAGATAACTAATACCAGACACCAGATAACTAATACCAGACACCAGATAACTAATACCAGACACCAGATATCTAATACCAGACACCAGATTCCTAATACCAGACACCAGATAACTAATACCAGACACCAGATAACTAATACCAGACACCAGAAACTAATACCAGACACCAGAAACTAATACCAGACACCAGAAACTAATACTAGACACCAGATTCCTAATACCAGACACCAGAAACTAATACCAGACACCAGATATCTAATACCAGACACCAGAAACTAATACCAGACACCAGAAACTAATACCAGACACCAGATAACTAATACCACACACCAGATATCTAATACCAGACACCAGATTCCTAATACCAGACACCAGATAACTAATACCAGACACCAGATAACTAATACCAGACACCAGAAACTAATACCAGACACCAGAAACTAATACCAGACACCAGAAACTAATACCAGACACCTGATAAATAATACCAGACACCAGATAACTAATACCAGACACCAGATATCTAATACCAGACACCAGATAACTAATACCAGACACCAGATAACTAATACCAGACACCAGATAACTAATACCAGACACCAGATATCTAATACCAGACACCAGATAACTAATACCAGACACCAGAAACTAATACCAGACACCAGATAACTAGTACCAGACACCAGATAACTAGTACCAGACACCAGATTCCTAATACCAGACACCAGAAACTAATACCAGACACCATAAAACAAATACCACACACCAGATAACTAATACCAGACACCAAATATCTAATACCAGACACCAGATAACTAATACCAGACACCAGAAACTAATACCAGACACCAGATAACTAATACCACACACCAGATAACTAATACCACACACCAGATAACTAATACCAGACACCAGATATCTAATACCAGACACCAGAAACTAATACCAGACACCAGATAACTAATACCAAACACCAGATAACTAATACCAGACACCAGAAACTAATACCAGACACCAGATAACTAATACCACACACCAGATAACTAATACCACACACCAGATAACTAATACCAGACACCAGAAACTAAAACCAGACACCAGATAACTAATACCAGACACAAGAAACTAATACCAGACACCAGATAACTAATACCAGACACAAGATAACTAATACCAGACACCAGATAACTAATACCAGACACCAGATAACTAATACCAGACACCAGATAACTAATACCAGACACCAGATAACTAATACCAGACACCAGATATCTAATACGAGACACCAGAAACTAATACCAGACACCAGGTATCTAATACCAGACACCAAAAACTAATACCAGACACCAGATAACTAATACCACACACCAGATAACTAATACCACACACCAAATATCTAATACCAGACACCAGATAACTAATACCAGACACCAGAAACTAATACCAGACACCAGATAACTAATACCACACACCAGATAACTAATACCACACACCAGATAACTAATACCAGACACCAGATATCTAATACCAGACACCAGAAACTAATACCAGACACCAGATAACTAATACCAAACACCAGATAACTAATACCAGACACCAGAAACTAATACCAGACACCAGATAACTAATACCACACACCAGATAACTAATACCACACACCAGATAACTAATACCAGACACCAGAAACTAAAACCAGACACCAGATAACTAATACCAGACACCAGATATCTAATACCAGACACCAGAAACTAATACCAGACACCAGATAACTAATACCAGACACCAGATAACTAATACCAGACACCAGATATCTAATACCAGACACCAGAAACTAATACCAGACACCAGATAACTAATACCAGACACCAGATAACTAATACCAGACACCAGAAACTAATACCAGACACCAGATATCTAATACCAGACACCAGAAACTAATACCAGACACCAGATTCCTAATACCAGACACCAGATAACTAATACCAGACACCAGAAACTAATACCAGACACCAGATAACTAATACCAGACACCAGATAACTAATACCAGACACCAGATTCCTAATACCAGACACCAGATAACTAATACCAGACACCAGAAACTAATACCAGACACCAGATAACTAATACCAGACACCAGATAACTAATACCAGACACCAGATAACTAATACCAGACACCAGATAACTAATACCAGACACCAGATAACTAATACCAGACACCAGATAACTAATACCAGACACCAAAAACTAATACCAGACACCAGATTCCTAATACCAGACACCAGATAACTAATACCAGACACCAGAAACTAATACCAGACACCAGAAACTATTACCAGACACCAGATAACTAATATTAGACACCAGATACCTAATACCAGACACCAGATATCTAATACCAGACACCAGAAACTAATACCAGACACCAGATAACTAATACCTGACACCAGATAACTAATACCAGACATCAGATAACTATTACCAGGCACCAGAAACTAATACCAGACACCAGACACCAGATATCTAATACCAGACATCAGAAACTAATACCAGACACCAGATAACTAATACCAGACACCAGATAACTAATACCAGACACCAGATTCCTAATATCAGACACCAGATAACTAATACCAGACACCAGAAACTAAAACCAGACACCAGATAACTAATACCAGACACCAGAAACTAATACCAGACACCAGAAACTAATACCAGACACCAGAAACTAATACCAGACACCTGATAAATAATACCAGACACCAGATAACTAATACCAGACACCAGATATCTAATACCAGACACCAGATAACTAATACCAAACACCAGATAACTAAAACCAGACACCAGATAACTAATACCAGACACCAGATAACTAATACCAGACACCAGAAACTAATACCAGACACCAGGAACTAATACCAGACACCAGATAACTAATACCAGACACCAGAAACTATTACCAGACACCAGATAACTAATATTAGACACCAGATACCTAATACCAGACACCAGATATCTAATACCAGACACCAGAAACTAATACCAGACACCAGATAACTAATACCTGACACCAGATAACTAATACCAGACAGCAGATAACTAATACCAGACAACAGAAACTTATACCAGACACCAGATATCTAATACCAGACATCAGAAACTAATACCAGACACCAGATTCCTAATATCAGACACCAGAAACTAATACCAGACACCAGATATCTAATACCAGACACAAGAAACTAATACCAGACACCAGATAACTAATATTAGACACCAGAAGCTAATACTAGACACCAGATAACTAATACCAGACATCAGAAACTAATACCAGACACCAGATAACTAATACCAGACACCAGATAACTAATACCAGACACCAGATTCCTAATATCAGACACCAGATAACTAATACCAGACACCAGAAACTAAAACCAGACACCAGATAACTAATACCAGACACCAGATAACTAATACCAGACACCAGAAACTAATACCAGACACCAGGAACTAATACCAGACACCAGATATCTAATACCAGACACCAGATAACTAATACCAGACACCAGATAACTAATACCAGACACCAGATAACTAATACCAGACACCAGAAACTAATACCAGACACCAGATAACTAATACCAGACACCAGAAACTAATACCAGACACCAGATAACTAATACCAGACACCAGATATCTAATACCAGACACCATAAACTAATACCAGACACCAGATAACTAATACCAGACACCAGATATCTAATACCAGACACCAGAAACTAATACCAGACACCAGATATCTAATACCAGACACCAGATAACTAATACCAGACACCAGAAACTAAAACCAGACACCAGATAACTAATACCAGACACAAGAAACTAATACCAGACACCAGATAACTAATACCAGACACAAGATAACTAATACCAGACACCAGATAACTAATACCAGACACCAGATAACTAATACCAGACACCAGATAACTAATACCAGACACCAGATAACTAATACCAGACACCAGATATCTAATACGAGACACCAGGAACTAATACCAGACACCAGATATCTCATACTAGACACCAGATTCCTAATACCAGACACCAGAAACTAATACCAGACACCAGATATCTAATACCAGACACCAGAAACTAATACCAGACACCAGATAACTAATACCAGACACCAAAAACTAATACCAGACACCAGATAACTAATACCAGACACCAGGAACTAATACCAGACACCAGATATCTAATACTAGACACCAGATTCCTAATACCAGACACCAGAAACTAATACCAGACACCAGATATCTAATACCAGACACCAGAAACTAATACCAGACACCAGAAACTAATACCAGACACCAGATAACTAATACCACACACCAGATATCTAATACCAGACACCAGATAACTAATACCAGACACCAGATATCTAATACCAGACACCAGATAACTAATACCAGACACCAGATATCTAATACCAGACACCAGATAACTAATACCAGACACCAGATAACTAATACCAGACACCAGAAACTAATACCAGATACTAGATTCCTAATACCAGACACCAGATAACTAATACCAGACACCAGAAACTAATACCAGACACCAGATAACTAATACCAGACACCAGAAACTAATACCAGACACCAGATTCCTAATACCAGACACCAGAAACTAATACCAGACACCAGATATCTAATACCAGACACCAGAAACTAATACCAGACACCAGATAACTAATACCAGACACCAAAAACTAATACCAGACACCAGATAACTAATACCAGACACCAGGAACTAATACCAGACACCAGATATCTAATACTAGACACCAGATTCCTAATACCAGACACCAGAAACTAATACCAGACACCAGATATCTAATACCAGACACCAGAAACTAATACCAGACACCATAAAACAAATACCACACACCAGATAACTAATACCAGACACCAAATATCTAATACCAGACACCAGATAACTAATACCAGACACCAGAAACTAATACCAGACACCAGATAACTAATACCACACACCAGATAACTAATACCACACACCAGATAACTAATACCAAACACCAGATAACTAATACCAGACACCAGAAACTAATACCAGACACCAGATAACTAATACCACACACCAGATAACTAATACCACACACCAGATTCCTAATACCAGACACCAGATAACTAATACCAGACACCAGAAACTAATACCAGACACCAGATATCTAATACCAGACACAAGAAACTAATACCAGACACCAGATAACTAATATTAGACACCAGAAGCTAATACTAGACACCAGATAACTAATACCAGACATCAGAAACTAATACCAGACACCAGATAACTAATACCAGACACCAGATAACTAATACCAGACACCAGATTCCTAATATCAGACACCAGATAACTAATACCAGACACCAGAAACTAAAACCAGACACCAGATAACTAATACCAGACACCAGATAACTAATACCAGACACCAGAAACTAATACCAGACACCAGGAACTAATACCAGACACCAGATAACTAATACCAGACACCAGAAACTATTACCAGACACCAGATAACTAATATTAGACACCAGATACCTAATACCAGACACCAGATATCTAATACCAGACACCAGAAACTAATACCAGACACCAGATAACTAATACCTGACACCAGATAACTAATACCAGACAGCAGATAACTAATACCAGACAACAGAAACTTATACCAGACACCAGATATCTAATACCAGACATCAGAAACTAATACCAGACACCAGATTCCTAATATCAGACACCAGAAACTAATACCAGACACCAGATATCTAATACCAGACACAAGAAACTAATACCAGACACCAGATAACTAATATTAGACACCAGAAGCTAATACTAGACACCAGATAACTAATACCAGACATCAGAAACTAATACCAGACACCAGATAACTAATACCAGACACCAGATAACTAATACCAGACACCAGATTCCTAATATCAGACACCAGATAACTAATACCAGACACCAGAAACTAAAACCAGACACCAGATAACTAATACCAGACACCAGATAACTAATACCAGACACCAGAAACTAATACCAGACACCAGGAACTAATACCAGACACCAGATATCTAATACCAGACACCAGATAACTAATACCAGACACCAGATAACTAATACCAGACACCAGATAACTAATACCAGACACCAGAAACTAATACCAGACACCAGATAACTAATACCAGACACCAGAAACTAATACCAGACACCAGATAACTAATACCAGACACCAGATATCTAATACCAGACACCATAAACTAATACCAGACACCAGATAACTAATACCAGACACCAGATATCTAATACCAGACACCAGAAACTAATACCAGACACCAGATATCTAATACCAGACACCAGATAACTAATACCAGACACCAGAAACTAAAACCAGACACCAGATAACTAATACCAGACACAAGAAACTAATACCAGACACCAGATAACTAATACCAGACACAAGATAACTAATACCAGACACCAGATAACTAATACCAGACACCAGATAACTAATACCAGACACCAGATAACTAATACCAGACACCAGATAACTAATACCAGACACCAGATATCTAATACGAGACACCAGGAACTAATACCAGACACCAGATATCTAATACTAGACACCAGATTCCTAATACCAGACACCAGAAACTAATACCAGACACCAGATATCTAATACCAGACACCAGAAACTAATACCAGACACCAGATAACTAATACCAGACACCAAAAACTAATACCAGACACCAGATAACTAATACCAGACACCAGGAACTAATACCAGACACCAGATATCTAATACTAGACACCAGATTCCTAATACCAGACACCAGAAACTAATACCAGACACCAGATATCTAATACCAGACACCAGAAACTAATACCAGACACCAGAAACTAATACCAGACACCAGATAACTAATACCACACACCAGATATCTAATACCAGACACCAGATAACTAATACCAGACACCAGATATCTAATACCAGACACCAGATAACTAATACCAGACACCAGATATCTAATACCAGACACCAGATAACTAATACCAGACACCAGATAACTAATACCAGACACCAGAAACTAATACCAGATACTAGATTCCTAATACCAGACACCAGATAACTAATACCAGACACCAGAAACTAATACCAGACACCAGATATCTAATACCAGACACAAGAAACTAATACCAGACACCAGAAACTAATACCAGACACCAGAAACTAATACCAGACACCTGATAAATAATACCAGACACCAGATAACTAATACCAGACACCAGATATCTAATACCAGACACCAGATATCTAATACCAGACACCAGATTCCTAATACCAGACACCAGATAACTAATACCAGACACCAGATAACTAATACCAGACACCAGAAACTAATACCAGACACCAGATAACTAATACCAGACACCAGAAACTAATACCAGACACCAGATATCTAATACCAGACACAAGAAACTAATACCAGACACCAGAAACTAATACCAGACACCAGAAACTAATACCAGACACCAGATAACTAATACCAAACACCAGATAACTAATACCAGATACTAGATAACTAATACCAGACACCAGAAACTAATACCAGACACCAGATAACTAATACCAGACACAAGAAACTAATACCAGACACCAGATAACTAATACCAGACACCAGATAACTAATACCAGACACCAGAAACTAATACCAGACACCAGATTCCTAATACCAGACACCAGATATATAATACCAGACAGCAGATAACTAATACCAGACACCAGATAACTAGTACCAGACACCAGATAACTAGTACCAGACACCAGATAACTAATACCAGACACCAGATTCCTAATACCAGACACCAGATATATAATACCAGACAGCAGATAACTAATACCAGACACCAGATAACTAGTACCAGACACCAGATAACTAGTACCAGACACCAGATAACTAGTACCAGACACCAGATTCCTAATACCAGACACCAGATAACTAATACCAGACACCAGATAACTAATACCAGACACCAGATAACTAATACCAGACACCAGAAACTAATGCCAGACACCAGATAACTAATACCAGACACCAGATAACTAATACCAGACACCAGATAACTAATACCAGACACCAGATAACTAATACCAGACACGAGATAACTAATACCAGACACCAGATAACTAATACCAGACACCAGATAACTAGTACCAGACACCAGATAACTAGTACCAGACACCAGATTCCTAATACCAGACACCAGATAACTAATACCAGACACCAGAAACTAATACCAGACACCAGATATCTAATACCAGACACAAGAAACTAATACCAGACACCAGATAACTAATATTAGACACCAGAAGCTAATACTAGACACCAGATAACTAATACCAGACACCAGAAACTAATACCAGACACCAGAAACTAATACCAGACACCAGATTCCTAATACCAGACACCAGATATATAATACCAGACAGCAGAAACTAATACCAGACACCAGAAACTAATACCAGACACCAGATAACTAATACCAGACACCAGATAACTAGTACCAGACACCAGATAACTAGTACCAGACACCAGATAACTAGTACCAGACACCAGATAACTAATACCAAACACCAGATAACTAATACCAGACACCATAAACTAATACCAGACACCAGATATCTAATACCAGACACAAGAAACTAATACCAGACACCAGATAACTAATGCCAGACACCAGAAACTAATACCAGACACCAGAAACTAATACCAGACACCAGATAACTAATACCAGACACCAGAAACTAAAACCAGACACCAGATAACTAATACCAGACACCAGAAACTAATACCAGACACCAGAAACTAATACCAGACACCAGGAACTAATACCAGACACCAAAAACTAATACCAGACACCAGATAACTAATGCCAGACACCAGAAACTAATACCAGACACCAGATAACTAATACCAGACACCAGATATCTAATACCAGACACCAGATATCTAATACCAGACACCAGATAACTAATACCAGACACCAGATAACTATTACCAGGCACCAGAAACTAATACCAGACACCAGACACCAGATATCTAATACCAGACATCAGAAACTAATACCAGACACCAGATAACTAATACCAGACACCAGATAACTAATACCAGACACCAGATTCCTAATATCAGACACCAGGAACTAATACCAGACACCAGATAACTAATACCAGACACCAGAAACTATTACCAGACACCAGATAACTAATATTAGACACCAGATACCTAATACCAGACACCAGATATCTAATACCAGACACCAGAAACTAATACCAGACACCAGATAACTAATACCTGACACCAGATAACTAATACCAGACAGCAGATAACTAATACCAGACACCAGAAACTAATACCAGACACCAGAAACTAATACCAGACACCAGATATCTAATACCAGACACCAGAAACTAATACCAGACACCAGATAACTAATACCAGACACCAGAAACTAATACCAGACACCAGATAACTAATACCAGACACCAGATATCTAATACCAGACACCAGATAACTAATACCAGACACCAGATAACTAATACCAGACACCAGATAACTAATACCAGACACCAGAAACTAATACCAGACACCAGATAACTAATACCAGACACCAGAAACTAATACCAGACACCAGATAACTAATACCAGACACCAGATATCTAATACCAGACACCATAAACTAATACCAGACACCAGATAACTAATACCAGACACCAGATATCTAATACCAGACACCAGAAACTAATACCAGACACCAGATATCTAATACCAGACACCAGATAACTAATACCAGACACCAGAAACTAAAACCAGACACCAGATAACTAATACCAGACACAAGAAACTAATACCAGACACCAGATAACTAATACCAGACACAAGATAACTAATACCAGACACCAGATAACTAATACCAGACACCAGATAACTAATACCAGACACCAGATAACTAATACCAGACACCAGATAACTAATACCAGACACCAGATATCTAATACGAGACACCAGGAACTAATACCAGACACCAGATATCTAATACTAGACACCAGATTCCTAATACCAGACACCAGAAACTAATACCAGACACCAGATATCTAATACCAGACACCAGAAACTAATACCAGACACCAGATAACTAATACCAGACACCAAAAACTAATACCAGACACCAGATAACTAATACCAGACACCAGGAACTAATACCAGACACCAGATATCTAATACTAGACACCAGATTCCTAATACCAGACACCAGAAACTAATACCAGACACCAGATATCTAATACCAGACACCAGAAACTAATACCAGACACCAGAAACTAATACCAGACACCAGATAACTAATACCACACACCAGATATCTAATACCAGACACCAGATTCCTAATACCAGACACCAGATAACTAATACCAGACACCAGATAACTAATACCAGACACCAGAAACTAATACCAGACACCAGAAACTAATACCAGACACCAGAAACTAATACCAGACACCTGATAAATAATACCAGACACCAGATAACTAATACCAGACACCAGATATCTAATACCAGACACCAGATAACTAATACCAGACACCAGATAACTAATACCAGACACCAGATAACTAATACTAGACACCAGATAACTAATACCAGACACCAGATAACTAATACCAGACACCAGAAACTAATACCAGACACCTGATAACTAATACCAGACACGAGAAACTAATACCAGACACCAGATTCCTAATACCAGACACCAGATAACTAATACCAGACACCAGATAACTAATACCAGACACCTGATAAATAATACCAGACACCAGATATCTAATACCAGACACCAGAAACTAATACCAGACACCAGAAACTAATACCAGACACCAGAAACTAATACCAGACACCAGAAACTAATACCAGACACCTGATAACTAATACCAGACACCAGATATCTAATACCAGACACCAGATAGCTAATACCAGACACCAGATAACAAATACCAGACACCAGAAACTAATACCAGACACCAGAAACTAATACCAGACACGAGATAACTAATACCAGACACCAGATAACTAATACCAGACACCAGATAACTAGTACCAGACACCAGATAACTAGTACCAGACACCAGATTCCTAATACCAGACACCAGATAACTAATACCAGACACCAGAAACTAATACCAGACACCAGATATCTAATACCAGACACAAGAAACTAATACCAGACACCAGATAACTAATATTAGACACCAGAAGCTAATACTAGACACCAGATAACTAATACCAGACACCAGAAACTAATACCAGACACCAGGAACTAATACTAGACACCAGATAACTAATACCAGACACCAGATAACTAATACCAGACACCAGAAACTAAAACCAGACACCAGATAACTAATACCAGACACCAGATAGCTAATACCAGACACCAGATAACAAATACCAGACACCAGAAACTAATACCAGACACCAGAAACTAATACCAGACACGAGATAACTAATACCAGACACCAGATAACTAATACCAGACACCAGATATCTAATACCAGACACCAGATAGCTAATACCAGACACCAGATAACAAATACCAGACACCAGAAACTAATACCAGACACCAGAAACTAATACCAGACACGAGATAACTAATACCAGACACCAGATAACTAATACCAGACACCAGATAACTAGTACCAGACACCAGATAACTAGTACCAGACACCAGATTCCTAATACCAGACACCAGATAACTAATACCAGACACCAGAAACTAATACCAGACACCAGATATCTAATACCAGACACAAGAAACTAATACCAGACACCAGATAACTAATATTAGACACCAGAAGCTAATACTAGACACCAGATAACTAATACCAGACACCAGAAACTAATACCAGACACCAGAAACTAATACCAGACACCAGATTCCTAATACCAGACACCAGATATATAATACCAGACAGCAGAAACTAATACCAGACACCAGAAACTAATACCAGACACCAGAAACTAATACCAGACACCAGAAACTAATACCAGACACCTGATAAATAATACCAGACACCAGATAACTAATATCAGACACCAGATATCTAATACCAGACACCAGATAACTAATACCAGACACCAGATAACTAATACCAGACACCAGATAACTAATACCAGACACCAGATATCTAATACCAGACACCAGATAACTAATACCAAACACCAGATAACTAATACCAGATACTAGATAACTAATACCAGACACCAGAAACTAATACCAGACACCAGATAACTAATACCAGACACAAGAAACTAATACCAGACACCAGATAACTAATACCAGACACCAGATAACTAATACCAGACACCAGAAACTAATACCAGACACCAGATTCCTAATACCAGACACCAGATATATAATACCAGACAGCAGATAACTAATACCAGACACCAGATAACTAGTACCAGACACCAGATAACTAGTACCAGACACCAGATAACTAATACCAGACACCAGATTCCTAATACCAGACACCAGATATATAATACCAGACAGCAGATAACTAATACCAGACACCAGATAACTAGTACCAGACACCAGATAACTAGTACCAGACACCAGATAACTAGTACCAGACACCAGATTCCTAATACCAGACACCAGATAACTAATACCAGACACCAGATAACTAATACCAGACACCAGATAACTAATACCAGACACCAGAAACTAATGCCAGACACCAGATAACTAATACCAGACACCAGATAACTAATACCAGACACCAGATAACTAATACCAGACACCAGAAACTAATGCCAGACACCAGATTCCTAATACCAGACACCAGATATCTAATACCAGACACCAGATAACTAATACCAGACACCAGATAACTAATACCAGACACCAGAAACTAATACCAGACACCAGATAACTAATACCAGACACCAGAAACTAATACCAGACACCAGAAACTAATACCAGACACCAGAAACTAATACCAGACACCTGATAAATAATACCAGACACCAGATAACTAATACCAGACACCAGATAACTAATACCAGACACCAGAAACTAATACCAGACACCAGAAACTAATACCAGACACCAGAAACTAATACCAGACACCTGATAAATAATACCAGACACCAGATATTTAATACCAGACACCAGATATCTAATACCAGACACCAGATAACTAATACCAGACACCAGATAACTAATACCAGACACCAGATAACTAATACCAGACACCAGATATCTAATACCAGACACCAGATAACTAATACCAGACACCAGAAACTAATACCAGACACCAGATAACTAGTACCAGACACCAGAAACTAATACCAGACACCAGATAACTAATACCAGACACCAGATATCTAATACCAGACACCAGATAACTAATACCAGACACCAGAAACTAATACCAGACACCAGATAACTAATACCAGACACCAGAAACTAATACCAGATACTAGATTCCTAATACCAGACACCAGATAACTAATACCAGACACCAGAAACTAATACCAGACACCAGATAACTAATACCAGACACCAGAAACTAATACCAGACACCAGAAACTAATACCAGACACCAGAAACTAATACCAGACACCTGATAAATAATACCAGACACCAGATAACTAATACCAGACACCAGATATCTAATACCAGACACCAGATAACTAATACCAGACACCAGATAACTAATACCAGACACCAGATAACTAATACCAGACACCAGATATCTAATACCAGACACCAGATAACTAATACCAGACACCAGAAACTAATACCAGACACCAGATAACTAGTACCAGACACCAGATAACTAGTACCAGACACCAGATTCCTAATACCAGACACCAGAAACTAATACCAGACACCATAAAACAAATACCACACACCAGATAACTAATACCAGACACCAAATATCTAATACCAGACACCAGATAACTAATACCAGACACCAGAAACTAATACCAGACACCAGATAACTAATACCAGACACCAGATAACTAATACCAGACACCAGAAACTAATGCCAGACACCAGATATCTAATACCAGACATCAGAAACTAATACCACACACCAGATAACTAATACCACACACCAGATAACTAATAACAGACACCAGATATCTAATACCACACACCAGAAACTAATACCAGACACCAGATAACTAATACCAGACACCAGATATCTAATACCACACACCAGAAACTAATACCAGACACCAGATAACTAATACCAGACACCAGATATCTAATACCAGACATCAGAAACTAATACCAGACACCAGATAACTAATACCAGACACCAGATATCTAATACCACACACCAGAAACTAATACCAGACACCAGATAACTAATACCAGACACCAGATATCTAATACCAGACACCAGAAACTAATACCAGACACCAGATTCCTAATACCAGACACCAGATATCTAATACCAGACACCAGATAACTAATACCAGACACCAGATAACTAATACCAGACACCAGATAACTAATACCAGACACCAGATATCTAATACCAGACACCAGATAACTAATACCAGACACCAGAAACTAATACCAGACACCAGATAACTAGTACCAGACACCAGATAACTAGTACCAGACACCAGATTCCTAATACCAGACACCAGAAACTAATACCAGACACCATAAAACAAATACCACACACCAGATAACTAATACCAGACACCAAATATCTAATACCAGACACCAGATAACTAATACCAGACACCAGAAACTAATACCAGACACCAGATAACTAATACCAGACACCAGATAACTAATACCAGACACCAGATAACTAATACCAGACACCAGAAACTAATGCCAGACACCAGATATCTAATACCAGACATCAGAAACTAATACCACACACCAGATAACTAATACCACACACCAGATAACTAATAACAGACACCAGATATCTAATACCACACACCAGAAACTAATACCAGACACCAGATAACTAATACCAGACACCAGATATCTAATACCACACACCAGAAACTAATACCAGACACCAGATAACTAATACCAGACACCAGATATCTAATACCAGACATCAGAAACTAATACCAGACACCAGATAACTAATACCAGACACCAGATAACTAATACCAGACACCAGATAACTAATACCAGACACCAGATATCTGATACCAGACACCAGAAACTAATACCAGACACCAGATTCCTAATACCAGACACCAGATAACTAATACCAGACACCAGATATCTGATACCAGACACCAGAAACTAATACCAGACACCAGACACCAGATATCTAATACCAGACATCAGAAACTAATACCAGACACCAGATAACTAATACCAGACACCAGATAACTAATACCAGACACCAGATAACTAATACCAGACACCAGAAACTAATACCAGATACTAGATAACTAATACCACACACCAGATAACTAATACCAGACACCAGATAACTAATACCAGACACCAGAAACTAATACCAGACACCAGATAACTAATACCAGACACCAGATAACTAATACCAGACACCAGATAACTAATACCAGACACCAGATAACTAATACCAGACACCAGAAACTAATACCAGATACTAGATTCCTAATACCAGACACCAGATAACTAATACCAGACACCAGAAACTAATACCAGACACCAGAAACTAATACCAGACACCAGATAACTAATACCAGACACCAGAAACTAATACCAGACACCAGATAACTAATACCAAACACCAGATAACTAATACCAGACACCAGAAACTAATACCAGACACCAGAAACTAATACCAGACACCAGAAACTAATACCAGACACCAGAAACTAATACCAGACACCAGAAACTAATACCAGACACCAGAAACTAATACCAGACACCAGAAAATAATACCTGACACCAGATAACTAATACCAGACACCAGAAACTAATACCAGACACCAGATAACTAATACCAGACACCAGAAACTAATACCAGACACCAGATAACTAATACCAGACACCAAAAACTAATACCAGACACCAGATAACTAATACCAGACACCAGGAACTAATACCAGACACCAGATATCTAATACTAGACACCAGATTCCTAATACCAGACACCAGAAACTAATACCAGACACCAGATATCTAATACCAGACACCAGAAACTAATACCAGACACCAGAAACTAATACCAGACACCAGATAACTAATACCACACACCAGATATCTAATACCAGACACCAGATTCCTAATACCAGACACCAGATAACTAATACCAGACACCAGATAACTAATACCAGACACCAGAAACTAATACCAGACACCAGAAACTAATACCAGACACCAGAAACTAATACCAGACACCTGATAAATAATACCAGACACCAGATAACTAATACCAGACACCAGATATCTAATACCAGACACCAGATAACTAATACCAGACACCAGATAACTAATACCAGACACCAGATAACTAATACCAGACACCAGATATCTAATACCAGACACCAGATAACTAATACCAGACACCAGAAACTAATACCAGACACCAGATAACTAGTACCAGACACCAGATAACTAGTACCAGACACCAGATTCCTAATACCAGACACCAGAAACTAATACCAGACACCATAAAACAAATACCACACACCAGATAACTAATACCAGACACCAAATATCTAATACCAGACACCAGATAACTAATACCAGACACCAGAAACTAATACCAGACACCAGATAACTAATACCACACACCAGATAACTAATACCACACACCAGATAACTAATACCAGACACCAGATATCTAATACCAGACACCAGAAACTAATACCAGACACCAGATAACTAATACCAAACACCAGATAACTAATACCAGACACCAGAAACTAATACCAGACACCAGATAACTAATACCACACACCAGATAACTAATACCACACACCAGATAACTAATACCAGACACCAGAAACTAAAACCAGACACCAGATAACTAATACCAGACACAAGAAACTAATACCAGACACCAGATAACTAATACCAGACACAAGATAACTAATACCAGACACCAGATAACTAATACCAGACACCAGATAACTAATACCAGACACCAGATAACTAATACCAGACACCAGATAACTAATACCAGACACCAGATAACTAATACCAGACACCAGATAACTAATACCAGACACCAGATATCTAATACGAGACACCAGAAACTAATACCAGACACCAGGTATCTAATACCAGACACCAAAAACTAATACCAGACACCAGATAACTAATACCAGACACCAGATAACTAATACCAGACACCAGATATCTAATACCAGACACCAGATAACTAATACCAGACACCAGAAACTAATACCAGACACCAGATAACTAGTACCAGACACCAGATAACTAATACCAGACACCAGAAACTAATACCAGACACCAGATATCTAATACCAGACACCAGATAACTAATACCAGACACCAGAAACTAATACCAGACACCAGATAACTAATACCAGACACCAGAAACTAATACCAGATACTAGATTCCTAATACCAGACACCAGATAACTAATACCAGACACCAGAAACTAATACCAGACACCAGATATCTAATACCAGACACCAGATAACTAGTACCAGACACCAGATTCCTAATACCAGACACCAGATATCTAATACCAGACACCAGATAACTAATACCAGACACCAGATAACTAATACCAGACACCAGAAACTAATACCAGACACCAGATAACTAATACCAGACACCAGATAACTAATACCAGACACCAGATAACTAATACCAGACACCAGATATCTAATACCAGACACCAGAAACTAATACCAGACACCAGATAACTAATACCAGACACCAGATAACTAATACCAGACACCAGATAACTAATACCAGACACCAGATATCTAATACCAGACACCATAAACTAATACCAGACACCAGATAACTAATACCAGACACCAGATAACTAATACCAGACACCAGAAACTAATACCAGACACCAGATAACTAATACCAGACACCAGAAACTAATACCAGACACCAGAAACTAATACCAGACACCTGATAAATAATACCAGACACCAGATAACTAATACCAGACACCAGATATCTAATACCAGACACCAGAAACTAATACCAGACACCAGAAACTAATACCAGACACCATAAACTAATACCACACACCAGATATCTAATACCAGACACCAGATATCTAATACGAGACACCAGGAACTAATACCAGACACCAGATATCTAATACTAGACACCAGATTCCTAATACCAGACACCAGAAACTAATACCAGACACCAGATATCTAATACCAGACACCAGAAACTAATACCAGACACCAGATAACTAATACCAGACACCAGAAACTAATACCAGACACCAGATATCTAATACCAGACACCAGATAACTAATACCAGACACCAGATATCTAATACCAGACACCAGATAACTAATACCAGACACCAGATATCTAATACCAGACACCAGATAACTAATACCAGACACCAGATAACTAATACCAGACACCAGAAACTAATACCAGATACTAGATTCCTAATACCAGACACCAGATAACTAATACCAGACACCAGAAACTAATACCAGACACCAGATATCTAATACCAGACACAAGAAACTAATACCAGACACCAGAAACTAATACCAGACACCAGAAACTAATACCAGACACCAGAAACTAATACCAGACACCTGATAAATAATACCAGACACCAGATAACTAATACCAGACACCAGATATCTAATACCAGACACCAGATATCTAATACCAGACACCAGATTCCTAATACCAGACACCATAAACTAATACCAGACACCAGATAACTAATACCAGACACCAGAAACTAATACCAGACACCAGATAACTAATACCAGACACCAGATAACTAGTACCAGACACCAGATAACTAGTACCAGACACCAGATTCCTAATACCAGACACCAGATAACTAATACCAGACACCAGAAACTAATACCAGACACCAGATAACTAATACCAGACACCAGATATCTAATACCAGACACAAGAAACTAATACCAGACACCAGATAACTAATACCAGACACAAGATAACTAATACCAGACACCAGAAACTAATACCAGACACCAGATTCCTAATACCAGACACCAGATATATAATACCAGACAGCATTTAACTAATACCAGACACCAGATAACTAATACCAGACACCAGATAACTAATACCAGACACCAGAAACTAATACCACACACCAGATAACTAATACCAAACACCAGATAACTAATACCAGACACAAGAAACTAATACCAGACACCAGATAACTAATACCAGACACAAGATAACTAATACCAGACACCAGATAACTAATACCAGACACCAGATAACTAATACCAGACACCAGATAACTAATACCAGACACCAGATAACTAATACCAGACACCAGATATCTAATACGAGACACCAGGAACTAATACCAGACACCAGATATCTAATACTAGACACCAGATTCCTAATACCAGACACCAGAAACTAATACCAGACACCAGATATCTAATACCAGACACCAGAAACTAATACCAGACACCAGATAACTAATACCAGACACCAGAAACTAATACCAGACACCAGATATCTAATACCAGACACCAGATAACTAATACCAGACACCAGATATCTAATACCAGACACCAGATAACTAATACCAGACACCAGATATCTAATACCAGACACCAGATAACTAATACCAGACACCAGATAACTAATACCAGACACCAGAAACTAATACCAGATACTAGATTCCTAATACCAGACACCAGATAACTAATACCAGACACCAGAAACTAATACCAGACACCAGATATCTAATACCAGACACAAGAAACTAATACCAGACACCAGAAACTAATACCAGACACCAGAAACTAATACCAGACACCAGAAACTAATACCAGACACCTGATAAATAATACCAGACACCAGATAACTAATACCAGACACCAGATATCTAATACCAGACACCAGATATCTAATACCAGACACCAGATTCCTAATACCAGACACCATAAACTAATACCAGACACCAGATAACTAATACCAGACACCAGAAACTAATACCAGACACCAGATAACTAATACCAGACACCAGATAACTAGTACCAGACACCAGATAACTAGTACCAGACACCAGATTCCTAATACCAGACACCAGATAACTAATACCAGACACCAGAAACTAATACCAGACACCAGATAACTAATACCAGACACCAGATATCTAATACCAGACACAAGAAACTAATACCAGACACCAGATAACTAATACCAGACACCAGATAACTAATACCAGACACCAGATAACTAATACCAGACACCAGATAACTAATACCAGACACCAGATAACTAATACCAGACACCAGATATCTAATACCAGACACCAGAAACTAATACCAGACACCAGATAACTAATACCAGACACCAGAAACTAATACCAGACACCAGAAACTAATACCAGACACCAGATATCTAATACCAGACACCAGAAACTAATACCAGACACCAGATAACTAATACCAGACACCAGAAACTAATACCAGACACCAGATAACTAATACCAGACACCAGATATCTAATACCAGACACCAGATAACTAATACCAGACACCAGATAACTAATACCAGACACCAGATAACTAATACCAGACACCAGAAACTAATACCAGACACCAGATAACTAATACCAGACACCAGAAACTAATACCAGACACCAGATAACTAATACCAGACACCAGATATCTAATACCAGACACCATAAACTAATACCAGACACCAGATAACTAATACCAGACACCAGATATCTAATACCAGACACCAGAAACTAATACCAGACACCAGAAACTAATACCAGACACCAGATAACTAATACCACACACCAGATAACTAATACCACACACCAGATAACTAATACCAGACACCAGAAACTAAAACCAGACACCAGATAACTAATACCAGACACAAGAAACTAATACCAGACACCAGATAACTAATACCAGACACAAGATAACTAATACCAGACACCAGATAACTAATACCAGACACCAGATAACTAATACCAGACACCAGATAACTAATACCAGACACCAGATAACTAATACCAGACACCAGATATCTAATACGAGACACCAGGAACTAATACCAGACACCAGATATCTAATACTAGACACCAGATTCCTAATACCAGACACCAGATAACTAATACCAGACACCAGATATCTAATACCAGACACAAGAAACTAATACCAGACACCAGAAACTAATACCAGACACCAGAAACTAATACCAGACACCAGAAACTAATACCAGACACCTGATAAATAATACCAGACACCAGATAACTAATACCAGACACCAGATATCTAATACCAGACACCAGATATCTAATACCAGACACCAGATTCCTAATACCAGACACCAGATAACTAATACCAGACACCAGATAACTAATACCAGACACCAGAAACTAATACCAGACACCAGATATCTAATACCAGACACCATAAACTAATACCAGACACCAGATAACTAATACCAGACACCAGATAACTAATACCAGACACCAGAAACTAATACCAGACACCAGATAACTAATACCAGACACCAGAAACTAATACCAGACACCAGAAACTAATACCAGACACCTGATAAATAATACCAGACACCAGATAACTAATACCAGACACCAGATATCTAATACCAGACACCAGAAACTAATACCAGACACCAGAAACTAATACCAGACACCATAAACTAATACCACACACCAGATATCTAATACCAGACACCAGATATCTAATACGAGACACCAGGAACTAATACCAGACACCAGATATCTAATACTAGACACCAGATTCCTAATACCAGACACCAGAAACTAATACCAGACACCAGATATCTAATACCAGACACCAGAAACTAATACCAGACACCAGATAACTAATACCAGACACCAGAAACTAATACCAGACACCAGATATCTAATACCAGACACCAGATAACTAATACCAGACACCAGATATCTAATACCAGACACCAGATAACTAATACCAGACACCAGATATCTAATACCAGACACCAGATAACTAATACCAGACACCAGATAACTAATACCAGACACCAGAAACTAATACCAGATACTAGATTCCTAATACCAGACACCAGATAACTAATACCAGACACCAGAAACTAATACCAGACACCAGATATCTAATACCAGACACAAGAAACTAATACCAGACACCAGAAACTAATACCAGACACCAGAAACTAATACCAGACACCAGAAACTAATACCAGACACCTGATAAATAATACCAGACACCAGATAACTAATACCAGACACCAGATATCTAATACCAGACACCAGATATCTAATACCAGACACCAGATTCCTAATACCAGACACCATAAACTAATACCAGACACCAGATAACTAATACCAGACACCAGAAACTAATACCAGACACCAGATAACTAATACCAGACACCAGATAACTAGTACCAGACACCAGATAACTAGTACCAGACACCAGATTCCTAATACCAGACACCAGATAACTAATACCAGACACCAGAAACTAATACCAGACACCAGATAACTAATACCAGACACCAGATATCTAATACCAGACACAAGAAACTAATACCAGACACCAGATAACTAATACCAGACACAAGATAACTAATACCAGACACCAGAAACTAATACCAGACACCAGATTCCTAATACCAGACACCAGATATATAATACCAGACAGCATTTAACTAATACCAGACACCAGATAACTAATACCAGACACCAGATAACTAATACCAGACACCAGAAACTAATACCACACACCAGATAACTAATACCAAACACCAGATAACTAATACCAGACACAAGAAACTAATACCAGACACCAGATAACTAATACCAGACACAAGATAACTAATACCAGACACCAGATAACTAATACCAGACACCAGATAACTAATACCAGACACCAGATAACTAATACCAGACACCAGATAACTAATACCAGACACCAGATATCTAATACGAGACACCAGGAACTAATACCAGACACCAGATATCTAATACTAGACACCAGATTCCTAATACCAGACACCAGAAACTAATACCAGACACCAGATATCTAATACCAGACACCAGAAACTAATACCAGACACCAGATAACTAATACCAGACACCAGAAACTAATACCAGACACCAGATATCTAATACCAGACACCAGATAACTAATACCAGACACCAGATATCTAATACCAGACACCAGATAACTAATACCAGACACCAGATATCTAATACCAGACACCAGATAACTAATACCAGACACCAGATAACTAATACCAGACACCAGAAACTAATACCAGATACTAGATTCCTAATACCAGACACCAGATAACTAATACCAGACACCAGAAACTAATACCAGACACCAGAAACTAATACCAGACACCTGATAAATAATACCAGACACCAGATAACTAATACCAGACACCAGAAACTAATACCAGACACCAGAAACTAATACCAGACACCAGATTCCTAATACCAGACACCAGATATATAATACCAGACAGCATTTAACTAATACCAGACACCAGATAACTAATACCAGACACCAGAAACTAAAACCAGACACCAGATAACTAATACCAGACACCAGATAACTAATACCAGACACCAGATAACTAATACCAGACACCAGAAACTAATACCAGACACCAGATAACTAATACCAGACACCAGATAACTAATACCAGACACCAGATATCTAATACCAGACACCAGATAACTAATACCAGACACCAGATAACTAATACCAGACACCAGATAACTAATACCAGACACCAGATATCTAATACCAGACATCAGAAACTAATACCAGACACCAGATTCCTAATACCAGACACCAGATAACTAATACCAGACACCAGATAACTAATACCAGACACCAGAAACTAATACCAGACACCAGAAACTAATACCAGACACCAGAAACTAATACCAGACACCTGATAAATAATACCAGACACCAGATAACTAATACCAGACACAAGATAACTAATACCAGACACCAGAAACTAATACCAGACACCAGATAACTAATACCAGACACCAGATAACTAATACCAGACACCAGATAACTAATACCAGACACCAGAAACTAATACCAGACACCAGATAACTAATACCAAACACCAGATATCTAATACCAGACACCAGAAACTAATACCAGACACCAGATAACTAATACCAGACACCAGAAACTAATACCAGATACTAGATTCCTAATACCAGACACCAGATAACTAATACCAGACACCAGATAACTAATACCAGACACCAGAAACTAAAACCAGACACCAGATAACTAATACCAGACACCAGATAACTAATACCAGACACCAGATAACTAATACCAGACACCAGAAACTAATACCAGACACCAGATAACTAATACCAGACACCAGAAACTAATACCAGACACCAGATAACTAATACCACACACCAGATAACTAATACCACACACCAGATAACTAATACCAGACACCAGATAACTAATACCAGACACCAGATAACTAATACCAGACACCAGATATCTAATACCAGACACCAGATTCCTAATACCAGACACCAGATAACTAATACCAGACACCAGATAACTAATACCAGACACCAGAAACTAATACCAGACACCAGATATCTAATACCAGACACCAGATATCTAATACCAGACACCAGATTCCTAATACCAGACACCATAAACTAATACCAGACACCAGATAACTAATACCAGACACCAGAAACTAATACCAGACACCAGATAACTAATACCAGACACCAGATAACTAGTACCAGACACCAGATAACTAGTACCAGACACCAGATTCCTAATACCAGACACCAGATAACTAATACCAGACACCAGAAACTAATACCAGACACCAGATAACTAATACCAGACACCAGATATCTAATACCAGACACAAGAAACTAATACCAGACACCAGATAACTAATACCAGACACCAGATAACTAATACCAGACACCAGATAACTAATACCAGACACCAGATAACTAATACCAGACACCAGATAACTAATACCAGACACCAGATATCTAATACCAGACACCAGAAACTAATACCAGACACCAGATAACTAATACCAGACACCAGAAACTAATACCAGACACCAGAAACTAATACCAGACACCAGATATCTAATACCAGACACCAGAAACTAATACCAGACACCAGATAACTAATACCAGACACCAGAAACTAATACCAGACACCAGATAACTAATACCAGACACCAGAAACTAATGCCAGACACCAGATAACTAATACCAGACACCAGAAACTAATACCAGACACCAGATTCCTAATACCAGACACCAGAAACTAATACCAGACACCATAAACTAATACCAGACACCAGATAACTAATACCAGACACCAGATATCTAATACCAGACACCAGATATCTAATACCAGACACCAGAAACTAATACCAGACACCAGAAACTAATACCAGACACCATAAACTAATACCAGACACCTGATAAATAATACCAGACACCAGATAACTAATACCAGACACCAGATATCTAATACCAGACACCAGATAACTAATACCAGACACCTGATAAATAATACCAGACACCAGATAACTAATACCAGACACCAGAAACTAATGCCAGACACCAGATAACTAATACCAGACACCAGAAACTAATACCAGACACCAGATAACTAATACCAGACACCAGATAACTAATACCAGACACAAGATAACTAATACCAGACACCAGAAAACTAATACCAGACACCAGATAACTAATACCAGACACCAGAAACTAATACCAGACACCAGATAACTAATACCAGACACCAGAAACTAATACCAGACACCAGAAACTAATACCAGACACCAGAAACTAATACCAGACACCTGATAAATAATACCAGACACCAGATAACTAATACCAGACACCAGATATCTAATACCAGACACCAGATAACTAATACCAGACACCAGATAACTAATACCAGACACCAGATAACTAATACCAGACACCAGATATCTAATACCAGACACCAGATAACTAATACCAGACACCAGAAACTAATACCAGACACCAGATAACTAGTACCAGACACCAGATAACTAGTACCAGACACCAGATTCCTAATACCAGACACCAGAAACTAATACCAGACACCATAAAACAAATACCACACACCAGATAACTAATACCAGACACCAAATATCTAATACCAGACACCAGATAACTAATACCAGACACCAGAAACTAATACCAGACACCAGATAACTAATACCAGACACCAGATAACTAATACCAGACACCAGATAACTAATACCAGACACCAGAAACTAATGCCAGACACCAGATATCTAATACCAGACATCAGAAACTAATACCAGACACCTGATAAATAATACCAGACACCAGAAACTAATACCAGACACCTGATAAATAATACCAGACACCAGATAACTAATACCAGACACCAGATAACTAATACCTGACACCAGATAACTAATACCAGACATCAGATAACTATTACCAGGCACCAGAAACTAATACCAGACACCAGACACCAGATATCTAATACCAGACACAAGAAACTAATACCAGACACCAGATAACTAATACCAGACACCAGATAACTAATACCAGACACCAGATTCCTAATATCAGACACCAGATAACTAATACCAGACACCAGAAACTAAAACCAGACACCAGATAACTAATACCAGACACCAGAAACTAATACCAGACACCAGATAACTAATACCAGACACCAGATAACTAATACCAGACACCAGATATCTAATACCAGACACCAGATATCTAATACCAGACACAAGAAACTAATACCAGACACCAGATAACTAATACCAGACACCAGAAACTAATACCAGACACCAGAAACTAATACCAGACACCAGAAACTAATACCAGACACCTGATAAATAATACCAGACACCAGATAACTAATACCAGACACAAGATAACTAATACCAGACACCAGAAACTAATACCAGACACCAGATAACTAATACCAGACACCAGATAACTAATACCAGACACCAGATAACTAATACCAGACACCAGAAACTAATACCAGACACCAGATATATAATACCAGACACCAGAAACTAATACCAGACACCAGATAACTAATACCAGACACCAGATAACTAATACCAGACACCAGATATCTGATACCAGACACCAGAAACTAATACCAGACACCTGATAAATAATACCAGACACCAGATAACTAATACCAGACACCAGAAACTAATACCAGACACCAGAAACTAATACCAGACACCAGAAACTAATACCAGACACCAGAAACTAATACCAGACACCAGATAACTAATACCAGACACCAGATATCTAATACCAGACACCAGAAACTAATACCAGACACCAGATAACTAATACCAGACACCAGAAACTAATACCAGACACCAGATAACTAATACCAGACACCAGAAACTAATACCAGACACCAGATAACTAATACCTGACACCAGATAACTAATACCAGACATCAGATAACTATTACGAGACACCAGATATCTAATACCAGACACAAGAAACTAATACCAGACACCAGAAACTAATACCAGACACCAGAAACTAATACCAGACACCAGAAACTAATACCAGACACCTGATAAATAATACCAGACACCAGATAACTAATACCAGACACCAGATATCTAATACCAGACACCAGATAACTAATACCAGACACCAGATAACTAATACCAGACACCAGATAACTAATACCAGACACCAGATATCTAATACCAGACATCAGAAACTAATACCAGACACCAGATTCCTAATACCAGACACCAGATAACTAATACCAGACACCAGATAACTAATACCAGACACCAGAAACTAATACCAGACACCAGAAACTAATACCAGACACCAGAAACTAATACCAGACACCTGATAAATAATACCAGACACCAGATAACTAATACCAGACACCAGATATCTAATACCAGACACCAGATAACTAATACCAGACACCAGATAACTAATACCAGACACCAGATAACTAATACCAGACACCAGATATCTAATACCAGACACCAGATAACTAATACCAGACACCAGATAACTAATACCAGACACCAGATATATAATACCAGACACCAGAAACTAAAACCAGACACCAGATAACTAATACCAGACACAAGAAACTAATACCAGACACCAGATAACTAATACCAGACACCAGATAACTAATACCAGACACCAGAAACTAATACCAGACACCAGATAACTAATACCAGACACCAGATAACTAATACCAGACACCAGAAACTAATACCAGACACCAGATAACTAATACCAGACACCAGATAACTAATACCAGACACCAGATAACTAATACCAGACACCAGAAACTAATACCAGACACCAGAAACTAATACCAGATACTAGATTCCTAATACCAGACACCAGATAACTAATACCAGACACCAGAAACTAATACCAGACACCAGATATCTAATACCAGACACAAGAAACTAATACCAGACACCAGAAACTAATACCAGACACCAGAAACTAATACCAGACACCAGAAACTAATACCAGACACCTGATAAATAATACCAGACACCAGATAACTAATACCAGACACCAGATATCTAATACCAGACACCAGATAACTAATACCAGACACCAGAAACTAAAACCAGACACCAGATAACTAATACCAGACACAAGAAACTAATACCAGACACCAGATAACTAATACCAGACACAAGATAACTAATACCAGACACCAGATATCTAATACCAGACACCAGATATCTAATACCAGACACCAGATAACTAATACCAGACACCAGAAACTAATACCAGACACCAGATAACTAATACCAGACACCAGATAACTAATACCAGACACCAGAAACTAATACCAGACACCAGAAACTAATACCAGACACCAGATAACTAATACCAGACACCAGATAACTAATACCAGACACCAGAAACTAATACCAGACACCAGATATCTAATACCAGACACCAGAAACTAATACCAGACACCAGATAACTAATACCAGACACCAGATATCTAATACCAGACACCAGATAACTAATACCAGACACCAGAAACTAATACCAGACACCAGATAACTAATACCTGACACCAGATAACTAATACCAGACATCAGATAACTATTACGAGACACCAGATATCTAATACCAGACACAAGAAACTAATACCAGACACCAGAAACTAATACCAGACACCAGAAACTAATACCAGACACCAGAAACTAATACCAGACACCTGATAAATAATACCAGACACCAGATAACTAATACCAGACACCAGATATCTAATACCAGACACCAGATAACTAATACCAGACACCAGATAACTAATACCAGACACCAGATAACTAATACCAGACACCAGATATCTAATACCAGACATCAGAAACTAATACCAGACACCAGATTCCTAATACCAGACACCAGATAACTAATACCAGACACCAGATAACTAATACCAGACACCAGAAACTAATACCAGACACCAGAAACTAATACCAGACACCAGAAACTAATACCAGACACCTGATAAATAATACCAGACACCAGATAACTAATACCAGACACCAGATATCTAATACCAGACACCAGATAACTAATACCAGACACCAGATAACTAATACCAGACACCAGATAACTAATACCAGACACCAGATATCTAATACCAGACACCAGATAACTAATACCAGACACCAGATAACTAATACCAGACACCAGATATATAATACCAGACACCAGAAACTAAAACCAGACACCAGATAACTAATACCAGACACAAGAAACTAATACCAGACACCAGATAACTAATACCAGACACCAGATAACTAATACCAGACACCAGAAACTAATACCAGACACCAGATAACTAATACCAGACACCAGATAACTAATACCAGACACCAGAAACTAATACCAGACACCAGATAACTAATACCAGACACCAGATAACTAATACCAGACACCAGATAACTAATACCAGACACCAGAAACTAATACCAGACACCAGAAACTAATACCAGATACTAGATTCCTAATACCAGACACCAGATAACTAATACCAGACACCAGAAACTAATACCAGACACCAGATATCTAATACCAGACACAAGAAACTAATACCAGACACCAGAAACTAATACCAGACACCAGAAACTAATACCAGACACCAGAAACTAATACCAGACACCTGATAAATAATACCAGACACCAGATAACTAATACCAGACACCAGATATCTAATACCAGACACCAGATAACTAATACCAGACACCAGAAACTAAAACCAGACACCAGATAACTAATACCAGACACAAGAAACTAATACCAGACACCAGATAACTAATACCAGACACAAGATAACTAATACCAGACACCAGATATCTAATACCAGACACCAGATATCTAATACCAGACACCAGATAACTAATACCAGACACCAGAAACTAATACCAGACACCAGATAACTAATACCAGACACCAGATAACTAATACCAGACACCAGAAACTAATACCAGACACCAGAAACTAATACCAGACACCAGATAACTAATACCAGACACCAGATAACTAATACCAGACACCAGAAACTAATACCAGACACCAGATATCTAATACCAGACACCAGAAACTAATACCAGACACCAGATAACTAATACCAGACACCAGATATCTAATACCAGACACCAGATATCTAATACCAGACACCAGATAACTAATACCAGACACCAGATAACTAATACCAGACACCAAAAACTAATACCAGACACCAGATAACTAATGCCAGACACCAGAAACTAATACCAGACACCAGATAACTAATACCAGACACCAGATATCTGATACCAGACACCAGAAACTAATACCAGACACCAGATTCCTAATACCAGACACCAGATAACTAATACCAGACACCAGATATCTGATACCAGACACCAGAAACTAATACCAGACACCAGACACCAGATATCTAATACCAGACATCAGAAACTAATACCAGACACCAGATAACTAATACCAGACACCAGATAACTAATACCAGACACCAGATAACTAATACCAGACACCAGAAACTAATACCAGATACTAGATAACTAATACCACACACCAGATAACTAATACCAGACACCAGATAACTAATACCAGACACCAGAAACTAATACCAGACACCAGATAACTAATACCAGACACCAGATAACTAATACCAGACACCAGATAACTAATACCAGACACCAGATAACTAATACCAGACACCAGATAACTAATACCAGACACCAGATATCTAATACCAGACACCAGAAACTAATACCAGACACCAGATATCTAATACCAGACACCAGATAACTAATACCAGACACCAGAAACTAAAACCAGACACCAGATAACTAATACCAGACACAAGAAACTAATACCAGACACCAGATAACTAATACCAGACACAAGATAACTAATACCAGACACCAGATAACTAATACCAGACACCAGATAACTAATACCAGACACCAGATATCTAATACCAGACACCAGATAACTAATACCAGACACCAGATAACTAATACCAGACACCAGGAACTAATACCAGACACCAGATATCTAATACCAGACATCAGAAACTAATACCAGACACCAGATTCCTAATACCAGACACCAGATAACTAATACCAGACACCAGATAACTAATACCAGACACCAGAAACTAATACCAGACACCAGAAACTAATACCAGACACCAGAAACTAATACCAGACACCTGATAAATAATACCAGACACCAGATAACTAATACCAGACACAAGATAACTAATACCAGACACCAGAAACTAATACCAGACACCAGATAACTAATACCAGACACCAGAAACTAATACCAGACACCAGAAACTAATACCAGACACCAGATAACTAATACCAGACACCAGAAACTAATACCAGACACCAGAAACTAATACCAGACACCAGATAACTAATACCAGACACCAGATAACTAATACCAGACACCAGAAACTAGTACCAGACACCAGATTCCTAATACCAGACACCAGATAACTAATACCAGACACCAGATAACTAATACCAGACACCAGATAACTAATACCAGACACCAGAAACTAATACCAGACACCAGATAACTAATACCAGACACCAGAAACTAATACCAGATACTAGATTCCTAATACCAGACACCAGATAACTAATACCAGACACCAGAAACTAATACCAGACACCAGATATCTAATACCAGACACAAGAAACTAATACCAGACACCAGAAACTAATACCAGACACCAGAAACTAATACCAGACACCAGAAACAAATACCAGACACCTGATAAATAATACCAGACACCAGATAACTAATACCAGACACCAGATATCTAATACCAGACACCAGATAACTAATACCAGACACCAGATAACTAATACCAGACACCAGATAACTAATACCAGACACCAGATATCTAATACCAGACATCAGAAACTAATACCAGACACCAGATTCCTAATACCAGACACCAGAAACTAATACCAGACACCAGATATCTAATACCAGACACAAGAAACTAATACCAGACACCAGAAACTAATACCAGACACCAGAAACTAATACCAGACACCAGAAACTAATACCAGACACCTGATAAATAATACCAGACACCAGATAACTAATACCAGACACCAGATAACTAATACCACACACCAGATAACTAATACCACACACCAGATAACTAATACCAGACACCAGAAACTAAAACCAGACACCAGATAACTAATACCAGACACCAGAAACTAATACCAGACACCAGATAACTAATACCAGACACCAGATATCTAATACCAGACACCAGATAACTAATACCAGACACCAGATAACTAATACCAGACACCAGATAACTAATACCAGACACCAGAAACTAATACCAGACACCAGATAACTAATACCAGACACCAGATAACTAATACCAGACACCAGATAACTAATACCAGACACCAGAAACTAATACCAGACACCAGATAACTAATACCAAACACCAGATATCTAATACCAGACACCAGAAACTAATACCAGACACCAGATATATAATACCAGACACCAGATTCCTAATATCAGACACCAGATATCTAATACCAGACACCAGAAACTAATACCAGACACCAGATAACTAATACCAGACACCAGAAACTAATACCAGACACCAGATAACTAATACCACACACCAGATAACTAATACCAGACACCAGATAACTAATACCAGACACCAGATAACTAATACCAGACACCAGATATCTAATACCAGACACCAGAAACTAATACCAGACACCAGATAACTAATACCAGACACCAGATAACTAATACCAGACACCAGAAACTAATACCAGACACCAGATATCTAATACCAGACACCAGAAACTAATACCAGACACCAGATAACTAATACCAGACACCAGATATCTAATACCAGACACAAGATAACTAATACCAGACACCAGATATCTAATACCAGACACCAGATAACTAATACCAGACACCAGATATCTAATACCACACACCAGAAACTAATACCAGACACCAGATATCTAATACCAGACACCAGATAACTAATACCAGACACCAGAAACTAATACCAGACACCAGATAACTAATACCACACACCAGATAACTAATACCACACACCAGATATCTAATACCAGACACCAGATAACTAATACCAGACACCATAAACTAATACCAGACACCAGATAACTAATACCAGACACCAGATAACTAATACCAGACACCAGATATCTAATACCAGACACCAGATAACTAATACCAGACACCAGATAACTAATACCAGACACCAGATATCTAATACCAGACACCAGATTCCTAATACCAGACACCAGATAACTAATACCAGACACCAGATAACTAATACCAGACACCAGAAACTAATACCAGACACCAGAAACTAAAACCAGACACCAGATAACTAATACCAGACACAAGATAACTAATACCAGACACCAGAAACTAATACCAGACACCTGATAAATAATACCAGACACCAGATAACTAATACCAGACACCAGATAACTAATACCTGACACCAGAAACTAATACCAGACACCAGATATCTAATACCAGACACCAGAAACTAATACCAGACACCAGATAACTAATACCAGACACCAGATATCTAATACCAGACACCAGATATCTAATACCAGACACCAGATAACTAATACCAGACACCAGAAACTAATACCAGACACCAGAAACTAATACCAGACACCAGATAACTAATACCAGACACCAGAAACTAATACCAGACACCAGATAACTAATACCAGACACCAGAAACTAATACCAGACACCAGATAACTAATACCAGACACCAGATAACTAATACCAGACACCAGATAACTAATACCAGACACCATAAACTAATACCAGACACCAGATAACTAATACCAGACACCAAAAACTAATACCAGACACCAGAAACTAATACCAGACACCAGATATATAATACCAGACACCAGATTCCTAATATCAGACACCAGATATCTAATACCAGACACCAGAAACTAATACCAGACACCAGATAACTAATACCAGACACCAGAAACTAATACCAGACACCAGATAACTAATACCAGACACCAGATAACTAATACCAGACACCAGATTCCTAATATCAGACACCAGATAACTAATACCAGACACCAGAAACTAAAACCAGACACCAGATAACTAATACCAGACACCAGAAACTAATACCAGACACCAGATAACTAATACCAGACACCAGATAACTAATACCAGACACCAGATAACTAATACCAGACACCAGATAACTAATACCAGACACCAGATATCTAATACCAGACACCAGATAACTAATACCAGACACCAGAAACTAATACCAGACACCAGATAACTAGTACCAGACACCAGAAACTAATACCAGACACCAGATAACTAATACCAGACACCAGATATCTAATACCAGACACCAGATAACTAATACCAGACACCAGAAACTAATACCAGACACCAGATAACTAATACCAGACACCAGAAACTAATACCAGATACTAGATTCCTAATACCAGACACCAGATAACTAATACCAGACACCAGAAACTAATACCAGACACCAGATAACTAATACCAGACACCAGAAACTAATACCAGACACCAGAAACTAATACCAGACACCAGAAACTAATACCAGACACCAGATAACTAATACCAGACACCAGATAACTAATACCAGACACCAGATAACTAATACCAGACACCAGATAACTAATACCAGACACCAGATAACTAATACCAGACATCAGATAACTAATACCAGACACCAGAAAATAATACCTGACACCAGAAACTAATACCAGACACCAGAAACTAATACCAGACACCAGAAACTAATACCAGACACCTGATAACTAGTACCAGACACCAGATTCCTAATACCAGACACCAGATAACTAATACCAGACACCAGATAACTAATACCAGACACAAGATAACTAATACCAGACACCAGAAAACTAATACCAGACACCAGAAACTAATACCAGACACCAGATAACTAATACCAGACACCAGAAACTAATACCAGACACCAGATAACTAATACCACACACCAGATAACTAATACCACACACCAGATAACTAATACCAGACACCAGATAACTAATACCAGACACCAGATAACTAATACCAGACACCAGATATCTAATACCAGACACCAGATTCCTAATACCAGACACCAGATAACTAATACCAGACACCAGATAACTAATACCAGACACCAGAAACTAATACCAGACACCAGAAACTAAAACCAGACACCAGATAACTAATACCAGACACAAGATAACTAATACCAGACACCAGAAACTAATACCAGACACCTGATAAATAATACCAGACACCAGATAACTAATACCAGACACCAGATATCTAATACCAGACACCAGATAACTAATACCAGACACCAGATAACTAATACCAGACACCAGATAACTAATACCAGACACCAGATAACTAATACCAGACACCAGATATCTAATACCAGACACCAGAAACTAATACCAGACACCAGATAACTAATACCAGACACCAGATAACTAATACCAGACACCAGATAACTAATACCAGACACCAGATAACTAATACCAGACACCAGATATCTAATACCAGACACCAGATAACTAATACCAGACACCAGAAACTAATACCAGACACCAGATAACTAGTACCAGACACCAGAAACTAATACCAGACACCAGATAACTAATACCAGACACCAGATATCTAATACCAGACACCAGATAACTAATACCAGACACCAGAAACTAATACCAGACACCAGATAACTAATACCAGACACCAGAAACTAATACCAGATACTAGATTCCTAATACCAGACACCAGATAACTAATACCAGACACCAGAAACTAATACCAGACACCAGATAACTAATACCAAACACCAGATAACTAATACCAGACACCAGAAACTAATACCAGACACCAGATAACTAATACCACACACCAGATAACTAATACCACACACCAGATAACTAATACCAGACACCAGAAACTAAAACCAGACACCAGATAACTAATACCAGACACCAGAAACTAATACCAGACACCAGATATCTAATACCAGACACCAGAAACTAATACCAGACACCAGATAACTAATACCAGACACCAGAAACTAATACCAGACACCAGATAACTAATACCAGACACCAGATAACTAATACCAGACACCAGAAACTAATACCAGACACCAGATATCTAATACCAGACACCAGAAACTAATACCAGACACCAGATAACTAATACCAGACACCAGATATCTAATACCAGACACCAGATAACTAATACCAGACACCAGATATCTAATACCAGACACCAGATAACTAATACCAGACACCAGATAACTAATACCAGACACCAGATAACTAATACCAGACACCAGATATCTAATACCAGACACCAGATAACTAATACCAGACACCAGATATCTAATACCAGACACCAGATAACTAATACCAGACACCAGATAACTAATACCAGACACCAGAAACTAATACCAGATACTAGATTCCTAATACCAGACACCAGATAACTAATACCAGACACCAGAAACTAATACCAGACACCAGATATCTAATACCAGACACAAGAAACTAATACCAGACACCAGAAACTAATACCAGACACCAGAAACTAATACCAGACACCAGAAACTAATACCAGACACCTGATAAATAATACCAGACACCAGATAACTAATACCAGACACCAGATATCTAATACCAGACACCAGATATCTAATACCAGACACCAGATTCCTAATACCAGACACCAGATAACTAATACCAGACACCAGATAACTAATACCAGACACCAGAAACTAATACCAGACACCAGATATCTAATACCAGACACCATAAACTAATACCAGACACCAGATAACTAATACCAGACACCAGATATCTAATACCAGACACCAGAAACTAATACCAGACACCAGATATCTAATACCAGACACCAGATAACTAATACGAGACACCAGATAACTAATACCAGACACCAGAAACTAATACCAGACACCAGATAACTAATACCAGACACCAGAAACTAATACCAGACACCAGATAACTAATACCAGACACCAGATATCTAATACCAGACACCAGATAACTAATACCAGACACCAGATAACTAATACCAGACACCAGATAACTAATACCAGACACCAGAAACTAATACCAGACACCAGATATCTAATACCAGACACCAGAAACTAATACCAGACACCAGATAACTAATACCAGACACCAGATATCTAATACCAGACACCAGATATCTAATACCAGACACCAGATAACTAATACCAGACACCAGAAACTAATACCAGACACCAGATAACTAATACCAGACACCAGATAACTAATACCAGACACCAGAAACTAATGCCAGACACCAGATAACTAATACCAGACACCAGAAACTAAAACCAGACACCAGATAACTAATACCTGACACCAGATAACTAATACCTGACACCAGATAACTAATACCAGGCACCAGAAACTAATACCAGACACCAGACACCAGATATCTAATACCAGACATCAGAAACTAATACCACACACCAGATAACTAATACCACACACCAGATAACTAATACCAGACACCAGAAACTAAAACCAGACACCAGATAACTAATACCAGACACAAGAAACTAATACCAGACACCAGATAACTAATACCAGACACAAGATAACTAATACCAGACACCAGATAACTAATACCAGACACCAGATAACTAATACCAGACACCAGATAACTAATACCAGACACCAGATAACTAATACCAGACACCAGATAACTAATACCAGACACCAGATAACTAATACCAGACACTAGATACCTAATACCAGACACCAGTTTCCTAATACCAGACACCAGATAACTAATACCAAACACCAGATAACTAATACAAGACACCAGATAACTAATACCAGACACCAGATACCTAATACCAGACACCAGATAACTAATACCAGACACTAGATACCTAATACCAGACACCAGATACCTAATACCAGACACCAGATAACTAATACCAGACACCAGAAACTAATACCAGACACCAGATAACTAATACCACACACCAGATAACTAATACCACACACCAGATAACTAATACCAGACACCAGATAACTAATACCAGACACCAGATAACTAATACCAGACACCAGATATCTAATACCAGACACCAGATTCCTAATACCAGACACCAGATAACTAATACCAGACACCAGATAACTAATACCAGACACCAGAAACTAATACCAGACACCAGAAACTAATACCAGACACCAGAAACTAATACCAGACACCTGATAAATAATACCAGACACCAGATAACTAATACCAGACACCAGATATCTAATACCAGACACCAGATAACTAATACCAGACACCAGATAACTAATACCAGACACCAGATAACTAATACCAGACACCAGATATCTAATACCAGACACCAGATAACTAATACCAGACACCAGAAACTAATACCAGACACCAGATAACTAGTACCAGACACCAGATAACTAGTACCAGACACCAGATTCCTAATACCAGACACCAGAAACTAATACCAGACACCATAAAACAAATACCACACACCAGATAACTAATACCAGACACCAAATATCTAATACCAGACACCAGATAACTAATACCAGACACCAGATAACTAATACCAGACACCAGATATCTAATACCAGACACCAGATTCCTAATACCAGACACCAGATAACTAATACCAGACACCAGATAACTAATACCAGACACCAGAAACTAATACCAGACACCAGAAACTAATACCAGACACCAGAAACTAATACCAGACACCTGATAAATAATACCAGACACCAGATAACTAATACCAGATACTAGATTCCTAATACCAGACACCAGATAACTAATACCAGACACCAGAAACTAATACCAGACACCAGATATCTAATACCAGACACAAGAAACTAATACCAGACACCAGAAACTAATACCAGACACCAGAAACTAATACCAGACACCAGAAACTAATACCAGACACCTGATAAATAATACCAGACACCAGATAACTAATACCAGACACCAGATATCTAATACCAGACACCAGATATCTAATACCAGACACCAGATTCCTAATACCAGACACCAGATATCTAATACCAGACACCAGAAACTAATACCAGACACCAGATAACTAATACCAGACACCAGAAACTAATACCAGACACCAGAAACTAATACCAGACACCAGAAACTAATACCAGACACCAGATAACTAATACCAGACACCAGAAACTAATACCAGACACCAGATAACTAATACCAGACACCAGATAACTAATACCAGACACCAGAAACTAATACCAGACACCAGATATCTAATACCAGACACCAGAAACTAATACCAGACACCAGATAACTAATACCAGACACCAGATATCTAATACCAGACACCAGATATCTAATACCAGACACCAGATAACTAATACCATAATACACTAGATACCTGTCTGGTATTAGCTATCTGGTGTCTGGTATTAGTTATCTGGTGTCTGGTATTAGTTTCTGGTGTCTGGTATTAGTTTCTGGTGTCTGGTATTAGTTATCTGGTGTCTGGTATTAGTTATCTGGTGTCTGGTATTAGTTATCTGGTGTCTGGTATTAGGTATCTGCTGTCTGGTATTAGTTTCTGGTGTCTGGTATTAGATATCTGGTGTCTGGTATTAGGAATCTGGTGTCTGGTATTAGTTATCTGGTGTCTGGTATTAGTTTCTGGTGTCTGGTATTAGTTATCTGGTGTCTGGTATTACTTTCTGGTGTCTAAAATTAGGAATCTGGTGTCTGGTATTAGTTATCTGGTGTCTTGTATTAGTTATCTGGTGTCTGGTATTAGTTATCTGGTGTCTGGTATTAGTTATCTGGTGTCTGGTATTAGTTATCTGGTGTCTGGTATTAGTTTCTGGTGTCTGGTATTAGTTATTTGGTGTCTGGTATTAGTTTCTGGTGTCTGGTATTAGTTATCTGTGCCCATGTTCTGTAACTCCCGCGTCGAGAAAGTTTTCGATGGAATTGTGTGAAATGAAACAAAAATGCCATAAATTGAAACAAACAGCTGTTTTTCTCACTAAACTGTGTCTGTAACTTTTTTTGGCGAGTAAAAGCTGTTACGTAAGGAAATTATTCGACATTCTACAGAAAAAGTGTGTCTGTAAAATTTTGGTGAGAAAAGTTTCTGCTTTGTACTGTCAAATATACTCACAAATAAAAACGGGGTGAGATAGAACTTTAACGAAAAAAAACATGTTAAAAATGCAAAATGCAATGAATGATAATGCAAAAAATTTAAGAATTTTGCTCTGAAGTGATACTCGCACTTTAAATTATTTTAACAACATATTTTATTTATTTTTTCCAACAATTTTGTAAACAACAATCATCAAAGTCGCACTATACATTATTTGGTATATACGACGATTGTATTTTCGCTGCCGTCGTTGAAAGTTTTTTACTCTTAGTGAATTATGGTCGCCGTCAAAGACATTTTTGATAAGCGTTCACCTAGTCTGCGGTTTTAAGTCGGCTTTGAGTTGTATATTATGGCATTTCTAACGTAATAACGTAATCACTTTTGATGGTTTTCGACATGACTTACAGACACACTTTTTTCTCACTTTGCGAGAAACGATGGAATATTTTGTTTCACATCTTTTCGACGCAAGAAGTTCTCGCCAAAGTTACAGAACATGGGCACTGGTGTCTGGTATTAGATATCTGGTGTCTGGTATTAGTTATCTGGTGTCTGGTATTACTTTCTGGTGTCTAAAATTAGGAATCTGGTGTCTGGTATTAGTTATCTGGTGTCTGGTATTAGTTATCTGGTGTCTGGTATTAGTTATCTGGTGTCTGGTATTAGTTATCTGGTGTCTGGTTCTAGATATTTGGTGTCTGGTAATAGTTATCTGGTGTCTGGTATTAGTTTCTGGTATCTGGTATTAGTTATCTGGTGTCTGGTATTAGTTTCTGGTGTCTGGTATTAGTTATCTGGTGTCTGGTATTAGTTATCCGGTGTCTGGTATTAGTTATCTGGTGTCTGGTATTAGATACCTGGTGTCTGGTATTAGTTATCTGGTGTCTGGTATTAGTTATCTGGTGTCTGGTATTAGTTATCTGGTGTCTGGTATTAGTTATCTGGTGTCTGGTATTAGTTATCTGGTGTCTGGTATTAGTTTCTGGTGTCTGGTATTAGTTATCTGGTGTCTGGTATTAGTTATCTGGTGTCTGGTATTAGTTATCTGGTGTCTAGTATTAGATAGCTGGTGTCTGGTATTAGTTATCTGGTGTCTCGTATTAGTTATCTGGTGTCTGGTATTAGTTTCTGGTATCTGGTATTAGTTATCTGGTGTCTGGTATTAGTTATCTGGTGTCTGGTATTAGTTATCTGGTGTCTGGTATTAGTTTCTGGTGTCTGGTATTAGTTATCTGGTGTCTGGTATTAGTTATCTGGTGTCTGGTATTAGTTATCTGGTGTCTGGTATTAGTTTCTGGTGTCTGGTATTAGTTATCTGGTGTCTGGTATTAGTTTCTGGTGTTATCTGTGGTATTAGATATCTGGTGTCTTGTATTGAATATCTGGTGTCTGGTATTAGTTATCTGGTGTCTGGTATTAGTTATCTGGTGTCTGGTATTAGTTATCTGGTGTCTGGTATTAGTTATCTGGTGTCTGGTATTAGTTATCTGCTGTCTGGTATTAGATATCTGGTGTCTGGTATTAGTTATCTGGCGTCTGGTATTAGTTATCTGGTGTCTGGTATTAGTTTGTGGTGTCTGGTATTAGTTATCTGGTGTCTGGTATTAGTTATCTGGTGTCTGGTATTAGTTATCTGGTGTCTGGTATTAGTAATCTGGTGTCTGGTATTAGGAATCTGGTGTCTGGTCTTAGTTTCTGGTGTCTGGTATTAGATATCTGGTGTCTGGTATTAGTTATCTGCTGTTTGGTATTAGTTTCTGGTGTCCGGTATTAGTTATCTGGTGTCTGGTATTAGTTTCTGGTGTCTGGTATTAGATATCTGGTGTCTGGTATTAGTTATCTGGTGTCTGGTATTAGGTATCTGCTGTCTGGTATTAGTTTCTGGTGTCTGGTATTAGTTATCTGGTGTCTGGTATTAGGTATCTGCTGTCTGGTATTAGATATCTGGTGTATGGTATTAGTAATCTGGTGTCTGGTATTAGTTATCTGGTGTCTGGTATTAGTTATCTGGTGTCTGGTATTAGGAATCTGGTGTCTGGTATTAGTTTCTGGTGTCTAGTATTAGTTATCTGGTGCCTGGTATTAGTTATCTGGTGTCTGGTATTAGTTATCTGGTGTCTGGTATTAGATATCTGGTGTCTGGTATTAGTTATCTGGTGTCTGGTATTAGTTATCTGGTGTCTGGTATTAGGTATCTGGTGTCTGGTATTAGTTTCTGGTGTCTGGTATTAGTTATCTGGTGTCTGGTATTAGGTATCTGCCGTCTGGTATTAGATATCTGGTGTCTGGTATTAGATATCTGGTGTCTGGTATTAGTTATCTGGTGTCTGGTATTAGTTATCTGGTGTCTGGTATTAGTTTCTGGTGTCTGGTATTAGGAATCTGCTGTCTGGTATTAGTTTCTGGTGTCTGGTATTAGATATCTGATGTCTTGTATTAGTTATCTGGTGTCTGGTATTAGGTATCTGGTGTCTGGTATTAGTTTCTGGTGTCTGGTATTAGTTATCTGGTATCTGGTATTAGGAATCTGCTGTCTGGTATTAGTTTCTGGTGTCTGGTATTAGTTATCTGGTGTCTGGTATTAGTTATCTGGTGTCTGGTATTAGTTATCTGGTGTCTGGTATTAGTTTCTGGTGTCTGGTATTAGTTATCTGGTGTCTGGTATTAGTGATCTGTTGTCTGGTATTAGTTTCTGGTATCTGGTATTAGATATCTGGTGTCTTGTATTAGGTATCTGGTGTCTGGTATTAGGTATCTGGTGTCTGGTATTAGTTATCTGCTGTCTGGTATTAGATATCTGGTGTCTGGTATTAGTTATCTGGAGTCTGGTATTAGATATCTGGTGTCTGGTATTAGTTATCTGGTGTCTGGTATTAGTTATCTGGTGTCTGGTATTAGTTATCTGGTGTCTGGTATTAGATATCTGGTGTCTGGTATTAGTTATCTGGTGTCTGGTATTAGTTATCTGGTGTCTGGTATTAGTTTCTGGTGTCTGGTATTAGATATCTGGTGTCTGGTATTAGTTTCTGGTGTCTGGTATTAGTTATCTGGTGTCTGGTATTAGTTTCTGGTGTCTGGTATTAGTTATCTGGTGTCTGGTATTAGTTATCTGGTGTCTGGTATTAGATATCTGGTGTCTGGTATTAGATATCTGGTGTCTGGTATTAGTTATCTGGTGTCTGGTATTAGTTATCTGGTGTCTGGTATTAGTTTATGGTGTCTGGTATTAGATATCTGGTGTCTGGTATTAGTTATCTGGTGTCTGGTATTAGTTTCTGGTGTCTGGTATTAGATATCTGGTGTCTGGTATTAGTTATCTGGTGTCTGGTATTAGTGATCTGGTGTCTGGTATTAGTTTCTGGTGTCTGGTATTAGATATCTGGTGTCTGGTATTAGGTATCTGGTGTCTGGTATTAGGTATCTGGTGTCTAGTATTAGTTATCTGGTGTCTGGTATTAGTTTCTGGTGTCTGGTATTAGGAATCTGCTGTCTGGTATTAGTTTCTGGTGTCTGGTATTAGTTATCTGGTATCTGGTATTAGTTTCTGGTGTCTGGTTTTAGTTATCTGGTGTCTGGTATTAGTTTTTGGTGTCTGGTATTAGTTATCTGGTGTCTGGTATTAGTGATCTGGTGTCTGGTATTAGTTTCTGGTGTCTGGTATTAGATATCTGGTGTCTGGTATTAGGTATCTGGTGTCTGGTATTAGGTATCTGGTGTCTGGTATTAATTATCTGCTGTCTGGTATTAGATATCTGGTGTCTGGTATTAGTTATCTGGAGTCTGGTATTAGATATCTGGTGTCTGGTATTAGTTATCTGGTGTCTGGTATTAGTTATCTGGTGTCTGGTATTAGTTTCTGGTGTCTGGTATTAGTTATCTGGTGTCTGGTATTAGTTTCTGGTGTCTGGTATTAGGAATCTGGTGTCTGGTATTAGTTTCTGGTGTCTGGTATTAGTTATCTGGTGTCTGGTATTAGTTTTTGGTGTCTGGTATTAGTTATCTGGTGTCTGGTATTAGTTTCTGGTGTCTGGTATTAGGAATCTGCTGTCTGGTATTAGTTTTTGGTGTCTGGTATTAGTTATCTGGTATCTGGTTTTAGTTTCTGGTGTCTGGTATTAGTTATCTGGTGTCTGGTATTAGTTTTTGGTATCTGGTATTAGGAATCTGCTGTCTAGTATTAGTTTCTGGTGTCTGGTATTAGTTATCTGGTGTCTGGTATTAGTTATCTGGTGTCTGGTATTAGTTATGTGGTGTCTGGTATTAGTTTCTGGTGTCTGGTATTAGTTATCTGGTGTCTGGTATTAGTGATCTGGTGTCTGGTATTAGTTTCTGGTGTCTGCTATTAGGTATCTGGTGTCTGGTATTAGGTATCTGGTGTCTGGTATTAGTTATCTGCTGTCTGGTATTAGATATCTGGTGTCTGGTATTAGTTATCTGGAGTCTGGTATTAGATATCTGGTGTCTGGTATTAGTTATCTGGTGTCTGGTATTAGTTATCTGGTGTCTGGTATTAGTTTCTGGTGTCTGGTATTAGATATCTGGTGTCTGGTATTAGTTATCTGGTGTCTGGTATTAGTTATCTGGTGTCTGGTATTAGTTATCTGGTGTCTGGTATTAGTTTCTGGTGTCTGGTATTAGATATCTGGTGTCTGGTATTAGTTTCTGGTGTCTGGTATTAGTTATCTGGTGTCTGGTATTAGTTTCTGGTGTCTGGTATTAGTTATCTGGTGTCTGGTATTAGTTATCTGGTGTCTGGTATTAGATATCTGGTGTCTGTTATTAGATATCTGGTGTCTGGTATTAGTTATCTGGTGTCTGGTATTAGTTATCTGGTGTCTGGTATTAGTTTATGGTGTCTGGTATTAGATATCTGGTGTCTGGTATTAGTTATCTGGTGTCTGGTATTAGTTTCTGGTGTCTGGTATTAGATATCTGGTGTCTGGTATTAGTTATCTGGTGTCTGGTATTAGTGATCTGGTGTCTGGTATTAGTTTCTGGTGTCTGGTATTAGATATCTGGTGTTTGGTATTAGGTATCTGGTGTCTGGTATTAGGTATCTGGTGTCTGGTATTAGTTATCTGGTGTCTGGTATTAGTTTCTGGTGTCTGGTATTAGGAATCTGCTGTCTGGTATTAGTTTCTGGTGTCTGGTATTAGTTATCTGGTATCTGGTATTAGTTTCTGGTGTCTGGTATTAGTTATCTGGTGTCTGGTATTAGTTTTTGGTGTCTGGTATTAGTTATCTGGTGTCTGGTATTAGTGATCTGGTGTCTGGTATTAGTTTCTGGTGTCTGGTATTAGATATCTGGTGTCTGGTATTAGGTATCTGGTGTCTGGTATTAGGTATCTGGTGTCTGGTATTAGTTATCTGCTGTCTGGTATTAGATATCTGGTGTCTGGTATTAGTTATCTGGAGTCTGGTATTAGATATCTGGTGTCTGGTATTAGTTATCTGGTGTCTGGTATTAGTTATCTGGTGTCTGGTATTAGTTTCTGGTGTCTGGTATTAGTTATCTGGTGTCTGGTATTAGTTTCTGGTGTCTGGTATTAGGAATCTGGTGTCTGGTATTAGTTTCTGGTGTCTGGTATTAGTTATCTGGTGTCTGGTATTAGTTATCTGGTGTCTGGTATTAGTTATCTGGTGTCTGGTATTAGTTTCTGGTGTCTGGTATTAGGAATCTGCTGTCTGGTATTAGTTTCTGGTGTCTGGTATTAGTTATCTGGTATCTGGTTTTAGTTTCTGGTGTCTGGTATTAGTTATCTGGTGTCTGGTATTAGTTTTTGGTATCTGGTATTAGGAATCTGCTGTCTAGTATTAGTTATCTGGTGTCTGGTATTAGTTTTTGGTATCTGGTATTAGGAATCTGCTGTCTAGTATTAGTTTCTGGTGTCTGGTATTAGTTATCTGGTGTCTGGTATTAGTTATCTGGTGTCTGGTATTAGTTATGTGGTGTCTGGTATTAGTTTCTGGTGTCTGGTTTTAGTTATCTGGTGCCTGGTATTAGTGATCTGGTGTCTGGTATTAGTTTCTGGTGTCTGGTATTAGTTATCTGGAGTCTGGTATTAGATATCTGGTGTCTGGTATTAGTTATCTGGTGTCTGGTATTAGTTATCTGGTGTCTGGTATTAGTTTCTGGTGTCTGGTATTAGATATCTGTTGTCTGGTATTAGTTATCTGGTGTCTGGTATTAGTTATCTGGTGTCTGGTATTAGTTATCTGGTGTCTGGTATTAGTTTCTGGTGTCTGGTATTAGATATCTGGTGTCTGGTATTAGTTTCTGGTGTCTGGTATTAGTTATCTGGTGTCTGGTATTAGTTATCTGGTGTCTGGTGTTAGATATCTGGTGTCTGGTATTAGTTATCTGGTGTCTGGTATTAGTTATCTGGTGTCTGGTGTTAGATATCTGGTGTCTGGTATTAGATATCTGGTGTCTGGTATTAGTTACCTGGTGTCTGGTATTAGTTATCTGGTGTCTGGTATTAGTTTATGGTGTCTGGTATTAGATATCTGGTGTCTGGTATTAGTAATCTGGTGTCTGGTATTAGTTTCTGGTGTCTGGTATTATATATCTGGTGTCTGGTATTAGTTATCTGGTGTCTGGTATTAGTTATCTGGTGTCTGGTATTAGTATCTGGTATCTGGTATTAGTTATCTGGTGTCTGGTATTAGTTATCTGGTGTCTGTTATTAGTTTCTGGTGTCTGGTATTAGTTATCTGGTGTCTGGTATTAGGAATGTGTTGTCTGGTATTAGTTTCTGGTGTCTGGTATTAGTTATCTGGTGTCTGGTATTAGTTTCTGGTGTCTGGTATTAGTTATCTGGTGTCTGGTATTAGTTATCTGGTGTCTGGTATTAGTTATCTGGTATTAGTTTTTGGTGTCTGGTATTAGTTATCTGGTGTCTGGTATTAGGTATCTGCTGTCTGGTATTAGTAATCTGGTGTCTGGTATTAGTTATCTGGTGTCTGGTATTAGTTTCTGGTGTCTGGTGTTAGATATCTGGTGTCTGGTATTAGTTATCTGGTGTCAGGTAAGTAGTAGTGAAATGCCAATCCTGGCGCCGATTAAAATTGTGAAATTTGGGTAATTAAAATTTGAAATTTGAGAATTTCAGTACAAAATTTTAAAATTTGGGTAATTAAAATTTTAAAATTTTAAAATTCTTGGAAATTTGTGAAATTTGATACCCTACGAGGGTGGGTCAATAAGTCCGTCCAACTTTTTGTTTACATAAGGAATTTTTTGTTTACATAAGGGGTTTTGTTTGTTTAATACATACGAGGGTGGTTTAATAAGTCCAGTTTTTTATTACCGTGGGAATTTGTATGTGTGTATGTTTGTGGGGTGGATTAAGGGGTTTCATAAGATTAATATTTCATAAGTATATATGCCGACGGGAAAATCATGAATATGATTTTTCCTTATACTAATGGGCGTGAAATAGTGAAAATTATTTTTTCCTTATGCCTACGGCAATGTATGAATATTTTTCCTAATGCCTACGGCAATGCATGAAAATTTTTCCTAATGCCTACGGCAATACATGAATATTTTTCCTAATGCCTACGGCAATATATGAATATTTTTCCTAAGGCCTACGGCAATATATGAATATTTTTCATAATGCCTACGGCAATACATGGTTATTATATTTTCCAAATGCCGACGGCAAAACATGATTATTATTTTCTAATACCAAAGGGAAAATTGCCAGTGTTGCAAGTCTGTAGAAATTTAAGTCTTATAGTGATTTGGGGTATGTGAGGGTGTTGTTGTACGAGTAACAGTATCCATGGGAATTTGTGGATGTGTCTGTCTGGGGGAATTTCAGCGAGGCTGTTATTGGGAGGGGGTGCGGTGTAGTTGAGGTTGATCGACTGCGTGTATGTATGTCTATATGCTTGTAGGTGCTTAAGGCTGACCGTGATTTAAGAGAGGTGAGGATGTTGTTGTAATATGTATACGTTGGAATCTGTGTGTATGTATGTCTGTGAAAATTTAAGGCTGATCATGATTTAGGGTAGGTGAGGTGGGTGTAGTAAAATGTCTGTGTGTATGTACATATGTTTGTAGAAGTTTAATAATATTAGTGATTTGAGGATAGGTGAGGGTGTTGTCGTACGAGTGATATGTATGCGTGGGAATCTGTATGCATGTTCGTAGGAGTTTAAGGCTGATCGTGATTTGTGATGTTGTCAGTGTTGTTTGTAGGAATGACCGTGAGAATTTTTTTATGTATATCTATAGGAATTTAAGGTTGGCCGTGTTTTGTGAGGGGTGGTGTGTTGTTGAAATAATTTGAATTTTTCTTAGATGAAATCTGGTATATGTGCGTGTGTGTGCGTATGATTTTCTCACGCTAGTTGTTTTATGTACGTAGAAATAAATTGTATTCAATATCGAGATTTGGTTCTATAAAATATTTTCATATATCTGATACATATACATAAGTATATTTTCATACTCAAGGTTGCTGGGTATTTTGTCATGCTTAAAATTATCCAGCTTTAAAGTCTGCCTGCGAGAAATTTGTTTATATTACAGATTTTGTTTATTTAACTACGTCCGGCTTCTTTCGCTGAACTTCTTTTCATACGATCATGGAAATTTATAGTTTCTCTGTCCATAATAAGGTCGTTTAGCTTGGGCATGTGCTCTGACTGAATGGTTTGCGTTGTTCATATATTTTTATGATGTAGATATGTAAGTGTGATTGTCAAGATCTAATAAATATTTGAGTATTGATAAGAAATTTGATATTATGTGTACATACATATCTACAAATTGATTTTATGTATGTATGTACATATGTATGTACATACAAATAAGTGTTTGCCTCCGTGTTTGAATACATTTTTTTGTTTTTGTTGTTGTTGTAAATATTCGCCTGGTCTTTTATGTATAGATGTCAAATATCTTCATAGTTTTTTTTTTTATTTGAAATTAAAAAAACGTTGTTTTAACTTTTATCTGTATTTACTTAATAGTTTGTGAGGATTTGCTGTTTTAAGTAAAACTAAATTCCTTAAGATACATACTTTAGAATAATAGTAACTATAATAGAAATATTTCCTATATTTAATGTACATTTGTTTAAAGTTGATGCAGCTTATCTTCATTCTTAGAAATATTTTGATATAAAATTTTTTCCAGCCGTAGGCTTTTTTCATCACCTTTTACATTTATTTTAGAACATCTTGCATTGCCTTTTATACATTTATAAACATTTTTAAATGAAACTGATCCAGTAGTCCAGCTTATGTAATGATAGTTTTTTGTTAGCCAGCTTGCTTCTTTTTTTTATTTTTTATTGATTATTGAGTTTTATAATGAAATCATTATATTCATAATTGTTGAAAACAATTGCTACTTCTTTTGCGATGAAATCATTTGAATTACTTTTGAAACATTGTACGTATATAAAAATTATGTTGTTTTCCATATTACTCAATTTATAAGACTTTTCGAACTTGTCCTTTGATGGGTATATACATATGTATTCTATTATACGATCATGAATAAGAATACAGTAAGCTGATTTCTTTGCTTACTATTTCAAATTAAAATTTTATTCAATTGCCCCGCTATTGAATAAAAGGAGCTTTTATCTTAAACTCTGGTACAGGTAGAAACGCATGAGATTCTTTCATATACTACCTTTGCTGGAATCTTAGATACATATAATAACTATATAGAATTGCATTACGTTTATTTTTAAATTTTATGTTAGGATTATCATCATATGGATATGAGACTGAACTTAAATGTACTTTTAAATTAGTTAATTCATAATGAATAATCTTATTTTCTTCTTGAATAGCGAACAACAGAAAACGAAGTCGTTTTCTTACAATTTAGGTCTAACCTCTCAACTGGTCCTCTAGTATACAATATGACTTTATATGTCAACATTTCTGTCTCCTCTTTGTCAGCGTTAGGGATAATTAAATTTTAAACTTTTTATTCTTCAAATTGTGTTACTTCATACTGATAATATGTTTAAGTACATTAGTAATGTACGAGTATATGTTTATTTTATGACGGGTCCCTATGGCTTTTATTTGATGTTCTAGATGAAGTGATTTTTTTTTTTCTAATTTTATTAAAGTTTAGCGTATTGCGTATATATTTCTAATATATTTAAGTGAGCTTTTTGTACCTGTCAGACAGAGTGTACGTATCAGTTGATCAGTCAGTCTCTCTTTTTATTTTATTAATTTTTTCTTCTAATGTGTCACTACTATTTTTTCAGATTTTACTACTTGAAATAGAAAATATTTATATAATTTTAAGAGTATTAATATATACATACATATAGGTAAATATATGTATGTACGTAAAAATTAGTTCATATACAAAGAAATACATCTTTAATAATCAACTATTCTAGAAAATCGATCTAAGATAACACATTTACCTCCATCATCATTTCACCGTCAGTGTTTTCATAAAGTTTTAGAAACATTGGAATATCTATGTTTAGGAGAATTTTTACTTCAAGTGTTTCTATATAAGATTTGGTGTTTGACCCCTTGACGTTATTGTGGTTAACGTAGGCTGCGTTGTATCACATTCAGATCTAATAATTTCTCACTTAGAAAAGGTCCTCATTACCATCAATCATACCTGTATATAATACATTCATGAGTTGAGTTGATCTAGATACAATTGCTGTCTACAAATTAATGATTAGAAAAAGCTTTCTCATCACATTCTAACAGGTTTAATATTTTGCTAGCATGCATGCTTTAGCATGCTATTCTATCAATAGTGAGGCGAGAGTCCGACATTTAGTGGTGTTTCAATTAAAAATCTATACAATTAGAATTACGAATTCACTCTTTTGAATTTTTAACAAAGTAGATACATATGTATGTATGTATTTCATTTGCCGCAAACTCTTAAAATTTCTGTACTTATAAAAGTATGATGTCAGGAATTTTTTTAAATCATACATGCCTCGGCATGCTTCCAATATTTTTCTCGGTAAATTTATTTCATACTCATACAGATACAGATATAAAGTAAGATCTGTTTACATTCCATTTTACAATTTATGCATGCTTCAGCATGATTCTAGTTGAAGTCTGTATTTATTTAGTAAGTTTGTTTGATACCCATTCATACACATGTACATTGTTAAAGATTGGATATCAAAATCCAATTTTCTTAGTTTATCTAGAAATGAACAAAGTGAATATCTTTTATAATAACCATATTCACACTTTAAAATTTTGTGTGCTAGAGCTTTCGAAATGGAAAATGTACACCTTTTACTACAAAAAGTGATAATATGATGTGTTGCTGAATATTTTGAACTCTTAAGTTTTCACAATATTTCATACAGACCATCAAGCTTAGAGAATTCTAGTATATTAAGCTATTTATCTTCCCTGAGACCTAAAATTCCTAATCAATCCTTCAAAAAACCAATACAAATTAGATTTATCCTTTTTAATTTTATTTATATTTTCATTGAATTTCAACATTTTGTACCTCTTCAAATTACTGTATACTGTATTTTGCACCTTTTTCTCATTCGTTGAGTTAACTTTAATCGCAAATATTTTAATGATGTCGTGAACTTTTCTATTGTAGGCATTAAGTAAATCTTTGTGTATATCAATCCACTTATATGAACCATTATAGCTAAATTCTTAACACATAATTCCTTTTAATGATCTATTAATTTATTCTACTATTGATGCTTTCATATTATGAAATTTTTAATCCTCTGTTTATACATGAATTTTGCAGTGTTTATTAAAAATTCTTTACCAACATCTATATGTATTTTTTTGTTTTGATACTCATATCATTTCAAAAATATTTTCCATTGCCTTGGTTTTTTTCGAGTGCAGCTTTTATTTTCAATGATACTCACAATATAAATTTTGAGAATGTGTCAGTTACAGTCAGCAAAAAATCAATAATTTCTATTTTCTCTAGAATAGCTACCCAGTTCACCTAAATCAGCTCCATAAAAGATCATCTATTCCATTCATTACATCACTACAATAGACAAACAATTTTATAAATTTATTATGGATTACGTTTACTAAATTTCTTTTTAAGGACATTGAGTTGTTTTACAGTTTTTTGGCGAGTGTTGTGATCTACTTGATAAATTTTCAGATATTTATACTAAAATGTAGTTAATTTTCCAATCTATAAATTTTATCGCTCAGCTCTTCAATTTGTTTGTCAAAAGATGATTTAATTTTTAGAATGTCTTTTTCAATTTTATACCTATCTTCTATCGTTAATTTTATTTCACACTCCACTTATTAATTCATCCTTTAGTTTCTCGATTTGAGTTTCCAGAAACAATTTACTGATAACATTGTTCACCGTCAGTGAACATTGTATACATTGGTAGAAATTATATATTTTATTTAGTTTTCAAAATCAAATTTGTCATACTATTTTCACGTTTTATCAATCATTAAAGAAAATAAACCCACTTTTAAGCCCCATATTTGATCATCAACTTGTATTTTATCTTTATTCAGTTTTAGATTTCTATCACCAAATTTCCACTCATTATTGAAGTCTTTATGTGAGTCATAGTTTGTATGTAATGCATTTCATCCTTCCCAGACTAATAAGTCAATATAAGCATCTTCGATGTTGGAAGGCCGTGAGTAAAAATCATCTTCTTCTTCTTCATCGTCATAATCATTCTCAGTATTAGCATCATTAAATAAGATGGTATTATCAAATATTGTTCCTTTTGAAAGTTTCTTTAACTTGTCTCTATCTTGAGTGATGGTTTTTCAGACTTTAAACTTGTATTATTTTCAACTTCTGTCTTCATTTTACTTTGTTCTTTCTTGTGTAATCTTTCAATATTTTTAGAACTATTTATGAATTCTTTGAGAGGTTCTGTTATAGGATCAAATATATCTCTTAGTTGTTCACGTGTATCTATTTCACCAGTTTTTATACTACGAAGCTTTTTCTTCAAGACACTTCTTATCAACACCGTTTTAAAATTTTCTCATCCATGTTTAATAATAGCAAATAAGAGGTATCAGCTATTAGATCAGGTATCACCTATTAGATCAGGTATCAGCTATCAGATCAGCTTATCAGGAGCTGCTCTGGTTTTCAGATCATCTTATTAGGAGCTGGTCTGATTTTTAGATCAGCTTATCAGGAGCTGGTCTGGTTTTCAGATCAGCTTATCAGGACCTGATCTGGTTTTCAGATCAGCTTTTCAGGACCTGGTCTGGTTTTCAGATCAGCTTTTCAGGACCTGATCTGGTTTTCAGATCAGCTTTTCAGGACCTGATCTGGTTTTCAGATCAGCTTTTCAGGACCTGGTCTGGTTTTCAGATCAGCTTTTCAGGACCTGATCTGGTTTTCAGATCACCTTTTCAGGACCTGATCTGGTTTTCAGATCAGCTTATCAGGAGCTGGTCTGGTTTTCAGATCAGCTTATCAGGAGCTGGTCTGGTTTTCAGATCAGCTTATCAGGACCTGATCTGGTTTTAAGATCAGGTTATCAGGTATCAGATCAGGTTATCGGACAGCTGATCTGTAAAATAGATCAGGTTATCAGGAGCTGTTAAGATTGTCACATCAGATTATCTGTTTTAAATTGGGTCATCAGATTACAAGTAGCTGGACATTTATAAAATTTAGATGAATGAAATTTAAGGCCAGATAAAATGCGAAAAACTATACTGTTATGTAGTCAAATTGTTTTCTATGACGATCATCACTTAATTCAGTATCTTTCCTTATAATCAAAATTCCATATTTTTAATTCCAACACGATTTATATTTTTCTCATATTACTTAAACATTCTAACTACATTATGATTATTTCCTATCAAATATTTGGTGATTCTAGTATAAGTTTGACATTAGTAGAATGCATCAACATTCTTATCTTACCCCATACAAAAATATGCTTCTCACACACAACATGGTTAAATATCGTATTGGTATTACTTCTAGATTTCTTAAAAGAAATAACAGATTCATTATCTGTAAATGTGTAATACCCATGACTTTCATTAATGAAATTAATTTCTACAGGTATTTATATTTAGGTTGTTAGAGAGATTTTGAGTTTAAATATGAAGATGTTTTCAAGTTTTAGTCCTTTAGAACTGTCTAGCCAACCAATCATAATATTATTATTTTTTTATTTATTTTTTATTTATTTTTTTTTACCAATTTAACAGACCAACTATTGTTGCACGAATAAAAATTGATAGAAGGGATCTATGATTTATTTTTGAGCTAACGTTTGATGACTCATCAAAATTTCATACCAAGGTATTTTTATGTTGTTTTGACTATGAGTATGGATCAATATTTATGAAATACCTTTCTTAAATATTGGTGCATGCACATAGTCAAAACAAAGTATGCTTTAAGTGTTTAAAACCAGTATTACCATAAAAATGGTGGTTTTAAACTCTTAAAATATACTTTGTTTTACTAACCCCATTTTGTAACTAAATACATTTCATAAATATTGAAGCATACTCAGAGTCAAAATATCCTTTGTTTTGAGTATGAGTATGGCTCAGAGTCAAAATATCCTTTGTTTTGAGTATGAGTATGGCTCATTATCTCTTATTATAGAAAAAAAAATAGTATGATTATTTCTATAGTAATAGATAATATTTATAAAATGTATTTAGTTACAAAATGTGGTTAGTAAAACAACATAAATATACCTTGGTATGAAATTTTGGTGATTCATCTATATTTCGTACCATCCTATTTTTAGGTTGTTTTGACTATAAGTATGTACCAATATTTATGAAATGTATTTCATAAATATTATCACTTATTATAGAAAAAATAAAATAATATAGCTATATGATATCAGAAAATATTTTCGGGTATCATATAGCTATATTATTTTATTTTTCCTATAATAAGAGATAATGGTACCTACGCATAGTCAAAACAAAGTATATTTTAAGAGCTTAAAACCAGTATTGTCATACAAAATACTGATTTTAAACTGTTAAAATATACTTTGTTTTACTAACCACATTTTTTGTAACTAAATGCATTTCATAAATATTAACGCATACTCATACTCAAAACAAATGATATTTTTATGTTGTTTTGATTGTGAGTATGGAGCATTATCTGTTATTATAAAAAATAAAATAATGCAGCCACACGATTTTAGAAAATATTTTCTGAAATCGAATAGCTGTATTATTTTATTTTTTATAATAAGAGATAATATTTATAAAATGTATTTAGTTACACAAAAGCGGTTAGTAAAACAACCTAAATATAGGATGGCACGAAATTTTGATGAGTCATCAAACGTTAGCTCAAAAATAAATCATAGATCCCTTCTATCAATTTTTATTCGTGCAACAATAGTTGGTCTGTTAAATTGGTAAAAAAAAAAATAAATAAAAAATAAATAAAAAAATAATAATATTATGATTGGTTGGCTAGACAGTTCTAAAGGACTAAAACTTGAAAACATCTTCATATTTAAACTCAAAATCTCTATATCAACCCAAATATAAATACCTGTAGAAATTAATTTCATTAATGAAAGTCATGGGTATTACACATTTACAGATAATGAATCTGTTATTTCTTTTAAGAAATCTAGAAGTAATACCAATACGATATTTAACCATGTTGTGTGTGAGAAGCATATTTTTGTATGGGGTAAGATAAGAATGTTGATGCATTCTACTAATGTCAAACTTATACTAGAATCACCAAATATTTGATAGGAAATAATCATAATGTAGTTAGAATGTTTAAGTAATATGAGAAAAATATAAATCGTGTTGGAATTAAAAATATGGAATTTTGATTATAAGGAAAGATACTGAATTAAGTGATGATCGTCATAGAAAACAATTTGACTACATAACAGTATAGTTTTTCGCATTTTATCTGGCCTTAAATTTCATTCATCTAAATTTTATAAATGTCCAGCTACTTGTAATCTGATGACCCAATTTAAAACAGATAATCTGATGTGACAATCTTAACAGCTCCTGATAACCTGATCTATTTTACAGATCAGCTGTCCGATAACCTGATCTGATACCTGATAACCTGATCTTAAAACCAGATCAGGTCCTGATAAGCTGATCTGAAAACCAGACCAGCTCCTGATAAGCTGATCTGAAAACCAGACCAGCTCCTGATAAGCTGATCTGAAAACCAGATCAGGTCCTGAAAAGGTGATCTGAAAACCAGATCAGGTCCTGAAAAGCTGATCTGAAAACCAGACCAGGTCCTGAAAAGCTGATCTGAAAACCAGATCAGGTCCTGAAAAGCTGATCTGAAAACCAGATCAGGTCCTGAAAAGCTGATCTGAAAACCAGACCAGGTCCTGAAAAGCTGATCTGAAAACCAGATCAGGTCCTGATAAGCTGATCTGAAAACCAGACCAGCTCCTGATAAGCTGATCTAAAAATCAGACCAGCTCCTAATAAGATGATCTGAAAACCAGAGCAGCTCCTGATAAGCTGATCTGATAGCTGATACCTGATCTAATAGGTGATACCTGATCTAATAGCTGATACCTCTTATTTGCTATTATTAAACATGGATGAGAAAATTTTAAAACGGTGTTGATAAGAAGTGTCTTGAAGAAAAAGCTTCGTAGTATAAAAACTGGTGAAATAGATACACGTGAACAACTAAGAGATATATTTGATCCTATAACAGAACCTCTCAAAGAATTCATAAATAGTTCTAAAAATATTGAAAGATTACACAAGAAAGAACAAAGTAAAATGAAGACAGAAGTTGAAAATAATACAAGTTTAAAGTCTGAAAAACCATCACTCAAGATAGAGACAAGTTAAAGAAACTTTCAAAAGGAACAATATTTGATAATACCATCTTATTTAATGATGCTAATACTGAGAATGATTATGACGATGAAGAAGAAGAAGATGATTTTTACTCACGGCCTTCCAACATCGAAGATGCTTATATTGACTTATTAGTCTGGGAAGGATGAAATGCATTACATACAAACTATGACTCACATAAAGACTTCAATAATGAGTGGAAATTTGGTGATAGAAATCTAAAACTGAATAAAGATAAAATACAAGTTGATGATCAAATATGGGGCTTAAAAGTGGGTTTATTTTCTTTAATGATTGATAAAACGTGAAAATAGTATGACAAATTTGATTTTGAAAACTAAATAAAATATATAATTTCTACCAATGTATACAATGTTCACTGACGGTGAACAATGTTATCAGTAAATTGTTTCTGGAAACTCAAATCGAGAAACTAAAGGATGAATTAATAAGTGGAGTGTGAAATAAAATTAACGATAGAAGATAGGTATAAAATTGAAAAAGACATTCTAAAAATTAAATCATCTTTTGACAAACAAATTGAAGAGCTGAGCGATAAAATTTATAGATTGGAAAATTAACTACATTTTAGTATAAATATCTGAAAATTTATCAAGTAGATCACAACACTCGCCAAAAAACTGTAAAACAACTCAATGTCCTTAAAAAGAAATTTAGTAAACGTAATCCATAATAAATTTATAAAATTGTTTGTCTATTGTAGTGATGTAATGAATGGAATAGATGATCTTTTATGGAGCTGATTTAGGTGAACTGGGTAGCTATTCTAGAGAAAATAGAAATTATTGATTTTTTGCTGACTGTAACTGACACATTCTCAAAATTTATATTGTGAGTATCATTGAAAATAAAAGCTGCACTCGAAAAAAACCAAGGCAATGGAAAATATTTTTGAAATGATATGAGTATCAAAACAAAAAAATACATATAGATGTTGGTAAAGAATTTTTAATAAACACTGCAAAATTCATGTATAAACAGAGGATTAAAAATTTCATAATATGAAAGCATCAATAGTAGAATAAATTAATAGATCATTAAAAGGAATTATGTGTTAAGAATTTAGCTATAATGGTTCATATAAGTGGATTGATATACACAAAGATTTACTTAATGCCTACAATAGAAAAGTTCACGACATCATTAAAATATTTGCGATTAAAGTTAACTCAACGAATGAGAAAAAGGTGCAAAATACAGTATACAGTAATTTGAAGAGGTACAAAATGTTGAAATTCAATGAAAATATAAATAAAATTAAAAAGGATAAATCTAATTTGTATTGGTTTTTTGAAGGATTGATTAGGAATTTTAGGTCTCAGGGAAGATAAATAGCTTAATATACTAGAATTCTCTAAGCTTGATGGTCTGTATGAAATATTGTGAAAACTTAAGAGTTCAAAATATTCAGCAACACATCATATTATCACTTTTTGTAGTAAAAGGTGTACATTTTCCATTTCGAAAGCTCTAGCACACAAAATTTTAAAGTGTGAATATGGTTATTATAAAAGATATTCACTTTGTTCATTTCTAGATAAACTAAGAAAATTGGATTTTGATATCCAATCTTTAACAATGTACATGTGTATGAATGGGTATCAAACAAACTTACTAAATAAATACAGACTTCAACTAGAATCATGCTGAAGCATGCATAAATTGTAAAATGGAATGTAAACAGATCTTACTTTATATCTGTATCTGTATGAGTATGAAATAAATTTACCGAGAAAAATATTGGAAGCATGCCGAGGCATGTATGATTTAAAAAAATTCCTGACATCATACTTTTATAAGTACAGAAATTTTAAGAGTTTGCGGCAAATGAAATACATACATACATATGTATCTACTTTGTTAAAAATTCAAAAGAGTGAATTCGTAATTCTAATTGTATAGATTTTTAATTGAAACACCACTAAATGTCGGACTCTCGCCTCACTATTGATAGAATAGCATGCTAAAGCATGCATGCTAGCAAAATATTAAACCTGTTAGAATGTGATGAGAAAGCTTTTTCTAATCATTAATTTGTAGACAGCAATTGTATCTAGATCAACTCAACTCATGAATGTATTATATACAGGTATGATTGATGGTAATGAGGACCTTTTCTAAGTGAGAAATTATTAGATCTGAATGTGATACAACGCAGCCTACGTTAACCACAATAACGTCAAGGGGTCAAACACCAAATCTTATATAGAAACACTTGAAGTAAAAATTCTCCTAAACATAGATATTCCAATGTTTCTAAAACTTTATGAAAACACTGACGGTGAAATGATGATGGAGGTAAATGTGTTATCTTAGATCGATTTTCTAGAATAGTTGATTATTAAAGATGTATTTCTTTGTATATGAACTAATTTTTACGTACATACATATATTTACCTATATGTATGTATATATTAATACTCTTAAAATTATATAAATATTTTCTATTTCAAGTAGTAAAATCTGAAAAAATAGTAGTGACACATTAGAAGAAAAAATTAATAAAATAAAAAGAGAGACTGACTGATCAACTGATACGTACACTCTGTCTGACAGGTACAAAAAGCTCACTTAAATATATTAGAAATATATACGCAATACGCTAAACTTTAATAAAATTAGAAAAAAAAAAATCACTTCATCTAGAACATCAAATAAAAGCCATAGGGACCCGTCATAAAATAAACATATACTCGTACATTACTAATGTACTTAAACATATTATCAGTATGAAGTAACACAATTTGAAGAATAAAAAGTTTAAAATTTAATTATCCCTAACGCTGACAAAGAGGAGACAGAAATGTTGACATATAAAGTCATATTGTATACTAGAGGACCAGTTGAGAGGTTAGACCTAAATTGTAAGAAAACGACTTCGTTTTCTGTTGTTCGCTATTCAAGAAGAAAATAAGATTATTCATTATGAATTAACTAATTTAAAAGTACATTTAAGTTCAGTCTCATATCCATATGATGATAATCCTAACATAAAATTTAAAAATAAACGTAATGCAATTCTATATAGTTATTATATGTATCTAAGATTCCAGCAAAGGTAGTATATGAAAGAATCTCATGCGTTTCTACCTGTACCAGAGTTTAAGATAAAAGCTCCTTTTATTCAATAGCGGGGCAATTGAATAAAATTTTAATTTGAAATAGTAAGCAAAGAAATCAGCTTACTGTATTCTTATTCATGATCGTATAATAGAATACATATGTATATACCCATCAAAGGACAAGTTCGAAAAGTCTTATAAATTGAGTAATATGGAAAACAACATAATTTTTATATACGTACAATGTTTCAAAAGTAATTCAAATGATTTCATCGCAAAAGAAGTAGCAATTGTTTTCAACAATTATGAATATAATGATTTCATTATAAAACTCAATAATCAATAAAAAATAAAAAAAAGAAGCAAGCTGGCTAACAAAAAACTATCATTACATAAGCTGGACTACTGGATCAGTTTCATTTAAAAATGTTTATAAATGTATAAAAGGCAATGCAAGATGTTCTAAAATAAATGTAAAAGGTGATGAAAAAAGCCTACGGCTGGAAAAAATTTTATATCAAAATATTTCTAAGAATGAAGATAAGCTGCATCAACTTTAAACAAATGTACATTAAATATAGGAAATATTTCTATTATAGTTACTATTATTCTAAAGTATGTATCTTAAGGAATTTAGTTTTACTTAAAACAGCAAATCCTCACAAACTATTAAGTAAATACAGATAAAAGTTAAAACAACGTTTTTTTAATTTCAAATAAAAAAAAAAACTATGAAGATATTTGACATCTATACATAAAAGACCAGGCGAATATTTACAACAACAACAAAAACAAAAAAATGTATTCAAACACGGAGGCAAACACTTATTTGTATGTACATACATATGTACATACATACATAAAATCAATTTGTAGATATGTATGTACACATAATATCAAATTTCTTATCAATACTCAAATATTTATTAGATCTTGACAATCACACTTACATATCTACATCATAAAAATATATGAACAACGCAAACCATTCAGTCAGAGCACATGCCCAAGCTAAACGACCTTATTATGGACAGAGAAACTATAAATTTCCATGATCGTATGAAAAGAAGTTCAGCGAAAGAAGCCGGACGTAGTTAAATAAACAAAATCTGTAATATAAACAAATTTCTCGCAGGCAGACTTTAAAGCTGGATAATTTTAAGCATGACAAAATACCCAGCAACCTTGAGTATGAAAATATACTTATGTATATGTATCAGATATATGAAAATATTTTATAGAACCAAATCTCGATATTGAATACAATTTATTTCTACGTACATAAAACAACTAGCGTGAGAAAATCATACGCACACACACGCACATATACCAGATTTCATCTAAGAAAAATTCAAATTATTTCAACAACACACCACCCCTCACAAAACACGGCCAACCTTAAATTCCTATAGATATACATAAAAAAATTCTCACGGTCATTCCTACAAACAACACTGACAACATCACAAATCACGATCAGCCTTAAACTCCTACGAACATGCATACAGATTCCCACGCATACATATCACTCGTACGACAACACCCTCACCTATCCTCAAATCACTAATATTATTAAACTTCTACAAACATATGTACATACACACAGACATTTTACTACACCCACCTCACCTACCCTAAATCATGATCAGCCTTAAATTTTCACAGACATACATACACACAGATTCCAACGTATACATATTACAACAACATCCTCACCTCTCTTAAATCACGGTCAGCCTTAAGCACCTACAAGCATATAGACATACATACACGCAGTCGATCAACCTCAACTACACCGCACCCCCTCCCAATAACAGCCTCGCTGAAATTCCCCCAGACAGACACATCCACAAATTCCCATGGATACTGTTACTCGTACAACAACACCCTCACATACCCCAAATCACTATAAGACTTAAATTTCTACAGACTTGCAACACTGGCAATTTTCCCTTTGGTATTAGAAAATAATAATCATGTTTTGCCGTCGGCATTTGGAAAATATAATAACCATGTATTGCCGTAGGCATTATGAAAAATATTCATATATTGCCGTAGGCCTTAGGAAAAATATTCATATATTGCCGTAGGCATTAGGAAAAATATTCATGTATTGCCGTAGGCATTAGGAAAAATTTTCATGCATTGCCGTAGGCATTAGGAAAAATATTCATACATTGCCGTAGGCATAAGGAAAAAATAATTTTCACTATTTCACGCCCATTAGTATAAGGAAAAATCATATTCATGATTTTCCCGTCGGCATATATACTTATGAAATATTAATCTTATGAAACCCCTTAATCCACCCCACAAACATACACACATACAAATTCCCACGGTAATAAAAAACTGGACTTATTAAACCACCCTCGTATGTATTAAACAAACAAAACCCCTTATGTAAACAAAAAATTCCTTATGTAAACAAAAAGTTGGACGGACTTATTGACCCACCCTCGTAGGGTATCAAATTTCACAAATTTCCAAGAATTTTAAAATTTTAAAATTTTAATTACCCAAATTTTAAAATTTTGTACTGAAATTCTCAAATTTCAAATTTTAATTACCCAAATTTCACAATTTTAATCGGCGCCAGGATTGGCATTTCACTACTACTCAGGTATTAGTTATCTGGTGTCTGGTATTAGTTTCTGGTGTCTGGTATTATATATCTGGTGTCTGGTATTAGTTATCTGGTGTCTGGTATTAGTTATCTGGTGTCTGGTATTAGTTATCTGGTGTCTGGTATTAGTTTCTGGTGTCTGGTATTAGTTATCTGGTGTCTGATATTAGGAATCTAGTGTCTATTGTTAGTTATCTGGTGTCTGGTATTAGTTATCTGGTGTCTGGTATTAGTTTCTGGTGTCTGGTATTAGTTATCTGATGTCTGGTATTAGTTATCTGGTGTCTGGTATTAGTTTCTGGTGTCTGGTATTAGGAATCTGGTGTCTGGTATTAGTTATCTGGTGTCTGGTATTAGTTATCTGGTGTCTGGTATTAGTTATCTGGTGTCTGGTATTAGATATCTGGTGTCTGGTATTAGTTTCTGGTGTCTGGTGTTAGATATCTGGTGTCTGGTATTAGTTATCTGGTGTCTGGTATTAGTTATCTGGTGTCTGGTATTAGTTATCTGGTGTCTGGTATTAGTTTCTGGTGTCTGGTATTAGATATCTAGTGTCTGGTATTAGTTATCTGGTGTCTGGTATTAGTTATCTGGTGTCTGGTATTAGTTTCTGGTGTCTGGTATTAGTTATCTGGTGTCTGGTATTAGTTTCTAGTGTCTGGTATTAGATATCTGGTGTCTGGTATTAGTTATCTGGTACCTGGTATTAGATATCTGGTGTCTGGTATTAGTTATCTGGTGTCTGGTATTAGTTATCTGGTATCTGGTATTAGTTATCTGGTGTCTGGTATTAGTTTCTGGTGTCTGGTATTAGATATCTGGTGTCTGGTATTAGTTATCTGGTGTCTGGTATTAGTCATCTGGTGTCTGGTATTAGTTTCTGGTGTCTGGTATTAGTTATCTGGTGTCTGGTATTAGTTATCTGGTGTCTCGTATTAGTTTCTGGTGTCTGGTATTAGATATCTGGTGTCTGGTATTAGTTATCTGGTGTCTGGTATTAGTTTCTGGTGTCTGGTATTAGTTATCTGGTGTCTGGTATTAGTTTCTGGTGTCTGGTATTTGTTATCTGGTGTCTGGTATTAGGAATCTGGTGTCTGGTATTAGTTTCTGGTGTCTGGTATTAGTTATCTGGTGTCTGGTATTAGGAATCTGGTGTCTGGTATTAGTTATCTGGTGTCTGGTATTAGTTATCTGGTGTCTGGTATTATTTATCTCGTGTCTGGTATTAGTTTTTGGTGTCTGGTATTATTTATCTGGTGTCTGGTATTAGTTTCTGGTGTCTGGTTACAGTTATCTGGTGTCTGGTATAAGTTATCTGGTGTCTGGTATTAGTTTCTGGTGTCTGGTATTAGTTATCTGGTGTCTGGTATTAGTTATCTGGAGTCTGGTATTAGTTTCTGGTGTCTGGTATCAGTTATCTGGTGTCTAGTATTAGTTATCTGGTGTCTGGTATTATTTTCTGGTGTCTGGTATTAGTTATCTGGTGTCTGGTATTAGTTTCTGGTGTCTGGTATTAGTTTTCTGGTGTCTGGTATTAGTTATCTGGTGTCTGGTATTAGTTATCTGGTGTCTGGTATTAGATATCTGGTGTCTGGTATTAGTTATCTGGTGTCTGGTATTAGTTTCTGGTGTCTGGTATTAGATATCTGGTGTCTGGTATTAGTTTTTGGTGTCTGTTATTAGATATCTGGTGTCTGGTATTAGTTTTTGGTGACTGGTATTAGTTTCTGGTGTCTGGTATTGGTTATTTGGTGTCTGGTATTAGTTATCTGGTGTCTGGTATTAGTTTTTGGTGTCTGGTATTAGTTATCTGGTGTCTGGTATTAGTTTCTGGTGTCTGGTATTAGTTATCTGGTGTCTGGTATTAGTTATCTGGTGTCTGGTATTATTTATCTGGTGTCTGGTATTAGTTTTTGGTGTCTGGTATTAGTTATCTGGTGTCTGGTATTAGTTTCTGGTGTCTAGTACTAGTTATCTGGTGTCTGGTATTAGTTTTTGGTGTCTGGTATTAGTTATCTGGTGTCTGGTATTAGATATCTGGTGTCTGGTATTAGTTATCTGGTGTCTGGTATTAGTTATCTGGTGTCTGGTATTAGTTATCTGGTGTCTGGTATTAGTTTCTGGTGTCTGGTATTAGTTATCTGGTGTCTGGTATTAGTTATCTGGTATCTGGTTTTAGTTTCTGGTGTCTGGTATTAGTTATCTGGTGTCTGGTATTAGTTATCTGGTGTCTGGTATTAGTTTTTGGTGTCTGGTATTAGTTATCTGGTGTCTGGTATTAGTTTCTGGTGTCTGGTATTAGTTATCTGGTGTCTGGTATTAGTTATCTGGTGTCTGGTATTATTTATCTGGTGTCTGGTATTAGTTTTTGGTGTCTGGTATTAGTTATCTGGTGTCTGGTATTAGTTTCTGGTGTCTAGTACTAGTTATCTGGTGTCTGGTATTAGTTTCTGGTGTCTGGTATTAGATATCTGGTGTCTGGTATTAGTTATCTGGTGTCTGGTATTAGTTATCTGGTGTCTGGTATTAGTTTCTGGTGTCTGGTATTAGTTATCTGGTGTCTGGTATTAGTTTCTGGTGTCTGGTATTAGGAATCTGGTGTCTGGTATTAGTTTCTGGTGTCTGGTATTAGTTATCTGGTGTCTGGTATTAGTTATCTGGTGTCTGGTATTAGTTACCTGGTGTCTGGTATTAGTTTCTGGTGTCTGGTATTAGGAATCTGCTGTCTGGTATTAGTTTCTGGTGTCTGGTATTAGTTATCTGGTATCTGGTTTTAGTTTCTGGTGTCTGGTATTAGTTATCTGGTGTCTGGTATTAGTTTTTGGTATCTGGTATTAGGAATTTGCTGTCTAGTATTAGTTATCTGGTGTCTGGTATTAGTTTTTGGTATCTGGTTTTAGGAATCTGCTGTCTAGTATTAGTTTCTGGTGTCTGGTATTAGTTATCTGGTGTCTGGTATTAGTTATCTGGTGTCTGGTATTAGTTATGTGGTGTCTGGTATTAGTTTCTGGTGTCTGGTTTTAGTTATCTGGTGTCTGGTATTAGTGATCTGGTGTCTGGTATTAGTTTCTGGTGTCTGGTATTAGTTATCTGGAGTCTGGTATTAGATATCTGGTGTCTGGTATTAGTTATCTGGTGTCTGGTATTAGTTATCTGGTGTCTGGTATTAGTTTCTGGTGTCTGGTATTAGATATCTGTTGTCTGGTATTAGTTATCTGGTGTCTGGTATTAGATATCTGGTGTCTGGTATTAGTTTCTGGTGTCTGGTATTAGTTATCTGGTGTCTGGTATTAGTTATCTGGTGTCTGGTGTTATATATCTGGTGTCTGGTATTAGTTATCTGGTGTCTGGTATTAGTTATCTGGTGTCTGGTGTTAGATATCTGGTGTCTGGTATTAGATATCTGGTGTCTGGTATTAGTTACCTGGTGTCTGGTATTAGTTATCTGGTGTCTGGTATTAGTTTCTGGTGTCTGGTATTAGATATCTGGTGTCTGGTATTAGTTATCTGGTGTCTGGTATTAGTTTCTGGTGTCTGGTATTATATATCTGGTGTCTGGTATTAGTTATCTGGTGTCTGGTATTAGTTATCTGGTGTCTGGTATTAGTATCTGGTATCTGGTATTAGTTATCTGGTGTCTGGTATTAGTTATCTGGTGTCTGTTATTAGTTTCTGGTGTCTGGTATTAGTTATCTGGTGTCTGGTATTAGGAATGTGTTGTCTGGTATTAGTTTCTGGTGTCTGGTATTAGTTATCTGGTGTCTGGTATTAGTTTCTGGTGTCTGGTATTAGTTATCTGGTGTCTGGTATTAGTTATCTGGTGTCTGGTATTAGTTATCTGGTATTAGTTTTTGGTGTCTGGTATTAGTTATCTGGTGTCTGGTATTAGTTATCTGGTGTCTGGTATTAGTTATCTGGTGTCTGGTATTAGTTTCTGGTGTCTGGTATTAGTTATCTGGTGTCTGATATTAGGAATCTGGTGTCTATTGTTAGTTATCTGGTGTCTGGTATTAGTTATCTGGTGTCTGGTATTAGTTTCTGGTGTCTGGTATTAGTTATCTGATGTCTGGTATTAGTTATCTGGTGTCTGGTATTAGTTTCTGGTGTCTGGTATTAGGAATCTGGTGTCTGGTATTAGTTATCTGGTGTCTGGTATTAGTTATCTGGTGTCTGGTATTAGTTATCTGGTGTCTGGTATTAGATATCTGGTGTCTGGTATTAGTTTCTGGTGTCTGGTGTTAGATATCTGGTGTCTGGTATTAGTTATCTGGTGTCTGGTATTAGTTATCTGGTGTCTGGTATTAGTTATCTGGTGTCTGGTATTAGTTTCTGGTGTCTGGTATTAGATATCTAGTGTCTGGTATTAGTTATCTGGTGTCTGGTATTAGTTATCTGGTGTCTGGTATTAGTTTCTGGTGTCTGGTATTAGTTATCTGGTGTCTGGTATTAGTTTCTAGTGTCTGGTATTAGATATCTGGTGTCTGGTATTAGTTATCTGGTACCTGGTATTAGATATCTGGTGTCTGGTATTAGTTATCTGGTGTCTGGTATTAGTTATCTGGTATCTGGTATTAGTTATCTGGTGTCTGGTATTAGTTTCTGGTGTCTGGTATTAGATATCTGGTGTCTGGTATTAGTTATCTGGTGTCTGGTATTAGTCATCTGGTGTCTGGTATTAGTTTCTGGTGTCTGGTATTAGTTATCTGGTGTCTGGTATTAGTTATCTGGTGTCTGGTATTAGTTTCTGGTGTCTGGTATTAGATATCTGGTGTCTGGTATTAGTTATCTGGTGTCTGGTATTAGTTTCTGGTGTCTGGTATTAGTTATCTGGTGTCTGGTATTAGTTTCTGGTGTCTGGTATTTGTTATCTGGTGTCTGGTATTAGGAATCTGGTGTCTGGTATTAGTTTCTGGTGTCTGGTATTAGTTATCTGGTGTCTGGTATTAGGAATCTGGTGTCTGGTATTAGTTATCTGGTGTCTGGTATTAGTTATCTGGTGTCTGGTATTATTTATCTGGTGTCTGGTATTAGTTTTTGGTGTCTGGTATTATTTATCTGGTGTCTGGTATTAGTTTCTGGTGTCTGGTTACAGTTATCTGGTGTCTGGTATAAGTTATCTGGTGTCTGGTATTAGTTTCTGGTGTCTGGTATTAGTTATCTGGTGTCTGGTATTAGTTATCTGGAGTCTGGTATTAGTTTCTGGTGTCTGGTATCAGTTATCTGGTGTCTAGTATTAGTTATCTGGTGTCTGGTATTATTTTCTGGTGTCTGGTATTAGTTATCTGGTGTCTGGTATTAGTTATCTGGTGTCTGGTATTACTTTCTGGTGTCTGGTATTAGTTATCTGGTGTCTGGTATTAGTTATCTGGTGTCTGGTATTAGTTATCTGGTGTCTGGTATTAGATATCTGGTGTCTGGTATTAGTTATCTGGTGTCTGGTATTAGTTTCTGGTGTCTGGTATTAGATATCTGGTGTCTGGTATTAGTTTTTGGTGTCTGTTATTAGATATCTGGTGTCTGGTATTAGTTTTTGGTGACTGGTATTAGTTTCTGGTGTCTGGTATTGGTTATTTGGTGTCTGGTATTAGTTATCTGGTGTCTGGTATTAGTTTTTGGTGTCTGGTATTAGTTATCTGGTGTCTGGTATTAGTTTCTGGTGTCTGGTATTAGTTATCTGGTGTCTGGTATTAGTTATCTGGTGTCTGGTATTATTTATCTGGTGTCTGGTATTAGTTTTTGGTGTCTGGTATTAGTTATCTGGTGTCTGGTATTAGTTTCTGGTGTCTAGTACTAGTTATCTGGTGTCTGGTATTAGTTTTTGGTGTCTGGTATTAGTTATCTGGTGTCTGGTATTAGATATCTGGTGTCTGGTATTAGTTTTCTGGTGTCTGGTATTAGTTATCTGGTGTCTGGTATTAGTTATCTGGTGTCTGGTATTAGTTTCTGGTGTCTGGTATTAGTTATCTGGTGTCTGGTATTAGTTATCTGGTGTCTGGTATTAGTTATCTGGTGTCTGGTATTAGTTTCTGGTGTCTGGTATTAGTTATCTGGTGTCTGGTATTAGGTATCTGGTGTCTGGTATTAGTTATCTGGTGTCTGGTATTAGTTTCTGGTGTCTAGTATTAGTTATCTGGTGTCTGGTATTAGTTATCTGGTGTCTGGTATTAGTTATCTGGTGTCTGGTATTAGTTATCTGGTGTCTGGTATTAGTTATCTGGTGTCTGGTGTTAGTTTCTGGTATCTGGTATTAGTTATCTGGTGTCTGGTATTAGTTATCTGGTGTCTGGTACTAGTTATCTGGTGTCTGGTATTAGTTATCTGGTGTCTGGTATTAGATATCTGGTGTCTGGTATTAGTTATTTGGTGTCTGGTATTAGTTATCTGGTGTCTGGTATTAGTTATCTGGTGTCTGGTATTAGTTTCTGGTGTCTGGTATTAGTTATCTGGTGTCTGGTATTAGTTTCTGGTGTCTGGTATTAGATATCTGGTGTCTGGTATTAGTTATCTGGTGTCTGGTATTAGATATCTGGTGTCTGGTATTAGTTATCTGGTATCTGGTATTAGTTATCTGGTGTCTGGTATTAGTTATCTGGTGTCTGGTATTAGTTTCTGGTGTCTGGTATTAGATAGCTGGTGTCTGGTATTAGTTATCTAAAGTCTGGTATTAGTTATTTGGTGTCTGGTATTAGTTTCTGGTGTCTGGTATTAGTTATCTGGTGTCTGGTATTAGTTTCTGGTGTCTGGTATTAGTTATCTGGTGTCTGGTATTAGGAATCTGGTGTCAGGTATTAGTTATCTGGTGTCTGGTATTAGATATCTGGTGTCTGGTATTAGTTATCTGGTGTCTGGTATTAGTTATCTGGTATCTGGTTTTAGTTTCTGGTGTCTGGTATTAGTTATCTGGTGTCTGGTATTAGTTTTTGGTATCTGGTATTAGGAATCTGCTGTCTAGTATTAGTTTCTGGTGTCTGGTATTAGTTATCTGGTGTCTGGTATTAGTTATCTGGTGTCTGGTATTAGTTATGTGGTGTCTGGTATTAGTTTCTGGTGTCTGGTATTAGTTTATGGTGTCTGGTATTAGATATCTGGTGTCTGGTATTAGTTATCTGGTGTCTGGTATTAGTTTCTGGTGTCTGGTATTAGATATCTGGTGTCTGGTATTAGTTATCTGGTGTCTGGTATTAGTGATCTGGTGTCTGGTATTAGTTTCTGGTGTCTGGTATTAGATATCTGGTGTTTGGTATTAGGTATCTGGTGTCTGGTATTAGGTATCTGGTGTCTGGTATTAGTTATCTGGTGTCTGGTATTAGTTTCTGGTGTCTGGTGTTAGGAATCTGCTGTCTGGTATTAGTTTCTGGTGTCTGGTATTAGTTATCTGGTATCTGGTATTAGTTTCTGGTGTCTGGTATTAGTTATCTGGTGTCTGGTATTAGTTTTTGGTGTCTGGTATTAGTTATCTGGTGTCTGGTATTAGTGATTTGGTGTCTGGTATTAGTTTCTGGTGTCTGGTATTAGATATCTGGTGTCTGGTATTAGGTATCTGGTGTCTGGTATTAGGTATCTGGTGTCTGGTATTAGTTATCTGCTGTCTGGTATTAGATATCTGGTGTCTGGTATTAGTTATCTGGAGTCTGGTATTAGATATCTGGTGTCTGGTATTAGTTATCTGGTGTCTGGTATTAGTTATCTGGTGTCTGGTATTAGTTTCTGGTGTCTGGTATTAGTTATCTGGTGTCTGGTATTACTTTCTGGTGTCTGGTATTAGGAATCTGGTGTCTGGTATTAGTTTCTGGTGTCTGGTATTAGTTATCTGGTGTCTGGTATTAGTTTTTGGTGTCTGGTATTAGTTATCTGGTGTCTGGTATTAGTTTCTGGTGTCTGGTATTAGGAATCTGCTGTCTGGTATTAGTTTCTGGTGTCTGGTATTAGTTATCTGGTATCTGGTTTTAGTTTCTGGTGTCTGGTATTAGTTATCTGGTGTCTGGTATTAGTTTTTGGTATCTGGTATTAGGAATCTGCTGTCTAGTATTAGTTATCTGGTGTCTGGTATTAGTTTTTGGTATCTGGTATTAGGAATCTGCTGTCTAGTATTAGTTTCTGGTGTCTGGTATTAGTTATCTGGTGTCTGGTATTAGTTATCTGGTGTCTGGTATTAGTTATGTGGTGTCTGGTATTAGTTTCTGGTGTCTGGTATTAGTTATCTGGTGTCTGGTATTAGTGATCTGGTGTCTGGTATTATTTTCTGGTGTCTGGTATTAGTTATCTGGAGTCTGGTATTAGATATCTGGTGTCTGGTATTAGTTATCTGGTGTCTGGTATTAGTTTCTGGTGTCTGGTATTAGATATCTGGTGTCTGGTATTAGTTATCTGGTGTCTGGTATTAGTTATCTGGTGTCTGGTATTAGTTTTTGGTGTCTGGTATTAGATATCTGGTGTCTGGTATTAGTTTCTGGTGTCTGGTATTAGTTATCTGGTGTCTGGTATTAGTTATCTGGTGTCTGGTGTTAGATATCTGGTGTCTGGTATTAGTTATCTGGTGTCTGGTGTTAGATATCTGGTGTCTGGTATTAGATATCTGGTGTCTGGTATTAGTTATCTGGTGTCTGGTATTAGTTATCTGGTGTCTGGTATTAGTTTCTGGTGTCTGGTATTAGATATCTGGTGTCTGGTATTAGTTATCTGGTGTCTGGTATTAGTTTCTGGTGTCTGGTATTATATATCTGGTGTCTGGTATTAGTTATCTGGTGTCTGGTATTAGTTATCTGGTGTCTGGTATTAGTATCTGGTGTCTGGTATTAGTTATCTGGTGTCTGGTATTAGTTATCTGGTGTCTGTTATTAGTTTCTGGTGTCTGGTATTAGTTATCTGGTGTCTGGTATTAGAAATGTGGTGTCTGGTATTAGTTTCTGGTGTCTGGTATTAGTTATCTGGTGTCTGGTATTAGTTTCTGGTGTCTGGTATTAGTTATCTGGTGTCTGGTATTAGTTATCTGGTGTCTGGTATTAGTTATCTGGTATTAGTTTTTGGTGTCTGGTATTAGTTATCTGGTGTCTGGTATTAGGTATCCGCTGTCTGGTATTAGTAATCTGGCGTCTGGTATTAGTTATCTGGTGTCTGGTATTAGTTTCTGGTGTCTGGTGTTAGATATCTGGTGTCTGGTATTAGTTATCTGGTGTCTGGTATTAGTTATCTGGTGTCTGGTATTAGTTTCTGGTGTCTGGTATTATATATCTGGTGTCTGGTATTAGTTATCTGGTGTCTGGTATTAGTTATCTGGTGTCTGGTATTAGTTATCTGGTGTCTGGTATTAGTTTCTGGTGTCTGGTATTAGTTATCTGGTGTCTGATATTAGGAATCTGGTGTCTATTGTTAGTTATCTGGTGTCTGGTATTAGTTATCTGGTGTCTGGTATTAGTTTCTGGTGTCTGGTATTAGTTATCTGGTGTCTGGTATTAGTTATCTGGTGTCTGGTATTAGTTTCTGGTGTCTGGTATTAGTTTCTGGTGTCTAGTATTAGGAATCTGGTGTCTGGTATTAGTTATCTGGTGTCTGGTATTAGTTATCTGGTGTCTGGTATTAGTTTCTGGTGTCTGGTATTAGATATCTGGTGTCTGGTATTAGTTATCTGGTGTCTGGTATTAGTTATCTGGTGTCTGGTATTAGTTATCTGGTGTCTGGTATTAGTTTCTGGTATCTGGTATTAGATATCTGGTGTCTGGTATTAGTTTCTGGTGTCTGGTATTAGTTATCTGGTGTCTGGTATTAGTTTCTGGTGTCTGGTATTAGTTATCTGGTGTCTGGTATTAGTTATCTGGTGTCTGGTATTAGATATCTGGTGTCTGGTATTAGATATCTGGTGTCTGGTATTAGTTATCTGGTGTCTGGTATTAGTTATCTGGTGTCTGGTATTAGTTTATGGTGTCTGGTATTAGATATCTGGCGTCTGGTATTAGTTATCTGGTGTCTGGTATTAGTTTCTGGTGTCTGGTATTAGATATCTGGTGTCTGGTATTAGTTATCTGGTGTCTGGTATTAGTGATCTGGTGTCTGGTATTAGTTTCTGGTGTCTGGTATTAGATATCTGGTGTCTGGTATTAGTTATCTGGTGTCTGGTATTAGTTTCTGGTGTCTGGTATTAGGAATCTGGTGTCTGGTATTAGTTATCTGGTGTCTGGTATTATTTATCTGGTGTCTGGTATTAGTTATCTGGTGTCTGGTATTAGTTTCTGGTGTCTGGTATTAGTTATCTGGTGTCTGGTATTAGTTATCTGGTGTCTGGTGTTAGATATCTGGTGTCTGGTATTAGTTATCTGGTGTCTGGTGTTAGATATCTGGTGTCTGGTATTAGATATCTGGTGTCTGGTATTAGTTATCTGGTGTCTGGTATTAGTTATCTGGTGTCTGGTATTAGTTTCTGGTGTCTGGTATTAGATATCTGGTGTCTGGTATTAGTTTTCTGGTGTCTGGTATTAGTTTCTGGTGTCTGGTATTATATATCTGGTGTCTGGTATTAGTTATCTGGTGTCTGGTATTAGTTATCTGGTGTCTGGTATTAGTATCTGGTGTCTGGTATTAGTTATCTGGTGTCTGGTATTAGTTATCTGGTGTCTGTTATTAGTTTCTGGTGTCTGGTATTAGTTATCTGGTGTCTGGTATTAGGAATGTGGTGTCTGGTATTAGTTTCTGGTGTCTGGTATTAGTTATCTGGTGTCTGGTATTAGTTTCTGGTGTCTGGTATTAGTTTCTGGTGTCTGGTATTAGTTATCTGGTGTCTGGTATTAGTTATCTGGTGTCTGGTATTAGTTATCTGGTATTAGTTTTTGGTGTCTGGTATTAGTTATCTGGTGTCTGGTATTAGGTATCTGCTGTCTGGTATTAGTAATCTGGCGTCTGGTATTAGTTATCTGGTGTCTGGTATTAGTTTCTGGTGTCTGGTGTTAGATATCTGGTGTCTGGTATTAGTTATCTGGTGTCTGGTATTAGTTATCTGGTGTCTGGTATTAGTTTCTGGTGTCTGGTATTATATATCTGGTGTCTTGTATTAGTTATCTGGTGTCTGGTATTAGTTATCTGGTGTCTGGTATTAGTTATCTGGTGTCTGGTATTAGTTTCTGGTGTCTGGTATTAGTTATCTGGTGTCTGATATTAGGAATCTGGTGTCTATTGTTAGTTATCTGGTGTCTGGTATTAGTTATCTGGTGTCTGGTATTAGTTTCTGGTGTCTGGTATTAGTTATCTGGTGTCTGGTATTAGTTATCTGGTGTCTGGTATTAGTTTCTGGTGTCTGGTATTAGGAATCTGGTGTCTGGTATTAGTTATCTGGTGTCTGGTATTAGTTATCTGGTGTCTGGTATTAGTTATCTGGTATTAGTTTCTGGTGTCTGGTATTAGATATCTGGTGTTTGGTATTAGGTATCTGGTGTCTGGTATTAGGTATCTGGTGTCTGGTATTAGTTATCTGGTGTCTGGTACTAGTTTCTGGTGTCTGGTATTAGGAATCTGCTGTCTGGTATTAGTTTCTGGTGTCTGGTATTAGTTATCTGGTATCTGGTATTAGCTTCTGGTGTCTGGTATTAGTTATCTGGTGTCTGGTATTAGTTTTTGGTGTCTGGTATTAGTTATCTGGTGTCTGGTATTAGTGATCTGGTGTCTGGTATTAGTTTCTGGTGTCTGGTATTAGATATCTGGTGTCTGGTATTAGGTATTAGGTATCTGGTGTCTGGTATTAGTTATCTGCTGTCTGGTATTAGATATCTGGTGTCTGGTATTAGTTATCTGGAGTCTGGTATTAGATATCTGGTGTCTGGTATTAGTTATCTGGTGTCTGGTATTAGTTATCTGGTGTCTGGTGTTAGATATCTGGTGTCTGGTATTAGATATCTGGTGTCTGGTATTAGTTATCTGGTGTCTGGTATTAGTTTCTGGTGTCTGGTATTAGATATCTGGTGTCTGGTATTAGTTATCTGGTGTCTGGTATTAGTTTCTGGTGTTTGGTATTATATATCTGGTGTCTGGTATTAGTTATCTGGTGTCTGGTATTAGTTATCTGGTGTCTGGTATTAGTATCTGGTGTCTGGTATTAGTTATCTGGTGTCTGGTATTAGTTATCTGGTGTCTGTTATTAGTTTCTGGTGTCTGGTATTAGTTATCTGGTGTCTGGTATTAGGAATGTGGTGTCTGGTATTAGTTTCTAGTGTCTGGTATTAGTTATCTGGTGTCTGGTATTAGTTTCTGGTGTCTGGTATTAGTTATCTGGTGTCTGGTATTAGTTATCTGGTGTCTGGTATTAGTTATCTGGTATTAGTTTTTGGTGTCTGGTATTAGTTATCTGGTGTCTGGTATTAGGTATCTGCTGTCTGGTATTAGTAATCTGGTGTCTGGTATTAGTTATCTGGTGTCTGGTATTAGTTTCTGGTGTCTGGTGTTAGATATCTGGTGTCTGGTATTAGTTATCTGGTGTCTGGTATTAGTTATCTGGTGTCTGGTATTAGTTTCTGGTGTCTGGTATTATATATCTGGTGTCTGGTATTAGTTATCTGGTGGCTGGTATTAGTTATCTGGTGTCTGGTATTAGTTATCTGGTGTCTGGTATTAGTTTCTGGTGTCTGGTATTAGTTATCTGGTGTCTGATATTAGGAATCTGGTGTATATTGTTAGTTATCTGGTGTCTGGTATTAGTTATCTGGTGTCTGGTATTAGTTTCTGGTGTCTGGTATTAGTTATCTGGTGTCTGGTATTAGTTATCTGGTGTCTGGTATTAGTTTCTGGTGTCTGGTATTAGGAATCTGGTGTCTGGTATTAGTTATCTGGTGTCTTGTATTAGTTATCTGGTGTCTGGTATTAGTTATCTGGTGTCTGGTATTAGATATCTGGTGTCTGGTATTAGTTTCTGGTGTCTGGTGTTAGATATCTGGTGTCTGGTATTAGTTATCTGGTGTCTGGTATTAGTTATCTGGTGTCTGGTATTAGTTATCTGGTGTCTGGTATTAGTTTCTGGTGTCTGGTATTAGATATCTAGTGTCTGGTATTAGTTATCTGGTGTCTGGTATTAGTTATCTGGTGTCTGGTATTAGTTTCTGGTGTCTGGTATTAGTTATCTGGTGTCTGGTATTAGTTTCTAGTGTCTGGTATTAGATATCTGGTGTCTGGTATTAGTTATCTGGTACCTGGTATTAGATATCTGGTGTCTGGTATTAGTTATCTGGTGTCTGGTATTAGTTATCTGGTATCTGGTATTAGTTATCTGGTGTCTGGTATTAGTTTCTGGTGTCTGGTATTAGATATCTGGTGTCTGGTATTAGTTATCTGGTGTCTAGTATTAGTCATCTGGTGTCTGGTATTAGTTTCTGGTGTCTGGTATTAGTTATCTGGTGTCTGGTATTAGTTATCTGGTGTCTGGTATTAGTTTCTGGTGTCTGGTATTAGATATCTGGTGTCTGGTATTAGTTATCTGGTGTCTGGTATTAGTTTCTGGTGTCTGGTATTAGTTATCTGGTCTCTGGTATTAGTTTCTGGTGTCTGGTATTTGTTATCTGGTGTCTGGTATTAGGAATCTGGTGTCTGGTATTAGTTTCTGGTGTCTGGTATTAGTTATCTGGTGTCTGATATTAGGAATCTGGTGTCTGGTATTATTTATCTGGTGTCTGGTATTAGTTTTTGGTGTCTGGTATTAGTTATCTGGTGTCTGGTATTAGTTTCTGGTGTCTGGTTACAGTTATCTGGTGTCTGGTATAAGTTATCTGGTGTCTGGTATTAGTTTCTGGTGTCTGGTATTAGTTATCTGGTGTCTGGTATTAGTTATCTGGAGTCTGGTATTAGTTTCTGGTGTCTGGTATCAGTTATCTGGTGTCTGGTATTAGTTATCTGGTGTCTGGTATTAGTTTCTGGTGTCTGGTATTAGTTATCTGGTGTCTGGTATTAGTTATCTGGTGTCTGGTATTAGTTTCTGGTGTCTGGTATTAGTTATCTGGTGTCTGGTATTAGTTATCTGGTGTCTGGTATTAGTTATCTGGTGTCTGGTATTAGATATCTGGTGTCTGGTATTAGTTATCTGGTGTCTGGTATTAGTTTCTGGTGTCTGGTATTAGATATCTGGTGTCTGGTATTAGTTTCTGGTATCTGTTATTAGATATCTGGTGTCTGGTATTAGTTTTTGGTGACTGGTATTAGTTTCTGGTGTCTGATATTGGTTATCTGGTGTCTGGTATTAGTTATCTGGTGTCTGGTATTAGTTTTTGGTGTCTGGTATTAGTTATCTGGTGTCTGGTATTAGTTTCTGGTGTCTGGTATTAGTTATCTGGTGTCTGGTATTAGTTATCTGGTGTCTGGTATTATTTATCTGGTGTCTGGTATTAGTTTCTGGTGTCTGGTATTAGTTATCTGGTGTCTGGTATTAGTTATCTGGTGTCTGGTATTAGTTATCTGGTGTCTGGTATTAGTTATCTGGTGTCTGGTATTAGTGCCTGGTGTCTGGTATTAGTTATCTGGTGTCTTGTATTAGTTTCTGGTATCTGGTATTAGTTATCTGGTGTCTGGTATTAGGAATCTGGTGTCTGGTATTAGTTTTTGGTGTCTGGTATTAGTTATCTGGTGTCTGGTATTAGGAATCTGGTGTTTGGTATTAGTTATCTGGTGTCTGGTATTAGTTTCTGGTGTCTGGTATCAGTTATCTGGTGTCTGGCATTAGTTATCTGGTGTCTGGCATTAGTTATCTGGTGTCTGGTATTAGTTATCTGCTGTCTGGTATTAGATATCTGGTGTCTGGTATTAGTTATCTGGTGTCTGGTATTAGTTATCTGGTGTCTGGTATTAGTTTCTGGTGTCTGGTATTAGTTATCTGGTGTCTGGTATTAGTTTCTGGTGTCTGGTATTAGGAATCTGGTGTCTGGTATTAGTTTATGGTGTCTGGTATTAGTTATCTGGTGTCTGGTATTAGTTATCTGGTGTCTGGTATTAGTTTCTGGTGTCTGGTATTAGGAATCTGCTGTCTGGTATTAGTTTCTGGTGTCTGGTATTAGTTATCTGGTATCTGGTTTTAGTTTCTGGTGTCTGGTATTAGTTATCTGGTGTCTGGTATTAGTTTTTGGTATCTGGTATTAGGAATCTGCTGTCTAGTATTAGTTATCTGGTGTCTGGTATTAGTTTTTGGTATCTGGTATTAGGAATCTGCTGTCTAGTATTAGTTTCTGGTGTCTAGTATTAGTTATCTGGTGTCTGGTATTAGTTATCTGGTGTCTGGTATTAGTTATGTGGTGTCTGGTATTAGTTTCTGGTGTCTGGTATTAGTTATCTGGTGTCTGGTATTAGTGATCTGGTGTCTGGTATTAGTTTCTGGTGTCTGGTATTAGTTATCTGGAGTCTGGTATTAGATATCTGGTGTCTAATATTAGTTATCTGGTGTCTGGTATTAGTTATCTGGTGTCTGGTATTAGTTATCTGGTGTCTGGTGTTAGATATCTGGTGTCTGGTATTAGTTATCTGGTGTCTGGTATTAGTTATCTGGTGTCTGGTGTTAGATATCTGGTGTCTGGTATTAGATATCTGGTGTCTGGTATTAGTTATCTGGTGTCTGGTATTAGTTATCTGGTGTCTGGTATTAGTTTCTGGTGTCTGGTATTAGATATCTGGTGTCTGGTATTAGTTATCTGGTGTCTGGTATTAGTTTCTGGTGTCTGGTATTATATATCTGGTGTCTGGTATTAGTTATCTGGTGTCTGGTATTAGTTATCTGGTGTCTGGTATTAGTATCTGGTGTCTGGTATTAGTTATCTGGTGTCTGTTATTAGTTTCTGGTGTCTGGTATTAGTTATCTGGTGTCTGGTATTAGGAATGTGGTGTCTGGTATTAGTTTCTGGTGTCTGGTATTAGTTATCTGGTGTCTGGTATTAGTTTCTGGTGTCTGGTATTAGTTATCTGGTGTCTGGTATTAGTTATCTGGTGTCTGGTATTAGTTATCTGGTATTAGTTTTTGGTGTCTGGTATTAGTTATCTGGTGTCTGGTATTAGGTATCTGCTGTCTGGTATTAGTAATCTGGTGTCTGGTATTAGTTATCTGGTGTCTGGTATTAGTTTCTGGTGTCTGGTGTTAGATATCTGGTGTCTGGTATTAGTTATCTGGTGTCTGGTATTAGTTATCTGGTGTCTGATATTAGGAATCTGGTGTCTATTGTTAGTTATCTGGTGTCTGGTATTAGTTATCTGGTGTCTGGTATTAGTTTCTGGTGTCTGGTATTAGTTATCTGGTGTCTGGTATTAGTTATCTGGTGTCTGGTATTAGTTATCTGGTGTCTGGTGTTAGATATCTGGTGTCTGGTATTAGATATCTGGTGTCTGGTATTAGTTTCTGGTGTCTGGTATTAGTTATCTGGTGTCTGATATTAGGAATCTGGTGTCTATTGTTAGTTATCTGGTGTCTGGTATTAGTTATCTGGTGTCTGGTATTAGTTTCTGGTGTCTGGTATTAGTTATCTGGTGTCTGGTATTAGTTATCTGGTGTCTGGTATTAGTTTCTGGTGTCTGGTATTAGGAATCTGGTGTCTGGTATTAGTTATCTGGTGTCTGGTATTAGATATCTGGTGTCTGGTATTAGTTTCTGGTGTCTGGTGTTAGATATCTGGTGTCTGGTATTAGTTATCTGGTGTCTGGTATTAGTTATCTGGTGTCTGGTATTAGTTATCTGGTGTCTGGTATTAGTTTCTGGTGTCTGGTATTAGATATCTAGTGTCTGGTATTAGTTATCTGGTGTCTGGTATTAGTTATCTGGTGTCTGGTATTAGTTTCTGGTGTCTGGTATTAGTTATCTGGTGTCTGGTATTAGTTTCTAGTGTCTGGTATTAGATATCTGGTGTCTGGTATTAGTTATCTGGTACCTGGTATTAGATATCTGGTGTCTGGTATTAGTTATCTGGTGTCTGGTATTAGTTATCTGGTATCTGGTATTAGTTATCTGGTGTCTGGTATTAGTTTCTGGTGTCTGGTATTAGATATCTGGTGTCTGGTATTAGTTATCTGGTGTCTGGTATTAGTCATCTGGTGTCTGGTATTAGTTTCTGGTGTCTGGTATTAGTTATCTGGTGTCTGGTATTAGTTATCTGGTGTCTGGTATTAGTTTCTGGTGTCTGGTATTAGATATCTGGTGTCTGGTATTAGTTATCTGGTGTCTGGTATTAGTTTCTGGTGTCTGGTATTAGTTATCTGGTGTCTGGTATTAGTTTCTGGTGTCTGGTATTTGTTATCTGGTGTCTGGTATTAGGAATCTGGTGTCTGGTATTAGTTTCTGGTGTCTGGTATTAGTTATCTGGTGTCTGATATTAGGAATCTGGTGTCTGGTATTATTTATCTGGTGTCTGGTATTAGTTTTTGGTGTCTGGTATTAGTTATCTGGTGTCTGGTATTAGTTTCTGGTGTCTGGTTACAGTTATCTGGTGTCTGGTATAAGTTATCTGGTGTCTGGTATTAGTTTCTGGTGTCTGGTATTAGTTATCTGGTGTCTGGTATTAGTTATCTGGAGTCTGGTATTAGTTTCTGGTGTCTGGTATCAGTTATCTGGTGTCTGGTATTAGTTTCTGGTGTCTGGTATTAGTTATCTGGTGTCTGATATTAGTTATCTGGTGTCTGGTATTAGTTTCTGGTGTCTGGTATTAGTTATCTGGTGTCTGGTATTAGTTATCTGGTGTCTGGTATTAGTTATCTGGTGTCTGGTATTAGATATCTGGTGTCTGGTATTAGTTATCTGGTGTCTGGTATTAGTTTCTGGTGTCTGGTATTAGATATCTGGTGTCTGGTATTAGTTTCTGGTGTCTGTTATTAGATATCTGGTGTCTGGTATTAGTTTTTGGTGACTGGTATTAGTTTCTGGTGTCTGATATTGGTTATCTGGTGTCTGGTATTAGTTATCTGGTGTCTGGTATTAGTTTTTGGTGTCTGGTATTAGTTATCTGGTGTCTGGTATTAGTTTCTGGTGTCTGGTATTAGTTATCTGGTGTCTGGTATTAGTTATCTGGTGTCTGGTATTATTTATCTGGTGTCTGGTATTAGTTTCTGGTGTCTGGTATTAGTTATCTGGTGTCTGGTATTAGTTATCTGGTGTCTGGTATTAGTTATCTGGTGTCTGGTATTAGTTATCTGGTGTCTGGTATTAGTGCCTGGTGTCTGGTATTAGTTATCTGGTGTCTTGTATTAGTTTCTGGTATCTGGTATTAGTTATCTGGTGTCTGGTATTAGGAATCTGGTGTCTGGTATTAGTTTTTGGTGTCTGGTATTAGTAATCTGGTGTCTGGTATTAGGAATCTGGTGTTTGGTATTAGTTATCTGGTGTCTGGTATTAGTTTCTGGTGTCTGGTATCAGTTATCTGGTGTCTGGCATTAGTTATCTGGTGTCTGGTATTAGTTTCTGGTATCTGGTATTAGTTATCTGGTGTCTGGTACTAGTTTTCTGGTGTCTGGTATTAGTTTCTGGTGTCTGGTATTAGTTATCTGGTGTCTGGTATTAGTTATCTGGTGTCTGGTATTAGATATCTGGTGTCTGGTATTAGTTATCTGGTGTCTGGTATTAGTTTCTGGTGTCTGGTATTAGATATCTGGTGTCTGGTATTAGTTTCTGGTGTCTGGTATTAGTTATCTGGTGTCTGGTATTAGGAATCTGGTGTCTGGTATTAGTTATCTGGTGTCTGGTATTAGTTTCTGGTGTCTGGTATTAGATATCTGGTGTCTAATATTAGTTATCTGGTGTCTGGTATTAGTTTTTGGTGTCTGGTATTAGTTAACTGGTGTCTGGTATTAGTTTCTGGTGTCTAGTACTAGTTATCTGGTGTCTGGTATTAGTTTTTGGTGTCTGGTATTAGTTATCTGGTGTCTGGTATTAGATATCTGGTGTCTGGTATTAGTTATCTGGTGTCTGGTATTAGTTATCTGGTGTCTGGTATTAGATATCTGGTGTCTAATATTAGATATATGGTGTCTAGTATTAGTTATCTGGTGTCTGGTATTAGTTATCTGGTGTCTGGTATTAGTTTCTGGTGTCTGGTATTAGTTATCTGGTGTCTGGTATTAGTTATCTGGTGTCTGGTATTAGTTATCTGGTGTCTGGTATTAGTTTCTGGTGTCTGGTATTAGTTATCTGGTGTCTGGTATTAGGAATCTGGTGTCTGGTATTAGTTATCTGGTGTCTGGTATTAGTTTCTGGTGTCTAGTATTAGTTATCTGGTGTCTGGTATTAGTTATCTGGTGTCTGGTATTAGTTATCTGGTGTCTGGTATTAGTTATCTGGTGTCTGGTATTAGTTTCTGGTATCTGGTATTAGTTATCTGGTGTCTGGTATTAGTTATCTGGTGTCTGGTATTAGTTATCTGGTGTCTGGTATTAGTTATCTGGTGTCTGGTATTAGATATCTGGTGTCTGGTATTAGTTATTTGGTGTCTGGTATTAGTTATCTGGTGTCTGGTATTAGTTATCTGGTGTCTGGTATTAGTTTCTGGTGTCTGGTATTAGTTATCTGGTGTCTGGTATTAGTTTCTGGTGTCTGGTATTAGATATCTGGTGTCTGGTATTAGTTATCTGGTGTCTGGTATTAGATATCTGGTGTCTGGTATTAGTTATCTGGTATCTGGTATCTGGTATTAGTTATCTGGTGTCTGGTATTAGTTATCTGGTGTCTGGTATTAGTTTCTGGTGTCTGGTATTAGATAGCTGGTGTCTGGTATTAGTTATCTAAAGTCTGGTATTAGTTATCTGGTGTCTAGTATTAGTTTCTGGTGTCTGGTATTAGTTATCTGGTGTCTGGTATTAGTTTCTGGTGTCTGGTATTAGTTATCTGGTGTCTGGTATTAGGAATCTGGTGTCTGGTATTAGTTATCTGGTGTCTGGTATTAGATATCTGGTGTCTGGTATTAGTTATCTGGTGTCTGGTATTAGTTATCTGCTGTCTGGTATTAGATATCTGGTGTCTGGTATTAGTTATCTGGTGTCTGGTATTAGTTATCTGGTGTCTGGTATTAGTTTCTGGTGTCTGGTATTAGTTATCTGGTGTCTGCATTAGGAATCTGGTGTCTGGTGTTAGATATCTGGTGTCTGGTATTAGTTGTCTGGTGTCTGGTGTCTGGTATTAGTTATCTGGGGTCTGGTATTAGTTATCTGGTGTCTGGTATTAGTTATCTGGTGTCTGGTATTAGGAATCTGGTGTCTGGTATTAGTTTCTGGTGTCTGGTATTAGTTATCTGGTGTCTGGTATTAGTTATCTGGTGTCTGGTATTAGGAATCTGGTGTCTGGTATTAGTTATCTGGTGTCTGGTTATAGTTATCTGGTGTCTGGTATTAGTTATCTGGTGTCTGGTTATAGTTATCTGGTGTCTGGTATTAGTTATCTGGTGTCTGGTATTAGTTATCTGGTGTCTGGTATTAGTTTCTGGTGTCTGGTATTAGATATCTGGTGTCTGGTATTAGTTATCTGGTGTCTGGTTATAGTTATCTGGTGTCTGGTATTAGTTATCTGGTGTCTGGTATTAGTTATCTGGTGTCTGGTATTAGTTTCTGGTGTCTGGTATTAGATATCTGGTGTCTGGTATTAGTTTCTGGTGTCTGGTATTAGTTATCTGGTGTCTGGTATTAGTTTCTTTTGTCTGGTATTAGTTATCTGGTGTCTGGTATTAGGAATCTGGTGTCTGGTATTAGTTTCTGGTGTCTGGTATTAGATATCTGGTGTCTGGTATTAGTTATCTGGTGTCTGGTATTAGTTTCTGGTGTCTGGTATTAGATATCTGGTGTCTGGTATTAGTTTCTGGTGTCTGGTATTAGTTATCTGGTGTCTGGTATTAGTTTCTGGTGTCTGGTATTAGTTATCTGGTGTCTGGTATTAGTTATCTGGTGTCTGGTATTAGTTATCTGGTGTCTGGTATTAGTTATCTGGTGTCTAGTATTAGTTTCTGGTGTCTGGTATTAGTTATCTGGTGTCTGGTATTAGTTTCTGGTGTCTGGTATTAGTTATCTGGTGTCTGGTATTAGTTTCTGGTGTCTGGTATGAGATATCTGGTGTCTGGTATTAGTTTCTGGTGTCTGGTATTAGTTATCTGGTGTCTGGTATTAGTTATCTTGTGTCTGGTATTAGTTTCTGGTGTCTGGTATTAGATATCTGGTGTCTGGTATTAGTTATCTGGTGTCTGGTATTAGTTATCTGGTGTCTGGTATTAGGAATCTGGTGTCTGGTATTAGTTATCTGGTGTCTGGTAATAGTTATCTGGTGTCTGGTATTAGTTTTTGCTGGTGTCTGGTATTAGTTATCTGGTGTCTGGTATTAGGTATCTGATGTCAGGTATTAGGAATCTGGTGTCTGGTATTAGATATCTGGTGTCTGGTATTAGGAATCTGGTGTCTGGTATTAGTTATCTGGTGTCTGGTATTAGTTATCTGGTGTCTGGTTATAGTTATCTGGTGTCTGGTATTAGTTATCTGGTGTCTGGTATTAGTTATCTGGTGTCTGGTATTAGTTTCTGGTGTCTGGTATTAGATATCTGGTGTCTGGTATTAGTTATCTGGTGTCTGGTTATAGTTATCTGGTGTCTGGTATTAGTTATCTGGTGTCTGGTATTAGTTATCTGGTGTCTGGTATTAGTTTCTGGTGTCTGGTATTAGATATCTGGTGTCTGGTATTAGTTATCTGGTGTCTGGTATTAGGAATCTGGTGTCTGGTATTAGTTATCTGGTGTCTGGTAATAGTTATCTGGTGTCTGGTATTAGTTATCTGGTGTCTGGTATTAGTTATCTGGTGTCTGGTATTAGTTATCTGGTGTCTGGTATTAGTTTCTGGTATCTGGTATTAGTTATCTGGTGTCTGGTATTAGTTATCTGGTGTCTGGTATTAGTTATCTGGTGTCTGGTATTAGGTATCTGGTGTCTGGTATTAGTTATCTGGTGTCTGGTATTAGTTTCTGGTATTAGTTTCAAGTGTCTGATATTAGATATCTGGTGTCTGGTATTAGTTATCTGGTGTCTGGTATTAGATATCTGGTGTCTGGTATTAGTTATCTGGTGTCTGGTATTAGTTTCTGGTGTCCCGTATTAGGAATCTGGTGTCTGGTATTAGTTATCTGGTGTCTGGTATTAGTTATCTGGTGTCTGGTATTAGGTATCTGGTGTCTGGTATTAGCTATCTGGTGTCTGGTATTAGGTATCTGAAGTCTGGTATTAGTTATCTGGTGTCTGGTATTAGTTATCTGCTGTCTGGTATTAGATATCTGGTGTCTGGTATTAGATATCTGGTGTCTGGTATTAGTTATCTGGTGTCTGGTATTAGTTTCTGGTGTCTGGTATTAGATATCTGGTGTCTGGTATTAGTTATCTGGTGTCTGGTATTAGTTATCTGGTGTCTGGTATTAGTTATCTTGTGTCTCGGTATTAGTTATCTGGTGTCTGGTATTAGTTTCTGGTGTCTGGTATTAGTTATCTGGTGTCTGGTATTAGTTTCTGGTGACTGGTATTAGTTATCTGGTGTCTGGTATTAGTTATCTGGTGTCTGGTATTAGTTATCTGGTGTCTGGTATTAGTTATCTGGTGTCTGGTATTAGGAATCTGGTGTCTGGTATTAGTTATCTGGTGTCTGGTAATAGTTATCTGGTGTCTGGTATTAGTTTCTGCTGGTGTCTGGTATTAGTTATCTGGTGTCTGGTATTAGGTATCTGATGTCAGGTATTAGGAATCTGGTGTCTGGTATTAGATATCTGGTGTCTGGTATTAGGAATCTGGTGTCTGGTATTAGTTATCTGGTGTCTGGTATTAGTTATCTGGTGTCTGGTTATAGTTATCTGGTGTCTGGTATTAGTTATCTGGTGTCTGGTATTAGTTATCTGGTGTCTGGTATTAGTTTCTGGTGTCTGGTATTAGATATCTGGTGTCTGGTATTAGTTATCTGGTGTCTGGTTATAGTTATCTGGTGTCTGGTATTAGTTATCTGGTGTCTGGTATTAGTTATCTGGTGTCTGGTATTAGTTTCTGGTGTCTGGTATTAGATATCTGGTGTCTGGTATTAGTTATCTGGTGTCTGGTATTAGGAATCTGGTGTCTGGTATTAGTTATCTGGTGTCTGGTAATAGTTATCTGGTGTCTGGTATTAGTTATCTGGTGTCTGGTATTAGTTATCTGGTGTCTGGTATTAGTTATCTGGTGTCTGGTATTAGTTTCTGGTATCTGGTATTAGTTATCTGGTGTCTGGTATTAGTTATCTGGTGTCTGGTATTAGTTATCTGGTGTCTGGTATTAGGTATCTGGTGTCTGGTATTAGTTATCTGGTGTCTGGTATTAGTTTCTGGTATTAGTTTCAAGTGTCTGATATTAGATATCTGGTGTCTGGTATTAGTTATCTGGTGTCTGGTATTAGATATCTGGTGTCTGGTATTAGTTATCTGGTGTCTGGTATTAGTTTCTGGTGTCTCGTATTAGGAATCTGGTGTCTGGTATTAGTTATCTGGTGTCTGGTATTAGTTATCTGGTGTCTGGTATTAGGTATCTGGTGTCTGGTATTAGCTATCTGGTGTCTGGTATTAGGTATCTGGTGTCTGGTATTAGTTATCTGGTGTCTGGTATTAGTTATCTGCTGTCTGGTATTAGATATCTGGTGTCTGGTATTAGATATCTGGTGTCTGGTATTAGTTATCTGGTGTCTGGTATTAGTTTCTGGTGTCTGGTATTAGATATCTGGTGTCTGGTATTAGTTATCTGGTGTCTGGTATTAGTTATCTGGTGTATCGGTATTAGTTATCTGGTGTCTGGTATTAGTTTCTGGTGTCTGGTATTAGTTATCTGGTGTCTGGTATTAGTTTCTGGTGACTGGTATTAGTTATCTGGTGTCTGGTATTAGTTATCTGGTGTCTGGTATTAGGAATCTGGTGTCTGGTATTAGTTTCTGGTGTCTGGTATTAGCTATCTGGTGTCTGGTATTAGTTTCTGATGTCTGGTATTAGTTATCTGGTGTCTGGTATTAGATATCTGGTGTCTGGTATTAGTTATCTGGTGTCTGGTATTAGTTATCTGGTGTCTGGTATTAGTTTCTGGTGTCTGGTAATAAATATCTGGTGTCTGGTATTAGTTATCTGGTATCTGGTATTAGTTTCTGGTGTCTGGTATTAGTTATCTGGTGTCTGGTATTAGTTTCTGGTGTCTGGTATTAGTTATCTGGTGTCTGGTATTAGTTTCTGGTGTCTGGTATTAGTTATCTGGTGTCTGGTATTAGGAATCTGGTGTCTGGTATTAGTTTCTGGTGTCTGGTATTAGTTATCTGGTGTCTGGTATTAGTTTCTTTTGTCTGGTATTAGTTATCTGGTGTCTGGTATTAGGAATCTGGTGTCTGGTATTAGTTTCTGGTGTCTGGTATTAGATATCTGGTGTCTGGTATTAGTTATCTGGTGTCTGGTATTAGTTTCTGGTGTCTGGTATTAGATATCTGGTGTCTGGTATTAGTTTCTGGTGTCTGGTATTAGTTATCTGGTGTCTGGTATTAGTTTCTGGTGTCTGGTATTAGTTATCTGGTGTCTGGTATTAGTTATCTGGTGTCTGGTATTAGTTATCTGGTGTCTGGTATTAGTTATCTGGTGTCTGGTATTAGTTTCTGGTGTCTGGTATTAGTTATCTGGTGTCTGGTATTAGTTTCTGGTGTCTGGTATTAGTTATCTGGTGTCTGGTATTAGTTTCTGGTGTCTGGTATTAGATATCTGGTGTCTGGTATTAGTTTCTGGTGTCTGGTATTAGTTATCTGGTGTCTGGTATTAGTTATCTTGTGTCTGGTATTAGTTTCTGGTGTCTGGTATTAGATATCTGGTGTCTGGTATTAGTTATCTGGTGTCTGGTATTAGGAATCTGGTGTCTGGTATTAGTTATCTGGTGTCTGGTATTAGATATCTGGTGTCTGGTATTAGTTATCTGGTGTCTGGTATTAGGAATCTGGTGTCTGGTATTAGTTATCTGGTGTCTGGTAATAGTTATCTGGTGTCTGGTATTAGTTATCTGGTGTCTGGTATTAGTTATCTGGTGTCTGGTATTAGTTATCTGGTGTCTGGTATTAGTTTCTGGTATCTGGTATTAGTTATCTGGTGTCTGGTATTAGTTATCTGGTGTCTGGTATTAGTTATCTGGTGTCTGGTATTAGGTATCTGGTGTCTGGTATTAGTTATCTGGTGTCTGGTATTAGTTTCTGGTATTAGTTTCAAGTGTCTGATATTAGATATCTGGTATCTGGTATTAGTTATCTGGTGTCTGGTATTAGTTTCTGGTGTCTGGTATTAGTTATCTGGTGTCTGGTATTAGTTTCTGGTGTCTGGTATTAGTTATCTGGTGTTTGGTATTAGTTATCTGGTGTCTGGTATTAGGAATCTGGTGTCTGGTATTAGTTTCTGGTGTCTGGTATTAGTTATCTGGTGTCTGGTATTAGTTTCTGATGTCTGGTATTAGTTATCTGGTGTCTGGTATTAGATATCTGGTGTCTGGTATTAGTTATCTGGTGTCTGGTATTAGTTATCTGGTGTCTGGTATTAGTTTCTGGTGTCTGGTAATAAATATCTGGTGTCTGGTATTAGTTATCTGGTGTCTGGTATTAGTTTCTGGTGTCTGGTATTAGTTATCTGGTGTCTGGTATTAGTTTCTGGTGTCTGGTATTAGTTATCTGGTGTCTGGTATTAGTTTCTGGTGTCTGGTATTAGTTATCTGGTGTCTGGTATTAGGAATCTGGTGTCTGGTATTAGTTTCTGGTGTCTGGTATTAGTTATCTGGTGTCTGGTATTAGTTTCTTTTGTCTGGTATTAGTTATCTGGTGTCTGGTATTAGGAATCTGTTGTCTGGTATTAGTTTCTGGTGTCTGGTATTAGATATCTGGTGTCTGGTATTAGTTATCTGGTGTCTGGTATTAGTTTCTGGTGTCTGGTATTAGATATCTGGTGTCTGGTATTAGTTTCTGGTGTCTGGTATTAGTTATCTGGTGTCTGGTATTAGTTTCTGGTGTCTGGTATTAGTTATCTGGTGTCTGGTATTAGTTATCTGGTGTCTGGTATTAGTTATCTGGTGTCTGGTATTAGTTTCTGGTGTCTGGTATTAGTTATCTGGTGTCTGGTATTAGTTTCTGGTGTCTGGTATTAGTTATCTGGTGTCTGCTATTAGTTTCTGGTGTCTGGTATTAGATATCTGGTGTCTGGTATTAGTTTCTGGTGTCTGGTATTAGTTATCTGGTGTCTGGTATTAGTTATCTTGTGTCTGGTATTAGTTTCTGGTGTCTGGTATTAGATATCTGGTGTCTGGTATTAGTTATCTGGTGTCTGGTATTAGTTATCTGGTGTCTGGTATTAGGAATCTGTTGTCTGGTATTAGATATCTGGTGTCTGGTATTAGTTATCTGGTGTCTGGTATTAGGAATCTGGTGTCTGGTATTAGTTTCTGGTGTCTGGTATTAGTTATCTGGTGTCTGGTATTAGTTTTTGGTGTCTGGTATTAGGAATCTGGTGTCTGGTATTAGTTTCTGGTGTCTGGTATTAGTTATCTGGTGTCTGGTATTAGTTTCTGGTTTTTGGTATTAGTTGTCTGGTGTCTGGTATAAGTTATCTGGTGTCTGGTATTAGTTATCTGGTGTCTGTTATTAGTTATCTGGTGTCTGGTATTAGGAATCTGGTGTCTGGTATTAGTTTCTGGTGTCTGGTATTAGATATCTGGTGTCTGGTATTAGTTTCTGGTGTCTGGTATTAGTTGTCTGGTGTCTGGTATTAGTTATCTGGTGTCTGGTATTAGTTATCTGGTATCTGGTATTAGTTATCTGGTGTCTGGTATTAGTTATCTGGTGTCTGGTATTAGTTATCTGGTGTCTGGTATTAGTTATCTGGTGTCTGGTATTAGTTTCTGGTGTCTGGTATTAGTTATCTGGTGTCTGGTATTAGTTATCTAGTGTCTGGTATTAGTTTCTGGTGTCTGGTATTAGTTTTCTGGTGTCTGGTATTAGGAATCTGGTTCTGGTATTAGTTTCTGGTGTCTGGTATTAGTTATCTGGTGTCTGGTATTAGTTATCTGGTGTCTGGTATTAGTTATCTGGTGTCTAGTATTAGTTATCTGGTGTCTGGTATTAGTTTCTGGTGTCTGGTATTAGTTATCTGGTGTCTGGTATTAGTTTCTGGTGTCTGGTATTAGTTATCTGGTGTCTGGTATTAGTTTCTGGTGTCTGGTATTAGTTATCTGGTTTCTGGTATTAGGAATCTGGTGTCTGGTATTAGTTTCTGGTGTCTGGTATTAGTTATCTGGTGTCTGGTATTAGTTTCTGGTGTCTGGTATTAGTTATCTGGTGTCTGGTATTAGGAATCTGGTGTCTGGTATTAGTTTCTGGTGTCTGGTATTAGATATCTGGTGTCTGGTATTAGTTATCTGGTGTCTGGTATTAGTTTCTGGTGTCTGGTATTAGATATCTGGTGTCTGGAATTAGTTTCTGGTGTCTGGTATTAGTTTCTGGTGTCTGGTATTAGTTATCTGGTGTCTGGTATTAGTTATCTGGTGTCTGGTATTAGTTATCTGGTTTCTGGTATTAGTTATCTGGTGTCTGGTATTAGTTATCTGGTGTCTGGTATTAGTTATCTGGTGTCTGGTATTAGTTTCTGGTGTCTGGTATTAGATATCTGGTGTCTGGTATTAGTTTCTGGTGTCTGGTATTAGTTATCTGGTGTCTGGTATTAGTTATCTGGTGTCTGGTATTAGTTTCTGGTGTCTGGTATTAGATATCTGGTGTCTGGTATTAGTTATCTGGTGTCTGGTATTAGTTATCTGGTATCTGGTATTAGGAATCTGTTTTCTGGTATTAGATATCTGGTGTCTGGTATTAGTTATCTGGTGTCTGGTATTAGGAATCTGGTGTCTGGTATTAGTTTCTGGTGTCTGGTATTAGTTATCTGGTGTCTGGTATTAGTTTCTGGTGTCTGGTATTAGGAATCTGGTGTCTGGTATTAGTTTCTGGTGTCTGGTATTAGTTATCTGGTGTCTGGTATTAGTTTCTGGTATCTGGTATTAGTTGTCTGGTGTCTGGTATTAGTTATATGGTGTCTGGTATTAGTTATCTGGTGTCTGGTATTAGTTATCTGGTGTCTGGTATTAGGAATCTGGTGTCTGGTATTAGTTTCTGGTGTCTGGTATTAGATATCTGGTGTCTGGTATTAGTTTCTGTTGTCTGGTATTAGTTGTCTGGTGTCTGGTATTAGTTATCTGGTGTCTGGTATTAGTTTCTGGTGTCTGGTATTAGTTATCTTGTGTCTGGTATTAGTTATCTGGTGTCTGGTATTAGTTATCTGGTGTCTGGTATTAGTTATCTGGTGTCTGGTATTAGTTTCTGGTGTCTGGTATTAGTTATCTGGTGCCTGGTATTAGTTATCTGGTGTCTGGTATTAGTTATCTGGTGTCTGGTATTAGTTATCTGGTGTCTGGTATTAGTTTCTGGTGTCTGGTATTAGTTATCTGGTGCCTGGTATTAGTTATCTGGTGTCTGGTATTAGTTTCTGGTGTCTGGTATTAGTTATCTGGTAACTGGTATTAGGAATCTGGTGTCTGGTATTAGTTTCTGGTGTCTGGTATTAGTTATCTGGTGTCTGGTATTAGTTATCTGGTGTCTGGTATTAGTTATCTGGTGTCTGGTATTAGATATCTGGTGTCTGGTATTAGTTTCTGGTGTCTGGTATTAGTTATCTGGTGTCTGGTATTAGTTATCTGGTGTCTGGTATTAGTTATCTGGTGTCTGGTATTAGTTATCTGGTGTCTGGTATTAGTTTCTGGTGTCTGGTATTAGTTATCTGGTGTCTGGTATTAGTTATCTGGTGTCTGGTATTAGTTTTTGGTGTCTGGTATTAGTTATCTGGTGTCTGGTATTAGGAATCTGGTGTCTGGTATTAGTTTCTGGTGTCTGGTATTAGTTATCTGGTGTCTGGTATTAGTTATCTGGTATTAGTTATCTGGTGTCTGGTATTATTTATCTGGTGTCTGGTATTAGTTTATGGTGTCTGGTATTAGTTATCTGGTGTCTGGTATTAGGAATCTGGTGTCTGGTATTAGTTTCTGGTGTCTGGTATTAGATATCTGGTGTCTGGTATTAGTTTCTGGTGTCTGGTATTAGTTGTCTGGTGTCTGGTATTAGTTATCTGGTGTCTGGTATTAGTTATCTGGTGTCTGGTATTAGTTATCTGGTGTCTGGTATTAGTTATCTGGTGTCTGGTATTAGTTATCTGGTGTCTGGTATTAGTTATCTGGTATATGGTATTAGTTTCTGGTGTCTGGTATTAGTTATCTGGTGTCTGGTATTAGGAATCTGGTGTCTGGTATTAGTTTCTGGTGTCTGGTATTAGTTATCTGGTGTCTGATATTAGTTTCTGGTGTCTAGTATTAGTTATCTGGTGTCTGGTATTAGGAATCTGGTGTCTGGTATTAGTTTCTGGTGTCTGGTATTAGTTATCTGGTGTCTGGTATTAGTTATCTGGTGTCTGGTATTAGTTATCTGGTGTCTGGTATTAGTTATCTGGTGTCTGGTATTAGTTTATGGTGTCTGGTATTAGTTATCTGGTGTCTAATATTAGTTATCTGGTGTCTGGTATTAGTTATCTGGTGTCTGGTATTAGTTATCTGGTGTCTGGTATTAGTTTCTGGTGTCTGTCTGGTATTAGTTATCTGGTGTCTGGTATTAGGAATCTGGTGTCTGGTATTAGTGTCTGGTATTAGATATCTGGTGTCTGGTATTAGTTATCTGTAGTCTGGTATTAGTTTCTGGTGTCTGGTATTAGATATCTGGTGTCTGGTATTAGTTTCTGGTGTCTGTTATTAGTTATCTGGTGTCTGGTATTAGTTATCTGGTGTCTGGTATTAGTTTCTGGTGTCTGGTATTAGTTATCTGGTGTCTGGTATTAGTTTATGGTGTCTGGTATTAGTTATCTGGTGTCTTATATTAGTTATCTGGTGTCTGGTATTAGTTATCTGGTGTCTGGTATTAGTTTCTGGTGTCTGGTATTAGATATCTGGTGTCTGGTATTAGTTATCTGGTGTCTGGTGTTAGTTATCTGGTGTTTGGTATTAGTTATCTGGTGTCTGGTATTAGTTATCTGGTGTCTGGTATTAGTTATCTGGTGTCTGGTATTAGTTTCTGGTGTCTGGTATTAGTTATCTGGTGTCTGGTATTAGTTATCTGGTGTCTGGTATTAGTTTCTGGTGTCTGGTATTAGTTATCTGGTGTCTGGTATTAGGAATCTGGTGTCTGGTATTAGTTTCTGGTGTCTGGTATTAGTTATCTGGTGTCTGGTATTAGTTTCTGGTGTCTGGTATTAGTTGTCTGGTGTCTGGTATTAGTTATCTGGTGTCTGGTATTAGTTATCTGGTGTCTGGTATTAGTTATCTGGTGTCTGGTATTAGAAATCTGGTGTCTGGTATTAGTTTCTGGTGTCTGGTATTAGATATCTGGTGTCTGGTATTAGTTTCTGGTGTCTGGTATTAGTTGTCTGGTGTCTGGTATTAGTTATCTGGTGTCATGTATTAGTTATCTGGTGTCTGGTATTAGTTATCTGGTGTCTGATATTAGTTATCTGGTGTCTGGTATTAGTTATCTGGTGTCTGGTATTAGTTTCTGGTGTCTGGTATTAGTTATCTGGTGTCTGGTATTAGTTATCTGGTGTCTGGTATTAGTTTCTGGTGTCTGGTATTAGTTATCTGGTGTCTGGTATTAGTTTATGGTGTCTGGTATTAGTTATCTGGTGTCTTATATTAGTTATCTGGTGTCTGGTATTAGTTATCTGGTGTCTGGTATTAGTTTCTGGTGTCTGGTATTAGATATCTGGTGTCTGGTATTAGTTATCTGGTGTCTGGTATTAGTTATCTGGTGTCTGGTATTAGTTATCTGGTGTCTGGTATTAGTTATCTGGTGTCTGGTATTAGTTATCTGGTGTCTGGTATTAGTTTATGGTGTCTGGTATTAGTTATTTGGTGTCTGGTATTAGTTATCTGGTGTCTGGTATTAGTTTCTGGTGTCTGGTATTAGTTATCTGGTGTCTGGTATTAGTTTCTGGTGTCTGGTATTAGTTGTCTGGTGTCTGGTATTAGTTATCTGGTGTCTGGTATTAGTTATCTGGTGTCTGGTATTAGGAATCTGGTGTCTGGTATTAGTTTCTGGTGTCTGGTATTAGATATCTGGTGTCTGGTATTAGTTTCTGGTGTCTGGTATTAGTTATCTGGTGTCTGGTATTAGTTATCTGGTGTCTGGTATTAGGAATCTGGTGTCTGGTATTAGTTTCTGGTGTCTGGTATTAGTTATCTGGTGTCTGGTATTAGTTTCTGGTGTCTGGTATTAGTTGTCTGGTGTCTGGTATTAGTTATCTGGTGTCTGGTATTAGTTATCTGGTGTCTGGTATTAGATATCTGGTGTCTGGTATTAGTTATCTGGTGTCTGGTATTAGTTATCTGCTGTCTGGTATTAGTTATCTGGTGTCTGGTATTAGTTATCTGGTGTCTGGTATTAGTTATCTGGTGTCTGGTATTAGTTTCTGGTGTCTGGTATTAGTTATCTGGTGTCTGGTATTAGGAATCTGGTGTCTGGTATTAGTTTCTGGTGTCTGGTATTAGTTATCTGGTGTCTAGTATTAGTTTCTGGTGTCTGGTATTAGTTGTCTGGTGTCTGGTATTAGTTATCTGGTGTCTGGTAATAGTTATCTGGTGTCTGGTATTAGGAATCTGGTGTCTGGTATTAGTTTCTGGTGTCTGGTATTAGATATCTGGTGTCTGGTATTAGTTTCTGGTGTCTGGTATTAGTTGTCTGGTGTCTGGTATTAGTTATCTGGTGTCTGGTATTAGTTATCTGGTGTCTGGTATTAGTTATCTGGTGTCTGGTATTAGTTATCTGGTGTCTGGTATTAGTTATCTGGTGTCTGGTATTAGTTATCTGGTGTCTGGTATTAGTTTCTTGTGTCTGGTATTAGTTATCTGGTGTCTGGTATTAGTTATCTGGTGTCTGGTATTAGTTTCTGGTGTCTGGTATTAGTTATCTGGTGTCTGGTATTAGGAATCTGGTGTCTGGTATTTGTTTCTGGTGTCTGGTATTAGTTATATAGTGTCTGGTATTAGTTATCTGGTGTCTGGTATTAGTTATCTGGTGTCTGGTATTAGTTATCTGGTGTCTGGTATTAGTTTATGGTGTCTGGTATTAGTTATCTGGTGTCTGGTATTAGGAATCTGGTGTCTGGTATTAGTTTCTGGTGTCTGGTATTAGATATCTGGTGTCTGGTATTAGTTTCTGGTGTCTGGTATTAGTTGTCTGGTGTCTGGTATTAGTTATCTGGTGTCTGGTATTAGTTATCTGGTGTCTGGTATTAGTTATCTGGTGTCTGGTATTAGTTATCTGGTGTCTGGTATTAGTTATCTGGTGTCTGGTATTAGTTTCTAGTGTCTGGTATTAGTTATCTGGTGTCTGGTATTAGGATCCTGGTGTCTGGTATTAGTTTCTGGTGTCTGGTATTAGTTATCTGGTGTCTGATATTAGTTTCTGGTGTCTAGTATTAGTTATCTGGTGTCTGGTATTAGGAATCTGGTGTCTGGTATTAGTTTCTGGTGTCTGGTATTAGTTATCTGGTGTCTGGTATTAGTTATCTGGTGTCTGGTATTAGTTATCTGGTGTCTGGTATTAGTTATCTGGTGTCTGGTATTAGTTTATGGTGTCTGGTATTAGTTATCTGGTGTCTAATATTAGTTATTTGGTGTCTGGTATTAGTTATCTGGTGTCTGGTATTAGTTATTTGGTGTCTGGTATTAGTTTCTGGTGTCTGGTATTAGTTATCTGGTGTCTGGTATTAGGAATCTGGTGTCTGGTATTAGTTTCTGGTGTCTGGTATTAGATATCTGGTGTCTGGTATTAGTTATCTGTAGTCTGGTATTAGTTTCTGGTGTCTGGTATTAGATATCTGGTGTCTGGTATTAGTTATCTGGTGTCTGGTATTAGTTTCTGGTGTCTGGTATTAGTTATCTGGTGTCTGGTATTAGTTCATGGTGTCTGGTATTAGTTATCTGGTGTCTTATATTAGTTATCTGGTATTAGCTATCTGGTGTCTGGTATTAGTTTCTGGTGTCTGGTATTAGATATCTGGTGTCTGGTATTAGTTTCTGGTGTCTGGTATTAGTTTCTGGTGTCTGGTATTAGTTATCTGGTGTCTGGTATTAGTTTCTGGTGTCTGGTATTAGTTATCTGGTGTCTGGTATTAGTTATCTGGTGTCTGGTATTAGTTATCTGGTGTCTGGTATTATATATCTGGTGTCTTGTGTTAGATATCTGGTGTCTGGTATTAGTTATCTGGTGTCTGGTATTAGGTATCTGGTGTCTGGTATTAGTTTCTGGTGTCTGATATTAGTTATCTGGTGTCTGGTACTAGTTTCTGGTGTCTGGTATTAGTTATCTGGTGTCTGGTATTAGTTATCTGTTGTCTGGTATTAGTTTCTGGTGTCTGGTATTAGGAATCTGGTGTCTGGTATTAGTTATCTGGTGTCTGGTATTAGTTATCTGGTGTCTGGTATTAGTTATCTGGTGTCTGGTATTAGTTTCTGGTGTCTGGTATTAGATATCTGGTGTCTGGTATTAGTTATCTGGTGTCTGGTATTAGTTTCTGGTGTCTGGTATTAGATATCTGGTGTCTGGTATTAGTTTTCTGGTGTCTGGTATTAGTTATCTGGTGTCTGGTATTAGTTATCTGGTGTCTGGTATTAGTTATCTGGTGTCTGGTATTAGTTATCTGGTGTCTGGTATTAGTTTCTGGTGTCTGGTATTAGTTATTTGGTGTCTGGTATTAGTTTCTGGTGTCTGGTATTAGTTATCTGGTGTCTGGTATTAGTTTCTGGTGTCTGGTATTAGATATCTGGTGTCTGGTATTAGTTATCTGGTGTCTGGTATTAGTTTCTGGTGTCTGGTATTAGATATCTGGTGTCTGGTATTAGTTATCTGGTGTCTGGTATTAGTTTCTGGTGTCTGGTATTAGATATCTGGTGTCTGGTATTAGTTATCTGGTGTCTGGTATTAGTTATCTGGTGTCTGGTATTAGTTATCTTGTGTCTGGTATTAGTTATCTGGTGTCTGGTATTAGTTTCTGGTGTCTGGTATTAGTTATCTGGTGTCTGGTATTAGTTTCTGGTGTCTGGTATTAGTTATCTGGTGTCTGGTATTATTTATCTGGTGTCTGGTATTAGTTATCTGGTGTCTGGTATTATATATCTGGTGTCTGGTATTAGTTATCTGGTGTCTGGTATTAGTTTCTGGTGTCTGGTATTAGATATCTGGCGTCTGGTATTAGTTTCTGGTGTCTGGTATTAGTTTCTGGTGTCTGGTATTAGTTATCTGGTGTCTGGTATTAGTTTCTGGTGTCTGGTATTAGTTATTTGGTGTCTGGTATTAGTTATCTGGTGTCTGGTATTAGTTATCTGGTGTCTGGTATTATATATCTGGTGTCTAGTATTAGTTATCTGGTGTCTGGTATTAGTTTCTGGTGTCTGGTATTAGATATCTGGTGTCTGGTATTAGTTTCTGGTGTCTGGTATTAGATATCTGGTGTCTGGTGTTAGTTATCTGGTGTCTGGTATTAGTTTCTGGTGTTTGGTATTAGTTATCTGGTGTCTGGTATTAGTTATCTGGTGTCTGGTATTAGTTATCTGGTGTCTGGTCTTAGTTTCTGGTGTCTGGTATTAGTTATCTGGTGTCTGGTATTAGGAATCTGGTGTCTGGTATTAGTTATCTGGTGTCTGGTATTAGTTTCTGGTGTCTCGTGTTAGATATCTGGTGTCTGGTATTAGTTATCTGGTGTCTGGTATTAGGTATCTGGTGTCTGGTATTAGTTTCTGGTGTCTGATATTAGTTATCTGGTGTCTGGTATTAGTTTCTGGTGTCTGGTATTAGATATCTGGTGTCTGGTATTAGTTATCTGGTGTCTGGTATTAGTTTCTGGTGTCTAATATTAGTTATCTGGTGTCTGGTATTAGTTATCTGGTGTCTGATATTAGTTATCTGGTGTCTGGTATTAGTTATCTGGTGTCTGGTATTAGATATCTGGTGTCTGGTATTAGTTAACTGGTGTCTGGTTTTAGTTATCTGGTGTCTGGTATTAGTTATCTGCTGTCTGGTATTAGATATCTGGTGTCTGGTATTAGATATCTGGTGTCTGGTATTAGTTATCTGGTGTCTGGTATTAGATATCTGGTGTCTGGTATTAGTTAACTGGTGTCTGGTTTTAGTTATCTGGTGTCTGGTATTAGTTATCTGCTGTCTGGTATTAGATATCTGGTGTCTGGTATTAGATATCTGGTGTCTGGTATTAGGTATCTGGTGTCTGATATTAGTTATCTGGTGTCTGGTATTAGTTATCTGGTGTCTGGTATTAGTTATCTGCTGTCTGGTATTAGATATCTGGTGTCTGGTATTAGATATCTGGTGTCTGGTATTAGGTATCTGGTGTCTGGTATTAGTTATCTGCTGTCTGGTATTAGATATCTGGTGTCTGGTATTAGATATCTGGTGTCTGGTATTAGTTAACTGGTGTCTGGTTTTAGTTATCTGGTGTCTGGTATTAGTTATCTGCTGTCTGGTATTAGATATCTGGTGTCTGGTATTAGTTAACTGGTGTCTGGTTTTAGTTATCTGGTGTCTGGTATTAGTTATCTGCTGTCTGGTATTAGATATCTGGTGTCTGGTATTAGATATCTGGTGTCTGGTATTAGGTATCTGGTGTCTGATATTAGTTATCTGGTGTCTGGTATTAGTTATCTGGTGTCTGGTATTAGATATCTGGTGTCTGGTATTAGTTTCTGGTGTCTGGTATTAGTTATTTGGTGTCTAATATTAGTTATCTGGTGTCTGGTATTAGTTATCTGGTGTCTGATATTAGTTATCTGGTGTCTGGTATTAGTTATCTGGTGTCTGGTATTAGATATCTGGTGTCTGGTATTAGTTTCTGGTGTCTGGTATTAGTTATTTGGTGTCTAATATTAGTTATCTGGTGTCTGGTATTAGTTATCTGGTGTCTGATATTAGTTATCTGGTGTCTGGTATTAGTTATCTGGTGTCTGGTATTAGATATCTGGTGTCTGGTATTAGTTAACTGGTGTCTGGTTTTAGTTATCTGGTGTCTGGTATTAGTTATCTGCTGTCTGGTATTAGATATCTGGTGTCTGGTATTAGATATCTGGTGTCTGGTATTAGTTAACTGGTGTCTGGTTTTAGTTATCTGGTATCTGGTATTAGTTATCTGCTGTCTGGTATTAGATATCTGGTGTCTGGTATTAGATATCTGGTGTCTGGTATTAGGTATCTGGTGTCTGGTATTAGTTTCTGGTGTCTGGTATTAGTTATCTGGTGTCTGGTATTAGTTATCTGGGGTCTGGTATTAGTTTCTGGTGTCTGGTATTAGTTATCTGGTGTCTAATATTAGTTATCTGGTGTCTGGTATTAGTTATCTGGGGTCTGGTATTAGTTTCTGGTGTCTGGTATTAGGAATCTGGTGTCTGGTATTAGTTATCTGGTGTCTGGTAATAGTTTCTGGTGTCTGGTATTAGGAATCTGGTGTCTGGTATTAGTTATCTGCTGTCTGGTATTAGATATCTGGTGTCTGGTATTAGATATCTGGTGTCTGGTATTAGGTATCTGGTGTCTGGTATTAGTTTCTGGTGTCTGGTATTAGTTATCTGGTGTCTGGTATTAGTTATCTGGGGTCTGGTATTAGTTTCTGGTGTCTGGTATTAGTTATCTGGTGTCTAATATTAGTTATCTGGTGTCTGGTATTAGTTATCTGGTGTCTGGTATTAGTTTCTGGTGTCTGGTATTAGTTATCTGGTGTCTCGTGTTAGATATCTGGTGTCTGGTATTAGTTATCTGGTGTCTGGTATTAGTTTCTGGTGTCTGGTATTAGATATCTGGTGTCTGGTATTAGTTTCTGGTGTCTGGTATTAGTTATCTGGTGTCTGGTATTAGTTATCTGGTGTCTGGTATTAGTTATCTGGTGTCTGGTATTAGTTATTTGGTGTCTGGTATTAGTTATCTGGTGTCTGGTATTAGTTATCTGGTGTCTGGTATTAGTTTCTGGTGTCTGGTATTAGTTATTTGGTGTCTGGTATTAGTTTCTGGTGTCTGGTATTAGTTATCTGGTGTCTGGTATTAGTTTCTGGTGTCTGGTATTAGATATCTGGTGTCTGGTATTAGTTATCTGGTGTCTGGTATTAGTTTCTGGTGTCTGGTATTAGATATCTGGTGTCTGGTATTAGTTATCTGGTGTCTGGTATTAGTTTCTGGTGTCTGGTATTAGATATCTGGTGTCTGGTATTAGTTATTTGGTGTCTGGTATTAGTTATCTGTTGTCTGGTATTAGTTATCTGGTGTCTGGTATTAGTTATCTGGTGTCTGGTATTAGTTATCTGGTGTCTGGTATTAGTTTCTGGTGTCTGGTATTAGTTATCTGGTGTCTGGTATTAGTTTCTGGTGTCTGGTATTAGTTATCTGGTGTCTGGTATTAGTTATCTGGTGTCTGGTATTAGTTATCTGGTGTCTGGTATTATATATCTGGTGTCTGGTATTAGTTATCTGGTGTCTGGTATTAGTTTCTGGTGTCTGGTATTAGATATCTGGTGTCTGGTATTAGTTTCTGGTGTCTGGTATTAGTTTCTGGTGTCTGGTATTAGTTATCTGGTGTCTGGTATTAGTTATCTGGTGTCTGGTATTAGTTTCTGGTGTCTGGTATTAGTTATCTGGTGTCTGGTATTAGTTATCTGACGTCTGGTATTAGTTATCTGGTGTCTGGTCTTAGTTTCTGGTGTCTGGTATTAGTTATCTGGTGTCTGGTATTAGAAATCTGGTGTCTGGTATTAGTTATCTGGTGTCTGGTACTAGTTTCTGGTGTCTCGTGTTAGATATCTGGTGTCTGGTATTAGTTATCTGGTGTCTGGTATTAGGTATCTGGTGTCTGGTATTAGTTTCTGGTGTCTGATATTAGTTATCTGGTGTCTGGTATTAGTTTCTGGTGTCTGGTATTAGATATCTGGTGTCTGGTATTAGTTATCTGGTGTCTGGTATTAGTTATCTGGTGTCTGGTATTAGTTTCTGGTGTCTGGTATTAGTTATCTGGTGTCTGGTATTAGTTTCTGGTGTCTGGTATTAGTTATTTGGTGTCTAATATTAGTTATCTGGTGTCTGGTATTAGTTATCTGGTGTCTGATATTAGTTATCTGGTGTCTGGTATTAGTTATCTGGTGTCTATTATTAGATATCTGGTGTCTGGTATTAGTTAACTGGTGTCTGGTATTAGCTTCTGGTGTCTGGTATTAGGAATCTGGTGTCTGGTATTAGTTATCTGGTGTCTGGTATTAGTTTCTGGTGTCTGGTATTAGGAATCTGGTGTCTGATATTAGTTATCTGCTGTCTGGTATTAGATATCTGGTGTCTGGTATTAGATATCTGGTGTCTGGTATTAGGTATCTGGTGTCTGATATTAGTTTCTGGTGTCTGGTATTAGTTATCTGGTGTCTGGTATTAGTTATCTGGGGTCTGGTATTAGTTTCTGGTGTCTGGTATTAGTTATCTGGTGTCTAATATTAGTTATCTGGTGTCTGGTATTAGTTATCTGGTGTCTGGTATTAGTTTTTGGTGTCTGGTATTAGTTATCTGGTGTCTCGTGTTAGATATCTGGTGTCTGGTATTAGTTATCTGGTGTCTGGTATTAGTTTCTGGTGTCTGGTATTAGATATCTGGTGTCTGGTATTAGTTATCTGGTGTCTGGTATTAGTTTCTGGTGTCTGGTATTAGTTATCTGGTGTCTGGTATTAGTTTCTGGTGTCTGGTATTAGGAATCTGGTGTCTGGTATTAGTTATCTGGTGTCTCGTGTTAGATATCTGGTGTCTGGTACTAGTTATCTGGTGTCTGGTATTAGGTATCTGGTGTCTGGTATTAGTTTCTGGTGTCTGGTATTAGTTATCTGGTGTCTGGTATTAGTTTCTGGTGTCTGGTATTATATATCTGGTGTCTGGTATTAGTTATCTGGTGTCTGGTATTAGTTATCTGGTGTCTGGTATTAGTTTCTGGTGTCTGGTATTAGTTATCTGGTGTCTGGTATTAGTTTCTGGTGTCTGGTATTAGTTATCTGGTGTCTAATATTAGTTATCTGGTGTCTGGTATTAGTTATCTGGTGTCTGATATTAGTTATCTGGTGTCTGGTATTAGTTATCTGGTGTCTGGTATTAGTTTCTGGTGTCTGGTATTAGGAATCTGGTGTCTGGTATTAGTTATCTGGTGTCTGGTTTTAGATATCTGGTGTCTGGTATTAGTTATCTGGTGTCTGGTATTAGTTTCTGGTGTCTGGTATTAGGAATCTGGTGTCTGGTATTAGTTATCTGGTGTCTGGTATTAGTTTCTGGTGCCTGGTATTAGTTATCTGGTGTCTCGTGTTAGATATCTGGTGTCTGGTATTAGTTATCTGGTGTCTGGTATTAGTTTCTGGTGTCTGGTATTAGATATCTGGTGTCTGATATTAGTTATCTGGTGTCTGGTATTAGTTATCTGCTGTCTGGTATTAGATATCTGGTGTCTGGTATTAGATATCTGGTGTCTGGTATTAGGTATTTGGTGTCTGGTATTAGTTTCTGGTGTCTGGTATTAGTTATCTGGTGTCTGGTATTAGTTATCTGGTGTCTGTTATTAGTTTCTGGTGTCTGGTATTAGTTATCTGGTATCTTGTATTAGAAATCTGGTGTCTGGTATTAGTTTGTGGTGTCTGGTATTAGTTATCTGGTGTCTGGTATTAGTTTCTGGTGTCTGGTATTAGTTATCTGGTGTCTGGTATTAGTTTCTGGTGTCTGGTATTAGTTTCTGGTGTCTCGTGTTAGATATCTGGTGTCTGGTATTCGTTATCTGGTGTCTGGTATTAGCAATCTGGTGTCTGGTATTAGTTATCTGGTGTCTGGTATTAGTTTCTGGTGTCTGGTATTAGGAATCTGGTGTCTGGTATTAGTTATCTGGTGTCTCGTGTTAGATATCTGGTGTCTGGTATTAGTTATCTGGTGTCTGGTATTAGGTATCTGGTGTCTGGTATTAGTTTCTGGTGTCTGGTATTAGTTATCTGGTGTCTGGTATTAGTTTCTGGTGTCTGGTATTAGATATCTGGTGTCTGGTATTAGTTATCTGGTGTCTAGTATTAGTTATCTGGTGTCTGGTATTAGTTTCTGGTGTCTGGTATTAGTTATCTGGTGTCTGGTATTAGTTTCTGGTGTCTGGTATTAGTTATCTGGTGTCTAATATTAGTTATCTGGTGTCTGGTATTAGTTATCTGGTGTCTGATATTAGTTATCTGGTGTCTGGTATTAGTTATCTGGTGTCTGGTATTAGATATCTGGTGTCTGTTATTAGTTATCTGGTGTCTGGTATTAGTTTCTGGTGTCTGGTATTAGGAGTCTGGTGTCTGGTATTAGTTATCTGGTGTCTGGTATTAGTTTCTGGTGAATGGTATTAGGAATCTGGTGTCTGGTATTAGTTATCTGCTGTCTGGTATTAGATATCTGGTGTCTGGTATTAGATATCTGGTGTCTGGTATTAGTTATCTGGTGTCTGGTATTAGATATCTGGTGTCTGGTATTAGTTATCTGGTGTCTGGTATTAGTTATCTGGTGTCTGGTATTAGTTATCTGGAGTCTGGTATTAGTTTCTGGTGTCTGGTATTAGTTATCTGGTGTCTAATATTAGTTATCTGGTGTCTGGTATTAGTTATCTGGTGTCTGGTATTAGTTTCTGGTGTCTGGTATTAGTTATCTGATGTCTGGTATTAGTTATCTGGTGTCTGGTATTAGTTATCTGGTGTCTGGTATTAGTTTCTGGTATCTGGTATTAGTTATCTGGTGTCTGGTATTAGTTATCTGGTGTCTGATATTAGTTATCTGGTGTCTGGTATTAGTTATCTGGTGTCTGGTATTAGATATCTGGTGTCTGGTATTAGTTAACTGGTGTCTGGTATTAGTTATCTGGTGTCTGGTATTAGTTTCTGGTGTCTGGTATTAGTTATCTGGTGTCTGGTATTAGTTTCTGTTGTCTGGTATTAGTTATCTGGTGTCTGGTATTAGTTTCTGGTGTCTGGTATTAGTTATCTGGTGTCTGGTATTAGTTTCTGGTGTCTGGTATTAGTTATCTGGTGTCTGGTATTAGTTTCTGGTGTCTTGTATTAGTTATCTGGTGTCTGGTATTAGTTTCTGGTGTCTGGTATTAGATATCTGGTGTCTGGTATTAGTTATCTGGTGTCTGGTATTAGTTATCTGGTGTCTGGTATTAGTAATCTGGTGTCTGGTAATAGTTTCTGGTGTCTGGTATTAGTTATTTGGTGTCTGGTATTAGTTATCTGGTGTCTGGTATTAGTTATCTGGTGTCTGGTATTAGTTATCTGGTGTCTGGTATTAGTTATCTGGTGTCTGGTATTAGGAATCTGGTGTCTGGTATTAGTTTCTGGTGTCTGGTATTAGTTATCTGGTGTCTGGTATTAGTTTCTGGTGTCTGTTATTAGTTATCTGGTGTCTGGTATTAGTTTCTGGTGTCTGGTATTAGGAATCTGGTGTCTGGTATTAGGAATCTGGTGTCTGGTATTAGTTTCTGGTGTCTGGTACTAGATATCTGGTGTCTGGTATTAGTTATCTGGTGTCTGGTATTAGTTTCTGGTGTCTGGTATTAGTTATCTGGTGTCTGGTATTAGGAATCTGGTGTCTGGTATTAGATATCTGGTGTCTGGTATTAGTTTCTGGTGTCTGGTATTAGTTATCTGGTGTCTGGTATTAGTTATCTGGTGTCTGGTATTAGGTTCTGGTGTCTGGTATTAGTTATCTGGTGTCTGGTATTAGTTTCTGGTGTCTGGTATTAGATATCTGGTGTCTGGTATTAGTTATCTGGTGTCTGGTATTAGTTTCTGGTGTCTGGTATTAGTTTCTGGTGTCTGGTATTAGTTATCTGGTGTCTGGTATTAGTTATCTGGTGTCTGGTATTAGTTTCTGGTGTCTGGTATTAGTTATCTGGTGTCTGGTATTAGTTTCTGGTGTCTGGTATTAGTTATCTGGTATCTGGTATTAGTTTCTGGTGTCTAGTATTAGTTATCTGGTGTCTGGTATTAGTTATCTGGTGTCTGGTATTAGTTATCTGGTGTCTGGTATTAGTTATCTGGTGTCTGGTATTAGTTATCTGGTGTCTGGTATTAGGTTCTGGTGTCTGGTATTAGGAATCTGATGTCTGGTATTAGTTTCTGGTGTCTGGTATTAGTTATCTGGTGTCTGGTATTAGTTTCTGGTGTCTGGTATTAGTTATATGGTGTCTGGTACTAGTTTCTGGTGTCTGGTATTAGTTTCTGGTGTCTGGTATTAGTTATCTGGTGTCTGGTATTAGTTTCTGGTGTCTGGTATTAGTTATCTGGTGTCTGGTATTAGTTATCTGGTGTCAAGTATTAGATATCTGGTGTCTGGTATTAGTTATCTGGTGTATGGTATTAGATATCTGGTGTCTGGTATTAGTTATCTGGTGTCTGGTATTAGTTTCTGGTGTCTGGTATTAGTTTCTGGTGTCTGGTATTAGTTATCTGGTGTCTGGTATTAGTTATCTGGTGTCTGGTATTAGTTTCTGGTGTCTGGTATTAGTTATCTGGTGTCTGGTATTAGGAATCTGGTGTCTGGTATTAGTTTCTGGTGTCTGGTATTAGTTATCTGGTGTCTGGTATTAGTTTCTGGTGTCTGGTATTAGTTATCTGGTGTCTGGTATTAGTTTCTGGTGTCTGGTATTAGTTTCTGGTGTCTGGTATTAGTTATCTGGTGTCTGGTATTAGTTTCTGGTGTCTGGTATTAGTTATCTGGTGTCTGGTTATAGTTTCTGTTGTCTGGTATTAGTTATCTGGTGTCTGGTATTAGTTTCTGGTGTCTGGTATTAGTTATCTTGTGTGGTATTAGTTTCTGGTGTCTGGTATTAGTTATCTGGTGTCTGGTATTAGTTTCTGGTGTCTGGTATTAGTTATCTGGTGTCTGGTATTAGTTTCTGGTGTCTGGTATTAGTTATCTGGTGTCTGGTATTAGTTATCTGGTGTCTGCTATTAGTTTCTGGTGTCTGGTATTAGTTATCTGGTGTCTGGTATTAGTTTCTGGTGTCTGGTATTAGATATCTGGTGTCTGGTATTAGTTATCTGGTGTCTGGTATTAGTTATCTGGTGTCTGGTATTAGTTATCTGGTGTCTGGTATTAGTTTCTGGTGTCTGGTATTAGTTATCTGGTGTCTGGTATTAGGAATCTGGTGTCTGGTATTAGTTTCTGGTGTCTGGTATTAGTTATCTGGTGTCTGGTATTAGTTTCTGGTGTCTGGTATTAGTTATCTGGTGTCTGGTATTAGTTTCTGGTGTCTGGTATTAGTTATCTGGTGTCTAGTATTAGTTATCTGGGGTCTGGTATTAGATATCTGGTGTCTGGTATTAGTTATCTGGTGTCTGGTATTAGTTTCTGGTGTCTGGTATTAGTTATCTGGTGTCTGGTATTAGGAATCTCCTGTCTGGTATTAGATATCTGGTGTCTGGTATTAGTTATCTGGTTTCTGGTATTAGAAATGTGGTGTCTGGTATTAGTTTTTTGGTGTCTGGTATTAGTTATCTGGTGTCTGGTATTAGTTTCTGGTGTCTAATATTAGTTATCTGGTGTCTGGTATTAGTTTCTGGTGTCTGGTATTAGTTATCTGGTGTCTGGTATTAGGTATCTCCTGTCTGGTATTAGATATCTGGTGTCTGGTATTAGTTATCTGGTTTCTGGTATTAGAAATGTGGTGTCTGGTATTAGTTTTTTGGTGTCTGGTATTTGTTATCTGGTGTCTGATATTAGTTTCTGGTGTCTAATATTAGTTATCTGGTGTCTGGTATTAGTTTCTGGTGTCTGGTATTAGATATCTGGTGTCTGGTATTAGTTATCTGGTGTCTGGTATTAGTTATCTGGTGTCTGGTATTAGTTATCTGGTGTCTGGTATTAGTTTTTGGTGTCTGGTATTAGTTATATGGTGTCTGGTATTAGTTATCTGGTGTCTGGTATTAGTTATCTGGTGTCTGGTATTAGATATCTGGTGTCTGGTATTAGTTATCTGGTGTCTGGTATTAGATATCTGGTGTCTGGTATTAGTTATCTGCTGTCTGGTATTAGGTATCTGCTGTCTGGTATTAGATATCTGGTGTCTGGTATTAGATATCTGGTGTCTGGTATTAGTTATCTGGTGTCTGGTATTAGTTATCTGGTGTCTGGTATTAGTTTCTGGTGTCTGGTATTAGTTATCTGGTGTCTGGTATTAGTTATCTGGTGTCTGGTATTAGTTTCTGGTGTCTGGTATTAGTTATTAGGAATCTGGTGTCTGGTATTAGTTTCTTGTGTCTGGTATTAGGAATCTGGTGTCTGGTATTAGTTATCTGGTGTCTGGTATTAGTTCCTGGTGTCCGGTATTAGTTTCTGGTGTCTGGTATTAGGTATCTGGTGTCTGGTATTAGTTATCTGGTGTCCGGTATTAGTTATTTGGTGTCTGGTATTAGTTATCTGGTGTCTGGTATTAGTTTCTGGTGTCTGGTATTAGTTATCTGGTGTCTGGTATTAGTTATCTGGTGTCTGGTATTAGATATCTGGTGTCTGGTATTAGTTATATGGTGTCTGGTATTAGGAATCTGGTGTCTGGTATTAGTTTCTGGTGTCTGGTATTAGTTATCTGGTGTCTGGTAGTAGTTATCTGGTGTCTGGTATTAGTTATCTGGTGTCTGGTAGTAGTTTTTGGTGTCTGGTATTAGTTATCTGGTGTCTGGTATTAGTTTCTGGTGTCTGGTACTAGGAATCTGGTGTCTGGTATTAGTTATCTGGTGTCTGGTATTAGTTTCTGGTGTCTGGTACTAGTTTCTGGTGTCTGGTATTAGTTATCTGGTGTCTGATATTAGTTATCTGGTGTCTGGTATTAGAAATCTGGTGTCTGGTATTAGTTTCTGGTGTCTGGTATTAGATATCTGGTGTCTGGTATTAGTTATCTGGTGTCTGGTATTAGTTTCTGGTGTCTGGTATTAGTTATCTGGTGTCTGGTATTAGGAATCTGGTATCTGGTATTAGATATCTGGTGTCTGGTATTAGTTTCTGGTGTCTGGTATTAGTTATCTGGTGTCTGGTATTAGTTATCTGGTGTCTGGTATTAGTTATCTGGTGTCTGGTATTAGTTTCTGGTGTCTGGTATTAGTTATCTGGTGTCTGGTATTAGTTATCTGGTGTCTGGTATTAGTTTCTGGTGTCTGGTATTAGTTATCTGGTGTCTGGTATTAGTTTCTGGTGTCTGGTATTAGTTATCTGGTGTCTGGTTCTAGTTATCTGGTGTCTGGTATTAGTTATATGGTGTCTGGTATTAGCTAGTTTCTGGTGTCTGGTATTAGTTATCTGGTGTCTGGTATTAGTTATCTGGTGTCTGGTATTAGTTATCTGGTGTCTGGTATTAGTTTCTGGTGTCTGGTATTAGTTATCTGGTGTCTGGTATTAGTTTCTGGTATCTGGTTTTAGATATCTGGTGTCTGGTATTAGTTATCTGGTGTCTGGTATTAGTTTCTGGTGTCTGGTATTAGTTATCTGGTGTCTGGTATTAGTTATCTGGTGTCTGGTATTAGTTTCTGGTGTCTGGTATTAGTTATCTGGTGTCTAGTATTAGTTTCTGGTGTCTGGTATTAGTTATCTGGTGTCTGGTATTAGTTTCTGGTGTCTGGTACTAGGAATCTGGTGTCTGGTATTAGTTTCTGGTGTCTGGTATTAGATATCTGATGTCTGGTATTAGTTATCTGGTGTCTGGTATTAGTTATCTGGTGTCTGGTATTAGTTTCTGGTGTCTGGTATTAGATATCTGGTGTCTGGTATTAGTTATCTGGTGTCTGGTATTAGTTATCTGGTGTCTAGTATTAGTTATCTGGTGTCTGGTGTTAGTTTCTTGTGTCTGGTATTAGTTATCTGGTGTCTGGTATTAGTTATCTGGTGTCTGGTATTAGTCATCTGGTGTCTGATACTAGTTTCTGGTGTCTGGTATTAGTTATCTGGTGTCTGGTATTAGTTTCTGGTGTCTGGTATTAGATATCTGGTGTCTGGTATTAGTTATCTGGTGTCTGGTATTAGTTATCTGGTGTCTGGTATTAAATATCTGGTGTCTGGTATTAGTTATCTGGTGTCTGGTATTAGTTATCTGGTGTCTGGTATTAGTTATCTGGTGTCTGGTATTAGTTTCTGGTGTCTGGTATTAGATATCTGGTGTCTGGTATTAGTTATCTGGTGTCTGGTATTAGTTATCTGGTGTCTAGTATTAGTTATCTGGTGTCTGGTGTTAGTTTCTTGTGTCTGGTATTAGTTATCTGGTGTCTGGTATTAGTTATCTGGTGTCTGGTATTAGTCATCTGGTGTCTGATACTAGTTTCTGGTGTCTGGTATTAGTTATCTGGTGTCTGGTATTAGTTTCTGGTGTCTGGTATTAGATATCTGGTGTCTGGTATTAGTTATCTGGTGTCTGGTATTAGTTATCTGGTGTCTGGTATTAAATATCTGGTGTCTGGTATTAGTTATCTGGTGTCTGGTATTAGTTATCTGGTGTCTGGTATTAGTTATCTGGTGTCTGGTATTAGTTATCTGGTGTCTGGTATTAGTTATTTGGTGTCTGATACTAGTTTCTGGTGTCTGGTATTAGTTATCTGGTGTCTGGTATTAGTTTCTGGTGTCTGCTATTAGGTGTCTGGTGTCTGGTATTAGGAATCTGGTGTCTGGTATTAGATATCTGGTGTCTGGTATTAGTTATCTGGTGTCTGGTATTAGTTATCTGGTGTCTGGTATTAGTTATCTGGTGTCTGGTATTAGTTTCTGGTATCTGGTTTTAGATATCTGGTGTCTGGTATTAGTTATCTGGTGTCTGGTATTAGTTTCTGGTGTCTGGTATTAGTTATCTGGTGTCTGGTATTAGTTATCTGGTGTCTGGTATTAGTTTCTGGTGTCTGGTATTAGTTATCTGGTGTCTAGTATTAGTTTCTGGTGTCTGGTATTAGTTATCTGGTGTCTGGTATTAGTTATCTGGTGCCTGGTATTAGTTATCTGGTGTCTGGTATTAGTTATCTGGTGTCTGGTATTAGTTTCTGGTGTCTGGTATTAGTTATCTGGTGTCTGGTATTAGTTATCTGGTGTCTGGTATTAGTTTCTGGTGTCTGGTATTAGTTATCTGTCGTCTGGTATTAGTTTCTGGTGTCTGATATTAGATATCTGTTGTTTGGTATTAGTTATCTGGTGTCTGGTATTAGTTATCTGGTGTCTGGTATTAGTTTCTGGTGTCTGGTATTAGTTATCTGGTGTCTGGTATTAGTTATCTGGTGTCTGGTATTAGTTTCTGGTGTCTGGTATTAGTTATCTGGTGTCTGGTATTAGTTTCTGGTGTCTGGTATTAGTTATCTGGTGTCTGGTATTAGTTAGCTGGTGTCTGGTATTAGTTTCTGGTGTCTGGTATTAGTTAGCTGGTGTCCGGTATTAGTTATCTGGTGTCTGGTATTAGTTTCTGGTGTCTGGTATTAGTTTCTGGTGTCTGGTATTAGTTATCTGGTGTCTGGTATTAGTTTCTGGTGTCTGGTATTAGTTATCTGGTGTCTGGTTATAGTTTCTGTTGTCTGGTATTAGTTATCTGGTGTCTGGTATTAGTTTCTGGTGTCTGGTATTAGTTATCTTGTGTGGTATTAGTTTCTGGTGTCTGGTATTAGTTATCTGGTGTCTGGTATTAGTTTCTGGTGTCTGGTATTAGTTATCTGGTGTCTGGTATTAGTTTCTGGTGTCTGGTATTAGTTATCTGGTGTCTGGTATTAGTTATCTGGTGTCTGCTATTAGTTTCTGGTGTCTGGTATTAGTTATCTGGTGTCTGGTATTAGTTTCTGGTGTCTGGTATTAGATATCTGGTGTCTGGTATTAGTTATCTGGTGTCTGGTATTAGTTATCTGGTGTCTGGTATTAGTTATCTGGTGTCTGGTATTAGTTTCTGGTGTCTGGTATTAGTTATCTGGTGTCTGGTATTAGGAATCTGGTGTCTGGTATTAGTTTCTGGTGTCTGGTATTAGTTATCTGGTGTCTGGTATTAGTTTCTGGTGTCTGGTATTAGTTATCTGGTGTCTGGTATTAGTTTCTGGTGTCTGGTATTAGTTATCTGGTGTCTAGTATTAGTTATCTGGTGTCTGGTATTAGATATCTGGTGTCTGGTATTAGTTATCTGGTGTCTGGTATTAGTTTCTGGTGTCTGGTATTAGTTATCTGGTGTCTGGTATTAGGAATCTCCTGTCTGGTATTAGATATCTGGTGTCTGGTATTAGTTATCTGGTTTCTGGTATTAGAAATGTGGTGTCTGGTATTAGTTTTTTGGTGTCTGGTATTAGTTATCTGGTGTCTGGTATTAGTTTCTGGTGTCTAATATTAGTTATCTGGTGTCTGGTATTAGTTTCTGGTGTCTGGTATTAGTTATCTGGTGTCTGGTATTAGGTATCTCCTGTCTGGTATTAGATATCTGGTGTCTGGTATTAGTTATCTGGTTTCTGGTATTAGAAATGTGGTGTCTGGTATTAGTTTTTTGGTGTCTGGTATTAGTTATCTTGTTTCTGATATTAGTTTTTTGGTGTCTGGTATTAGTTATCTTGTTTCTGATATTAGTTTCTGGTGTCTAATATTAGTTATCTGGTGTCTGGTATTAGTTTCTGGTGTCTGGTATTAGATATCTGGTGTCTGGTATTAGTTATCTGGTGTCTGGTATTAGTTATCTGGTGTCTGGTATTAGTTATCTGGTGTCTGGTATTAGTTTTTGGTGTCTGGTATTAGTTATCTCGTGTCTGGTATTAGTTATCTGGTGTCTGGTATTAGTTATCTGGTGTCTGGTATTAGATATCTGGTGTCTGGTATTAGATATCTGGTGTCTGGTATTAGTTATCTGGTGTCTGGTATTAGTTATCTGGTATCTGGTATTAGTTTCTGGTGTCTGGTATTAGTTATCTGGTGTCTGGTATTAGTTATCTGGTGTCTGGTATTAGTTTCTGGTGTCTGGTATTAGTTATTAGGAATCTGGTGTCTGGTATTAGTTTCTTGTGTCTGGTATTAGGAATCTGGTGTCTGGTATTAGTTATCTGGTGTCTGGTATTAGTTTCTGGTGTCCGGTATTAGTTTCTGGTGTCTGGTATTAGGTATCTGGTGTCTGGTATTAGTTATCTGGTGTCTGGTATTAGTTATTTGGTGTCTGGTATTAGTTATCTGGTGTCTGGTATTAGTTTCTGGTGTCTGGTATTAGTTATCTGGTGTCTGGTATTAGTTATCTGGTGTCTGGTATTAGATATCTGGTGTCTGGTATTAGTTATATGGTGTCTGGTATTAGGAATCTGGTGTCTGGTATTAGTTTCTGGTGTCTGGTATTAGTTATCTGGTGTCTGGTATTAGTTATCTGGTGTCTGGTATTAGTTTTCTGGTGTCTGGTAGTAGTTTTTGGTGTCTGGTATTAGTTATCTGGTGTCTGGTATTAGTTTCTGGTGTCTGGTACTAGGAATCTGGTGTCTGGTATTAGTTATCTGGTGTCTGGTATTAGTTTCTGGTGTCTGGTACTAGTTTCTGGTGTCTGGTATTAGTTATCTGGTGTCTGATATTAGTTATCTGGTGTCTGGTATTAGAAATCTGGTGTCTGGTATTAGTTTCTGGTGTCTGGTATTAGATATCTGGTGTCTGGTATTAGTTATCTGGTGTCTGGTATTAGTTTCTGGTGTCTGGTATTAGTTATCTAATGTCTGGTATTAGGAATCTGGTATCTGGTATTAGATATCTGGTGTCTGGTATTAGTTTCTGGTGTCTGGTATTAGTTATCTGGTGTCTGGTATTAGTTATCTGGTGTCTGGTATTAGTTATCTGGTGTCTGGTATTAGTTTCTGGTGTCTGGTATTAGTTATCTGGTGTCTGGTATTAGTTATCTGGTGTCTGGTATTAGTTTCTGGTGTCTGGTATTAGTTATCTGGTGTCTGGTATTAGTTTCTGGTGTCTGGTATTAGTTATCTGGTGTCTGGTTCTAGTTATCTGGTGTCTGGTATTTATGGTGTCTGGTATTAGCTAGTTTCTGGTGTCTGGTATTAGTTATCTGGTGTCTGGTATTAGTTATCTGGTGTCTGGTATTAGTTTCTGGTATCTGGTTTTAGATATCTGGTGTCTGGTATTAGTTATCTGGTGTCTGGTATTAGTTTCTGGTGTCTGGTATTAGTTATCTGGTGTCTGGTATTAGTTATCTGGTGTCTGGTATTAGTTTCTGGTGTCTGGTATTAGTTATCTGGTGTCTAGTATTAGTTTCTGGTGTCTGGTATTAGTTATCTGGTGTCTGGTATTAGTTATCTGGTGCCTGGTATTAGTTATCTGCTGTCTGGTATTAGATATCTGGTGTCTGGTATTAGATATCTGGTGTCTGGTATTAGTTATCTGGTGTCTGGTATTAGTTATCTGGTATCTGGTATTAGTTTCTGGTGTCTGGTATTAGTTATCTGGTGTCTGGTATTAGTTATCTGGTGTCTGGTATTAGTTTCTGGTGTCTGGTATTAGTTATTAGGAATCTGGTGTCTGGTATTAGTTTCTTGTGTCTGGTATTAGGAATCTGGTGTCTGGTATTAGTTATCTGGTGTCTGGTATTAGTTTCTGGTGTCCGGTATTAGTTTCTGGTGTCTGGTATTAGGTATCTGGTGTCTGGTATTAGTTATCTGGTGTCTGGTATTAGTTATTTGGTGTCTGGTATTAGTTATCTGGTGTCTGGTATTAGTTTCTGGTGTCTGGTATTAGTTATCTGGTGTCTGGTATTAGTTATCTGGTGTCTGGTATTAGATATCTGGTGTCTGGTATTAGTTATATGGTGTCTGGTATTAGGAATCTGGTGTCTGGTATTAGTTTCTGGTGTCTGGTATTAGTTATCTGGTGTCTGGTATTAGTTATCTGGTGTCTGGTATTAGTTTTCTGGTGTCTGGTAGTAGTTTTTGGTGTCTGGTATTAGTTATCTGGTGTCTGGTATTAGTTTCTGGTGTCTGGTACTAGGAATCTGGTGTCTGGTATTAGTTATCTGGTGTCTGGTATTAGTTTCTGGTGTCTGGTACTAGTTTCTGGTGTCTGGTATTAGTTATCTGGTGTCTGATATTAGTTATCTGGTGTCTGGTATTAGAAATCTGGTGTCTGGTATTAGTTTCTGGTGTCTGGTATTAGATATCTGGTGTCTGGTATTAGTTATCTGGTGTCTGGTATTAGTTTCTGGTGTCTGGTATTAGTTATCTAATGTCTGGTATTAGGAATCTGGTATCTGGTATTAGATATCTGGTGTCTGGTATTAGTTTCTGGTGTCTGGTATTAGTTATCTGGTGTCTGGTATTAGTTATCTGGTGTCTGGTATTAGTTATCTGGTGTCTGGTATTAGTTTCTGGTGTCTGGTATTAGTTATCTGGTGTCTGGTATTAGTTATCTGGTGTCTGGTATTAGTTTCTGGTGTCTGGTATTAGTTATCTGGTGTCTGGTATTAGTTTCTGGTGTCTGGTATTAGTTATCTGGTGTCTGGTTCTAGTTATCTGGTGTCTGGTATTTATGGTGTCTGGTATTAGCTAGTTTCTGGTGTCTGGTATTAGTTATCTGGTGTCTGGTATTAGTTATCTGGTGTCTGGTATTAGTTTCTGGTATCTGGTTTTAGATATCTGGTGTCTGGTATTAGTTATCTGGTGTCTGGTATTAGTTTCTGGTGTCTGGTATTAGTTATCTGGTGTCTGGTATTAGTTATCTGGTGTCTGGTATTAGTTTCTGGTGTCTGGTATTAGTTATCTGGTGTCTAGTATTAGTTTCTGGTGTCTGGTATTAGTTATCTGGTGTCTGGTATTAGTTATCTGGTGCCTGGTATTAGTTATCTGGTGTCTGGTATTAGTTATCTGGTGTCTGGTATTAGTTTCTGGTGTCTGGTATTAGTTATCTGGTGTCTGGTATTAGTTATCTGGTGTCTGGTATTAGTTATCTGGTGTCTGGTATTAGTTTCTGGTGTCTGGTATTAGTTATCTGTCGTCTGGTATTAGTTTCTGGTGTCTGATATTAGATATCTGTTGTTTGGTATTAGTTATCTGGTGTCTGGTATTAGTTATCTGGTGTCTGGTATTAGTTTCTGGTGTCTGGTATTAGTTATCTGGTGTCTGGTATTAGTTATCTGGTGTCTGGTATTAGTTTCTGGTGTCTGGTATTAGTTATCTGGTGTCTGGTATTAGTTTCTGGTGTCTGGTATTAGTTATCTGGTGTCTGGTATTAGTTAGCTGGTGTCTGGTATTAGTTTCTGGTGTCTGGTATTAGTTAGCTGGTGTCCGGTATTAGTTATCTGGTGTCTGGTATTAGTTTCTGGTGTCTGGTATTAGTTATCTGGTGTCTGGTATTAGTTATCTGGTGTCTGGTATTAGAAATCTGGTGTCTGGTATTAGTTATCTGCTGTCTGGTATTAGATATCTGGTTTCTGATAATAGTTTCTGGTGTCTGGTATTAGTTATCTGGTGTCTAATATTAGATATCTGGTGTCTGGTATTAGTTATCTGGTGTCTGGTATTAGTTATCTTGTGTCTGGTATTAGTTATCTGCTGTCTGGTATTAGATATCTGGTGTCTGGTATTAGTTTCTGGTGTCTGGTATTAGTTATCTGGTGTCTGGTATTAGATATCTGGTGTCTGGTATTAGTTATCTGGTGTCTGGTATTAGTTATCTGGTGTCTGGTATTAGTTATCTGGTATCTGGTATTAGGTATCTGGTGTCTGGTATTAGTTATCTGGTGTCTGGTATTAGTTATCTGCTGTCTGGTATTAGATATCTGGTGTCTGGTATTAGTTATCTGGTGTCTGGTATTAGATATCTGGTGTCTGGTATTAGTTATCTGGTGTCTGGTATTAGTTATCTGGTGTCTGGTATTAGTTTCTGGTGTCTGGTATTAGTTATCTGGTGTCTGGTATTAGATATCTGGTGTCTGGTATTAGTTATCTGGTGTCTGGTATTAGTTATCTGGTGTCTGGTATTAGGTATCTGGTGTCTGGTATTAGTTATCTGGTGTCTGGTATTAGTTATCTGGTGTCTGGTATTAGTTTCTGGTGTCTGGTATTAGTTATCTGGTGTCTGGTATTAGGAATCTCCTGTCTGGTATTAGATATCTGGTGTCTGGTATTAGTTATCTGGTGTCTGGTATTAGAAATGTGGTGTCTGGTATTAGTTTTTTAGTGTCTGGTATTAGATATCTGGTGTCTGGTATTAGTTTCTGGTGTATAATATTAGTTATCTGGTGTCTGGTATTAGTTTTTGGTGTCTGGTATTAGTTATCTGGTGTCTGGTATTAGTTATCTGGTGTCTGGTATTAGTTATCTGGTGTCTGGTATTAGATATCTGGTGTCTGGTATTAGTTATCTGGTGTCTGGTATTAGTTATCTGGTGTCTGGTATTAGATATCTGGTGTCTGGTATTAGTTATCTGGTGTCTGATATTAGTTATCTGGTGTCTGGTATTAGTTACCTGGTGTCTGGTATTAGATTCTGGTGTCTGGTATTAATTTTCTGGTGTCTGGTAATTTTTTCTGGTGTCTGGTATTAGATATCTGGTGTCTGGTATTAGTTATCTGGTGTCTGGTATTAGTTTCTGGTGTCTGGTATTAGTTATCTGGTGTCTGGTATTAGTTTCTGGTGTCTGGTATTAGTTATCTATCTGGTGTCTGGTATTAGTTATCTGGTGTCTGATATTAGTTATCTGGTGTCTGGTATTAGTTATCTGGTGTCTGGTATTAGTTTCTGGTGTCTGGTATTAGTTATCTGGTGTCTGGTATTAGTTTCTGGTGTCTGGTATTAGATATCTGGTGTCTGGTATTAGTTATCTGGTGTCTGGTATTAGTTATCTGGTGTGGTATTAGGAATCTGGTGTCTGGTATTAGCTAGTTTCTGGTGTCTGGTATTAGTTATCTGGTGTCTGGTATTAGTTATCTGGTGTCTGGTATTAGTTTCTGGTGTCTGGTATTAGTTATCTGGTGTCTGGTTATAGGAATCTGGTGTCTGGTATTAGTTTCTGGTGTCTGGTATTAGTTATCTGGTGTCTGGTATTAGTTATCTGGTGTCTGGTATTAGATATCTGTTGTTTGGTATTAGTTATCTGGTGTCTGGTTTTAGATATCTGGTGTCTGGTATTAGTTATCTGGTGTCTGGTTTAGTTTCTGGTGTCTGGTATTAGTTATCTGGTGTCTGGTATTAGTTATCTGGTGTCTGGTATTAGTTTCTGGTGTCTGGTATTAGTTATCTGGTGTCTAGTATTAGTTTCTGGTGTCTGGTATTAGTTATCTGGTGTCTGGTATTAGTTATCTGGTGCCTGGTATTAGTTATCTGGTGTCTGGTATTAGTTATCTGGTGTCTGGTATTAGTTTCTGGTGTCTGGTATTAGTTATCTGTCGTCTGGTATTAGTTTCTGGTGTCTGGTATTAGATATCTGTTGTTTGGTATTAGTTATCTGGTGTCTGGTATTAGTTATCTGGTGTCTGGTATTAGTTTCTGGTGTCTGGTATTAGTTATCTGGTGTCTGGTATTAGTTATCTGGTGTCTGGTATTAGTTTCTGGTGTCTGGTATTAGCTATCTGGTGTCTGGTATTAGTTTCTGGTGTCTGGTATTAGTTATCTGGTGTCTGGTATTAGTTAGCTGGTGTCTGGTATTAGTTTCTGGTGTCTGGTATTAGTTAGCTGGTGTCTGGTATTAGTTATCTGGTGTCTGGTATTAGTTTCTGGTGTCTGCTATTAGTTATCTGGTGTCTGGTATTAGTAATCTGGTGTCTGGTATTAGGAATCTGGTGTCTGGTATTAGTTATCTGCTGTCTGGTATTAGATATCTGGTTTCTGGTAATAGTTTCTGGTGTCTGGTATTAGTTATCTGGTGTCTAATATTAGATATCTGGTGTCTGGTATTAGTTATCTGGTGTCTGGTATTAGTTATCTGGTGTCTGGTATTAGTTATCTGCTGTCTGGTATTAGATATCTGGTGTCTGGTATTAGTTTCTGGTGTCTGGTATTAGTTATCTGGTGTCTGGTATTAGATATCTGGTGTCTGGTATTAGTTATCTGGTGTCTGGTATTAGTTATCTGGTGTCTGGTATTAGTTATCTGGTATCTGGTATTAGGTATCTGGTGTCTGGTATTAGTTATCTGGTGGCTGGTATTAGTTATCTGCTGTCTGGTATTAGATATCTGGTGTCTGGTATTAGTTATCTGGTGTCTGGTATTAGATATCTGGTGTCTGCTATTAGTTATCTGGTGTCTGGTATTAGTTATCTGGTGTCTGGTATTAGTTTTCTGGTGTCTGGTATTAGTTATCTGGTGTCTGGTATTAGATATCTGGTGTCTGGTATTAGTTATCTGGTGTCTGGTATTAGTTATCTGTTGTCTGGTATTAGGTATCTGGTGTCTGGTATTAGGAATCTGGTGTCTGGTATTAGTTTCTGGTGTCTGGTATTAGATATCTGGTGTCTGTTATTAATTATCTGGTGTCTGGTATTAGTTTCTGGTGTCTGGTATTAGTTATCTGGTGTCTGGTATTAGTTTCTGGTGTCTGGTATTAGTTATCTGGTGTCTGGTATTAGTTATCTGGTGTCTGGTATTAGGAATCTGGTGTCTGGTATTAGTTTCTGGTGTCTGGTATTAGTTATCTGGTGTCTGGTATTAGTTATCTGGTGTCTGGTATTAGTTATCTGGTGTCTGATAATAGTTTCTGGTGTCTGGTATTAGATATCTGGTGTCTGGTATTAGTTATCTGGTGTCTGGTATTAGATATCTGGTGTCTGGTATTAGTTATCTGGTGTCTGGTATTAGTTATCTGGTGTCTGGTATTAGTTATCTGGTGTCTGGTATTAGGAATCTGGTGTCTGGTATTAGTTTCTGGTGTCTGGTATTAGATATCTGGTGTCTGGTATTAGATATCTGGTGTCTGGTATTAGTTATCTGGTGTCTGGTATTAGTTATCTAGTGTCTGGTATTAGTTTCTGGTGTCTGGTATTAGTTATCTGGTGTCTGGTATTAGGTATCTGCCGTCTGGTATTAGATATCTGGTGTCTGGTATTAGATATCTGGTGTCTGGTATTAGTTATCTGGTGTCTGGTATTAGTTATCTGGTGTCTGGTATTAGTTTCTGGTGTCTGGTATTAGGAATCTGCTGTCTGGTATTAGTTTCTGGTGTCTGGTATTAGATATCTGATGTCTTGTATTAGTTATCTGGTGTCTGGTATTAGGTATCTGGTGTCTGGTATTAGTTTCTGGTGTCTGGTATTAGTTATCTGGTATCTGGTAATAGGTATCTGGTGTCTGGTATTAGTTATCTGGTGTCTGGTATTAGATATCTGGTGTCTGGTATTAGTTATCTGGTGTCTGGTATTAGTTATCTGGTGTCTGGTATTAGTTATCTGGTGTCTGGTATTAGATATCTGGTGTCTGGTATTGGGAATTTGCTCTCTGGTATTAGTTATCTGGTGTCTGGTATTAGTTTCTGGTGTCTGGTATTAGGAATCTGGTGTCTGGTATTAGTTATCTGGTGTCTGGTATTAGTTTCTGGTGTCTGGTATTAGTTTCTGGTATCTGGTATTAGTTATCTGGTGTCTGGTATTAGTTATCTGGTGTCTGATAATAGTTTCTGGTGTCTGGTATTAGATATCTGGTGTCTGGTATTAGTTATCTGGTGTCTGTTATTAGTTATCTGGTGTCTGGTATTAGTTATCTGGTGTCTGGTATTAGTTTCTGGTGTCTGGTATTAGATATCTGGTGTCTGGTATTAGTTATCTGGTGTCTGGTATTAGTTATCTGGTGTCTGGTATTAGTTATCTGGTGCCTGGTATTAGTTATCTGGTGTCTGGTATTAGTTATCTGGTGTCTGGTATTAGTTTCTGGTGTCTGGTATTAGTTATCTGGTGTCTGGTATTAGGAATCTGGTGTCTGGTATTAGTTTCTGGTGTCTGGTATTAGTTATCTGGTGTCTGGTATTAGGAATCTGGTGTCTGGTATTAGTTTCTGGTGTCTGGTATTAGATATCTGGTGTCTGGTATTAGTTATCTGGTGTCTGGTATTAGTTATCTGGTGTCTGGTATTAGTTATCTGGTGTCTAGTATTAGATATCTGGTGTCTGGTATTAGGAATCTGGTGTCTAGTGTTAGTTTCTGGTGTCTGGTATTAGTTATCTGGTGTCTGGTATTAGTTATCTGGTGTCTGGTATTAGTTTTTGGTGTCTGGTATTAGGTATCTGGTGTCTGGTATTAGTTATCTGGTGTCTGGTATTAGTTATCTGCTGTCTGGTATTAGATATCTGGTTTCTGGTATTAGTTATCTGGTGTCTGGTATTAGTTACCTGGTGTCTGGTATTAGGTATCTGGTGTCTGGTATTAGTTATCTGGTGTCTGGTATTAGTTATCTGGTGTCTGGTATTTGGTATCTGGTGTCTGGTATTAGGATTCTGGTGTCTGGTATTAGTTATCTGGTGTCTGGTATTAGTTTCTGGTGTCTGGTATTAGTTTCTGGTGTCTGGTATTAGTTATCTGGTGTCTGGTATTAGGTATCTGGTGTCTGGTATTAGTTATCTGGTGTCTGGTATTAGGAATCTGGTGTCTGGTATTAGGAATCTGGTGTCTGGTATTAGATATCTGGTGTCTGGTATTAGTTATCTGATATCTGGTATTCGGAATCTGGTGTCTGGTATTAGTTTCTGGAGTCTGGTATTAGATATCTGGTGTCTGGTATTAGTTATCTGGTGTCTGGTGTTAGGTATCTGGTGTCTGGTATTAGTTATCTGGTGTCTGGTTTTAGTTATCTGCTGTCTAATATTAGATATCTGGTGTCTGGTATTAGTTATCTGGTGTTTGGTATTAGTTATCTGGTGTCTGGTATTAGTTTCTGGTGTCTGGTATTAGTTATTTGGTGTCTGGTTTTAGGAATCTGGTGTCTGGTATTAGTTTCTGGTGTCTGGTATTAGTGATGTGGTGTCTGGTATTATTTATCTGGTGTCTGGTATTAGTTTCTGGTGTCTGGTATTAGTTTCTGGTGTCTGGTATTAGTTTCTGGTGTCTGGTATTAGATATCTGGTGTCTGGTATTAGATATTTGGTGTCTGGTATTAGTTATCTGGTGTCTGGTATTAGTTTCTGGTGTCTGGTATTAGGTAGTTGGTGTCTGGTATTAGGTATCTGGTGTCTGGTATTAGTTATCTGGTGTCTGGTATTAGTTATCTGGTGTCTGGTATTAGTTATCTGGTGTCTGGTATTAGTTTCTGGTGTCTGGTATTAGTTATCTGGTATCTGGTATTACTTATCTGGTGTCTGGTATTAGTTATCTGGTGTCTGGTATTAGTTTCTGG